>CM060904.1:977318095-978568095 GCA_030737815.1 Allium fistulosum
TATACCCAAAACAGTATAAACTGTCACTCTAAAAGATAGAGTACATCAGAGTTAAAAACAAACTTTATCAGCTAAACAGTTATAAAATCCTAACCTTATAATTACTGATAGGTATATAATATAATACAGTGGAAAATAAAACACTATGATAGGTGAACATCCAGCTCTTCTCTATGAACTCCATATCACCAAAGCCAACCTGAGAAAATACTCGGTCTGACCCGAGCATTATAATAAAATAACATCTGGATTAGTCTGGAAAACCAGCGTAAGAAAACTTAAATAATATGATGAACATATAAAAATTCTGTGAGACCATGCCGCTAAACGTGGAACAGTTTCTCACTTCACAAGAATAACATCCATACAGGAAAGAGTGGAAATAAATAACAAGAAACAAATCAAAATATAAAGGATGGGTAATAGTAAGAACAAATCCCATATTTAAGGAATGGACATAAATAATATAAAAATCCAGACTTAAAGGAATGGAAATAATATGAAAAAATCCAAACTGTAAAGAATGAAAAAAGGTAAAAGTCCAAAACTTAAAAGAATGGACACAAATAATTAAACATTAAGAAGAGCACAAGGCAGTTCTTAGTGCAATTAAGGAAATAATTCAAAGATTTGAATTAACTACAAGGAAAAAGAGAAGTTTTTCCAACAATGACTAGGAGGGTGCACCCCCTTACCGAAAGTATACCTCTAGAAATATACTTGAGAACTCTGGTGGCTCTCGGAAACTTCCAAGCCGGACCCCGCCAACGGTTACCGAGAATCCGAGTATTTCACATCTCAATGCACACAACCGAATCCAATCTAGAATGGATATGAAAATACCCTAATGGGAGCAACCCCACATAGTTTGGCCCCCACCCACTCTTTGGGTTTAGTCATTTCGAACAAAGGATAACAAAGCTCAAATGAGCAACACATCATCTTAGAGTGACGATATACAAAGAAGATAGTAGAATTGAAATCGATAGTCGATAAATTAACTATCGCGAATAAAAAAGTGATTTGGGTATGGGAATTAAATCGTATACACTTACCACCAATAAGTGAATCAAACTTTTAAAACATTTGATTCACACTTGGGCTTGATTTCACATTTCAAATGTTGTAAAACATATTAAAAATACTCGTTGAAATATTCTTTTAAAAGAGCAAATTATAATTCTAAGTGTACTAAAACAAGGGTCAGAAATAAAAATATCATTAAAACATTGCTTACTATAAACCCAAAAAAAATTTACACTTTGTTTTTTTTAAACAATCCCATTTAAAGGATTTTCTCATTTATAAACTATCATTTATAAATTCAAAACAACTTTTGTTATCCTGGAAGATAATAAATCAATTTAAATTGCTTTTATAAATTTTAAATCAAATGTTAATATTCCAAAAGATAATTTATAAAATCATTTTATAACTTTAAAACCACATTAATTTTCCCAAAAGAAAACAAATCAAATTTTAAAATATTTTCATAAATTTTTAAAACAACATTAATTATCCCGAAAGATAATTAATCACATTTATAATCTCTTTTAATAAACCAATCAATTATCTTTAGAATACCTTTATTAACTTAGTTCATTAACTTTGAAACACTAAATCAGTTAATAACTTTTAAACACTTTTATTAAATTAGTTAATTTACTATAAACTCTTTTATTAAATCAGTTAATTTACTTTAAACTCTTTTATTAAATTAGTTAATTAACTTTAAACTCTTTTATTAAATCAGTTAATTAACTTTTAAAATACCATTAATTAAAATGATAAATTAAATCCAAATATCAGAAATTAATATGATTAACTAAATCTAAATTTCATTAGTTAAAATGATTAATTCGATTCAAACACTATTAATTAAAATGATTAACTAAATTTAAAACATCGTTGTTAATCCAAAAAATGGATAACACCCTGGGTTGAGTGTGAAAACACTAGCCCTGTTCTTACAGAGCAATAATGCATAGAATAAATGTAAAAAAGCAAAAATAGTAAGAAGACATGAAAATTTTTATAGTGGTTTGGCTGTTAATGAAGCCTACGCCCGCTTTATAACTTTTATTATTGACTGATTACTGTTACAAGGTGAATTGGATAACAAAGTCGTTGAATATCCTAAGTTAGACTAAGTCCCCAATGCTAGAGTTCATTGGAGAATCATAGTGAACCCTTGGATGACTATTATGAGAGAGGAGAAGAGTGAAGAAGATTGTTTGTAGAGTTCCAGCAGCCAGTCCCGAGGATCTCATTTATGTTTCAGGTAGGACCGTATTTATAGGGGTTGGAACGTTATTGAGCTAGGCCTTCTTGCCAAATGCTTGCAAATGATTGTACGAAGATGCTTTGTAAGTTGTGCCACAAACCAAACTAATTCCATGGATCGCTAGCGATCCATAGATGTTGGCTTGCTGGCGACCCAATAGCTTGAGATACTTTCTGTTATCCACTCCTCTAAAAAATATTGCGACCTAGCAAAATGGTATTGATTGCTAGTAACCCATAGGGCATGGATTGCTAGTGATCCATTTACTTAGAGGATTTCTGAGCTTTGTCTTTTGGATCACATTCGTTATCTCGTGTTAGTGTTTTCCATGTAATTTCTTAGATTATTGCCTTGTTTTGATGATGATCCACTTTCTGGTTGCATCGGACTGCTGATTGAATTAGATGAATGCCCACTTCTCGATCTAACTAGCTTGGAATTCCACCAAACTTAGCCATCATTCCTAGAATGCCCATTGGATCATGACGCACAAGGATTGATGGACCCACGGGAAAACATCATGGATCGCTAGCGATCCGTATCCTTAACTTGTTTTTGCTTTCTTTTCCATTAATCCTTCTTGGTTGGTCCTTTCATCCTGTTGGTTAGCTATTGAGCTATCCTGACTCGACAAAGCTGTTCTGATTTCTCTTTGATTCTACTTGGTTAATAACCCGGATAACATTTGCCCCCCATAATATGCCTTTGTTGAAAACAAGGCATGCTCTAGAAGTAATTGCTTTCTAGCTTCTACTTGGCAAGGTTCAAGTAATCGAGTTAGGGCCACACGAATTTGAATTTGGCTATTCAATTGCTCGTTAAGTTTTGACCTGAACTATTGCTGCTTGTCATAACAGACCAAGTTTACCCCATCAATTTTGAATGCCTTGTAGCAGCACGTGGATCTCGCTGGATAAATTTGAGATTGATCGCATGTGATTCGATGGATCGCTAGCGATCCAATGACTTAGCATTTTTTTTCTTGCAATTCTCTTATATAACTACCTCGAGCAGGCCTAAACTTCAGTCCTACCTTCTTCTTATGACCCGAGCCTTCCCCTTGCGATTCGATCCAAATTTCATCCAAGTCCTAAGTCCATCCGCTCTATCACCGTCACCGACCATTCTCCACTAGAGCCTTTCACCGTTGATCAACTTGAATCTCGCCGCCGCCTTGATTTCGTTCCTAGCTCCTTCTGGAACGCCGCCGACCAAACCCTAACTCCATCATCTCCTTCCTTGGATCGCCATCGACCCTCCTTGCTTAGATCGCTGGGTCGAAAACTTCAACCATCTTCGCCTTTTGATTCTTGATTCGAGGTGGGTAATGCTTATTCTGACGTTTGTTTAGCGATTTGACGACGGAGTATTAAAGAGTCCGAGTTGATCGTGATTTTATGAAATAGTAAATCGAGTCTTGAGTTCTTTACAGAACGACACTCGGGCCTTGCCCCGGTGCCTGACATGTTTTGCTGTCTTCGTCCATAGAATCAAAATTGGCTTGTGCTAAGTTACATTGCCGATACAACATGACGCATTGCGAATTGGTTTTAATTCTTCCGGAGAGGGATATCGGCTTAGGATAGCATCTTGCAAGCAGCTTATGTTGTTGTTGCCTTCCGGAGAATTCAGATTGGTCTTGTTTTTTTCATGCTCAATGTACCTGTACTGGGAAGAGCTTTCCATGCCACTTTGGACAACGGTTCCGTTATCGATCGTTGATCGATAACGGGTAAGTGTAGGAGAAATAATTCCAAAAAACGATACGAAAAGTTATTTTCCTTCTCCACTGCGAGCGAATTATCTGCAAGGGATAGAGCATTTGTAGTGTTTAGGACACCGAGCTCACCTACCATAGATAACACATTGCACTTACCCCGGTACATACTTGAAATCCGATGTGCCGGTGTGAATCGATAATCCTTTGGAATTCAAGTATTGTAGGGGGGATTTTTAGTTTAGAGTAGAATTACCTGACCGCTTTGGATGCAAGTCATGTTGTATAGAATGAAGTACCCATCTTCTCGCCGTAAGTCCAGCGGACGAAGTCCAGCACTTTCAGAAGCTGAGTCATCGTCTGTCGCCCCTTCCTCTTCTGCTTCGCAGGCTAAATACGGTCAACTAGTTCCAGTTGGTCCGGTCGTGGATCAAACTCCTTCGAACTTCAGAGTTCTTCTTAATCCACCAGAGAGAGCCTCCTCTGTGATCTCTGCTAAGGTTTTGCATAACATTTGCTTGCAACACGGCATTCCGGAGGACGACGTGCGCTTCCTAGAGAAGAATGAATTCACCCATATGCTGCCTCCGGGATATACCGCTTACCATCGATATATGTACCTAAACGGAGCAGTGCCCCCTTTCAGTGACTTCTTGAGAGAAACCCTTTCAAACTTGGGAATTGCCCGGTTCCAAATTCACCCTAATGGATATGCTATCTTGACCTGCCTGCACAATCTGTTTATGCGAGCATTCAACCGTGCTCCGAGATTCGACAAGCTGAGATATTTCCTCTCATTTAAAAGGAGAGATGAGTGTCCATTCCTTATCGTCACTGAGGCCTAGAGGAATCGTAAGATCGTGCTACAGCTTCAAAGCAATTTGTCCCAATTCAAGACACGGTACTTCTTTGTTAGATGCCCCGAAGGGTTCAGTCGCCTTTGGACAATGGGGAGTAAGTTCTCTTCTTTACTCATTGAATTTCGAGATGTCACTATGGAGTTTCTAACAAGTCAAATGCTTCCTGTAGTTATTCCAAAGCCAAATAAAGACTTATCGCTTGACCAAATTTTCCATACTCTGAAGGCCGTAGATGCCGGAGAGAGATCGGTTAGATTTCTGCTAACAGATGAAAATTTGCTTTGGTATGGGCTGTTGCATCCAGGGAGATCCACCATAGCGGTTGAAGTTCCGTTTCCTTCCCGCTCTAGAATACAAACGCGCTCCACTTCTTCATCACATGGTTCTGAAGAGGAAGTTTTTCAAGAAAAGGAGGGTCTGTCTGGCGAGTCAGTTGAAGAGACTCATGAAAGAAGAGATGTCGCGACTGAAGCCAACTGTCCGGCCAGCATGTCCTCGATTCTAGAGGAAAGGGAAGAAGAGTTCAAGCAACGAGAAGGCAAGGCTGTAGTGGCAACAGAAAAAGAGGAGGGTGAAGTTGAGAGTAGCAATAGCTATGATTCCTCCTCTAGTGATGATGATTTTGATGTAGGTTCTGGTGACGGAGACTCCGAATCGTGTGATGCGACTCTGGGGATGAGTCCCATTCTTCCGGATTTGCCTCGCTGAGAAATCAGCAATAAAGATGCTCCGCCAACAGTCGAGCGATGTCAAGATTCCCCGATTAAAGATGCTAGTGTAGACTTTGGGGATTTGAGCAACATCTACGTGGATATTGACGAACTTATGGGGAAAGATTTCAAATTTGAAGAGACGTCTCTTTGCACAGGCCATGTTACTCCCGAAATCAATCCGATTTCTACCACAATGGTTGCCCGATCTGGTTTGTGATGTCATTTTAGGCCCCCCAGACACATTACACATTTCACTAGGGTCACATTTACTTACACACACATTATTTAAGTCTGTTTTCCATTACTAAAGCTTTTTGTTTATTCTTTATGTCAGGTACCATGAGAGGACGTGGCCTTTATGACGATCTCGAGGAATTCACCGATTCACAACGTTGGTCAAAACGATCCATAAGCCGTCATCAGCCTCGCGAGATCGAGGAGGAATGGAGAAAGCGGAAGGACTTGGAGGCTGAAGCTCATCGTCGGGATGAGAAGGAATGGAGTCGTACGTATAAAAGTGGTTACAGGAAAAGAAGACCTTCGACGAGCAAGAGGAACCGTCCAAGAAGTCAAAGGTTGATCGCAGTTCTCATCCTTCAAAGCAACAGGCCTTTGCCCCGGCTTCTATCGACCTCGAAGTTCCGGTTTCTTCTGTTTAGGCCCCATCTTCATCTCAATTCCCTTCGTCCTATGTGGCACTCGCCTTTGGTTCCTCGTGCCCTCACAGGCAGTCAGCTTACATTCTTCCATCTGGTCTTCCTAGGCTTGAAGCGGCGCTCCTCGGGTGGTTCTTAACGGGGGTTAAGTTTGACCGTGACCTTCGCCTAGTCCGCAAAGATTCCTACATGCCCCACCGTCAGGCGATCCAAAGCGATTTAGAGGATGGGAAAACTTATGCAAGCAGCTGGTCGATATGAACAGCAATAATTATCAAGAGATCCTCTCCTTTGAATTGAAGAAGGATGACTTCGAAAAGGCGTTAGCAGGACGTGATGCTAGAATTGAGCGACTGTTGTAAGATAAGGACGCGGTGCCCTGGGAGAGTAAGAATAACGCCGGCATGCTGAAAGAGCTAAAAGAGGCCCATGCAAAAATAGAGATCATCTTTCCAGATGAAATTAAGAAGGCGCATGCGGACGAAGTTAAGTTGAAAGAGGAGCTGAAGCTTGCAACAGGATTATCGAAGCCTAGAAGAAGACCATTGCTGATCACAACAAGATTGTCAAAGGGCATAATAAAACAATCGAAGAATATAAGGAGGTTGTGAAGTCCCATGATAAGACCACTTCCGATCAAGCCCCGACGATAGCCTTGCTCCAAGAAAGAGTTGCGCAGCTTAGTTCCTAAAAAATTCATGTTGAAGTTGAAAAGGCCACCGTTACGACGGATTATTTGAAGCTATAGGAGACTTTTGAGAGGAAGATGGAGAAGATGGACGATACCATCTTAATCTTCTATGTCAACTCCTTGTTGCATCAGGGGAGTCTCAGTTATTTGGGCCCCAAGTTCCTCTGCACTCTCACCGTGGTTTGGGAGGAAATTCTGACCCATTTTCGAGATAGCAGGAATGTCTACACTGAGCAGAAGCTAGAGGATGCCTACCTTAACGAGGAGTCAAAGAAAGCACTGATAGAGAGTCGAGAAGTCCTACAAGTTGAAAAGGAATAGGAAGTTGCCGAAAAGAAACAGGAAGCTGTCGATGTTGCTATGGTAGTAACTGCCGAAACGTTGCCGGAGCCTCTTATTTTTGGACCTAACGAATCTTTAAGACAGCCTCGCGACTAATTAGCGAGTTCTAGGTCTGAAGCTTCTCCGTAGATTGTGCAACCATCCAAAGAAGGAGAAGGCGGTGAATATGAGATCGACATTCTTGGCCACTCCTCTAATGAGGCAACCTTCTTGTTTCTCCCGAGTTCGAGAATTTTCAACTCATGCCGCAAGAGCAAGACGAACTTAATGCTTTCATTTTTGATCTTATAGGTCCGTCTTCCAGCTTTTGATTGATCACATATGGCCCTTCCCAATTCGGTCCGAAGGCTTCCGGTACGGGATAGACTCTTTTGAGGATGAGGTTTCCCACTTCGAAGGTTTGGTTGCGAACTCTGGAGTTGAAGTACCGTGCGACCCTTTTTTGGTGAGCAGGGTCCTTAGTTCGACTTCTTCCTTCTTTTCATCAATCAATCAAGTGACTCGAGTAGGAGCTACTCGTTTTGCCTTTGATTGAAACTCTGTCTTCGATGGGAGAGGACTTCTAGTTCCATGGGGATCATTGCTTTTGAACCATATGCCAAAGCGAACGGGGTATGCCCGGTTGCTGCTTTGTGTTTTGTTCTATAAGCCCATAGTGCGAGTGGAAGTTCATCAACCCAATTTGCTTTAGCTTTGGTCAGCTGATTTTCGATAGTGGACTTGACGATCTTGTTTATTGCTTCCACTTGACCGTTTGCTTGCGGATGAGCGACCGCGGAAAAGCTTTTCTCGATTTTGAAGCCTTTGCAAAATTCTTTAAACTCGGCACTTTCGAATTGGGTCCCATTATTAGTGATGATTTTCTGTGGCACGCCAAATCCGCAAATTATGTTTTTAGTAACAAAATTTATAACTTTCTTTGTGGTAATGGTGGCCAGCGGTTCGGCTTCGGCCCATTTTGTGAAATAGTCAACGATAACTATGGCCTACTTAGCCCCTCCTTTAGCTATCGGCAATACGCCAATTAGGTCAATTCCCTATATTACGAATGACCATGGGCTGACCATCTGCGTTAGCTCTATTGAGGTAGTTCTTTTAATCTTGCTGAATCTTTGGCATCGATCATACCATCTGGCATAATCTGTTGCATCGTGATTTACCATTGGCCTGAAATATCCATACTGGAGGATTTTATTTGCAAGGGTTTGCCCCTCTAGTATGGTCTCTGCAGTCGCCTTCATGAACTTCCTTTAGGATCCGCCAAGCTTCGTCATCGGTCACACATCTGAGCAAGGAGTAGAGAATCCTCTTTGGTAGATTATCCCATCCTATATTATGAATCGCGGTGCCTTCTAAAAAAGCTTTTTCCGCTAGTTTCTATCTGCGGGAAGGGTTTTGTAAGCAAATAGTCTTTGATTGGCGTCATCCACATTTCTGGTTCGATGGCACTTTCAAAAAATCCAGCTGATATCCATTTCTCTTATACTTGGAGCGGTTGGGGTCTCAACCGGGACTAGTCCCAACGATTGAGCTTCTCCGGAGTCTGCCAGTTTGGCTAAGTAATCAGCCTTCGTGTTTTGCTCCCTCGGGATGTGAGTTAGGGTGTAGTGTTCGATGTCATTCAACAATTCTTGTACTTTAGATGGATATGGGGCAAGGTTCTCCCCTCGAGCCTGGTATTAAGCTTTCACCTGGCAGACGACTAGTTGAGAGTCGCTGTAGATGTGAACGGACTTTATTCCGAGTTCCTTCACAACTTTCAGTCTTGCTATCAACGCTTTGTATTCCGCCTCGTTATTTGGCGTAGGGAATTCCAAGCATAGGGCATAACAAATGGCTCGTCCTTCGGGGGTTTTAAGCACCACCCCTGCCCCCGAGTAGAGGTTGTTAGACGCGCCATCGACGAAGAGTTTCCATCGTGTTTCAATTTCCGACGATATTTCTTCCTCATCATCCCATATGGTAAAATCGACGATGAAATCTGCCAGCACTTGCCCATTGATTGCCCTTCTCGGATGGTAAGTGATATCATATTGGCTCAATTCGATATTCCATTTGAGGAATCGCCTGGAATTTTCGGGTCGGTACAATACTTGCTTTAAAGGTTGATCAGTCGGTACTTTAATTGGGTGTGCCTGGAAATACGGTCGTAACTTCCTAGACGCGATCAGAAAGCAATACGCTAGCTTTTCCAATTTCGGATAATTTTTCTCCGCTCCAGTGAACCGCTTGCTAATGTAGTATACGGGTCAGTGAATCCTAGTTTCTTTATGCACAAGGGCAACGCTCAATGCATGAGGTGAGACTGTTAAGTCTCCACTGGCTTTGATAGGATTGGCGGGGCTTCCATGTGTCGCAGCAATTCTTATAATGTGGTTTGACAAGCCTCGTTCCATTCGAAGTTCTTCTTTCCTTTCTTTAGTGCATCAAATAACGGTATGCATTTGTCAGTGGCTTTCAAGATGAACCGACTTAGCGCTGCGACTTTCCCATTCAAACTTTGTAATTCCTTCTTGTTCCTCTGGGCTTGGACTTCTCGTAGGGCATTTATTTGCTTTGGGTTTGCTTCAATGCCTCTAGCACTCACTATGAATCCCAATAACTTTTTGAAGGCTACCTCGAAGTGACATTTGAGTGGATTGAGTTTCATTCCATATTTTCGGAGTATTTCAAACATTTCGGCGAGATTATCAAGGTGATTGGTTGCTACACGTGATTTCACCAACATGTCATCCACATAGACCTCCATGGTTTTTCCGATCTGACGCTTGCACATGGTGTTTACTAATCTCTGGTAGGTTGCCCCTGCGTTCTTTAGACCGAATGGCATTACCATGTAGCAGTATAATCCTAGGTCGGTGATGAAGCTGGTGTTTTCCTAGCCAGGCTCGTGCATCAGGATTTGATTATAGCCCGAGTACGCATCCATAAATGGTAGCAGTTCACCCAGCCATTCCATCCATAAGCTGGTCAATTCTGGGCAGTGAAAAACTATCCTTCGGGAAGGGTTTGTTTAAGTCTGAGTAGTCAATGCAAGTTTGCCATTTCCCGTTGGACTTCTTGACCAAAACCGAGTTAGATACCCATTCGGGGTTGCTCGCATCACGGATTAAACCATTGGCCATCGGTTTGTCTACTTCTTCTCTCAATGCCTTATACCGCTCGGGACCCAGGCTGCGCCTCTTTTGCTTTACCAGTGTAAACCTAGGGTCAGTGTTGAGTGTGTGGCATGCAATTTCTGGTGATACCCCACATATATCAGAATGTGTCCAAGCAAACACATCCAAGTTGGCACGGAGAAATTTGGTGAGTTCTAATCGCATCTTGTTTCCAAGGTGCGATCCAATTTTCAAGACCCATGTTGGGTCATTCATGTCGACTGGGACAGACACCATCAATTATGCTGGTGCTGCCCAATCCTCCCCTGAACTCTTCTTTCTAGGGTCCAAAGCCTTGTCGAATCGATTGTGGTCCCCAAGCTAGGGGTGGCTCTATAGTTGCTATTCGGCAGGTTCATGAATGTACAGAGTTCTCCCTACATTCTTCCCCTTTTCTTTTCGTTTGGATTCACGCAGTTCTACAATATAACATTCCCTGGCGACATTTTAGTCTCCTTTGATCACTCCAACTCCATTTTCTGTTGGGAATTTCATGGTAAGGCACCATTGGGCTAAAGCGATTTTGAAATCCGCCATTGCAGGTCGTCCCAAGAACCCATTGTAAGCCGACATTTTGTCTACGATCACAAAAGTTTGGGTGAGGGTGACTCTTTGTTCGCCTTCCCCAAGTTCTACAGGTAATTCAATCGTTTCGATGGGTTGTTTAGGCTCGCCGGTGAATCCTTGAATTTTTGTTTGGCAGGCAGATACGTCTTTCATGCTGATCTTCATTTGATCAAATGTGCACTTGAAAGGGATATTCACAGAAATGCCGCTATCAACCAATACTCGTCGGACCATGGTGGGTCCATTCCCTATTGTCACGACCATGGGATCTAGAGTTGGAGCTTTAATCCCTTTGGTGTCCCGATTTCAGAATACAATGTCATCGTTCAAAGTTTTCTGCTACTTGGCTGGAGCTCTATCTTCGATTGCGAGGAACGAATCCTTCGGAGCGTGCTTTAATGAACTCACATACCGCTTCATTTCGCCCCAACTTCTCCGTGCGAGATGTGGTCCTCCAGATATCATTCCAATGACGAGTCTTTGGTCAATTCGCTTAGATCCCTCTTCGCTAGTTCCTGCTTGGTTTCTTCGATCCCTAGGAGCTTCGGGAGCCACGGGTTGGTCAGGATTTGGTGATTTTCTCACGTATTGCTGAAGCCTGTTTTCCCGGATCAGCTATTCAATCAAGTTCTTTAGATGACGACACTCATTTGTGTTATGACCATGCATCTCGTGGAAGCGACAGAACTTCCCCGAGCGCTTTTATTGTTTAGTTGCTTCCTTGTTAGGGGGTACTCCTCTGTCTCCTATGTTGCGAGATAGATGTTTTCCGTAGTATCATTGAGTGGGGTGTAATCCTTGGGCCTGAAGCCTTTAAGTGGTTTATTGTTACCATTTCATTTACTGGAATTCTGATATTCCCTTTTTTCCGTCTTTCCCTGCACTTCATTCGGTGGTCCCGGAGATGTTTATGTTCTGGTTCATTGCCATGTCACTCTGCCCACCGTTTATCAGTTGCAAGCTAGTAGACTTCCTTTCTAACTCCTGCGCCTCTTCCAATCTCAAGTATTGACCCACCTTACGGTTGAAGTCCTTCCTAGAGGTAGGTTGTTTCATTTTGATCCATTTTCCGAACTCAGTTTCGGGGTGGATAATGCGGACCAAAGCCATGAAAACCATATCTTCATTCGAATTGCATACCTCTATCACTGTGGTATTGAACCGATTCATGAAAGACTCTAGAGATTTATTTCGTCCCTAGAATAGGCCGAACAATGACATCACATCTTTAGGCTGCGCTATGTGAAGTCTGAACTGATCAAGGAATCTTGTTGCTAGTTGGTCGAAAGTGGAGATGGATCTTCGTGGAAGCCTAGTGAACCATATGGAAGCAATTCCTTCTAGAAAAATTGGGAAACATCTACATCGAACAGCGTCCAAAGCATTCACTCTATCCATGTACCAATGTACTTGTACAGATGGGGTTTTGGATCTTTTGTTCCGTCATAGGACGGAATAGTTGGTGTAGTGAACTTTTCTGGGTACCGCTCATTCAAGATCTCTTTAGTGAAAGGGGTATGACTTGGAGCAGATCCCCACTCATAATCTCTTCTATTCTTATTCCCATCCATCAATCGCTTGACCATATCCACAATAGATGCCTACGATGTCCGGTAGTCCGGGGGTCGGCTGTCAGTCACTACACCGTGTGTTTGGCTTTGCAAATGGTCATGGTGAGTGGGCTAAAGCCTAGGTTCTCCTATCTTCGGAAGAGCCATTCCCTCGGGATCCTGTTGGCTTGCGGTTGGCCGGGTTGGGGCAGTTTAGATATTCGTGGAATAATCAAATGCATTGGCATTTCCTTTCAACTTTCCGTCGTTAAATTGCTCTCCATCTTTTGAGTCGGAGAGGTCCATGGCTATATCCTCTTGTGGGGTCTTCGCTCCTTTGTTCAAGTTCATAGCTGGTTGCCTTACGGTCGGTGGAGAACTTGTGTTTCCTTCTACGTTGATTCCCACGGTTCCAGCTATCACTCCGCTTTGCGGCTGCTTTCAGTTTCTTCTGTTTAGACCAAAAATGGAAGGATTTTCTTGTTCTACAACAGCTGCGGTTTCTGCCATTATTCTTGGAGCAGGATGTGATTGTAAGGTCAAGAAGGCATTAAGGTTATCCATAAGAGCTCTCTAATTGCTTTCCATTTTATGATTAATTTCATCAACCATTTTATTCAATTCATCTCTTATAATGACTTCACGTTGATTGGAGGATCTTGGCCCCTCATCTCCTGTGTTGGCACCACTTGCTTCAATTTGTTGATGATTCGTCTCTTTTTCGGCTATTAGCGCCCCTATGGATCTTCCAAAAGCAGTTCTTTTTCTTCCCGGAGCCATTGATTTTTAGCAGCAGATCTTTTGAATAGAAATTAAGGATTTAATTTCTGAACCTATCTGATCCAAAGTAGATAGCTAGATCTAAGCCTGAGTTCAGCTCTTAGTGAAAGCACCAAAATGTTGATCCAAAAAATGGATCAACACCCTGGGTTGAGTGTGAAAACATCAGCCCTATTCTTACAGAGCAATAATGCAGAGAATAAATGTAGAAAAAAGCAGAAATAGTAAGAAGACAATAAGATTTTTATAGTGGTTCGGCTATTAATGAAGCCTACGTCCACTTTATAACTTTTATTATTGAATGATTTCTATTACAAGGTGAATTGGATTACAAAGTCGTTGAATATCCTAAGTTAGACTAAGTCCCCAATGCTAGAGTTCACTGGAGAATCACAGTGAACTCCTTGGATGACTATTATGAGGGAGGAGAAGAGTGAAGAAGATTTTCTGCAGAGTTCTAGCAGCCAGTCCTGAGGATTCCATTTATGTTGTAGGTAGGACCGTATTTATAGGGGTTGGAGCGTTATTGGGTTGGGCCTTCTTGCCAAATGCTTGCAAATGATTGTACGAACATCCTCTATAAGTTGTGCCACGAACCGAACTAATTCCATGGATTGCTAGCGATCCCTGGGCTATGGGTCACTAGTGATCCATAGTTTTGGCTTGCTGGCGACCCAATAGCTTGAGATACTTCCTATTATCCACTCCTCTAAAAAATATTGCGGCCTAGCAAAATGGTATGGATCGCTAGAGATCCATTTACTTAGAGGATTTCCGAGCTTTGTCTTTTGGATCGCGTTCATTATCTCGTGTTGGTGTTTTCCATGTAATTTCGTAGCTTGTTTCCTTGTTTTAACGACGATCCACTTTCTAGTTGCATCGGACTGCTGATTGAATTAAACGAATGCCCACTTCTCGATCTAACTAGCTTGGAATTCCATCAAACTTGGCCATCATTCCTAGAATTCCCAATGGATCATGACGCAAAAGGATTGATGGACCCACAGGCAAACATCATGGATCGCTAGCAATCCATGGTTATGGATCGCTGACGATCCATATCCTTAATGTGTTTTTGCTTTCTTTTCCATTGATCCTTCTTGGATGGTCCTTCTAGCCCTGTTGGTTGGCTCTTGAGCTGTCCTGACTCGACGAAGCTATTCTGACTTCCCTTGGATTCTGCTGGGTTAATAACCCGGATAACAATCATTAATTAAAATGATTAATTAAACTCAAATATCATTATATAAAATGATTAATTAAGTTAAATACCATTAATTAAAATGATTAATTAAACTCAATTATCATTAATTAAAATGATTAATTGAATCAAATATCATTAATTAAAATGATTAATTAAACTCAAATATCATTAATTAAAATGATTAATAAAATTCAAATATCATTAATTAAATTGATTTATTAACTTTTGTGAAAATACAAGCTCAAGACAACTCACACAAAAGTTTAGGGGATGATATTTAATAAGTGCCGATATAGTGAAAATTGCTATAATGACATTTAAACAATTCAAATAGAATGTCACAATTCTTTTCAACCAAACAACAATATAAGCAACGTAAGGATGTAAATAAATTAATATTGGCTAGAAACCCCTTAGGGTCTCTCTACAAATGTCCCTTGTAAAACAATGGTTACGAACAACATAAATAGTTATACGGGTTCACTGCAAATTAGGTAATATGTCATTCGTTTTTCAAGAAGGAAATCCAACTAAACAATTAATCAAACAACGATGTACTAACATCCAAGCATACAACAATAATCTATAGCATCAAAAATATTATGTAGTTTATTTAAAGGCGAGTTTACTAATCGAATTCCAGTTGACGCTTTCACATTCCGGTTTGGTCTAAATCGAACAACATCCGATTTTAGTCCAAAATTCAACTAGCTCCAAACTCGACCAAACTAATTCCAAAGCTTAGATAACGACTCCATTAGTACAACGCAACTCACCTCGCTTAAAACCGATGTCATATGAAATAGTTACTGGGTTTATAAGATTTTGGAATTAAACAATAATTAATCAACTAATTACATTTTTAACTACCAATTTAAACCCTAATCGTTCTCTTATCACCCAGGCCCCCCAAAACAACCACTGATCATCTCCTTTTTGCCACCACCGTGGGTCAACTCCGGTTGCCATCTACCTCTAGGCGAAAGCCTTCTCCATCCTCGAGACTACGCCACCAGCCGCACCTCCCTTCAATGCCGCTACGTTTAGATCAAACCCAATCCAAACACCAACGTTCATCTCCCTTCCAGCACTGCCATGACCAACCAGGACTGCCACTCCACCTCCAATGATAGCCCACCACACCATGCTTCCATCTAGACCTGGTACACCCTCCAACTCGCTGCCGCCAGTGATATCTCTCCCTTCGAACTCATCGCCGTTCATCATAGATCTACGTTGCCTCGCTTCGATCTAGCCCAATTCAACCGACCACGTCCTACATCTCACCACGATGAACAATTTTCTAGTTGACATCGATGCCTAACTTGGCCTCTAGTGGTGCCAATAAACCTAGGCTGTTGGATGTGGCTATCCTAAGGTTTGAGTTTAGGGCCACTGAGAGACATGAGGGTCATTATATAGGCAACTAACCGACATTATTCATGCCCAAAATTTACGAACTCCAATCGAGGCGTTCTCATTGGCGTTCCTAGTTATATACCCTTATTCCGAACTCAATGGAACTAGTATCAGAACCTAATTCCATCATATACTTAAGTTAGCTTCAATAACCAAATTATATTATTTTAGTTTTTTAAAATAACCATTATGCGTTTCGAGCTTGCACGATTACACGGTACATCCGATCTCCCCAAAACTCGTAAGTGTACAACAATTTATTATTCCGAATCCAATGGCACTAGTTACGTCAAAATTCGAGACAATGCCCCGGAAAGAGAATTTCACACGTTTTACATATCGTTTTATATTTTCGATCTAATTATCGGTATTTATCCGATCTATTTATTTTTGTAATTAAATTTACAAATTTAATTCACCAATATTTTTTATCAATTAAAGGAATTATACAACACTATTAAATCCATTTAATTTATATTTAATTATTATATCACATTCAGTTTCAGCCTAAATTAATTTAGTAGACTTAGCATGTTTATTTTAATCTTATTTTACACTATGTAACAATACATATAAACAATTTTGGATATATGAAATTACATAGTTTAAATCATAGCCTAATCAAATAAATTATTATTATTATATATATATAATTTGGTATTAAATAACACATAATTTGTATAACTTGATCAAAATCATTACCATAATTTAACATAAATGCATAAACCAAATTTTATCACATACATATGTTTCGCTTTTAATTTTATTTATAAAGCACTTGTAACAACTTTAAATTATGTCAAACCCAAAAGAAACTAAATACATCGCATACATCAACATAGCTCGTAGGTGTACATAAACATGTAATATAAAGTAAGAATTGTACCTAATTATATCCAGCCCATCATGATATGTCGATATGAAATCAGACTCCTATAATCTTTGAATCACCACTCGATGTTGCAACGATCGAATGAGCAAATTTCATTTTGATTTATTTGATGATATTTGGATGAAAATTTCATCCATGGGGAGGTAAGGAATGCAAGTGCTGGCCATGAAAAGAGATAAGCGAAAGAAGAAAAGAGAAAAAAGAATTAATGTGAAAGCTTACGTATTTAATGAGAGAAGAAAGACCTTTCACCTCCCTCGCTTTAAAACTTCCTTTCTTAAATTCTATTTACAGTTAAATCAAATCCATCTTATCTCCTAGCATGGTCGGTCAGACTAAAGATTCCAAAGGTTGTTAAACAATTAAAATATATTTAAAGCTCGTTTAAATTATATATCAATATCGTATATCAATACGTGTATATATAAATTTTATATACACAACTAAATAATTATTGTGACACCTCGAGTCCCGACTCCAGTGATCAAAATAGCAGAGAGAGTTTATTGTACGATAGATCAAATCAATGGGCACAGAAGAAGCGATCTCTCATTTACACTACTTTGGATAAACACAAATGCATTTCAATACCTGAATATATCTAAAATAATATGTATCTTGTCTCGGCATAAGGCGATGTACATAAGTTCTAGAATTGAATAATAAAGTTTTAGAGACATAAGTAAAAAATTTCCTAAGTAACAAATCGGAGTGAACAAAAGCAATGAATTTTATGTCATATCTGAATATCTGATACATTATCTCATATATACAGTTCATTACACAAATACATTACATTGACCAATACAATGAAATTTCAATATAATTACAAACAATATAAATACTAGTCAACATCATCTACTCTAATACCAAATCGTAGCCCACAAAGCATAAAAAATCATAATATTAACATGTAAAAGTACCTCAATTTGACTCAAGATTGTTAAACAAATAACAAACCCCAAGCCAGGCTAGAAATCTAGCCGTGAGAGTAACTATGCTCAAAATATAATATAACGAATGTGATAGAATTAAATATAACTCTACTCGGTTATAAATACAAATTTATTACTATAGTCAACACCCATAGATAATTTCATATAAGATCGATGATTAGACATTTCAAAATAGATTCCTAAAGTCCCTGTCTTCCAAATAATTTCCAAAAATTCAGTTAAAATGGATTACCAAATCACTTCTATAAAATTACTTTTCTTATGGAAATTTCGTATATTTAGAAATCATATACCAGAGGTCCACTTTGCCAACAATGTCAAAATACCAGTTTTAAATAAATATTTAATCAAAATTTTCCTAATTTGTACAAAATTAATCTTTGTAATATATTTTCCAAATCAATTTGCAAATCTGATATATCCCAAAATACATTTCCTTAACATTGTAAAAAATAGTATTTCCCCTTACTTTATTTAAAATGCTACTTTTCCATTAATTTAAACCAATTCCAAAATATTTAATAGTTTCACCAAAATTAAATTTCAAAGTACAATACGATTTTGCAAAATCATGTTTAAATAAATATCCTCATATGGTGAACGCTCATCACAATAGATCACAACAGCTCATAGCAAATCATAACATTGCTCACATGCAATCGACACCCAAAGAATGAACTTTTTAATCCAACCCCTACGATCTAGGCTTGAGCATTACCTTTGACCGATATCAAAAACAACAATATCAAAATGGATTGTAAAACAAGTAGAATTCACTTTTAAAAAGGTAAAATCATCAAAACCGTTTCCAAATGGGGAATACACAAAATCATAACTTCTTTCAAATTGAGAATTATTAGTAGTAGAACACTATCAATATACCTCTAGGTTATTTTAAACAAAACCAGTAAAATATTTTTTTGAGTATTCCCCCAAAATTCCTTTTATAGTAAAGCTTGCACTAATAAACCATTCAACCTTTATGGTTTAAATTTAAATTCAAACTATTTCTAAAATAAATCAACTTATTTCGTAAAAGCTTTTCTACTTTAAAATCCTTAGAAATATTTATCACATAGATTTATCTTCAATATTATCATATTGGATTTTAAATTTAAACTTAAATCAAGCCATACTATTTTCCACTTGAAAATAATTAAAATTTATATTTTGTTAATTTAAAAATAGTTCAAAATCATTTTTCTAGTTATTAAATTCCATAAAATTCCTTTTTAAAAAATTGAAGTGTAATATCATTCTTCTTCCATCAAATTCCAATAAACCAAATAATTAGAATAAAATCCACGTTTTATATTTAAAATATTTTTCGTGCTTAAAATCTTCATTCAATTAAAACCATATTTATTTAAAAACCCATAAAATATTCATATCAAAATCCTAGTCTAAAAATCCATAAAATTCATTTTCAAAGAATTTTAATATTTAAATCGCATTCTTTTCTTAAAATTTGAATATAAATTTATTAAAAAAAGTTGGTTAAATTCAAACTTCATGCTTTTAAAATATAATTTAAAAGTTCCCAAATTATTTTATAAGTATAACCATAGATTTTAAAACAAGCTCATGATGCATCATTTGCATATTTAAATACTCAAATCCATTTCACATAATTTCAAAACAATAATTAATCGAGTTAGAAATTAGATAAAACACCAATTCATATCACTTTATTAGCAAGCAACTCAATACATATCACTTGTTAGATTAAATAATTAACATCTAATATTACTTATAACCCGATTCCAAACCATGACAATAGCCATTTATAACCAATATAAAAAATCAAGTTAATAGATATAAATGCTAATTTGATTGCTATACTCACCTATATTATGAAACAAATTCATTTCAATTCAACGATCATCAAAAGCAAACATTTACTGATAATAGATTAAGCATATCAATTAGGCTACCAAGCCATTATCATCTTATTATTATCATTTAATATGAAATCAATATGAATCAGATTGTACTCAATACTAAAGTTTATTTGTCATAGAAAAAAGGTTATAATCCCCAAAAAAATCACGTTATACCCCATGAACTTACATCAGCCATTGAACGTCATCATTGAAATACAACGTCATCTCCTCTTGCATACGCAACAACATCTTCTAAAACCTACTGTGATTTGCTGTCTCTTCCACCACATGCCCCTAGCTTACCTATGCATCGGGTCAACCACCACACAATCATGCAACACCTTCTCCAGCTATGACTGCCTTCTCCTGCCATTGACATCGCGTGCCTCCCTCCCTCTGCTAATGCTGCACCATCATGATGTCATTTTTTCTTTTTTCTTCATTTTCGCTTAGAAAATTTGGTGAGGAGAAGGGAAATGGGGATCAGGTTCTATAAGGGGCAGGCGGTTTGTTTTGAGATACAGACTAAGGATAAGGGATGTGGGGTATGGACTTGTGGTCCAATAAAATCAAGGGGAAGTTTTCACTTTTTATAAAATAAAACAACACCCTTAACCGCCTATAAATCCAACCATTTTTAAATCAACATTATATAACCATTTTTATAACTATTTCATTCTAATAACTATTTTTATTTTATTAAAATATCACCTTTTGATTTCAACAAATTTAAATTACTAGTTTTATATTCCAAAAAAGTTTCAAACTTCCACAAACATGATTTATTTTGCCAAAATAAATTTCAAACAACTTTTGAATTTTTAAAACACAACTAAAATTCCAAATTTGAATTTCAAATCAATATTCTGCAAAAATTCATTTATTAAACTGAATTCAATAAAATATTTAATTAAATTCCCAAATCCATTTTAATATTTGTATTTTATGTTAACTTCGAATAGGGATGTTACAATTACTAATGACTCCGAGATCTTTCCCAAAAGCTACCCATTTCCTAATAACACCACAAACATCAAATGCACCAATAATTAATATTCCTTAGATATTAATTAATTTAATTAATTTATAACACTTTACAAATCAATTAACTCATGTTATCTTCCTAAGAGTTCACAATACAGTTGCGTGACTTGGAGGTATGGATTCAGTCGACTATTAATATCGAATAATTCAAATATTGACGTTCAACGTCAATTTTGCTAGTATGGTGACAGTCTAGCCAAATTTATTGCTTATAGATTTTTTTGGTAAAATCATATTTTCATTACTTTAAGCGGTACCAATAGTGATAATAATTTACACATGTTCTCTTCGCCAACATTATATCACCATAGAATGTATGGACTTTGGTATTGGTTAAAACTCTAATATTATCCACATTCAACTTGATTAGTCCATAAACAAAGTCTTTGGTTCAGTAATAACAATCATTATCAATTGTACTACTTTAGTTAGAGATTTTGACTTTGAGTTTACTACAATCGACAGTGATACTAACCTCATACAACCAAGGAGATACATTTTCTACTGAATAGTGCATCACTTCCAATGCTTCAACTTAGACTCTACTATAACCACTCGATGGATCATCATGCAACATGTGAACTATAACCAATATGGAGTATTCACATTGAAGTTCCATGGTACTCTTAAGCAAAGGAACTGTGTAACATCGTCACACTGGGATTTCCTATTTAGCCTAATTATTGTCAACTAACAAGAAACTCTTGGACAAGCTATTCGTAGTTATCTAACAACCACAAGTACGTAACCCTTTGGTGCCCCCAACAGCCATCAGTAATACATTACCCAATGTTTGGAGAGCATTACGTACTCTAGTATTAAGGGAATGTATTAATATCCTTTCTCGAAACATCTTGACTAGAATTATTTAAAATAAAATGTTAATTTATTTTATGATCAATTACTCATGATTGTAACTGTTTGCAACTACAGTCACATAACATTTTATTTAAGGATTTTCCTATTAATATACTATAAATTAATTACTTAATTAATTACCTAACAATATAACAAAGTATATAAAAGAAATAAATGCCATTAATATGGTAACATTGGCTATAGTGGAAGATATATATAACAAATTACATAACTACCTAGGGGAATACTAGAAACTCTTTCAACCCATTCAAGAAATCAAAAGTTATGCTTATAATACAAAAAGGGTCTTGGATTGTACTTATTTCAAGGTATCTAGAAAAAATAACAGCATTACTGGAAATTTTTTGGATAGTATACATTCGATTCTGGAAAGATTTATAAAACTAAAGTTGTAGATATTTAATTAGATTTCTAGAAAACTAAAGTATACCTGAATTCATTAGGTGAATCAAAAGATATTTTTAAAATAAAGAAATGCTTTTGCATAGTACACATGTTGATATAGCCGCAAACATATTCAACTTTGCAACTCGGTTTCAAGATAGTAAACATCTAAAATTGCAAAATTCTACAAAAGAAAAGTTGTAGATCCTTTAATTGCCTTTCAAATAAACTAAAATTTAACCAAATCCATTCTAAGAATCAAAATATATGCTCAAAATATAGAAAGAATTTTTGATACTAATTGTCGAAATGGCCAAAAACATATTTGACTTTACAACTTGATTTCAGGGAAGTAAAAGTTTCAATTTTCCAAAGTTTATAAAACAAAGTTGTAGATGTTTCACACAGATTTCCAATAAACAAAATTTACCCAAATTCATTCAGAGAATCGAAAGATACACTCAAAATAGAGAAAATGTTTTGCATGGTACATATATTGAACTAGCTGAAGACATATTCGATTTTGCAACCTGATTTCAAGATATTAAATGTTTGGATTTGCAAAAGTATACAAAAAATAAGCTGTACATTTTTTTACTAAGCTATCCATTAAACAAAAAACTATCCAAATCCACTCAAACGATCAAAAGTTATGCTCAAAATACATAAAAGATTTTGGGTAGTACTTGTATTGAACATGCCAGAAGACATTTATGATTTTGCAACAAGATTTCAAGATAGTAAACTGTAATGACCTGGATTTTTGAATAGTTTATAATAAATATTGGAATCATTTAAATATTTAAATCTTGGATTTAATGTGAATAAAAATGATTTCGAAAGCTTATTTAAATTCTATTTATATAAGAATGATGATAGTAAACTTTTAATTTATAATTAAAAGTGATTAAATTCATTTTAATTAACGTGTGAAATTATCATTTTGGGCGCTATCTTAGATTTTTACGAAACTGGTTTCATTGGATCCAGAATAATGAATTGTTGTACGATGACGAGTTTCATGATAATCGGACGTGCAGTGTGGTCGTATGTGCTCGAAACGTGCAGCGTTAAATTTAAAAGAATAAAATATATTAAATATTTTTCTGTAAATACATCATCACAACCTAAATTCCATTCCCTCTTCCTTTCCATTTAAATTTTGCTTGAAAGATAGCGGCCACCCACTTTCTTCCTTCAATCAATTAAATCACAAGTTGTAGTTTACAAAATCATGTGATTTTGGATTCGATAGCTTCATGTGGTCGAGGGCTACATTTCCCTATGCTTAGTTTTGGATGCGATTGAGTTTGGTAGTGTTCGACTTGGTCTGGGCTTCGCTAGGGCTAGGCGTAGGAGGTGCTAGAGGAGGCTATAGGGTATGGTGTTAGGGGCATTGTATTTCTGGGATGAAGACGATGTGGACATGGTGGTATGGGAGGTTGCGGCGATGCCTAGGAGAAAGCGACATTTAGCATGTCATTTTCTAATGGGGGGAATAGCGATGTGGTCGAGGGAGCTAGAGAGGAAATTGTGGTGGTGGTTGACTTCGTGGAGATGTTGTAAGTTGTTTGGTGGTGTTCGGAGGCGATTAGGGTGGTCGAGGCAAGGTGCGCCCTGGATGTCGATTTGGGGCAAATCGGTCGAACTCCAGTAGGGGGCACAGACACGTCGTCGTGGTGGTCAGCGAGTCGATTGTGGGGAGAGGAGTTTGTTGCCGCGATTGATTTGTGGTATCATGGAGCGATGCTCCGTGTCAATGGTGATGGTGCATGATGGTAAAGATATCTGTGTGCATGGGGTTTTGGGAGAGATGACGAGTGAAGGGATTAGTTTGGCAAGTGATAATTAGTGGATAATTATTTAATTTATTAATATTTTATAATCCGACAACTTATAAAATTCGTATTTTGTTCATACGAGGTCCAATCAAGACGCTGTTTTCACTGTTACGCTCGTATCAATGATATCTATGCATTGGAGTTGGATTCTTCGAATTTGGAGCTTATGAGAATTTTAGCCAAAATCGAACGATTTTGGACTATTCGGAAGCGCGTAAGCATTGGCTGGAACTTGGGTGAGTTTTAATCACCAGTTAATTATATATTATTGTATATATAATTGATGTTGTATTAAAATATAAACTATATAACGAACAAGGCAAGTTATTAATTTTGGACCCCACTTTGTTTTGTAAAACAAGTGAAAACATTATTATGTAGTATAATCTCTATTTTGATTCTTTATAACATGTTCCGTGGCCCAAAGTACTTGTTTAAATGTTTTATAGTGATAAATGCTTAAAGTGATATTGTCGTTATAAACGTGCTTTGAAATCCCTGATATTTGACCTATGTTAAATTGGATGAATTGTAAGATATTTTGGAAATATATATGTAGATATATTTGGCTGCACACGTTTTAGTGTGTTTAACATAGAGGATCTGGTTTGGACTTTTGTGGAAATTGAAACGGAAGTTGTAAATATCAGAAGCGAAAAGGTCACGATGGATGCACTTTGAAATTGCCATGATCGGCGATTTTAAAGTTAACTTTAGAAAACATCCTAAGGCTTCTTCATATTTTTAATAAGTACTGTAAGCGTACTCATTATTAGAAAATATCAAGGCTTAAATATATTACTGATAATCGATTATGGATTTTAAAGTGATGGTTTTATATTATAAAATTGGTTTTTATGGTTTTTAAGTTAATGTTTTAAAATATAGTATAAGAATTTTAAAAGTATATTTTTAGTATATTTATGGTTTTAGAAATTTGTTAAAGATTTTATTTAAGAAATAAAAGGCTTTTATATTATAATATTTTACAAATGGTTTATGAAATTTTATTATATATCTTAGGTTTATAAATAAATATGTATGTGTGTGTATATACATATCTCTTTTTATGGTATTTTTAGCATATTCAGAAGTTTTAAAAAGGAAGTTTAATATTTGTGAAAGAATATAAAGGAGTTTTTGGATTATAACACTTACGTTATAATGGATTGTTTTATAAATTGATTAAAAAGGTATATAACCTTATTTAATAAGGGGAGAAGTACTAAGAGCTTTAAATGAATGCTTTAAAGTAAATGGCAAGTATAAAAAGTGATTTTGGGTTTATGTTTGTGCAACATTTGTTTTGACCCATTTAACTATACTTTTGAAAAGTAATTATATCTTTAAAATGGAGTTTTAAAGATAACGAGATAGTGAAGTGTTTGGGGTTTGTCGTAAACAATGTTTTAGTAACATTTGTTTTTAAACCCTTAAATAATATTTTTAAATGGTAAAATATTGTTAAATAAGTTTGGAGAATGCTTAGGTATTTAATTATGGAATTTTAAAGATAATAGAGAGTATGAATTGGTTTTGGGTTTGTTGTAGCAATGTGTTAATAACATTCGCCTTTAACCCATTTTGATTATACTTATGAACATAAATAGATCTTTGAAAATAATATTTTGAAGATACTCATAAGTGAAATGGTTTTGGGTTTGTAATGACAGTGTTTGAGTAACATTTGTCTTAACCCCTTTGAAATTGATTTGTGAAAATACTTATACGGTTGAGATAAGTACATGAATACTTTTGAGAGTATCAAAATATGTCAAAATGAATAGTGATGTTTTAATTAAATAGTGGAGTTTAATTAGTAAATGGAGTTTCGTTTATACAGATCTTATTGAGTAAAAAGGAGTTTTACTAATAAAAAGGTTTTTAATTAATAAAGGACGATTAATTAAAAAGGGGATTAGAAGTCATTCATATGACTTGATCGTGCTTATGTGTTTCGATTGTGTTTTGTGTGTTACTTGCTTATGGACAGTATATTAGATATAGTTTCCCATATGTGATTATACGGTTGAGGTATGAGAATTCATGTGTGATTTCGCGATCTGTTGAGGAATCCATGTGTGATTTTGAGATCTATTGGGATATGGGAATCCATGTGTGGTTCCAAGATCTGTTCGAGTTGCAGCTCATGTAGAAGATCTGTTCGAGTAATGACTCGTGTACTGGAGTGTCATACATAGCCTTACCAGTGGATATGGCGAAAACTAGAGATAGGATGCATAGCTATAGGGTTATCAACCCACGGGGGTGCATGTGACTCCATCCCAGAGTTACTTACATATGTGCATGCGGGAGCGATGCACTTGGCTAGTTTAGCCAGCTATGTATTTCCTATGGTACATTCACTGGGGATGTATGTTGGTTCAGAAGGATATCTCTAACCCTTGTGCAATAGATCAGAGTTGACTTTCATCCAAGGAGATCTATGTGGAAATCCTACACGATTAGTGAACGTGCCTTAGCGGTTGTGATTGTATATATATTATTGTTGTAATGTACACACACATGCATCACAACTATGTGATTATTTATATTTCACACCTTAGACATTATTATATCATCATTGGATTTTATAATAGAAATGGTTTGGTTATCGTATGGTAAAAACACATCCGTGTTTATTAGTGGTGTGTTCCCACAAGATAACCTTATTTCGAAGGGTTTTAAGATAAAATAAATCTATATGATTTGAGTTTTTCACGCTGGTTTACTAGACTGATCCGGGTGTTATTTTCTTAATGCTTGGGTTAGCTCGGTTTGTTTCCATATTTAACTGTGGTTCATTAGAGCTCTTGGAGAGGAGTAAGATGATTTCTTACCGTATTCATTTTTCCACTGCATTACTTGATTTGTGTCCATCAGCATTTGTGAGGATAGAATGTTATAACTGACTATGCTGATAATAAGTTGATTTTCTCTAATTGATGTGTGTATATCAAAGCTTTCTTTTTGGTAAAGACCTTTTGAGATATTATATGTTATCGTTCCGTATGTTAGAGTCTGATATTGTGTTCTCTTATTTCTTGTTCTATTTATTTTTATTTTACCTTAACAATTCGTCTATCCGGCACTTGGGTGCTCAGCATGTGAATATCATGGGTGTATTAGTGTCGACATTCGGGGATCAAAAAGGCAGATCGTTACATGTGGTATCAGAGCTAAACGTTAAGCGAGAACCTTTTCTTTGGTGGGTATAACTCATTGAGAGATAGGGTAATGAAATGCCTTATTATGAGTTGAGTGTATATGTACAAGAGTGCATATATCTTATTGTTATAAAAATGTTTTGTATTGTGTTGATTGGTTTATAGAGTGGCTTATGGATTCTGATCAATACGTGTTGCTAGTGTTTTTGACAGGCACCTCTAAACACTTGGACAGGGCAAATCAACACGGTATTGTTTTCGAAATTGGTAAATGAAATAATTTTACATAGGATTATATTTGGGGCATTTCACCAGAAGGACAAACTTTGCAGTCCAATTAGTTTCTAGGACACCTATTCACAGAAATTACTTTCAAAGCCAAAGTCAGTAGAATAATTACTTTTAAGGACAAAGTCAGCAGTCCAATTACTTTCAAGGACATAATTTCATAGGTTTTTAGGCCCTAGAAACTAATTATTTTGCGTTTTGTTCTTGAAAGAAATTATTTCAGTTGTGTGTTCTAGAAACTAATTCCACTTGCTAAAGAGGCCCTTGTGGCTAATTTCCACATTATATTTTATATATAAAAGGATAATTTTCATAAAGTGATATAGTTATTTATAATGTATTTGTTTGTTAGGAAATGATAATATCCAATTATTATCATTTATTGTCTGATTAGTTGTGCTCGACCAGTTTATGAGCAGTTTTACCTTTTCACTACATGGGTTGGGTGGATAGTAACTTGTGGGAACATTGAAACGAACACCTTGTGAGATAAGTTTTACAATTTGACTATAAGGCGTTTGGTGACAATGTTGGGTTAGAAGTTAACTTTTATAGAAGTTAGGTCTAGTAAAAGTTTTTTATTATAATCTAGAAAAGAGTATACATTTTTGAAATAGTTTATATAAGAAAGTGACTTATATAAATATTGTTCATAAGTACAGTTATAAATATGAAAAGGATTTAAACTGAGAATTTGAGAACTTAAATCCCGGTGTTTTAGAAATTAGTTTTCTAAAGATTTAAAAAAAATACTAGATGTATTATTTGGAAGTAAAAGAGATTTATATCATGGTACTTATTAAAATTTATGAAGTATTTGATACCGTTTTGAAAATGATTTTGGTTAAGTCCGAAAGGCATGGTTTGGATGTACTGAACTTACTTCTGCCGCTAAAAAATAATTCTTGTGATGACTGCAGCATCACCGACGTTTATCTTCGAGTTTCGAAGTGGGTGATGCTACCAGAGTAGTTTTGCATCAAATTTGTTTTGGTAAAATAGATTTTGATTTAAATACTGGAAGTGTGAATTGGTATATACAAGTTATAAGTATATATATTTCAAAATGATTTGAAATGGAAATCGGGTGTTTAATTCTTTAGCTTTCGGTTAAGTTATATTATGGAGACATATAGCTTATGCATTAGGATTGAATGGTCTGTGCATTGTAATTGATGTGTTTGGGCGATAGTTTTCATTTCTTAAAATGAAATGGAATTTTCGACGATTTTGGACAGTCGGAAATTTGGAATTTGTGTAAGTAATCGAAGCTAAGTGTTTATAAAAGTTAAGTTTTATATAATGCTTGAGTTGAAAGGATAGTAGAATTTAAAAAAGTTTTAAACTGATAGAAGATCCATGTTAAGTAAAATGAATTTGAAGATTTTTTATATACTCTTAAGATGCTGTGGAGTATTATATGAATACGGACTTAAGTTGTATAGTGTTTAATAACTTGAAGTAAAATTTTATGAAATGGTCCATAAGTGATTTTAGTATTAACTAAGGAATACTTGGTTATAAACGAATGTGAAATAAAATGGAAAGTAACTGGTGTAATTAAGAAACCAATTGAATAGAGTACATAGATTATACGTAGATCATTTTATTCACATACCAGTTCTTGATCTAGGATTCGAGTACATGGATTTTAAGGTGATTCACACCGGTCCGAGTTAGGATTTTTCACTCGATTCTTTATGGCATACACTTCATATGGATCCTTATATAATCCTAAAGTTTTCTATCATAGTATATGGCTATGTAAGGAGAGAGGTTTCTAATCGAGGAACTGGATCGGAGCCCATACTAGAGAGGTCAGTGGGATATACTAGTTTGGAAGTGAAATTTATGTGATCGGGCTTGTGATCGGATTTGATATTGCATACAGATGGAATATATGCATGGCATGAGCTTTAAAAATATTTTTATGCTATGTGTGTTGGCTTGTGAAGGGTTTAGGGAAGACTCTTCGAATTAGTTGGGTAGCATGAGTGATCGACTGGATAATACCTGAGGCTGTTGGGCATAAGATACGATTAGTAGATTATTTGTCATCCTTGTGCGATGAAATGGTTTCTGAACCTGGGCGAACCATGAGCTTTGTTGCTGATGATTACTGTATAGTATTGTTATGTGATTATTTCTACGGTTGCCAGTGATTGCAACACCAACATGTATTGATGGGTGATTGTTTCTTTTATAACGTATGTCGGAATTTCGAGGGCGAAATTCTTTTAAGGGGGAGAATGTAGGGACCCGGATTTTTGTATGGTTTATGATTAAATATTGGAATTATTTAAATATTTAAATCTTGGATTTAATGTGAATAAAAATAATTTCGAAAGCTTACTAAAATTCTATTTAAATAAGAATGATGATAGGAAACTTTTAATTTAGAATTAATGTGACTCAATTCATTTTAATAATAATTCGTTTTAATTAACGTGTGAAATTATTATTCTAGGGCACTGTAACAGAAGACAAAACTAGTGCCATTGGATCCGGGATAATGAATTGTTGTACGCCGATAAGTTTTGTGACAATCGGACGTGTTGTATAGTTGTGTGTGCTTGAAAAACGTAGCATTAAATTTAAAAGAATAAAACATATAAAATATTTATGTATAAATGCATCATTACACTTAACGTAAATTGCATTCCCTCTTCCTCTCCATTTAAATTTTTCCTAGGAGATAGCCGCCACCCACTTTCTTCCTTCAATCAATTAAATCTCGAGTTGTAGTTAACGAAATCATGTGATTTTTGATTTAATAGCTTTGTGTGGTCGTGGGCTACATTTCTCTATGCTCAGTTTTGGATGTGATTGAGTTTAGTAGTGTTCGACTTAGTCTTGGCCGTGCTAGGGCTTGGCGTAGGAGGAGCTAGAGGAGGCGATAGGGCACGACGTATTGGGCATTGGATTTTATGGATGAAGATGATGTGGATGTGGTGGTATGGGAGGTCGCGGTGCTGCTTAGGAGAAAGCGATAGTTAGCTTGTCATTTTCTGATGGGGGAGTCGTGATGTAGTCGAGGGAGCTAGAGAAAAAATCGAGGTGGGGTTGACTCATGGTGATGCGGTAAGTTGTTTGGTGGTGTTCGGAGGTGCTCAGGGTGGTCGAGGTGAGGTGCGACCTGGATGTCAATTTGGGGTAAATCAGTTGGATTCTAATAGGGGGTGCGGACACGCTGTGGTGGTGGTCGGCCAATCGAGTGCGGGAGAGGAGTTTATTGTCGCGATCAGTTTGTGGTATCATGGAGTGTTTAACGGCTAACTTTCCATCGGATTAGAAAATAGCCGATAAAATTTAAATTAAAAATAACCGCAAACGCCCAACATATAATTCTAGTACGTGGCGAGTACAGGTCGATCCGTAGGGAATTGTATTGATTTTAAAATTTCTATTTAATCAAATTAAACATCATTGAAGTTGTGATTAGCTAAAAATTTCTAGAAACTAACAAAAAATAAAAGTAGATAAAAATATGAGAGTATGCAATTTAAAGGTAATTTCCTTCTCATGATCACATAAATCAACAAAATGAAATTATAATCTCTCTTTTGGTCATTAATGAGTTTAGTTGATATGTTTATCATAAGTATGGCCTATTTGTGCTATTAATTAGCCCAACATAAACCATCAAACTTTGACATACCCACTAAACCACTTGTTAACTCTCATGAAAATGTTAATGAAATTGAAAATAAAATCTATTCTAAGTATGATCTATTTACTATTGGTTAGTAATATAGACCACCAAAATTTGAATTTAAAATCCACTTATTATCATAATCATATGTAGATGAAGAGGTAATTTGTGTTTATGTTTGTTAAAGTATAGCCTATTTGGTGTCAACAACATAGGCTATCAAATTCAAAGCAAAAACAAAAAATTAAACCACATCAAATATTGTCATTAAGCACAAAAAGAGATCACAAGTTATCAAAATGTTGAATCTACATGATTAAGAGAGCTTTATTACCCCTAAATTGAAGGGGTTTAACTTCTCATATTTGTTATCATTTCAACAAATGTAGAGTTCAACATGAAACAAAAACAAGAGAAATAGAGTGCTAACTAAAATAAAATGAGAGCTAATCTACTTGCATAAAATAAAACTAACTACTAACATGAAAGGAAAAAAGTATGTAAATAAAAAGAGCATGAATTAACATTGCATAAAAATAAATTACATAAAAGAAGAAAATAGCTAAGTAGCCATGAAATAGAAGAAGAGAGTTTATATTTATTTTTGTGCCTAAAACTAAACTAACTAATGAGGATCTAAGAGCTCATTACATGAAACATATGGGGTATTTATACATGTTTGACACCCTAATGCATATTTTTGGGGACTGCCCAAAATACCCCTCTAGGAAGTGTGGACACCAAGTTATCAATAGCATGAGATAATCCTCCATTTAAATGTGCATGTAACTTTAAGCTCCACTAACATGTGCATTAGCTCCTAATTGTAGATCAAGGTAAGTGGTTAGGTGGGGTCCACCATATTGCATGAGTTGATTTATTTCCATCTCCATTTGTTTCATTCTCCTGTGCATGCATGAATACATGAAGCCTCTTATAATTTCCATCCAATTTTCCTACAAATAAAAATAAAATGTGCAAATAAATATTCTCAAAATTAATATATGCACAAAAATGACCATTTTGCCCTTATATGAAGATGAATAAATGATGATTTGAAAATAATTTGAATTTTGGCTTAAACATGTTAAAACACCCTATATGCTCATGTATTTAATTAAATTAGGTTAAATATGGAAGTAAAAATATGAACATTTACGTGCACATCAAATACCCCTACACTTATTTTTTATTCGTCCTCGATTAAACTAAAACTAAGATAAATCCGTTTTCATAAGGAGCACGATTGAATTGAGCGTATGCAACAAGCCGTTAAAACTTCGTCCCTAGCAGGACGAGTGTTGTCTCGTGAGGGTTTTCAATGGATACTACCCACAAAATATAAATGCGATATGTAAAATTCCTAAATGCAAGGTTTATTTACATAGAGATGAATGCAAGCTTTTGAAAATATTTACAAATGAATAATTTACTTTTAAATTAACAAGAATAAGTTAAATATAAGTTTTGGTCATCATCATGAAAGTTTAGTCATTTTAATTGTCAAAATTTCCAACAAAAATTGAGTTATGATCACAATTAGACTCTAGTTTGGCTCGTTGTTTCGGTTGATAACATAATGCAACTATGAAATAGATCCTTAGTTCAATATCAATGTTTTTCAAATTCGTGTTTTTATTTCTTTTGAATAATAAGTCAAATCAAACAAGTGAAAAATAGTGCTTGGATTTCAATTGCTTACTCTCTCTTATTTGAAAATTTTATTGATATTAACAATATTTACATATGCCTAACTCAGAAAACTGAGGCTAGATATACCACCCATACACTGCCTTGCGGGCTTACGTGAGGGGAATACAGAGCATGGCGAGTGTACACACAAGTATGTACACCTATCGACTATGGGCATTATTAATGAAAGAATTTTTATATACATACACCTAACTCAGATAAACTGAGGCCAGATATACCGATCATGCACTGCCTTTTGGGCTTACGTGAGAAGGGTATAGAGCATGGCGAGTGTACACACTTGCGTGTGAACACATGACTCTAGGTGATTCTTATTTTTATAAAAACCATTTTTTTGTTATATATATACCTATTATATTTTTTTTGAGAGAGTTTTGCAAAATCACCTTAGCACCATTTAACTTAGAAGATAAAAATGTTATCATCTTTATTTTAAATGAACCACTTATTAAACAAAGATTTCAATTAGGATATACTTCATAATTATCAGCCATGAATCTTCCTATATACTAGTTAAACCATAGTTACTTGTAATCAAACTTTATTTTTATTTTTGTTGAGACAAATAAATTTTCAACAATTTCAGTTTAATAACCAAAACCTATACTTATTATATAGTGTTTCTTCAAAAATAAATAAAAATGCTTAAAAGAAAATTTGTTTTGGAATTTTTGTTATGTTGTTTTTTTAAAGTGTTTTTTAAAGGAAATGCAATAAAATAAACCATGAAAAATAAAAAATGAGCACGAGACTCTCCCTCACACTTGATTTTGACTGTGTCCCCACAGTCAACCCAAGTGAAAGGAGAAAAATAGAATAAAAATAAAAATATGACATATATTTACATGAAAACAAAACGATTTTTATTTACACGACATCATAAAATATTTTGTCAAAGAGTAAATGAAACGGTCTTCCAAAAACCAATTCATTTGTCTCGTCAAGTATGAGAGACACAACTTAAGCACAAAAAACCAAACCATAAATGATTTCAGAGTTGAATGTTGATTTGGAAAATTGAATGTTGTTTTATTAAAAATCATATGAGTTGTTTTATTTTCGATGACTTTTGGGGTTGATAGAACAATTGATTGAAATTCAAGTTTATTTTCACCAAATTGAAATTCAAACTTATCACTGAAAGCTTCTTCAGAATTATTGATTTCAAAATCAAAATGGTGATTTAAATCTTCCCCTTCGGATTTCAACAACTCATCTTCGAAAAGTCCAAAAAATTTATGTTCACTAAATTCGTCTTCCTTTGTTGGCTTATCAACAACTTCATTGCATATATCAATTTCAAAATCTAAAGTTGTTGTATTCGAATTTTTGAAATCGAAAAAAGGAAGATCGAATTTTAAATCGCGTTTCTCACCCTCAAAAGAATTGAAATCCAAATCAATTACCGTACTTTCAACAACTTCATTAAGGTTGTTGTTTTCAGTTTCAAAAGCTGTTATTTGAAAATTGTCAATTTTGGAAAAAATGGATTATTATTTGACTCGTCACACGTTGGGATTTGATTTTGTTGCTCACGTTGTTTCATATAGGTTTGAAACAACAAATCTGTGTGATCCTTATGAATTTCGTCCATTTGATCAACAAAGTCGAATTTATAATTATTAATTTGAAAATTTTCAATTTAAACTTGTTGAGAATGAAAATTATCAATCGCATCATAGTCGAGATTATTTCCATTGTCAAAATCATTTAAATAGTGGTTTCCATTTTGATTTTGATTTTGATTTTGGAGCTCGAAATTGAATTGGTATGGGTTAAAATTGAAATCATTTGAATTTTGAAGTGAATTCAAATTTTGATCATTTTGAAATACTCAAATTGGGTTATTGCACAAATATGAATTACACAGATCATTTATCCTTTGATCATTTTGTGTAGAGAGTTCAAGTAAAGATGAAATAGTTTCAATGCTTTTTTCAAGATTTGAGGGTTGGTCATCATTTTGAAAACTTTGTGGTTCAAAATTCGAATTGTTTGTACAATAATTATCATTAAAATATCCATAAGAGTTTGGTGTGAGACTATATGGATTATATTGATTTTCACAACTATTGTAAAATTCATGTAAGTAAGAAAATTTGGACATTTTCAAAAAAATAAAATTTTTGTTATTTTTTATAAAGGAAAAATAGTTACCAAAGGGAATTTAAAAACAGGGAAATTTGATTTTTGTTTTGTTTTTTTTATTGTCAATTGTTATTTCTTTTATACGTTTTGTTTTTTTTTTGAAATTTTTTTTTGGTTTTTTGTTTTTCTAACAAAAAGAAAATTAACTTAAATTTTTATTTGGATTTTTGATTTTGAATGAAAAATTTCAAAGTAAAGGATTTAAAAGAAAACTAAGTTAAGGAAATATTTACAATTTTTTTAGTTTTGGCTTTTGATTTTTTTTTAAATATGCATGAACTAATGCAACTAAATGAATGCAAGGGCTTAATTATAAATTTTCTATCCTAAGTAGCTCCTAACCCAAAATTGTATAATCACACTTTGTCTTAATTCAACAAGTTAGTTCTCAACCAGGTAACGGATAGGGTTATCGGTGCATCACGAATCACTGTAGCAATGCGGCCGAAGGTTTAAGTACCTTCAGAGAAAAAATCACTATAATATTTACGAATCACCGTAATATTTATAAATGGTTATTGCTCTTCCATAGCCTAGACACTAAGAATTTTTTTTCTAAATTGTCGAAAGAGGATAACTTGTCAATATACAATTAAGCCCTAGGTAAGCTTATGACACCCTTAAGTCAAGTGTCTAACCATTATTATTAGCAAATTCTAGGATGATATGCAATTTGTGGGCCAAGGAAGGGGTGATGAAATCCCCCACCTTATGTGGATTTGGGTGTTGCCCTAAAAAAAAGAAAATAAGATGGTATGAATGCAAAACTGAAAATAAACGTGACTAATGCAACTATGAATGGATTTTTGTTTTTTTGAATTTTTTTTATAAAATGCAAGCAACCAACAATGCAAAGAAAACTAAAAATAAGGGATAAGGGAATGATACTAGAGCAGAATTATTAGCTAATTATTTTAAAGTGGCATCTTTTTAAAGCAAGCCAGCAATTTATTTTTGGCAGTAGTTCTTCTCCTTTTGATTTTGCAACCTAAAATTAAAAACAAGATATATACAGGTTTATATATATATATATATCTTTTTATATAAGGATGGAACTTAAAACAACTTAAAACAACTTAAAACAAAAACAAAATAAGTGAAAACAAAACAAATGAAAACAAGACAAATTCAAACTTTTTTTTTCTTTTTTTTTTATAAAAAAACAAAAGGCAAATGAAAACAAAGTTAAATAACTAACTAAATAAAATGAGAAAGACAAAGACAAAGGCAAAAACAAAATAAAACAAAACAACACTTATTTGTTTTTTTTTCAAACCCACTAGGGCCCAGCCTAGTTAAAAAGAAATTCACACTTCTCAGTTAGAAACTCGTGCTTCACAATTCACTTCATAGAAGGAAAAAAATTCACACACACAAAATCGCGATTTCAAAAGAAAAATACAGCATTCCCAAACTCAAATTTTGAATCCAATCTAAATGAAAACTTGCGTTTTTTTTGTTCGTGAAGTCGTGACAGTTGAAGTCGATGTCGAGGGTGAAGGTGGTTGATTTTCGATGTCGTGGTGGGGGTATTTGAGGTTGCGAGTGTTTACAGTGGGGTTGTAGGAGTTGGTGATTGGGAAGGCGGTGGTCGATTGGTTTGCGATTTTAGGTGGAGGAGATGGTCTCGGGTTGGCAGCAAGTATGGGCAAGTTGTAGGCAGTAATGGTGAATGGATTGTAGTGGATGGATTGAAGTGTTGTATAGCAGTGTTGTTAGTATATCGGCAGTTGTGTGCTGCTGTGGGTTTGTATAATGATTTATGAGGAGTGAACAGGAAATGAATGTAGTTTAAATGTGGTCTTTGGAAGTGGCAGTGGTGATAAAGTGGGTGAAAGGATGGTGGATGAATATTGCAGGGGATGTATGCGATGTATTGTAAGAGGATGTGATGTAAGAGGAGGAGCACAGGGTTGTAGAAGGCAAGCAGCTAGCAGGGGATGAATGTAATATATGGTTTGTTGTGCACAGTGGTGCACAGAGTGGTCAGTAAGCTTATATGTGAGGAAGTATTGGTGAAGTGGCAGAGGCACAATGGTAAGTGGCAAGAAGGAGGTGATTTTTATGATAGGGTGAAGGGTGTGAAGTTTGGAAGTGTCAGTTGACTGATATGTATGGTATGTGAATGTTGGTAATTGATGGTGTAGTAGTGGTTGGGAAGCTGTGCAGTTAAAGCGCTCGGTGGATTCAATGCGGTAGAGGTGCAAAAAGTCATAGCGAGGATGTAGCGAAGAATATAGCGGGATATATCGGATTACTCTAAAATAGCATATAAATCCCATACTTGTTGTTTTTACAAATATATAGATAGTAATTATGTGAAAAATTAACATTCAATTGAATTATAATTAATACAAAAATAATTTTAAATAAAAATATGTGCAAATGTATTGTAAATGAACGTAAAACCGTTATATAACTTAATTTAATTTAGTAGAATATTAGAGTATTATCATTTCTAAACATATATCAAAAATTCAATGAAATTAATTAATTTCATAATTTTTATAGCGTATAAATATCATTTTTCAATCCAATTTTTTATAGAAGATATAGCGGAAATAGCGGAAATAACGGGATATAGCGGAAATAGCGGGGATTAAAGCGGAAAGGCTATATGTTGGGGATATATGGAAAAATCGTAGCGGTAGGAATCCGCTATAAGATATATCGGAGTTATAGCGGGGATATAGCGGGGCATTAACTGCACAGTTGGGAAGAGTACTGCAGTTTTGATATATGCAGTTTTGGTATGGTGGAGATGCACAAAGGTAATGTGCAGTGCCAAATGTATAGCTATGGCAGGCAAATTTATGGCTGTAGTTTGGAGAGGCTATGGTGGATATCAGAGAAGTGATGATGGAATGGCTGCTACTGTGAAGTGTTCATAGAAGTGTTCAGTGAGGTCTATTTGCAGCAAGGAGTTTTACCAGAGCAGATGATGGGTATATGGGTAGGGGATTTCAGGTGATGTTTGTATGTTGTGATGAATGTATTGTAATTGCTAGGGGGTTGTGACAATTTGTACGATTTTGTATAGATGTGACAAAAATGTAGTTGGTTTATGGAACTGCTTTGATGTCAGTAGAGACAGTAGAGGCAGTGAATGCATTGACGAGGAATTGAAGTTGGAGATTTTGGGGAAGTAGGCGATGGCAAGACAGTGGAACAATGTGATGGTTGAAAGCAAGCAGTGGTGTGTCAACTTGTAATGCAACTGGGTGATGCTATGGGTTGTTCGTATGAAGGGTGATAGGGTGTGGATTGAAGTATAGGCATATGTTAAGCAGTGAGGGTTAGATGGTTGGTGTAGAAGATGTGGCTGCTGGTGGCGATATGAATGTATCAGTGTATGTGTTTTGACAGGGGTTGTAGTTGTGCACTGGAGTGTGACAGTAATGTTGTTGTTGTGAGGTTTGTATGAAGTTCAGGTGGTTGTTGATAGTTGATAGGTGGTAATGAAGTGGACTGTGGGGCGAGGAATGTATAGGCAGGTTGTTTGCCTTGAAGTGAAGGAGGAGATGAGGGTGAATGGTGGTACCAGTCTGGTGTAGCTGGAAATGCACAGTAGTAGGAGGAAGTTGCTACCATAGTGGCTTGTTTGAGGATGGACAGAGTATTCGCAGCAGTTGTTGAGAAGTTGAAGTGTTTGATGGCAAGGTAATGTTGAAGTGAAGGAAGATATGTATGAAATGTTGTGGTCAGGAGTGGTAGATGAGATTTGAATGAGAGGGTAAGGTGTTGTTGTTGGTTGTAGGAGGCAATTCTAGGTGATCAGAAGGTGTGGTGGAATGGAGATGACTGTAAGGACTGGGGTTATGTTGAGAGATGATGAAGAGGTTGTACTTATATGGCAGAGGTTTGGTTATTTGAATGTTGAAGTAGGGGGATGCTGCAGTTTGAAGTTTGGGTGGTGTGTTGATACAAGTGGTCTAGAAGTTGGCACTTGGATGGTGGAGTTGAATGTAATAGAGAAGGAAGGCAGGCAGATGAAGTGTAGTGTGATGGATGCAATATGTATGAAGGCAGAAGGATGATCAGGGGTGGTTTTGCAGTGTAACAGGCAGTTGGCACTGATGTATATGGAAGTGTATATGTTGATCTGGGGTATGGTGATGACTGGTGGTTTTACTATGCGCTGGTTGTATGTATGGCAGAGGGTGGAAGCAAGGGGATGCAGTGGCAAGACACAATGGAAGAGAGTTGAATGGCAGCAAGGGTGATGAATGCCGAAAAATGCATACAGTGAAATGTGAAAATGCACACAGTGAGATGAAAGAAATGTAACCCAGTGAGATGAAAGAAAATGCACACAGTGAGTGAAAGTGAAATTGTAAATGTAAAAGTAAATGTGAAATTGTAAAAATTGTAAATATAATTGAAAATGAAATATTTTTTTTTGTTTTGAAATTGTATGTTATTTTTTTTAAATATGCAAATGGAAAAAAAAAACAATAAACATGCACACAAATCAAACCACACAACAAACATACACACAATTTTTTTAAATTTTTTTTGATGCAAGTTAACACACAATAAAATCAAACAATAAATAATTTAAGAATATAAATAAAAATCAAATTAGTTCCCCGGCAACGGCGCCCAAAACTTATTTAACGGCTAACTTTCCATCGTATTATAAAATAGCCGATAAAATTTAAATTAAAAATAACCGCAAGAGCAGGGCGTACAATTCTAGTACGTGGCGAGTACGGGTCAATCCGCAGGGAATTGTATTGATTTTAAAATTTCTATTCAATCAAATTAAACCAAGAATTGAAGTTGTGATTAGCTAAAATTTCTAGAAACTAACAAAAAATAAAAGTAGATAAAAATATGATAGTAAAAGGAAATTTAGAGGTAATTTCCTTCTCATGATCACATAAATCAACAAAATGAAATTATGATCTCTCTTTTGGTCATTAGTGAGTTTAGCTGATATGTTTATCATAAGTATGGTCTATTTGTGCTATTAATTAGCTCAACATAAACCATCAAACTTTAACATACCCACTAAACCACTTGTTAACTTTCATGAAAATATTAATGAAATTGAAAATAAAATCTATCATAAGTATGATCTATTTTCTATTGGCTAGTAATATAGACCATCAAATTTTGATTTTAAAATCCACTCATTACCATAATCATATGTAGATGAAGAGGTAATTTGTGTTATATGTTTAAGCATAGCCTATTTGGTGTCAACAACATAGGCTATCCAATTCAAAGCAAAAACAACAAAATTAAACCATATCAAATATTGTCATTAAGAACAAAAAGAGATCACAAGTTATCAAAATGTTGAATCAACATGATCAAGAGAGCTTCATTACCCCTAAATTGAAGGGGTTTAGCTTCTCATATTTGTTATCATTTCAACAAATGTAGAGTTCAACAAGAAACAAAAACAAGAGGAAAAAGAGAGCAAATTAAAATAAAATGAGTGCTAATCTACTTGCATAAAATAAAACTAACTACTAACATGAAAGGAAAAACATGTAAATAAAAAGAGCACGAATTAACATTGCATAAAAATAAATTACATAAAAGAAGAAAATGGTTAAGTTGCCATGAAATAGAAGAAGAGAGTTTATATTTCTTTTTGAGCCTAGAACTAAACTAACTAAAGAGGAGGCTAAGAGCTCATTACATGAAACATATTGGGTATTTATACATGTTTGAAACCCTAATGCATATTTTTGGAAACTACCCAAAATTACCCTCTAGGAAGTGTGGCCACCAAGTTATCAATAGCATGAGATAATCCTCCATTTAAATGTGCATGTAACTTTAAGCTCCACTAACTTGTGCATTATCTCCTAATTATAGATTAAGATAAGTGGATAGGTGGTGTCCTCCATGTTGCATGAGTTGATTTATTTCCATCTTCATTTGTTTCATTCTCTTGTGCATGCATGAATACATGAAGCCTCTTGTAATTTCCATCCAATTTTCCTACAAATAAAAATAAAATGTGCAAATAAATATTCTCAAAATCGATATATGCTCAAAAATGACCATTTTGCCCCTATATGAAGATGAATAAATGATGATTTGAAAATAATTTGAATTTTGGTTTAAACATGTTAAAATACCCTATATGCTCATTTATTAAATTAAATTAGATTAGATATGGAAGTAAAAATATGCACATTTACGTGCACATCATGGGGCGATGCTCTGTGTCAAGGGTGATGGTGCACGGCGGTGAAGGTATCAATGTGCACGTGTGTAATGACCCACATGATAAATAACTTGGATCAATTTGAAATATTTATATCTGGGTTTAAAAGTAAGAAATAATCATGTTTTAAGTGGTAAATAATAATAGTTATTTTGTTTGGAAAAAATATTTGCGGACAAATTACTGGTAAAATATTGAGAATGTCTAAATATCGTCCTAGGTAAAATATCAATAAAACAGCCAGAAATCATTTTATCAATAAAACTGCTTTTAAACAGTAAGCATTGTGCTCGGCTCTGGATTCGTACACTAATATATGCATTCAAACAAGATTATGAAATAAATATTTTATTTTATTTTTTGAAAATTAAATGCATTTATGATATCGACCGTTGATATCATCGGTTTTATATATTTCTTCGGGAATTCAAGTTAAGTTTAAATATTAAATAAATGGGTTTTTATTTACAAATAAACTTATTTTAATTATTTAATAATGATGGTAAAATAGTTTTTAAAATTTGTTTACCAAAATAGATAGTTCGTAGAAAAATAGAAAATGTGATAGAAGAATGTTTTCCGAAATTTCGACTTTTCGACACCGGAGAGTTGTCGGGAACGTTTTTCATCTTTGTGCACTATATATACATATATATAAGAGTTAATTAACCAAATAATAATAATACACTAATAGTATATTATCTTATGTTAATTATGTTTAGCAAGTGATATGACAAGTTAGGTTTTAAAAATAATAACTTATATAAATAAGTATATATCATTATCCCTTGTCATATCTTAGCATTATCATCATTATCCATCATGACCTAGAGGATATGACTAGAGAGGGGGGATGTGACATATGAGGGGGAGGAAGGTGGTGATGTGACTTGTCAAAATAATGACATGTTAGGATATTTTAATCTAAGGTTAGTTTGGTAATTTTCCTACTTTTTTGTGTCTATAAATACACATCCATTTCACCTTATTTTCATTTACTTCTCCATTTCTGTTTCCCTGAAGCTTTCTTCATAATTTCATGGCTTCTTATATTAGTTTTAGGTTTTTGTTTAAATCAAAAGTTTTAAATTGTTTTAAAGATGCAAACTTGTTTTTAAACTCTTTCTTCTCCATTTTTCCTCCACTTTATTCAGCCACTACTTCTTCTACTTTACACCAAATCAAGATTTTCTTTTATCCAAATCATATAAAATTTCAGTGCTACAACTTTCTTTTTTACCCCGTTTTCTAATTTCAAGCTTAGGTTTGTCAAAATCTCATTTCTTTGGAGTGTACTTTTAAACTCAGAAATTCAGGTCCGAAAATAGCTCTTCTTCTTTTCACCATATCTTCCTCAAAAGAAATATGATTTGAGTGATTCTTTTTTTTAAATTGTAGAGAATTGTTTTTTCTAAAACTGTTCTTTTGGTCACTTTTTCAAAATCTGATACTAATATGTCCAAAACTCAAGTGGAAGTTGACATATCTTTGGGATGATTTTTGGTGCATCTAAGGCATTTCAGGTTTCAAAGATTTTTGGTAAGTAAAACTACTTTGTTTTGGAAATGTTTTTCACTTTATTATGATGTGTTATTGTGGTGATAATATGATGAGAAAATTGAATGGTTGTTATGTTGATCGATGGTGATTTGATGGATGTTATGTTTGATATTGAATTTAAGATTTGAATGTGATGTTGTCGAGTTAGTAAGCATATAACATTATGTTTATATCCGTGTTTCATTGTGATGTTAAGGGTATGGTAGTATGGATGTATAGTTGTGACTTAAGAATCAAAGTATGTTGAGCTGAAACAAAGTTAACAACTTTGTGTGTTGCGACAGACGTGAGATCCGATTTGAAATTAAAACTATGATTTCCAGTCTCAAAGTTTGGAAATGGTTTTAAGTTTTGTCTTGGTTTAAGGTTTACAAAACTTTCTAAATATTATTTCAAAACATGCATGAGCAAGAATTTAAATGAAGTATGTCACTTAAAATAAGATAGAGAGAACTGCGCTCATAGCGATAGTCGCTATGTATGCAGTTTGACAAAAATTCACGATTTCCATCTTTAAGTGATTCATTTTGGAATTGTTTTGCAAAAGTTTTCCAAACTTAATTAGTAAGTGATTAGATGTTAAGTAACACTTAAGGAAAGTTAACGACTGATTAGTGATTAATAAAGTTTTAATTAGGATTAATGAAGTTAACAAGCAATTAAATGGTTAATTATTATTTAATTAAGTTAATTAGTTGATTAATTATTATTTAATTAAATGATTATATAATTAATTTTTAATTAATTAGGGTTTAGCTAATAATGAATTGATTTAACCTTAACTAATATACATTAGGAAGTTAACTAGGACTTAACTAAGTTCATTAAGTTAATTAAAGTTTCATTATGAATTAACCTTGATTTAATTAAGATAATTATGGTTTAAGCTAATTGAATATACTTTAATCTTTTCAAAGCTATTTTTAAACTTAATCGGTTATGTTTTAAATCAATTTTCTTTTTGAGATTAATTGATTTTAAATCAAAGGATCTCTCGTTTGGACCATTAAGTAGCCAAATGAATTAAAGTAATGATTATAAAACGTTGACATGTTTTATGAGAAGTAAGTTGACTTATGTTTAGCATAAATGCCGAATATCAGTAACGTGATAAACACAAGGAAGTTAATTTCAATAAGCGGGTATATGGTAACTTAAGCATATAAAATATACTTTTATATGTACATTTTTCATAGATAATGGATGTATCTACATTTGGAACTTGGACATATACCTATGATTAATTGTATGTTATGTGTGAATCCCTTACATACCTGATGTTAGGCAATACCCAATGTTATCCGGGTTTTTAACCCAGTAGAAACCGGCCAAAAACAGAACAACCTTGTGTAGACAGGATGGTTCAGGACTTGACTAGAAAAGCTAAGACAAGGAGTCAACAAGGGCCAATCTATACGACTAAGGAGACCACTGGGATAAAAGAATCCAAGATATCATCATCCTTTTAGTCCCATCAGCAGCTGAATGTAAACAGTTAGTGAATTGCCATCAGAACGTAACAGCTACGATGGAAGACTATGGAAAACATCTCCAAATTCCCAACTCCAAAAAATCCTAAGTGCTTAGATCATCAGCGACCCATGCCTCTCCACAAACCTTCAAACAAACAAGCTATGGTACACTAAGAAAAGGGGCAAGACAGTGGCTCGCAAACGAGCCAAGTCTATGGGTCGCCAACAACCCATAGGCCAAGGGTCGCCAGCGACCTATGGCATTGACTCATTTTGCGACCTAAACTCTCCCTAGGTCGTCTACTGCCTACCTGTGAGCTGACAATGGAGTGGCCCGGCCCAGAAGCTCTCCGACCCATATAAATACCATCCTACCTGCAATATATAATGGATCTTCTCCAGACTGGTTTCTGAAGCTCTGCTAGAATTATTCTTCACTCTCTGCCTCCCTCATAACAATCTCCAAAGGAATACACTATGATTCTCCAGTGGATTCCAACTCTGGAGATTCAATCTAGCTCGAAAACAAATAAAGCCTTGTAATCATACATCTCTTGTAATAGCAATCATTCTATAATAAAACTATAAAGTGGACGCAGGTTTCGTTAACAACCGAACCACTATAAAAATTCTCTATCTACTTTCTTTTACTATTCTTTCTCGATATATGTTATCTATGATATTGCTCTGTCATAACAGGGCTGGTGCTTTCAAATTCAAACCAGGGTGTTGGTCCATTTTATGGGTCAACATTTTGCTGCTTTCATTGAGAACCCAACTCAGGATCCAGATCTAGCTATCTACTTTGGATTTCATAAGTCCAGAAGTTAGATCCCTAGTCTTTTCTTAAAGAACTCGCTGTTTTAAAGTCAATGGCTCCTGGAAGAAGAAGAACTACCTCTGGGAGATCCATAGGGGCAGCAATAGCTATAGAAGGTGTTAGTCTCCAACAAGCTGAAGTAAATGGTGCTAGCTTAGGAAATCAAGAACTAGGGTCCTCTAGTCGGCATGAAGTTGTCACCAGGGACGAGTTGAATAAGATGGCTGAAGAGATCAACCAGAGGGTGGAAAATAGTCAAAATGCTCTATTGGATTAGCTCAATGCTTTGATAAACTTATAATCAAACTCCACTCCAAGGGCTATGCCTGAACCAATAACTACTGTAGAACAAGAAAATTCCTCTTTTTCCGGCCTGCATAGAAGAAATGGAAAGCAGCCACTAAGAAGGGTAACAACAGGATGTAACCTGGAGGAAAATAAGAATACGCCACCTAACGCAAGGTAGCCAAACTTGAATTTGAATCAAGGGGCCAAAACTCCGTAGGAAGATATAGTTGTGAATCTTTCTGACTCAGAAGATGGAGAGGAGGGCAATCAGATGGAGGAGAATGTCAACACATTCGATGATGCTAGAAACGTCCAGACCGCCCTCGTTAGGACAAATGCCAGCCAACGGGGTCCAACGGGAATGGCTCTCCTGAAGACAGGAGAGCCTAGGCTTCAACCCACTCACCAAGACCGTTTGTAGGACCAAACACTTGGTGCAGTGACTGATTGCCGCCCCCAGGACCACCGGACATCAGAGGCGTACATAATAGACATGGTCAAACGACTGATGGATGAAAGTAAAAGCTGAAAGGATGATGAATGGTGAACTGCCCCGAGTCGGACCCCTTTTACCGACGAAATCTTGAATGAAAGGTACCCAAACAAATTCACTATGCCAACTATTCCCTCCTACGACGGAACAAAGGACCCAAAACCCCATTTGTACAAGTATAGCTGGTATATGGACGGAGCTAATGCTCCAGAGGCCATTCGCTATCGGTGTTTCCCTATTTTTCTAGAAGGAGTTGCGTCTATGTGGTTCACCAGACTTCCCCCAAGATCTATTTCTACCTTTGAGCAACTTGCAACGAAATTCCTTGACCAGTTTAGGCTCCATACCACGCAACCAAAGAACGTCATGTCCCTATCAGGATTGGTCCAGGGCGCAGCGAGTCATTGAGATCATTCATGAGCAGGTTTAACACTGCGGTGACAGAAGTGAGCAACCCCAATAAAGACATAGTTTTTATGGCGTTAGTCCGTGCTATTCATCCGGAAATAGAGTTCGAGAAATGGATTAAGATGAAGCAACCTACCAACAGGAAAGACTTCAATCGCAAAGCGACCAGTACTTGAGATTGGAAGAAGCGCAGGAGCTGGAAAGAAAGGCAGCTGGTGTACAACAAATGAACGCCGAACAAAATGACATGGCGGCAAATCAAAATACGCGCGATCCTGGAAATAATCAGGGAGTCGCAGGGAAGAGTGGGAACCAGAAAAGAAGAAACCAAAACTCCGAAAAGAGGAATTGCGATGGCAGCAACAAAAGATTTAGAGAGTTTAGATAGGGAGACTATACCCCCCTTAATGATACTCCGGAGAATATTTATCTCGCAACACAAGAAACCGAAGAGTATAAGAAACCTCTCAGAAAGGAGGCAACAGAACAGAAAAAGCGCTCAGGGAAATTTTTCTACTTCCATGAGACGCATGGGCACAATACGAACGAATGTCGCCACTTTAAGGACCTCATCGAAGGATTAATCTGAGACAACAAACTTCGACAATATGTGAAAAAGCCACAAAAACCCAATCAACCTATGGTCCCTCAACCCTGTAGAGAGCAAAGAAATCAAGCTAGAACTAGCGAAGAAGGGTCAAAACGAACTGGCCAGAGGCTTATTATTGGAATAATGTCTGGGGGACCACATCCCGCGCAAAGAAGTTGGGGAGAGATGGAGCGATATGCAAGTTTATTAAAGCATGCCCCAAAGGAATCAGGTTTAGCAATAGATGATGAAACTCCGATCAAGCAGCAAAAGGTTCTGAGCGATGACATAGTGTTCCGCAATCGGGACACCGAATGGATTGAAGTTCCAACTCTTGACCCAATGGTGGTGACAATAGGAATCGGTCCCGCCGTAATTCGACGAGTGCTGGTTGATAGTGGCAGTTCAGTTAACATACTTTTCAAATGTACTTTTGATCAAATGAAGATTGGTATAAAAAGCGTATCCGCGTGCCAGACTAAGATTCAGGGGTTTACCGGAGAACCCAAACAACTGGTCGGAGCAATTGACCGACCCGTGGAGCTTAGAGAGGGTGAGCGATGAGTCACCCTCATTCAGACTTTTGTGATCGTGGATGAAATGTCAGCATACAATGCATTCTTGGGACGGCCCGCGTTAGCCGATTTCAGAATAGCATTGGCCCAATGGTGCCTTACAATGAAGTTCCCTACCGAGCAAGAAGTCAGAATTGTGAAGGGAGACCAAAGCGTCGCCGAAGAATGCTATATCGTGGAATTGCGCGAGTTGAGAAGAAAGGAAAACGGAAAGAATGTAAGGAAAACCATCCACATCTGTGAACCCTCCAAATAGCAACCACAGAGCCGCCCCTAGCTTGAGGACCATAGGCAATTCAACAAGGCTTTGGACCCCAAGAAGAAGAGCTCAGGGGAGGATCGGGAAGCACTGGCAGAACTGACAGTGTCTGTCCCAGTCTGTATGGATGACCCAACGCGGGTCCTGAAGATTAGGTCGCATCTTGGAAACAAGATGTGATTAGAACTAACCAAGTTCCTCCATGCCAATTTGGACGTATTTGATTGGACACACTCCGATATGTGCGGGGTATCACCCGAAATTTCCTGTCATGCCCTGAATATTGACTCCAAATTCACCCCAGTTAAGCAAAAAAGGCAAGGCTTGGGCCCTGAATGGTCCAAGGCATTGAGAGAAGAAGTAGATAAACTGATGGTTAACGTCTTCATTCGAGATGCAACCTACCCCGAATAGGTATCGAACCCAGTCCTAGTCAAGAAGTCCAATGGAAAATAGCAAACCTGTATTGATTTCTCGGACCTTAACAAAGCCTGTCCGAAGGAAAGCTTCTCGCTCCCTAGAATTGATCAACTAGTGGATGGAACAGCGGGACATGAGCTGTTATCATTTATGATGCATACTCGCGCTATAACCAGATCCTGATGCATGAACTAGACCAAGAGAACACCAGATTCATCACCGATTTGGGACCGTACTGCTATAGAGTAATGCCGTTTGGTTTGAAAAATGCAGGGGCAACGTACCAAAGGCTAGTGAATACTATGTTCAAACGCTAGATTGGGAAGACTATGGAAGTTTACATGGACGATATGTTAGTCAAATCCCGAGTAGCTGCTAACCATCTAGATAATCTTGCTAAAATGTTTGAAATACTTCGCAAATACGGAATGAAGCTCAACCCGCTTAAATGTCACTTCGGAGTAGCCTCTGGGAAATTCTTGGGGTTCATAGTAAGTGCCTGGGGCATCGAAGCAAATCCAGAGCAAATAACAGTGTTAAGGGAAGTCCAAGCCCTTAAAAATAAGAGAGAACCTCAAAGCTTGAATGGAAAGGTCGCAGCACTGAGTCAGCTCATCTCTAAAGCTACAGACAAGTGCATACCGTTCTTCCACGCACTGAAGAAAGGAAGGAAAAACTTTGAATGGAGCGAAGCTTGCAAGACAACTTTCGAGGAACTGCTACGACACATGGAAGCTCCGCTGAATTTACCAAAGCTGGTGGATGGAGAAGACCTATTCATCTATTTAGCGGTTTCCTTGCACGCACTGAATGCGACTCTCGTGCGGGAAGAAGAGAGAATCCAACGACCTATGTACTACATTAGCAAACGATTCACCAGAGCTGAGAAGAATTGCTCAAAGCTGGAGAAGCTAGCGTATTTCCTTTTGATCGCATCTCGGAAATCACGACCATACTTTCAGGCTCATCCGATTAAAATACTGACTAATTAGCCCCTGAAGCAAGTTTTACACCGGCCAGAAACTTCCGGACGACTACGTAAGTGGAATATAGAGTTGAGCCAATACGACATCATATACCATCCAAGGAAAGCAATCAATGGGCAAGCATTGGCCAACTTCATTACTGAATTTAACATAAGAGATGATGAGGATGAAGTTCAGTCGGAAACAGACACGCAATGGAAGCTCTTCGTTGATGGCACATTAAACAACTTCTGTGCGGGAGCAGAGGTGGTGCTCGAAACCCCCGAGGGGTGAGCCATTAGCTATGCTTTGAGCTTGGAATTCCCAGCAACAAATAACGAAGCAGCGTATGAAGCGTTGATCGCTGGACTGAAGGTTGTGAAGGAACTCAAGATAAAATCTATTCATGTATACAGCGACTCCCAGCTAGTCTTCTATCAAGTGAAAGGGGAATACCAGGCGCGTGGAGAAAACCTTGCCCCGTACCTTTCCAAAGTACAAGAACTGCTAAGCGATATCGAGCACTACACGATAACTCACATCCCATGGGAGCAAAACACCAAGATAGATTATCTGGCTAAGTTGGCAAGCTCCGGAGAAGCCTAGTCATTGGGATTGGTTCCAGTGGAAATTCTAACCAACCCAAGCATAGACGAAATGGACGTAGATTGGATTCTGGAGACCACCGTCGAACCTGACACATGGATGACACCGATAAAGAAATATCTGCTTATAGGAACCCTTCCAACTGACCGAAATCAATGGAAGAAGCTCCTCCAAAAGGCGTCGCGGTTCATGATACAGGATGGAATACTCTATCGAAGGGGATTCTCAACCCCTCTCCTTAGGTGTGTGACCGACGATGAAGCACGACAAGTCCTGAAGGAGTTTCATGAAGGCGATTGCGATGACCACACTTTGGGGCAGACCCTGGCAAAGAAAGTCCTTCGATATGGATACTTCTGGCCAACAATAAATCGCGACGCCGCAGATCACGCCAGGAGATGCGATCGTTGTCAAAGGTTAAGCAAAATCAAGAGAACCCCTTCAACAGAGCTGATGCCGATGGTTAGCACATGGCCGTTTGCAATATAGGGGATCGATCTGATTAGCGTCCTTCCAATAGCAAAAGGAGGAGTCAAATATGCTATAGTTGCTGTAGATTATTTCACAAAGTGGGCCGAAGCGGAGCCGCTGGCCACCATAACCAAAGAAACTTATTAACTTTGTTACTAAAAACATCATTTGCAGGTTTGGTGTACCGCAAAAGATCATCATTGACAATAAAATCCAATTTTGAATGTACCGAGTTCAAAGACTTCTGCAGGCACTTCCGAATCAAAAAAAGATTTTCCATAGTGGCTTATCCACAAGCAAACGGGTAGGTGGAAGCAATAAACAAGATCATCAAGTCCAATATCAAAAAGCGACTAGCGAAAGCAAAAGGAAACTGGGTTGATGAACTCCCACTCGTACTATGGGCTTACAGAACTACACACAAAGCGGCAATTGGCCGCACTTCGTTCACATTAGCATATGGTTCAGAAGCAATGATTCCTATTGAATTAGAAGTCCCCTCGCACCAAAGGCAGAATTTTAATCAAGCACAAAACGATCAACTCCTACCCAAATCACTAGACATGGTCGATGAAAAAAGGAAAGAAGCAGAGTTGAGAACTACTGCCCACCAAAAAAGGGTTGCACGGTACTTCAACTCCAAATTTAATAGTCAGACCTTCGAAGTTGGAGATCTTGTGCTCAAGCGAGTTTACCCTGTTTCGGGGGCCTTTGGACCAAACTGGGAAGGACCATATGTCGTTAATCAAAAGCTTAGCGACGGGACTTTCAAGCTGACAAACATCGACGGGGTCGCGGTTCCTAGAGCCTGGAATAGCAAATCGCTTCGCCATTATTTCATTTAAAAAACTATTATATGTATTTTCTATTTTTTAGCAAATAAGCCATCCCGAAAATGCCGGTGGCATTGTAAATAGGCAAAGAATCTGCCATGCTTTCCTTGATAAAGTTTGCTGCTTAAACCAACCAAACTGTGTTCATAATAATTACCCGCCGAGTCGACGGAAGCAAATCGACTCAAACTGTTGGATCGGCGGAACTCGATCCTTGCCTCTCAAAAAACTGGTGTTGCCCCGAGCCCCGGCAACCCCAGGAGGTCAAAAAAATAACTCCTCCACGTTGCCCGAAGATAGGCAACGCCGGGGAGCAACTAAAAAATAACTAACTCCTCTGTGTTGCCCGGAGATAGGCAGCGCCGGGGAGCAACTAAAAAACTAACTCCTCCTTGTTTCCCAGAGATAGGCCACGCCGAGGATCACCAAACTGAAACTCCTTGCGTTGCCCGAAGATAGGCGACGCCGAGGAACATCCAAAGTCATGCATCTTGTAAGCCACGCATTCAGATTGAAGCTCCTTGCGTTGCCTGGAGATAGGCGATGCCGAGGAACATCCAAAGCCATGCATCTCGTAAGCCATACATTCAAACTAAAACTCCTCACGTTGCCCGGAGATAGGTAACACTGAGGAGCATCGAAAGCCGCGCATCTCGTAAGCCATGCACCCAAATTTAAACTCCTTGCGCTACCTGGAGATAGGCAACGTCAAGGAGCATCGAAATCCACGCATCTCATAAGTCGTGCACTCAAGCAGAAACTCCTTGCGTTGCCCGGAGATAGGCAACGCTGAGGAACATCAAAAATGAACTCCTCACGTTGTCTGGAGATAGGCAACACCAAGGAACATCGAAAACGAACTCCTTGCGTTGCCCAAAGATAGGCTACGCTGAGGAAGCTCAAAATAAACCTCTTGTGTTGCCCGGAGAGAAGCATCGAAAACCAACTTCTTGCATTACACGGAGATAGGCAACGCCGAGGATGCTCAAAATAAACCTCTTGCGTTGCCCGGAGATAGGCAACACCAAGAAGCATCGAAAACCAACTTCTCGCGTTACCCGAAGATAGACAACACCGAAAAGCATCCAAACTTACACTCCCTACGTCACTCATAGATGGGCGATGTCAAGGAGCACCGAATGTCGCGTACTACACAAGCGGCGCGCTAAATCCCAAAATAATAGCCCCTCACATTACCCGAAGATGGGCAACACCGAGGAGCATGAGAAACTCCACGCATATAGCCAGGAATAGTTGGTGCTAGAAGGAAGGCACTCAATGATTGACAATACATACCCATGCATGAATTGCATACTTACCTGAATACTGCCAGAAATTGAGACTACATGCTAAGGTCGCAAAACTTCCGAAGAAAGGAAAATCAAGTCATGACTTAGCCAGATTTTCAATAGAGATTATCTAAACCCTAAGTTACCGGATACTTGAAAATTGTTTGAAGTAAACAGCCCTATGAACTGCGGGGGCATACACCTGTATTGAAACAGAAACACGCGAACACAATAAGTTCACAAGTTCTGTCACTCCAAACAATAATAAGTTCACACGTTCTATCTCAAAGTTTTATGAACTTCCAAACAAAAAGTCTATATCTGTTTTAAAATTCTAAACCAAAATTTCAAAGTTTTAGAGTTTTTAGAAGTTTTATGAATTTCAAAAACAAAAATTCTCTAAGTTCTGTTAATTTCTAAATTTCTATTAACTTCCGAAGTGCTGATAATTTATAAGTTTCGTCGCTTCGAATAAAGGGCTTTGACTATAATCACAGAACTAGAAAAGTATGATATGAAACAATCACAAGTACACAGAGCATATATGAACAGATAGATAAAAGTATAGTCAAAATATCAATGTATTGCTTATAACTTTCTGTACACAAGATCAAAATGTGGGGGCCGTACCCACACAACAACGGCCAACAAAAGGAAAATACAGACTCTACAGTAAGGACGCAAAGTGCAGACTCTGCACTTGAACAAAATGACTCAAAAAGAAACAAAAACAAGTCAGTCTTCTTGCAAGTTGTTGGCCAAAATCAAGTCCATCCACACACCGGCCAATCAACGCTTCTTGCCACCGCTACCCTTTCACCTTTGGTTGGTAGTTTCCGCTTCTTTTTAGGAGAAGTGTCGCTGCCGGTAACATCAACGAACACTTCGGTGGCAATGTTCTCCTCTTCCTCTGAGACTTTTTCAGAAGAGCCTCCCTTCCCTTTGCGCTTTCTCGATTTCTGGGAACTCTTTGATGCCTTGATTGCCTCCACCTTTTCCTTCTTAACAGCAATCAAATCGTGCTGAGTCTTCTGTGGCTTCTCTGTCTGCATTTCCTGCTCCTTGGCTTCTGCTGCAGTTGTATCACCTTATAAAGACACCGAAGGGTCATCCAGGCCATGGAGCGCAGCTATCTTCTCAGCTTCTGGCCCCGGTTGCGAGCTGGACGCGGATGTTGGAACCGGAGCAGAAACAGATACAAACGTAGAAGATGTGAAAATGGCAGCAGGGACGGGCCGAAGTAGCTGGCATGTCAAAAGGAAAAGTGGATGGACCTATAAGATCAAAAATGAAAGCATTAAACTCCTCTTGCTCTTGTGGCGTAAGTTGGAAGCTCCCAAATTCGAGAGAAGCATGGACGTTACCTGCACCAGAGGAATGATCATGAATGGCGACCTCGAATTCACCACCTTCGCCTTCTTTTGAGGGCTCCACCACATAAGGAATATTATCAAGTCTTGAACTCATTGGCTGGTCGTGGAGCTTCTCTAATGGTTCGCCCATGCTAGAGATAGAAGGCCTGGTAAGCACGTCGGTAGCGGTCATTAAGGCAGCATCGGTGGCCTCCTTCTCTCGTTCAAGTCAGAGAATCTCCTGGCCCTCGAGTAGCACTTTCTTGGATTCATCGTTAAGATAAGCGGCTCGCAACTCTTGATCTGAATAAACATCGTCGCTCCCAGCAAAGTGAGATAATATTTCCTCCCAAACAAGGGCAAGAGTGCACGGATACTTCGGACCGAGATAACTTAGGCTCCCCTGATGCAACAAAGAGTTAACATAAAGGTTCAGAATTGTCACATCCAGCTTCTCCATCTTCCTATCGAAGGCATGTTGGAGATCCAAGTAATCCGCCTTCACCGTGGCCTTATCAACTTCAACGGCAGTCTTGTAGGCACGAAGCTGCACGACCTGAGCTTGTAGCTTGACAATGGTCTCGGCTTGGTCGGAGATGGTTTTGTTGTGCCCTTTAACAATTAAATCATGGTCCATGATGTTTTTTCTTTGAGCTTCAATGGCGGCATTACAAGCGACCACTTCTTCTTTTTGCTTCGCCTCCTCTACATGAATCTTTTTAATCTTATCCCTCCAAATAATCTCAACTTTTTTATGCGCCTCCTTCAACTCCTTCATTAGGCCGGCGGTTCTTTTACTTTCACGAGCGCCGCCTCCTTCTCTTCCTCCAACTGTTTGATCTTAGCATCCCGATCAACCAACGACTTCTCCAAATCGTCTTTCTTAGATTCGAAGGAAAGTATCTCTTGATAGTTATTTCTATTTGTATCAATGATATGTTTGCATAGCTTCTCCCATCTCTCGGCCTGTTCTAGGTCGTTCTGGATAGCTTGGAGATGAGGCGTGAAAGAATCCCTGTGAACAGGGTGGAGATCCAGGTCAAACTTAACGCCCTTTAAGAACCAACCCAGAAGCGCTGCCTCAAGCTTAGGGGGAACCGAATGAAGAACGTAGGTAGGCCTTCGGTGGGGGTTAGAAGCTCCAGGAGCGGCAGTAACAAGGGAAGAGGATGAAATATGAGCTGGGGGCAAAATCGGGGCAGAAGTGATGGGAATTTCTTAGCCCGCGGAAGAGTGCTTCGAAGCAAGTTCTGAAGGATGGGGGCGGTAATCAAACTTCCACTTCTTTGACAGTTCATCTCTTTCCTTAAGAGATCTTCTTTTCTCATACCTGCCTTTATATGAACGAGTTTGATCTCTCTCTTCCTGGCAATGGGTTTCTGCTTCGAGTTGTTTTGTCTGCCTGTATTCTTCCTCCATCTCTTGAACTTGATGGCGTTTGGAAGAGCGCTTGGGGTACCGCTGTGAATCGGTGAAGTTTTCGAAGTCGTCATAAAAGCCTTGTCCCCTCGTCATACCTGGAATAGGGCACACATATTTCAGAAGCATGATATAAACTAAGCAAATATATGAAGAGATATAAATAAGTGTAATCCTAGTGCAACGTGTTGTGTGTCCCTAATAGGGGCCTAAGACGTTGTCACGAACCAAAACAAACGGCTGTCGTGGGTGGGATTGGACTGACTTCGGTTATTATAGGCGGGACCGAGCTAACTACTGGCACGATATTGCCCGAACAGGAAGGCGTCGTGTCAAATTTAAAGTCCCCTTTCATGAGCGTGTCGAAGTCGATAAAAACATCGCTGAAATCTCCGAACCCCGCTCCGACATCCTTACTCGGAGAATCTTGATGTCTTCCAGTTTCATGGGCTTTGCCTTTGCCACTTGCATCGGAAGGAGGTGGACTCGGGAGATCGGGACTCATTCCCGGAGTCTTATCGCAAGACTCCGAGTCTTCAACCTAAGATTCTGACGAGAAGTAATCACTAGCGGTAGACTCGTCGCTACTATGCTCGAATTCTCCTTCTTCTTTCTCTAAGTCCAACGCAGCTTTGCCTTCTCTGTGTGTGAACTCATCTTCTGCTTTATCTGGGATTGGAGGCATTTTAACTAAACCGCTCAATCCAGTCGCAGCAACGTCCTCCTCCTCATGGGCCTCATCGGGTGATCCTCTGTATGGGCTACCTCTCTCTTGACCTTCCTCGAAACCGTGGGATGAAGAAGTGGATCTTGTGTGAACTCTGGATTGGCCAGGAGAGGGAGTTTCAATCTGAATGGCAGATCTAACCGGAGCCAACAGTCCGTATCGACGCACGTTCTCATCGGTCAGTAGAACTTTAACGCACCTCTCTTCGATGTCAATAGCCTTTAAATTTTGGCAAACTTCATCAGAGTCACATCTCTATTCGACCTTGGGATAACTGCAAGAGGAGTATAGTTAGTTAGAAACTCCATTACAATGCTTCAGAGCTCGACTAATAGAAAAGAGAAGCCTACCCCCTGTCGTCCACCGACGTTTGAACCCTTCAGGGCATCTAACAAAAAAGTACTGCATGTTGAACTATGATAAGTTGCTTTACAAGCATAAGACGATCTTTCGATTTCTCTGGGCCTCGACTATAATCAAAGAGGGACAGTCATCTCTCCTCTTGAAAGCCAGAAAATACTGCAACTCATCGAAACTTGAAGCGCGGTTGAACGTCCACATGAAAAGGACATGCAAGCAAGTAAGGATGGCATAGCCATTCGGATGAAGCTGGAATGGGGCAATTCCCAAGTTCGAGAACATCTCACGTAGGAAATTGTTGATGGGAGGCATGGCTCCGTTCAGACACATGTATCGATGACAAGCAGTGTACCCCGGGAGGGCATATGAGCGAATTCGTCTTTCGTCGGCAGACGCACATCCTCTTTGGGAATCCCATGTTGTGTACATATATTATGAAGAACCTTGGCAGAAACCACTGACAAAGCTCTTTCAAGTGGATTAAGCAGGACTTGAAAGTTAGGAGGCATGTGGTCCACGATGGGCCCAACCGGAACTAATTGACCGTACTGAGCTTGCGAGGTAGATGGTGATTCAGCTTTAGAGAGCGTTGGGCTTCGCCCGCTTGACTTACGGCGTGTAGATGGCTGCTTCATTATATATAACAGAACTCACGTCCGAAAACGGTCAAGTAAATCTATCCAAAATTCATAAGTTTCCCTATCACGCTTGAATTCCGAAGAGACATTAACTTGTCATCGACACGTCGGATTTCAAGTGCGAACTGGGGCAAGTGCAGTGTGCTATCTATATGAGATAAACTCGATGCTCGGTACACTGCAAATGCTCCATCCCGTGTAGATAGTTCGATCACAATGGAAGAAGAAAAGGACTTCCCGTGTCGATTCGTTTTGCATTTTTGTGTCTACTTCTTGTGCACTTACCAGTTATTGATCAATGATCAATAACAGATCCATTGTCCGAAGCGACACATAAAACTCTTCTCCTCACAGGAACGCTGAACATGCAGCGAGTGGACAAGATAAGTCCGAGTCCTTGGAGGAAATCGAGATCGACCAGTGAATGTGCGTGATGTGCAATAACAGCTATAAAACTGGGTACGACTCAATTCTGGTTTAATGGACGAAGATAGCAAAACATGTCAAGTATTGGACCACAGCCCAAATGTCATTTCTGGAAGAAACTCAAGACCCGATTGGCTATCTCGACCTGTTAAACCGTAATCAACTCGGACTTCTCGTAATTGAAGTTGCAAACTGAACACTAGTTGTCAAGTCATTACACCAATGCAATAATTAGTAAACCAACTAGATGAACCCACCTCAAACTGATTGCTAAGGCACAGGAAGAATCAAGGATCGAATTCAAAAAACTTTGAATGGATCTGTGGTGACTCAAGAAGGTAGTGATCTGGTGGTAGGTCGACAACAGGTTAACAGCGACCTAGGGCTTGAATTCAAGCAAGGTGATAGGTCGGTTGGGGTTTTACGAAACAGGCACGAAATTGGATCAAATCAGCGGTGAGTGAATGTAAGTGTGGTGATGAGTTGGATCGACCAAGGTCTTGGATCGTTTAAGACTGAATCGCTTGAAGGATAGATCGCGTGAAGGATAGATCGCTTGAAGGGACAAAAACTGCTAGGTCGAATGAATGAAGGTTGGTCGGTTCGTGTATTAATAGGAGAGCAAAAGGAAAATTTTCTGCTAAGTCATCGGGTCGCCAGCGATCCGACCCATCATCGGTCGCCAGCGACCCAACCTGACTCCTATAACAATAAAAATTTCCCCTTCGCAGTTAGGTCGCTAGCGACCCATCTCGCATGGATCGTTAGCGACCCACCAAAAAAATAAAATAAAATATAAATGAAAAGAAGAGGAAAAGGAAACTTTTCCTATTCTCCTCAAGCTTGATCTCTTACACCTGTTCATCATTCCAAGGCATGCTGGGAAACTATGAGCAGAAATGTGATACATTTTGGTAGATATTGGAAGCGATAACTTCCAGAGTACGCCTTGTTTACAAAGAAGACGTACTCTGGGGGCAAATGTTATCCGGGTTTTTAACCCAGTAGAAACCGATAGAAAATAGAACAACGTTGTGTAGACAGGATGGTTCAGGATTTAACTAGGAAAGCTAAGACAAAGGATCAACAAGGGCCAAGCTATACGACTAAGGCGACAACTGGGATCAACGAAGCCAAGGGATCAGCATCATTTTAGTCCCATCAGTAGCTGAACGTAAACAGTTAGTGAATTGCCATCAGAACGTAACAGTTACGATAGAAGACTATGAAAAACATCTCCAAATTCCAAACTCCAAAAAAATCTTAAGTGCTTAGTTCATCAGCGATCTGTGCCTCTCCTCAAACCTTCAAACAAACAAGCTATGGAACACTAAGAAAAGAGGCAAGAATTGGCTTGCAAACAAGCCAAGGCCATGGGTCACTAGCATCCCATTACATTGACTCGTTTTGCAAGCCAAACTCTCCCTAGGTTGTCTACTACCTATCAGTGAGCTGACAATGGAGTGGCCTGGCCCAGAAGCTCTCCGACCCATATAAATACCATTTTACCTACAACATAAACTGGATCTTCTCCAGACTGGTTGCTGAAGCTCTGATGGAATTATTCTTCACTCTTTGCCTCCCTCATAACAATCTCCAAAGGAATACACTGTGATTCTCCAGTGGATTCCAACACTGGAGATTCAATCTAGCTAGGAAATAAATAAAGCCTTGTAATCAGTCTATAATAAAACTATAAAGTGGACGTAGGCTTCGTTAACAGCCGAAACACTATAAAAATTCTCTGTCTACTTTCTTTTACTGTTCTTTCTTTATATCTGTTATCTATGATATTGCTCTGTCAGAACAAGGCTAGTGCTTTCAAATTCAAACTAGGGTATTGTTCCATTTTTTGGGTCAACACCCATGATATAACTTGGATAAGTAAACTCAAATTTAATGATCCATTATCGTCATTAAGCCTCATTTTGGTTTTGGAAAGTTAATATTTCATTTTCTTTTAAAATGGTCTTCAAGGTTATTCTATTTTGAACAATATATTTGAAGAATGATTTGACAATTTTTTTGAATATTATATAAAGAAGTTTATGAATAATTTTGGGGTATTCATAAAAGGAGTTTTAGAAATAGTTTTGAATGTTTATCAAAAGATTTTATAAATGGGTTTGGATGTCTATAAAGGGAAGTTTTATACAAGGTTTGAAAGTTTGTGAAGAAGTTTATATAACTTGGTTTGAATATTTATAAAGAGTTTCATAAATGAGTATGGAGATTGATAAATGTTTTGTAAACGGGTTTGGGTTAAAGCAAAAAGGATTTCATGGGTAAGGGAAATTTATAAAAGGATTTATTGAAGATAATTACAATAAGAATTCGAGGTTTGGGTTTCTCGAGGCTGACCTTTTAAAAAAATGGTATTATGGAACATCCGTTCCACACTTAACACTGAAGGAATAGTGCTTAGAGTTATCATTCTCTCTAATTTAAATAATGTAGTTAAATCCGTTTAAGAGATTTGGAAATCGAAAATCTAATAAATGTTTTGTGAATATACTTATGTAACGGAGATAAGTGTATGAATGCTGATAAATGTTTGGGAAAGGAGATTTATAAATGAAAGTTGTTTTGAGGTTTAGTGATTGCTTTGGGTAATTAAATCTCTAGATTTTATTGTTGTTATTTGATAATTAAATAACCGACTATCAAATTTGGCCTAATTTGACTTAAGAAGTATGAATGTAAATTTGAGCTCCCATATAAGGACTCGAATACTTACTTCCAAAAGAACCGGGAATGAGTCAAGCGGAAATTATCGGTTGTTGATACGGAGAGACCGGGATTAGATTTATATTCAAAAACCACTCCGAACCAACATGTGCGTTTGAGTGGAAGGCATTTTGAAGATGATAGAAGACCGAGCTATTTGAAGTGCAAGGGCTACTGCTACTAATCCTAACAGTGATTCCAAAATGGATGTAGTAGAGTTAGTGCCTTCGGTTTCGTTCATACCTAGAACGAACTTGTATGGATGAATCTTGGCATTGCACTGACGCCTGGAGGGCAGTGTTAGCATTCCAAGATGGATTACTATTCAAAAAGGTAAAACGTAGCCTCAAGCCTCATCAACCGGAATGACTAAAACAGGGGATATGCAGCAGGGCTATGTGGGTCGCACCCATTAGGGTATACCATCACCCTTCTACATATATACACAATCATCAATGAATTCGTGTACGTAGGTGCGCTTGGTAAAGGTTGCAAAGCAACCGAAGTAATGATATATTCAGTACTATCCAGTAAGCCAGTCCTATGTTGGCAGGGGTCATTAGGTACGACCTCGGTACATTTTTCTAAAGGTGTACCACGGCGGGCGGTACCCCAGTAGCACGGTCATTAATTGTAATCCGTTCTCCAATACGTGCCTTACATTTTTGATTGTAGAGCCTAGTATGATGGAATGTGAGATGCAAGCATTTCAGCTATTTTATCTATTTACTTTAAACCTAGACATTGTGATAATATCACTGGATTTTGATATAAAATGTTTTGGTTATCGTAAGGTAAACACCCGTCCGTTTTTATGTGCGGTGTGGTTTACTAGATACCCTTTGTTTGAAAAGTTTTCAAATATAGAAATCAGTTTGGTTGTTACTTGTTATCGAGTTTTACTCACGGTGGTTTACCAGATTGACCCGGGCATTATTCCATGTAATGCTCAGGTCAGACCGAGCATATTTTCCCAGGTTTAGCTGGATACTTTGAAGTTGGAGAGGAGTTGGATGGTCAAGACATATTCACGTATATTTTTCTTCCACTGTATTATAGAGTCTATATGTTTGTCAATGAAAAGACATGTTTCTATAATTGTCCAAATTTAGGATAAGTCTAGTGTACTCTGATGTTGTATATATGAATAAAGATGTTTACTTTTTGTAAAGATCATTGTTGTATTATATATTATTCGCTGCATTGTGGGATTCTGTGTTGTTTAGTTTTCTTCTACCTTCTACCTACTTCTTTCACCCCTAACAAACTGATATTTCCTGCACTTGAATGTTCGGCATGTGATACAGTGGACGTATTAGTGTCGATTTTCGAGGGTCGAAAATCTGGTTCGTTACATTTGGTATCAGAGCTAAAGGTTAAGCGGGAACCTTGGCCCTGGTGAGGTATACTCATTTGAGATAGAGTTAGTGAGACCCTAGAATGAGCCTGAGTGTATTACATACGAGTGCGTATTTGTTAGCAAGTAAAAATGTATTATATTGTGTTGTTGATCTATTGAGTGACTTAAGAATTCTGGTCGATGCGTTTGGCCAACGTTATCGATAGGGATTTCCTAAACACTTAAACAAGTCCAATTGACATAATATTGTTTTAAAATTGGTAAATGAAATAATTACCTAGGAAATATTTTATATATAAACGAATGATTTTTAAAAGTGTATATAGTTATTAATGAGATGTAGGGTTAAAATTGGATTTAGAATATAATGTGTTTAGTTCAAAGAAAATATTTAGATAACCTTATAATAATGAAAAGAACTGTGAGAATATTAAATCCTGGTAGCTTTGATAAATATTTAAATGATTTTGGAAAAGTTGTAGTAATTGTACTTAAAGAGATTTTAAGATATAAATATTTTAAAATGGATTTGAAAGTAAAGTTTTCTTTGGACAGTTCGGGAAGGACTTTCGATCTATTTTGTAATAATTGAATAATATTCTAAGTGACAATCTAATGTTTGCTTAGGCAGATATGATAGTGCACTTAGTAAATTATCCTCTTTGTCATTGTACAATCGAAACAAGTTCGAATCCGAATGAATCCGCTAGTGGATGATTTTATTTAAAGAACTATTTATCTATAAATAGTATTGTTTCAAAAGGGAATTTGTAAAGAAAGAAATATTTTTATGATTAACTAGATCGAGTGTCTTGGATATGACTAATAATAGGTAAGAGATGTGTTCGGATGGTAAAAACTTCTCTTGAGTATTTCCTTACTTAGTAAAAGGATATATGATACTAATTGGTAGTACCCAGTTCCTTGACATCATTTTGGAGTTAATCGGGCTATATATGTGCTTTCAAAAGGTTTTTTGAAATAAAACCCGGATATTGTGTTCTTGAATCCCTTAAAAGAACAGAGTTTTAAAAATAAAAGGATGTCTTCATTAAGAGCAGGTTAATAAATAATATTTTAAATTTGTTGAACATCCTGGGTTAAGTAAAACCAATTTAAGATTTTAAATTGTATATACTCTTTTGGATATAGAGGAGTATCATACTAAAATGAATTTGAGTTATAGAATGCTAATAAAGTTAAGTAATGTTCTTAAGTAAAATGATGATTCTTTAAAAAGGGTAATTATAATATTGGGAAGTAGGAACCAATGGGATTAGTACGTAGGTTGTACATAAATTATTTCTCCTTTTTACATAGTTCTCGATCCAAGATTCGAGGACATGACTCGAGGTGTTTCACACCATTCTGAATAGGAATTTATCGCCCGATTTTTGACGGTGAGCATTGATAAGGGTTCTTATGTGGAACCAAAGGTTGTCTATCATAGTTTATGGCTATGCAAGGAGAACAGAGGTTTTTAATTAAGAAGCCTGATCAAAGTCCGCACTAGGAAGTCGAGTGAGCGATACTAGTTTGGAAATGAAGTTATGTATTCGAGTGAGTGATCGAACTAGATTTTTACATAGGAATGATCTATGTACATTATACGGATTGATGAATAGTTTTAAGTATTTCTGGGAATAGGGTTGTGGTATAATTTCGGGGACAAAGTTCTTTTAAAGGGGGAAGAATGTAACGACTCGCAAATTTATCACTTGGATAAATTATATTTATTTTTAAAATATTTAGATATGGGTTTAAAAGTAAGAAATAATCATGTTTTAAGTGGTAAATAATAATAGTTATTTTGTTTGGGAAAAATATTTGCGGAAAAATTACCGAGGTAAAATATTGAGAATTTCTAAATATCGTCCTAGGTAAAATATCGATAAAACAGCCGGAAATCGTTTTATCAATAATTCTACTTTTAAGCAGTAAGGATTGTGCACGGCTCTGGATTCATACTCTAATATATGTATTCAAACAAGATTATGAAATAAATAATTTATTTTATTTTTTGAAAACAATTGTATTTATGACATCGACCGTTGAAATCATCGGTTTTATATATTTCTTTGGGAATTCAAGTTAAGTTTAAATATTAAATAAATGGGTTTTTATTTACAAATAAACCTATTTTAATTATTTAAAAATGATGGTAAAATAGTTTTTAAAATTTGTTTACCAAAATAGATAGTTCGTAGAAAAATAGAAAATTTGACCGAAGACCGTTTTCCTAAATAATGTAGTTAAATCCGTTTTAGAGATTTGGAAATGGTAAATCTTATAAATGTTTTGTGAATATACTTATGTAAAGGAGATAAGTATATGAATGTTGATAAATGATGCGAAAGGAGATTTATAAATGAAAATGGTTTTGAGGCTTAGTGATTGCTTTGGGTAATTAAATCTCTAGATTTTATTGTTGTTATTTGATAGTTAAATAACCAGCTATCAAATTTGGCCTAATTTGACTTAAGAAGTACAAATGTAAATTTGAGTTCTCATATAAGGACTCGAATACTTACTTCCAGAAGAACCGGGAATGAGTCAACTGGAAATTATCGGTTGTTGATACGGAGAGACCGAGATCGGATCTATATCCGAAAACCACTCTGTACCAACATGTGCGTTTGAGTAGAAGGCATCTTTAAGATGATGGAGGACCGAGCTCTTTGAAGTGCAAGGGCTACTGATACTAATCCTGAGGGTGATTCCAAAATGAATGTAGTAGAGTTAGTGCCTTCGGTTTCGTTCAGACCAGAACGAACTTGTATGGATGAATGCTGGAATTGCATTGATGCCTGGAGGGCAGTGTTAGCATTCCAAGATGGATTGCTATTCAAAAATGTAAAACATAGCCCCAAGCCTCATCAACCGGGAATGATTAAAACAGGGAATATGTAGCAGGGTTATGTGGGTCGCACCCATTAGGGTATATCATCACCCTTCTAGATATATAAACAATCATCAATGAATTCATGTACGTGGGAGTACTCGGTTAAAGGTTGGAAAGCAACCGGGGTGATGATATATTCGGTACTATCCAGCAATGGGAGGTCGGTCCTGCGATGGCAGAGGTTATTAGGTACGACCTCGGGTACATTTTTTTCTAGAGGTGTACTGTGCCAGGCGGTACCCCAGTAGCCCAGTCATTAGTTGGAATCCATTCTCCAATACGTGCTTTACGTTTTCGATTGTAGAACCTAGTATGTTGGAATGTGAGATGCAAGCATTTCAACTATTTCATCTATTTACTTTAAACCTGGACACTATGATAATATCACTTGATTTTGATATAAAATGTGTTTGTTATCGTAAGGTAAAAACCCGTCCGTTTTTATGTGTGGTGTGGTCTTACGAGATACGCTTTGTTTGAAAAGTTTTCAAATGTAGAAATCAGTTTGGTTGTTACTTGTTATCGAGTTTTACTCACGCCGGTTTATCAGACTGACCCGGGTGTTATTCCATGTAATGCTTGGGGTCCGACCAAGCATGTTTTCCCAGGTTTAGCTAGATACTTTGGAGTTGGTGAGGGGCTGGATGGTCAAGACGTATTCACATATATTTTTCTTCCGCTGTATTATAGAGTCTATATGTTTGTCAATGAAAGGACAGGTTTCTATAACTGTCCAAATTTAGGATAAGTCTAGTGAACTCTGATGTTGTATATATGAATAAAGATGTTTTCTTTTTGTAAAGATCATTGTTGTATTATATATTATTTGCTGCGTTGTGAGATTCTGTGTTGTTTAATTTTCTTCTATCTTCTACCTTCTTCTTTCACCCTAACAAATCAGTATTTCCGGCACTTGATTGTTCGGCATGTGATACAGTGGACGTATTAGTGTCGATTTTCAAAGGTCGAAAATTCGGTTCATTACAACGTGGGTTTTGGGAGAGATGATGAATGAAGGGATTAGTTTGGTAAGTGATTAATTAGTGGATAATTAATTTATTTGTTGATGTTTTATAATCCGATAACTTATAAAATTCGTACCTTATTCATACGAGGTCCAATCGAGGCTTCGTTTTCGCCGTTACACTCGTATCGATGGCACCTACGTGTTGGAGTTGGATTTGTTAAGTTTAATGCTTGTGGGAATTTTAGCCAAAATCGAATGGTTTTTGCACTATTTAAATATGCATAAGCGTTGGATGGAACTTGGATGAGTTTTACTCACCAGTTAATTATATATTGTTGTTCATATAATTGCTGTTGTATTAAAATATGAACTGTATAACGAACAACGCAAGTTATTACTTTTGGCTCCCATCTTGTTTTTTAAAATAGGTGACAATGTTATTATGGTGTATAATCTCTGTTTTGATTATCTATTACATGCATCGTATCCCAGACTACTTATTTGCATGTTTGATAGTGATAAATGTTTGAAGCGATATAGTTGGTATAAACGTGCTTTGAAATCCCTGATATTTAACATATGTTAATTGGATGAATTGTGATATATTGTGAAATATATATATATATATGTATGTATATATGTATGTATGTATGTATATTTGGTTGTACATTTTCTGGTGTGTTTGACATATAGGACCTGGTTTGGACATTTGTGGTAATTGGAAACATAAGTGGTAAATATCATAAGCGAAAAGGTCGTGGTAGATGCACTTTGAAATCGTTATGGTCGATGATTTTAAAGTTAACTTTGGAAGATATCCTAGGCTTCTTCGTATTTTTAATACGCACTCTAAGCGTACTTATTATTGGAAAATATCAAGGTTTAAATATTTTACTGTGGATTTTAAAATGACCGTTTTAAATTATAAATCAGGTTTCTAAGGTTTTGTTTTAAAATATAGTATAAGTATTTTAAAAGTATATTTTTAGTATGTATATGGTTTTAGAAACTTTTTAAAGATTTTATTTAAGAAATAAAAGGCTTTTATATTATAAAATTTTACAAATGGTTTATGGTATTTTATGAAACATCTTAGTTTTATAGATGAATGAGTATATGTGTATGTGTGTATCTTTTAAAGGTATTTTTAGTATATTCGAATGTGTTAAAAAGGAAATTTCTGAAAGAATATAAAGGAGTTTTGGATTATAACACTTATGTTATAATGGATTGTTTTATAAATTGATTAAAAAGGTATATAACCTTGTTTAATAAGGGGAGAAGTGTTATCCGAGTTTTTAACCCATCAGGATCCAATAGAAGCTAGAGCAGTTTTACGACATCAGAATGGCTCAGAAGTTGACCTAGAAGGAATAAGCAATAGGTAAAAGAAAACCAAGCCATATTACCAAAGCAACGGCTGAGTTGACTAAACCAAGAGACTAGCATCCGTTCAACCCAATCAGTAGTCAAAGCACAACCAGCTAGTAGATCGTCATCGAAATGGATCAATGTGCAATGAGACTACACAAATAATGTCAATACAAAGCCATGAAGGCATTCCAAACCTGCAACTCCAAAAACAATCCAAGTGCTTGGATCGCTAGCGATCCATACCCTATTGATCGTATGGATCGCCAGCGATCCATGCAATGTAATGGCCTACGGATAGAAGCAAGGGATAATGAGCCTAGAAGACAGAAACACGAAAAATACTTAAGTGTATGGATCGCTAGCAATCCATACACGATGGATCGTCAGCGATCCATATGGAGCCATGTTGGTTGCGACCTAGCACATTAAAGTGATGGAGAGAGCAACTAAGTCATTAGCTCGCGAGCGAGACAAATCTATGGATTGCTATCGATCCATAGACCTAGCGATCCATGGTTTTGGCTCGGATTACAAGCTAAACTCCTTTGGTTCATTCTGTACCCATCTGCGAGCAATTGACGAAGCGGTCCATCCTAGAAGCTCTTCAATCTCTATAAATACCGTCCTGCCTACAACATAAAGAGGATCTGCTCCAGACTGGTTGCTGAAGCTCTGCTGGAAACTTTCCTCAATCTTTACCTCCCTCACAAAAATCTCCAAAGGAATTCACTGTGATTCTCCAGTGGATTCCAACTTTGGGGATTCAATCTAGCTAAGGATGACCAAAGGCTTTGTAATCAAACACTACTTGTAACAGCAATCAGTTATAATAAAACTATAAAGTGGACGTAGGCTTCATTAACAGCCGAGCCACTATAAAAATTCCTTGTCTTCTTTCTTTTACTGTCTTTTTCTATACCTATTGTCTGTGTTATTGCTCTGTCAAAATAGGGCTGGTGCTTTCAAACTCAAACCAGGGTGTTGATCCATTTTTTGGGTTAAGATTTTGGTGCTTTCACTGAGAAATCCAACTCAGGATCTAGATCTAGCTATCTACTTTGGATCCCATAAGTCCAGAAGTTAGATCCCCCATCTTTGCCTGAAGAATCTACCACTTGAAATCAATGGCTCCTGGAAGAAGAAGAACTGCATCTGGAAGATCCATATAGGCAGTAATAGCTGGTGAAGATGTTAATGCTCAACAAACTGAAGTAAATGGTGCTAACTTGGGAAATCAGGTGCTAACATCCTCCAGTCACCACGAAGTTGTCACGAGGGATGAGCTGAATAAGATGGTTAATGAGATCAACTAGAGAAAATAGTCAAAAGGCTCTAATGGATAAACTTAACGCTCTCTTAACCCTACAGTCAAACCCTGCTCCAAGGACTATGCCTGAACCCGTGACTGCTATAGAACAAGAGAATTCCTCTATTTCTGGTCTACATAGAAAAAATGGAAAACAACCACAAAAAAGGGGGACAACATGAGATAATGTGGAAGAGAATGCGAATACTCCACCCATTGCAAGGCAACCAATTCTGAACTTGAATCAGGGGGCCAAGACCCTGTAGGAAGATATAACTATTGATCTCTCCGATTCAAAGGATGGAGAGCAAGAAAATCAAATGGAAGAGAATGCTAACGCGTTCGATGATGCTAGAAATGTCCAAACTACCCCAATCAGGCCAACAACGAGCCAACGGGGCCTCGCGGGAGTGGCTCTCCCAAAGACAGGAGAGCCTAGGCTTCAACCCACACACCAAGACCGTTTACAGAGCCAAACACTTGGCATAGTGACTGATTTCCATCCCAGGACTACCGGATATCAAAGGCATACACAGCAGACATGGCCAAAAGGTTGATGGACGATAGTAAAAACCGAAGAGATGATGAATGGGGATCTGCTCCAAGTCGGACTCCCTTTACCGATGAAATCTTGAATGAAAGGTATCCAGACAAATTCACTATGTCAGCTATCCCCTCCTACGGCGTGACGAAGGACCCAAAACCCCATCTATACAAGTATATCTGGTATATGGATGGATCCAATGCTCCAGAGGCTCTTCGCTGTCGATGTTTCTCTATCTTTCTAGAAGGAGTTGCCTCTATGTGGTTCACCAAACTTCCTCCGAGGTCTATTTCTACCTTTGACCAAATTGCAACGAAATTTTTTGACCAGTTTAGGCTCCATACCGCACAACCAAAGGATGTCATGTCCCTATCCGAATTGTTATAGGGACGCAATGAGTCGCTGAAATCTTTCATGAACCGGTTCAATACCGTGGTGATGGAACTAAGAAACCCCAATGAGGACATGGTTATTATGGCGTTAGTCCGCGCCATTCACCCGGAGACTAAATTCGGGAAATGGATTAAAATAAAGCAACTTACCACCAGGAATGACTTCAATCATAAAGCAAGCTAGTATTTAAGATTGGAGGAAGCACAGGAGCTGGAAAGAAAGTCTACTGGTGTACAACAGATGAACATTGGACAGAGCGATGTGGCGACGAATCAAAACATGCGCTATTCTAGAACTGCTCAAGGATTCGCGGGAAAAAATTGGAATCAAAAGAGAAGAAATAAGAACTTCGATAAAAGAAATAACAGTGGCCGCAACAAAAGATTTAAAAAGTTTAGACAGGAAGATTATACCCGTCTAAATGACACTCCGGAGAATATTTATCTCACAACACAAGAAACTGAAGAATACAAGAAACCCCCTAGAAGAGAGGCAACTGAGCATCAAAAGAGCTTAGGGAAATTCTTCCGCTTCCACGAGGCACATGGCCATAATACAAACGAATGCCGCCAACTAATGGACCTCAATGAAGGGTTGATACGAGATAATAAGCTCCAGTAGTATGTGAAAAAGCCATAAAAACCCAATCAACCCGCGACCCCTCAACCTCCTAGAGAATAAAGAAATCAAGCTGGAACTAGTGACAAAGGGTTGAAACGAACTGACCGGAGGCTTATTATTGGAACGATATCTGAGGGACCACACCACGTGCAAAGGATTTGGAGAGAAATGGAACGGTATGCGAGCTCGTTGAAACAAGCTCTGAAAGACATGGGTCTCACGATAGATGATGAAACTCCGTTCAAGCTGCAAAAGGTTCTGAGTGACGATATAGTGTTCCATAATCGGGACACCGAAGGAATTGAAGCTCCAACTCTCGATCCGATGGTGGTGACAGTAGGAATCAGACCTGCCATAGCCCTACGAGTGTTGGTCGATAGTGGCAGTTCTATTAATATACTTTTCAAGCGTACTTTTGACTAGATGAAAATTGTCATGAAAAGCGTGTCTGCATGCCAAACAAAGATTCAAGGGTTCACTGGCGAGCCCAAGCAACCTGTGGGAACAATTGACCTGCCAGTGGAGCTCAGAGAGGGCGATCGAAGAGTCACCCTCATTTAGACTTTTGTAATTGTGGATGAAATGTCAGCATATAACGCCTTCTTGGGGCGGCCCGCTCTAGCAAATTTCAAAATAGCTCTAGCCCAATGGTGTCTGACCATGAAGTTCCCTACTGCAAATGGAATCAGATGGTGAAAGGAGATCGTTGTGCTTCCAGAGAATGTTACATTACCGAGTTATGCGAATCCAGAAGAAAAGAAAAAGGGAAGGACGTGGGGAGAACTCTCCACATCCGTGAACCCTCCAAATAGCAACTATAGAGCCGCCCCTGGCTTAGGGACCATAGCCAATTCGACAAGGCTTTGGATCCTAGGAAGAAGAGCTTAGGGGAGGAACGGGCGACATCGGCAGAATTGACGGTGTCCGTCCCAGTTGACATGGACGACCCAACTAAAGTTTTGAAAATTGGATCGCATCTTGGAAACAAGTTGCGTATGGAGCTTACCAAATTTCTCCATGCCAACTTGGATGTGTTCGCTTGGATGCATTCCGATATTTGTGGGGTATCTCCTGAAATCGCATGTCATGCGCTCAATATAGACCAGAACTTCATACCAGTAAAGCAAAAAAGGCGCAGCTTAGGTCCCGAATGATCCAAGGTTCTAAGAGAAGAAGTGGAAGTTAATGGCCAACGGTTTTATCCATGATGCAACCTATCTAGAGTGTGTATCTAATCCGGTCTTAGTCAAAAAGTCCAACGAGAAGTGGCGAACCTGTATCGACTACTCAGACCTAAACAAGGTTTGCCCAAAAGATAGCTTCCCTCTTCCTAGAATAGATCAACATGTGGATGGAACGACAAGACACGAGCTGCTATCATTCATGGATGCATACTCAGGGTACAACCAAATCCTGATGCACGAACCCGGTCAAGAAAATACCAGCTTCATCACCGACCTGGGCCTATACTACTACAGAGTAATGCCATTTGGTTTGAAGAACGCAGGGGCAACTTATCAAAGGTTGGTAAACACTATGTTCTAGCGGCAGATTGGGTAAACGATGGAGATTTATGTAAACGACATTTTAGTCAAATCGCGGGCAGCTGTTAACCACCTGGACAACCTCGTTGAAATGTTCGAAATACTCCGAAAGTATAGGATGAAACTCAATCCACTCAAGTGTCACTTCGGAGTTGCCTCCGAGAAGTTCCTAGGATTCATCGTAAGTGCCAGGGGCATCAAAGCAAATCCTGAACAAATCACGACACTACGGGAAGTCCAAGCTCCGAAGAATAAGAAGGAACTGTAAAGTTTAAATGGAAAGGTTGCAGTGTTAAGTCGATTTATCTCAAAATCTACTGACAAGTGTATACCATTCTTCGATGCGCTAAAGAAAGGAAAGAAGAACTTCGAATGAAATTAGGCTTGTCAAACTGCATTTGAAGAACTACTGCGGCACATGGAGGCTCTGCCAATCCTATCAAAACCTGTGGATGGAGAAGACTTGTTCATTTACTTAGCAATCTCACCCCACGCATTAAGCACCGCTCTGGTGCATGAAGAAGCAAAAATCCAGTGACCCGTGTATTACATCAGCAAGCGGTTCATTGGAGCAAAGAAAAACTACCCAAAACTGGAAAAGCTAGCGTATTTCCTCTTGATCGCATCTAGGAAGTTACGACCGTACTTTCAGGCCCATCCAATTAAAGTATCGACTAACCAGCCCCTGAAGCAAGTGTTATACAGACCGGAAACTTCCGGATGACTACTCAAGTGGAATATAGAGTTAAGTCAATATGATATCACATACCACCCAAGGAAAGCCATCAATGGGCAAGCGTTAACTGACTTCATTGCCGAATTTACTATACGGGATGACGAGGAAGAAGTTCAGTTAGAAGTAGACATGCAATGGAAGCTCTTCGTCGACGGCGCTTCTAACAACCTCTATTCGGGAGCAGGAGTAGTGCTTGAAACCCCCGAAAGGTGAGCCATTAGCTATGCTTTGCGCTTGGAATTCCTTGCTACAAATAATGAAGCAGAATACGAAGTATTGATTGCTGGATTGGAAGTTGTGAAAGAACTCAAGTTAAGATCTATTCACGTATACAGGGACTCTCAGTTGGTCGTCTGTCAAGTAAAGGGGAGTACCAGGCATGTGGGGAGAATCTTGCCCCGTACATGTCTAAAGTACAAGAATTGCTAAGAGACATCGAACACTACACTATAACTCACATTCCACGGGAGCAAAACACCAAGGCAGATTATTTGGCTAAACTGGCAAGTTCTGGAGAAGCTTAATCATTATGACTAGTCCCAGTTGAAACTCTAACCAACCCAAGCATAAGCAAAATGGACGTCGACTGGATCCTCGAAATCGTCATCGAACCAGATACGTGGATGACGTCGACAAAGGAGTATTTACTTACATGGACTCTTCAAACTGACTAGAATCAACGGAAAAAGCTTCTTCGAAAGGCACCGCGGTTCATGATACAAGATAAAATACTTTACCGAAGGGGATTCTCGACCTCCCTCCTAAGGTGTGTGTCCGATGACGAAGCTCGATGAATCCTAAAGGAAGTGCACAAAGGCGAATGTGAAGACCACACTAGGGGGCAAACCCTGGCGAAGAAAGTCCTGCGCTACTGATACTTCTAGCTAATAATAAACCGCGATGCTGCAGACTACGCCAGAAAATGTGATCGCTGCCAGAGATTCAACAAAATTAAAAGAACTCCTTCGATGGAGCTAACGCGGATAGTCAGCCCATGGCCATTCGCAATATGGGGAATAGATTAGATTGGCATCCTACCGATAGCAAAAGGATGAGCCAAATATGCTAAGTTGTTGTAGATTATTTCACCAAATGGGCCGAAGCGGAACCGGTAGACACCATAACCACAAAGAAAGTCATTAACTTTGTTACTAAAAACATTATTTGCAGGTTTGGTGTGCCACAGAAAATTATCACCGACAATGGAACCCGATTCGAAAGCGTCGAGTTCAAAAACTTCTACAAATGCTTCCGGATCGAGAAAAGCTTCTCAGAAGTAGCTCATCCACAAGCAAACGGGCAAGTGGAAGCAATGAATAAGATCATCAAATCCACCATCAAAAAGCGACTAACTAAAGCCAAGGGAAACTGGGTTGATGGACTTCCAATCGCACTATGGGCTTAACGAACCACCCACAAAGCGGCAGCTGGCCACACTCCATTCGTCTTGGTGTACGGCTAAGAAGCAATGATCCATGTTGAATTGGAAGTCCCCTTGTACCGAAGGCAAAATTTCAATCAAAAGCAAAATGAGCAGCTACTACTCGAATCACTAGATATAATCGATGAAAGACGGGGGGAAGCCGAGTTGAGGACCGCCGCCCACCAAAAAAGAATTGCACGGTTCTTCAACTCCAAAGTTCACAACCAAACTTTTGAAGTGGGAGATCTTGTGCTCAAGCGAGTCTACCCCGTTCTGGGGGCCTTCGGACCCAACTGGGAAGGACCGTACGTCATCAATCAAAATCTAAGAGACGGAACTTTCAAGCTAACAACCGTCGATGGAATTCGAATTCCCAAGGCCTGGAATAGTGAATCACTCCGTCATTACTTCATTTGAAAACTACTTTATGTACTCTCTATTTTTCAGCAAATAAGCCATCCTAGAATGCCGGGGGCATTGTAAATATGCAAAAATCTTCCGTGCTTTACTTAATAAAATTTGATTCACTCTTTTAAACTGACAAAACTGTGTTCATAATAAATACCCCCCAGGTCGACGGAAGCAAATCGACTCAACTGCTCGATCGGTGGAACCCGATCCTTGCCCTCTCAAAACCGGTGTTGCTTCGGCAACATTGGGAAGGCCCAAAACTTACACTCCTCGCGTTTCCCAAAGATAGGAAACCCCGAGGAGCACCAAAAGCCGCGCATTCCCTAAGTCGGGCCAAAACTTACGCTCCTCGCGTTGCCCGAAGATAGGCAAACCCGAGGAGCACCAAAAGCTGCGCATTCCATAAGCCGCGTCAAAACATACGCTCCTGGTGTTGCCCGGAGATAGGCAACGCCTAGGAGCACCAAAAGCCGCGCATTCCATAAGCCACGCCAAAACATACGCTCCTCGCATTGCCCAGAGATAGGCAACGCCGAGGAGCACCAAAAGCCGCGCATTCCATATGCCGCACCAAATCTTATGCTCCTCGCGTTGCTTGGAGATAGGCAACGCCGAGGAGCAACAAAAGCCGCGCATTCCATAAGCCGCGCCAAAACTTACACTCCTCGCATTACCCAGAGATAGACAACGCCGAGGAGCACCAAAAGCCACGCCAAAACGTTTGCTCCTCGCGTTGTCCGAAGATAGGCAACGCCGAGGAGCACCAAAAGCCGCACATTGCGTAGGTCGTGCACTAACTCTTAAAAAACTTAAGTTCCCCACGTTGCCCGAGGATAGGCAACACCGAGGAACATCACCGTAAATTTACGCTCCTAAAGCGTAAACTCCTCACATTGCCCAAAGATAGGCAACGCCGAGGAGCATCAGAACCGAACTGACGGGTCATACCAATCCTAAACACCGCGCATCTCATAACCAGTGCGCCAACTACTTCTATGATTGGGAATAATGGGCACAACTCCGACAAAATTGGAGTGCTATAAGTTAATCCATGTAATGTGCTCCTCTTGAACACACATACATTGCATGCCTACAAGAATATCACAAGAAACTCGGATTACGTGCCAAAGTTGCAAAACTTCCGAAAAAAGGAAAATCAAGCTGCGACTTAGGCAAATTTTGAGTGTAATATGAAAATTATCTAAACTCTAAGTTACCAGTCATTTGAAGTAACATCCCTGTGAATTGGGGGCATACACCGGAACTTAAATAAAAACAATCGAAAACAATAGGTTCACAAGTTCTATTACTCCAAACAGAGAATTGTTGCTCCAAAAAAAAATTAGTGGCTGTTAACCCACCTTTTAGCAAGGCAACATACAGGCGGATTTAACCAACTCGACTGCATAATGATCGAAGTTGGATTGTCACAGATAATAAACATGATTATGAGGCCAAGATAGAGCATAGTTGATGGATAAATGAACGCGACATACTTAGAGTATAGATTTTGGAGAAAATGGGGTGCCTGGAGTTTGCTTTGAGTCGCATTCATGTTTACTTCGGGTTTTCAGAAGGGTTGCTTCGGGTCAAAGAAATGTTCGCTTCGGGTCAGGATCATGGATCAGTCTCGTATCCATATGCTTTGAACCCATTCCCTTAATATCCATGTGCTTCGTACCGATTCATCCCATGTTCACCCACTTCGTATCAATCCCACTCCAACATGTTTCGCATCGATCAGTCGATTGATCGATACGAAGCAATGAGCCATAGATCGATACGAAGCCACATACCAGGCATCGGTGCGAAGTACCCAGGAATCGATCTAAGTTCGTTTGCTCCATAAATTTCTTGCTTGTATCGATCCCATCTCTGTGTACTTCGTATCGATCAGTCAAACGATCGATACAAACCAATGGCCATGGATCGATATGAAGAGCTAGACGATCGATCGATACGAAGAGCTTGGCGGCTGATGGATACAAAGAAGGCAAAATCAAGTAAAGGAAACGGTCGCTTGGAATGAAATGTGGATCTTCCCTGAAACATCACTCCATGTCACCACTGAACATATGATCGATACACAGAGGATCGACATGAAGACCCATCGAAACGAAATGGGATCGATATGAACAGTTCAGCCTACTGCAAATGCAACCTTGGATCGATCATAACTCAAGATCTACAGGTCCAAATGCTACCAAATTTTCACAGGAGCTTACTGACCACCTCAACATTGTCTCTGATCGATCTCAGCTTAAATGGATGTCGTTTTGATCGATACGAACAAGGTAGTGATCAATCAGGGATCGATCCCAAATGACCTCGGATCGATCAAGTGGGCCCACCCACGTGGGAGAAGATGTATTCCGATATTTGAGCCAGATATTTTCAGACTACACCTATAAATAGAAGCCCTATGCCTTCAGAAAAAGAACTTTTGGACTCTACGACACTGTTACTCTGTCGGATCTTCATTGTAAATTGAGTGTTAGAGTTGTTTACTGTTGTAATTAGTTAGCAATCAGCAATAAACATCAAATCATTCAAAGTGGACATAGGCTACAATGCCGAACCACTATAAACCCTGTCTTTTTATTGCTTTCCTTTTAAATTTTGAGTATTCTTCATATTTATATCCTCTACATTTTGTCTATCTATAATATGAGATTGTGAATTTGTGCTTTCATCTGCAATTGGGTGTTTGTGACCATTTTTGGCGCAAATAGCGGCAATTACAAAATCGGATAAGTGTAAACGAAACAAGCACAAGTGCACAGAACGCACATAAGCAGACAAATAAGAATGCAATCAAAATATCAATGTATTGCTTGTGATTTTCTTTGTACATGGTCAAAAGTGGGGGCCATACCCACACAACATCCGCCAACAAAAAGAAAATACAGACTCCATAGCAAAAACAGTAAGTGCAGACTCTGCACTTGAACAAAATGACTCAAAATTTTTCCAAAAATAAAATCAGTCTTTACACAAGCTCCTCAACGCTTCCTTCCACCGCTCCCATTTCCGCCCTTCGTTGGCAGCTTTTGCTTCTTCTCGGGGATGGTGTCGCTGCCGGTGATGTCGACAAACTCCTCAGTGGCAATGTCCTCCTCTTGCTCCACGGCCTTCTCAGAAGACTCTCCCTTTGATTTGCGCTTCCGTGATTTGCGGGTGCTCTTTGAGGCTTTGATCGCTTCGACCTTCTCCTTCTTGATAGCGACCAATTCGTGCTGAGTCTTGCGAAGCTGCTCTGTCTGAACTTCCTGCTCCTTAATTTCTACCGCTATTACGTCGCCTTCTAGAGACACAGAAGGGTCATCCAGGCCATGAAGTGCGGCTATCTTTTTGGACTCCAGCCTCGGTTGCGAGCCAAACACGGATGTAGAAATAGGAACAGGAACAGAGACGACCACGGAGGCTGTAGAAATAGCAGCGGGTCCGGGAGCTGAGGAAGTAGGCACATCAATAGGAAAGATGGATGGACCTATAAGATCAAAAACGAAAGCATTAAATTCTTCCTGCTCTTGCGGTGTAGGTTGGAAGCTCCAGAACTCGGAGGAAGCGAGAACATTACCTGCACCGGAGGAATGGTCGAGAATGTCGACTTCATATTCAACACCTTCGCCTTCTTTCGATGGTTCCACTACCTGAGGAAAAGTCTCAAGCTCTGAACTTGCTAGCAGGTCGTAGGGCTACCCTGATGATTCGCCAGTGCCAGAAATAAAAGGCTTAGTGAGTGCTTCGGCGGCAGCTATCATGGCAGCATCGATGGTTTCTTTCTCTCTTTTGGCTCACAAATTTCCCGGCCCTCGAGCAACACTTTCTTTGACTCTACATTAAGGTAAGCGTCCTCCAACACCCTCTCGGTGTAGACATCACCGCTATCAGAAAAGAAAGACAAGCCTTCTTCCCATACCAAAGCAAGAGTGCGCAGAAACTTTGGGCCCAAGAAGCTAAGACTCCCCTGGTGCAACAAGGAGTTAACGCAGAAATTCAGGATGGTCGCGTCCATCTTTTCCATCTTTCTTTCAAAAGCATTTTGGAGCTTCAGGTAATCCTCTCTGATGGCGGCTTCCTCAACTTCAACGACAGACTTATCAGCACTGAGCGGCGCGACCTGAGCCTGTAGGCTGGCAATTGTCTCGGCTTGGTCGAAAATTGTCTTGTTGTGCCCCTTAACGATGAGGTCGTGATCAACAATGGTTTTCCTTTGAACCTCAATCGTTCCGTTGCAAGTAGCCACTTCTTCTTTTAGTTTTGCCTCTTCGACGTGAGCCTTCTTTATCTCGTCTCTATAGACGATCTCAATTCTGGCGTGAGCCTCTGTTACTTCTTTTAGCAAGTCGGCGCTCCTCTTGTCCTCTTGTAGTGCTGTAGCCTTCTCCTCCTCCAACAATTTAATTTTGGCATCGTGTTCTAACAGCACTCTTTCAAAATCATCCTTCTATGACTCGAAGGAGAGGATTTCTTGGTAGTTATTGCGATTGGTATCCGCCAGCTACATACACAATCTCTCCCATCCTTCGGCCTGATCAAAGTCACTCAGAATAGCTTGAAGGTGAGGCATGTACGAATCTTTGCGAACCAGGTGCAGATCGCGATCAAAATTAACTCCGTTCAAGAACCAACCGGGGAATACTGCCTCAAGCTTAGGGGAGCCCAAAGGAAGAATATAGGCAGGTCTCTGGTGAGGATGCTAAGCACCGGGAGCAGTAACGATGGAAGATGGCGGGATGTAAGTTGAAGATGGAGCAGGAGCAGAAGTGACGGGGATTTCTTGACCCGTTGAGGAGCGCATCGGAGCAGAAACCTGTTGTTTTGAAGAATGTGAATGGTGGTCGAACTTTGATCTGTTCGATGGCTCCTCCCTTTCATCAAAAGATCTTCTTTTCTCATACCTACCTTTGTATGACCGGCTCCAATCTATTTCGTCTTGGTGACAGGCTTTGGCCTCTACTTCCTTAATCCTCCTATACTTCTCCTCCATTTCTCGGGGCTGATAACGGCCGGAAGGGCGCTTAGACCAGTGCTGGGAGTTAGTGAACTCTTCGAAGTCATCATAGAGGCCACGTCCTCTCGTCATACCTAGCACAAAGCATAAATAAAAGATTTTAGAAACAGAAAATAGGCACGGAAAGAAAGTGGAAAGCGAGTGCAATCCTAATGAGATGTGTAATGTATTTTAGGGAAAGGCCTAAAGTGTCATCACCGACCGATTCAGGCGGCCGTCGTGGGCAAGACCAGACTAACTTCGGGCGTAGTATTGCTCGAAGCGGGGGCACGTCCTCGAATTTAAAGTCTTCCCCCATAAGCGTATCAAAATCGACGTAGCTATCGCTCAAATCCCCGAACTCTACGCCAACATCTTTATTCGGGGCATCCTGATGCTCGCTGTTCTCCGGGGCATTATCTTTATTGCTCGCATCTGGAGAAGGATAGCTCAGAAGGACGGGACTCATGCTTGGAGTCTCATCGCACGATTATGATTCCCCATCATCGGATTCTATGTAGAAGTCGTCACTAGAGGTGGACTCGTCGCTTCTACTCTCGAGTTCCCCCTCCTCCTTATCTAAGCCCACTACGGCCTTGCCTTCCCTTTGTTGGAACTCTTCTTCTTCCTCTTTCAGGATCGGAGGCATACTGACCGAGCCGCTGACTCCGCCCGTAGTGACATCTCTTCCTTCACGAGTCTCTTCGGCTGACTCTCCGGATAAGCCCTCTCTCTCTTAAGAAGTGCCTTCTTCGGAGCCGTGAGAAGAAGTAGTGGATCGTGTGCGAACCCTGGACTGAGCAGGGGATGGGACCTCAACTTGAATGATGGATCTACCTAGATACAGTAACCCATATCGATGCAAGTTTTCATCGGTTAGCAACACTTTGACGGATCTCTTCTCGGCATCAATAGTCTTTAGAGTCCGAAAAAATTCATCAAGAGACACATCCCTATTTGGCCTTGGAATAACTGCAAGAAGTATACGGCTCGTTAGAAACTCCATAGCAACGCATCAAAACTCGATAAGTATGAAAAAGAACTTACCCCTTGTCGTCCAGAGACAGTTAAACCTCTCGGGGCACCTAACAAAGAAATTCTGCATCTTAAACTAGGACAAGTTGCTCTGTAGATGCAAAACGATTTTCCAGTTTCTCTGGGCTTCAATTACGATCAAGGATGGACATTCATCTCTCGTTTTGAACGATAGAAAGTACCATAACTCGTTAAAGTTAAGAGCGCAGTTGAACGTCCACATGAAGAGAACATGCAAGCAAGTCAAGATAGCATAGCCATTGGGATGAATTTGAAATGGGGTAATGCCTAAATTGGAAAGAGTCTCATGCAGAAAGTTGTTAAAAGGAGGCTTGGCTCCATTTAGGCACATATACCGATGGTAAGCGGTATATCCTAGGGGAGGCATGTGAGCAAACTCATCTTTTTCTGGTAGACGTACATCCTCTTCTGGTATACCATGCTGTATGCAGATATTGTGCAGAACTCTAGTGGAAACCAGCGAAGAAGCTCTCTCCGGCGGGTTGAGTAGAACTCTAAAGTTGGGAGGTGTTCGATCTACGACTGGCCCAACCGGGACCAACTGACCATATTCTACCTGTGAAGTGGTTGGAGAAAGAGCGACGGATGATGACTCTACTGCTGAAAGTGTCGGACTTCCTCCACTCGATTTACAGCGTGAAAATGGGTGCTTCATTCTAAAACAACATAACTCGCATAAACGGTCAAGTGAGTTTATTCTAATTTAGCAATTTCCCCTACTACATTTGAATTCCGAAGAGCTATCGATTTGCATCCGCACGACGGACTTCAAGTGTATACCGGGGCAAGTGCATCGTGTTGTCTATAGGGAGTGAATTCGGTATCCGAAACACTACAAATGCTCTATCCCATGTAGATAGTTCGCTCGCAATAGAAAATGAAAAGGTTTCCCACATCGTTCCCATTTTTTACTTCCTATACACTTACCCATTATCGATCAACGATCGATAACAGATACGTTGTTCGAAGCGACGCAAAAAATTCTTTTCACTACAAGGATACCAAGCATGCATCAAGCAAGCAAGATAAGTCCAAATCTTCCAAAAGATTCGGGACCGATTAGCGATGTGTCGTGCTGTATCAGCTAAGGAACTTGGCACAAGTCAATTTTGGACTAATGGACGAAGATAGCAAAACGTAGCAAGCACTAGACCAAGGCCCAAAGGTCATTTCGAGAGAAACTCAAGACTCGATTTACTATCTTCCTCCATTAGACTGAAATCAACTCAAACTTTTCACGACCAACATCGTAAATGCAAACTCGCTATCAAACCGTTAAACGAACACCGTAATTAGCAAAGCAATTAGCAAACCCACCTCAGTTTGAACTCTAGAGCACATGAATGATTAAAGATGTAGAATCATCGAACTATAAATGGATCGGTGGCGACTTAAGGTGATGGCGAGCTAGGGTTTCAAACTAGGGTTTGGTTCGAAGTCAGTGGCGATGCTCCAAAGACGGTGGTGCAAAAGAAGATCATGGTGGAAGAATGGAATCGCCTAAGATCGATGGATCGAAGCGCTGGGAAGTCGTTGGATCGCCTAGAACTGGATCGTGTGAAGGAATAGGATGGCTCGGCTCTAATAAATGATTAGCTCGGCTCAGGCAACATATATAGGCAGATAGAAAAGACAAAGTGAAAATTTCACTAAGTCATTAGGTCGCCTGCAATCCATCATGGATTGCAAGTGACCCATCTTTTTGAGGGAAATTTTTTTCAAGTGGTCAAGTTACTAACAATCCATCATACATGGACCGCTAGTGACCCATAAGGTTGGAGGCAAATTTTTCTCAAACTCGTGCTCCGACATCTACCAATCATTTCGAAGCATACCGAGAAGTCATGGAGAGGAATTTGATCCATTACGACAAGCGATAACAGTCAAGACCAAAACCAAGTGATCAGCGGTGTAACCTGCTATGTATCTGCAAAACCCTAATACGATTACTTGGAATTCGACGAACAGATATTAAAAGCAATAAATTCTAGAGCACGCCATGTTTCCAATGAAGACGTACTCTATGGGGCAAATGTTATCCGGGGTTTTAACCCATCAGGATCCAATAGAAGCCAGAGCAGTTTTACGACATCAAAATGGCTCAAAAGTTGACCGAGAACGAATAAGCAATAGGTTAAAGAAAACCAAGCCATATTACCAAAGCAATGGCTGAGTTTGACTAAACCAAGAGACCAACATCTATTGAACCCAATCAGCAGTCAAAGCACAACTAGCTAGTAGACCGTCATCGAAATGGAGCAACATGCAACGAGACTACACGAACAACGTCAATACAAAGCCATAAAGGCATTCCAAACTTGCAACTCCAAAAAGAATCCAAGTGCTTGGATCGCTAGTGATCCATACCCTATGGATCGCCAACGATCCATGCAATGTAATGGCCTACGGATAGAAGCAAGGGATAAGGAGCCTAGAAGACAGAAACACAAAAAATACTAAAGTGTATGGATCGCTAGCGATCCATACACGATGGATCGCCAGTGATCCATATAGAGCCATGTTGGTTGCCACTTAGCATATTGAAGTGATGGAGAGAGAAAATAAGTCATTAGTTCGCAAGCGAGCCAAATCTATGGATCGCTATCGATCCAAAGACCATGGATCACTAGCGATCCATGGTTTTGGCTCGGATCACGAGCTAAACTCCTCTGGGTCATTCTATACCCATATGCAAGCAATTGATTAAGCGGCCTGGCCCAGAAGCTCTACGATCTCTATAAATAATGTCCTTCCTGCAACATAAAGAGGATATGCTCCATACTGGTTGCTGAAGTTCTGCTGGAAACTTTCTTTACTCTCTACCTCCCTCACAACAATCTCCAAAGGAATTCACTGTGATTCTCCAGTGGATTCCAACTCTGGGGATTCAATCTAGCTAAGGATAATCAAAGGCTTTGTAATCAAACACTACTTGTAACAGCAATCAGTCATAATAAAATAATAAAGTGGACGTAGGCTTCGTTAACAGCTGAACCACTATAAAAATTCATTGTCTTCTTTCTTTTACTCTTTTTCTATACCTATTGTCTGTGTTATTGCTTTGTTAGAACAGGGCTGGTGCTCTCAAACTCAAACCAGGATGTTGATCCATTTTTTGGGTTAACAAGAAGTACTTAGAGTTTTAAATGAATGTTTCAATGTAAATGGCAGGTATAAAAAGTGATTTTGGGTTTATAGTAACGATGTTTGTGGAACATTTGTTTTGACCCATTTAACTATACTTTTGAAAAGTAATTATATCTTTAAAATGGAGTTTTAAAGATAATGGGATAGTGAAGTGTTTTGGGTTTGTCGTAAACAATGTTTTAGTAACATTTGTTTTTAAACCCTTGAATAATATTTTAAAATGGTAAAATATTGTTAAATAATTTTTAAGAATACTTAGATCTTTAATAATGGAATTTTAAAGAGAATAACAAGTACGAATTGGTTTTGGGTTTGTTGTGGCAATGTGTTAATAATATTCACCTTTAACTCATTTGGATTATACTTATGAACGTAAATAGATCGTTGAAATTAATGTTTTGAAGATAATCATAAGTGAAATGGTTTTGGGTTTGTAGTGATAGTGTTTAACATTTGTCTTAACCCCTTTGAAATTGATTTGTGAAAATACTTATACGGTTGAGATAATTATATGAATACTTTTGAGAGTATCAAAATGTGTTAAAATGAATAGTGACATTTTAATTAAATAGTGGAGTTTAATTAATAAATGGAGTTTCATTTATAAAGATCTTATTGAGTAAAAATGAGTTTTACTAATAAAGAGGTTTTTAATTAATAAAGGAAGATTAGTTAAAAAGGGGATTAGAAGTCGTTCATATGACTTGATCGTGCTTGTGTGTTTCAATCGTGTTTCTGTATTACTTGGTTATGGACAATGTATGAGACTTAGTTTTCCTTATATGATTATTATTATTGTTATTTGATTTGACCAAATATACTCTGGAAATATCTAAAAGAAATACGGGAATTTTATGGTTCAGTAATCTTCGATGATGTTATACTACGTATAAACTCATTTTGCTCTTTTAGGACAAATGATAAGTAAATCCGTCCACTTAAATGGTTAGGAGGTGATCTCCGATCTTTTGTATTGTCTATTTATTTCCCATAAAACCGGGGTTGAGATTACCGGGAAATCGATCGATTGGTTTTGGAACACCAGGTAAGCGGGGGAGTGTACTTATATGAGATGGCTTGAAACCGTAACCATTCCAAAACCATATATTTGTTTTATGCTTTGGAAGAGGTTTGTGATTAGTTTGAGATGCTAGAATCTATGTGGACATTCGAGATCTTTTTACGATGCTCGAACACATGTAGTTGTTCGTGATCTATTCAGGATGTGGGAATGCATGTGTGATTCTGAGACCTGTTGAGGTATGTGAATCCATGTGTGATTTCGAGATCTGTCGAGGAATCCATGTGTGATTCCAAGATCTATTGAGATATGGGAAACCATATGTAGTTCCGAGATCTGTTCGATTTGGAGCTCATGTGGAAGATCTGTTTGAATGGTGGCTCGTGTGCTGGAGTGTCGGGCATAGCCTTACTAGCGGATATGACTAAAACTAGAGATAGGATGCACAACCATAAAGGTTAACAACCCACGAGGGTGCATGCGACTCCATCCTAGAGTTACTTATATATATGCATGAGGGAGCGATGCACTCGGCTTGTTTGGACAGCTATGTATTTCCTATGGTACATTCACTAGGGATGTATGTTGCTACGGAAGGATATCTCAGATCTTTGTGCAGTAGATTAGAGTTGGCTTTGATCCAAGGAGATCTATGTGGAAATCCTACACAATTATTGAATGTGCCTTAGCGGTTATGATTTTATACCTATTATTGTGTGATGTACACTCACATGCATCACAACTATGTGATTATTTATATTTTACACCTTAGACATTATTATATTATCACTGGATTTTGTAGTAGAAATGGTTTGGTTATCATAAAGTAAAAACCTGTCCGTGTTTATTGGCGAAGTGGTCTTACGAGATACCCTTATTTTGATGGGTTTTAGGATATAATAATTCTGTATGATTTAAGTTTCTCACACTGGTTTACCAGACCGATCCGGGTGTTATTTTCTTGATGCTTGGGCCGGCTCGAGTATGTTTTCAGATTTAGTTGTGGTTCATTGGAACTCTTGGAGAAGAGCTGGATGATTTCTTACCATATTTATTTTTCCACTGTATTACTTAATTTGTATCTTTCAGCATTTGTGAGGACATGATGTTATAACTGTCTAAGCTAATGACAGGTTAGTTTTCTCTGATTGATGTATGTATATCAAAGCTTTCTTTTTGGTAAAGACCATATCTTATCGTTTCGCGTGTGAGATTTTGATATTGTGTTCTCTTCTTTCTCGTTCTATTTCGTTTTCTTTTTATTTTACCCTAACAATTTGTTTTTCCAGCACATGGGTGCTCGGACGTTCGGGGATCGAAAAGGCGGATCGTTACATAAACTTTTAAATATGCAAGCGTGTTTAAAAAAATATAGATCTTTGAGTCACCTTTCTGATAAGCTAAAAATCGCAGAAAATAGTTGAGAATATAAAAGATTATATCCAAATTGCTGAAGCGGGCATACTAATTTCATATTTCATCCTAATCATGTCATTACTCATATTTTATATTATAAAATAAGGAAAACGAGCATAAGGACAAACTTGGAAAAAACTTAGGTTGATGGACAATAACTTGTTTTTTGGGTTGGAGGATAATGTTAATTATAAGTAGCATTCTTTATAGTGTAAACTAAATATAATGTTAGTTATAACTAACATTCTGTATAGCGTGAAAATTGAATATAATGCTAGTTACAACTAGCATTCCGTCCTTCAACACAAAAATACAACTTGATGTTCTTCAGCCTAATTTTTTTTCAAAGTCCATCATTCTCCCTAATTCCCCCTTAGCAAATAATATGGAAGTTTAAAGTTGGATAATATCTATGTTATGAAAAGCATGCTTAAGTGTCGCTTAAGCATCGCTTAAGCATTAAATGCATGCACAACGCTTAATTTTTTAAAAAGCAAAACGATTAAGAGATGAGCATTTAAGCGTGCTTAATTGGAGCTTATATGCATTTTGTTTAAATTTAAGCAATGCTTAAGCAATACTTAGCAAAAAATTATTATTATTAAAATAAAAAGATTTAGGATTATAACAAAATACTACATTCCTAACAAAATTTTCTTATTGTCTATGATATGGATCGATGGATGATTTACATTAAGATATGATTTTATTTAACAAATGTGCATAGTTTGTACTCAACTCAAATATGCTTACTTTTAGTAAATAAACGAAGTCAAATCTATCTTTTGAGACGTATAAATTCATAAGTTAACTTGAAAGTTAGATTTTAGTTTTTTGTAAGGAAGTTGAGCGTAAACATATATTACACGTGTACACGTATAACACATTTAATATAATCTCATTATAATAGATTTATATAGGTACAGATAAAGTATGCTAAAAAATTAAGCGACGCTTAAGTGACATTAAGCGAAGCGAGACTTCAATCGCCTTGCCTCGCTTAGCGCTTATTATAACATAAGATAATATTACTCACCTTAGCGATGTATGCCCTAGATTCTTTCTGAAATCTTTCCACTTTTATTTATTTTTATCTGATTTAAACTTACTATTCTTGAGTAAGATAATGGAGAAGGTTGGTATTTACTGTGGATGATGGGGGTATTGTGGTAAATCAACATATGAACCCCTACCTTACTAGGAAAACCTTAATCATCAATAGGTGTAACGACCCAGAATTTTTGAGTCTTTAAATTTGGATATTTAATTTATTTAAATATGAAAATTTGGATTTAAAATATAATAAAATATATGTTTCAAATAATTGTCTGGTGATGTATTTTTAATTTAGTTTATAGGGTTTTTCCATAATTTTCAATTTGGAAAATAATTTCTTTTGACATGTTTTACGGCCAACGTTGGCATTTTTGAAATTTAACAGAACTTGATAACCGGTGTGTTTTATTGTTGTTTTGTGATCGTGTCCCATTATTATGTGCGATTGTATTTTTATTTTTGTCATTCGCGGTTCGTGCGCCAATATGTTATTGTGTAGCGTCGTACCCTAAACTAGTTATTTTATCAAGCAAAATAAAACACACACACTACATACGCATGCAGTTATGTTTCTTTGTCCCCCTATCCTTGTTTGGAGAAGTAGTGGAAATTATGTTGAAGGGCTTTTATTTTTAGGATAATAAGTTTTAAGGACAACACTTCTAAATAATTAGTTTTAAGGACAATTTACAGGATAATGATAAATTCATTTATCTTTTTAAGTTATACAGGAAAATGATAAATCTTTTTATCATTATTTCTGTATAACTGAAAATGATAAATTCTTTTATCTTTTTCCTGTAAAATGTCCTTAAAACTAATTTTTTAGAAATAGTGTCCTTAAAACTTATTACCTGCACAAATAAGCCCTTGAAGTGAAAATCCCCGGAGAAGTACGTTTGAAAATATAATCATTTTGTTTTATAATCATTGGTATTATAAAAGAAGCATGCATATATTCATGCATGAAAGGAGGACATAGCAACTCAAAACATGTACACATATTCTATTCCTTTTCTTCTCAGCGAATAATGAATACACAGCAAAACATTTCACCCCCACTTCATTAATTTAATAACTCTTCTTTCTTCAACTATTCTTCTTCCTTTCTTTTCCATACTTGCATGAATGTTCATATGTGTGCATGAGTGCTTTTCATGTGTGCATGTGCCGTGTCATGGAAGGATGTGTGCATGTGCAGGGAGATGATGGAGGCGAGAGAAGAGTGGTTCGGGTGTAGTGTGTTGGGCCTTTGTTGGGCCAGGAATATTGGGTTTGCGTGAGAGGTAAGAGAACGAGGTAGAGGCGGGCTACTTTGTTGGCATGCTTGGGCAGTGGAAGGTAATGGGTTTTGGGGAGAGATGGGTGCAGGTGTGGGAAGTAGGGGGAAAGACTGTTGTATAGTGCGAGTTTGGGTTGTAGAAGCATTTGGGGTTTGCGGCTAGGTGGAAACGTGCATGCGAATACAAATAGAAAGGATGGAGAATGCTACTGTAGTTATAAAGTAGATTTTCACATAAGTCCCTGTAATGTGTTCATTTCTATAAGTTGTGTAGGAAGCTATTGGAAGCGATCAATTGGGTAGGTATTGAAGTGGGCCGGGCTATGTTTTAATATTTGGGCAAGAAAGCTTTTATTATTTGGTTGTATTTATATTTAAATGTGTTGAATTAAAAATGCCATAACTCACCCGTATTAAATCCGATTGATCCGTGGATTTTTGTATTATACTTATATTGAGGAGCACAACGCTTTGGTATATATAAATAGTTGTCAGTTTTGATGTAGTATAATTTAACGATAAATTAATACCGACTTAATATAATTGCGTTGTTTTGGATAATAAAGTAGTTAATTAATTATACTTAATGGGTGTTATCTATTTGGCTAAATAAACACAATTTTGTTAAAGTAAATTGAATAGGGTAATTTAAACTACGCCATAAATGGCCTACTGCAACACAAAAAAAATGTTGGCTCAGGCCCGAAAAATGTTGCCATAGGTCTATGGCAACACTTTTAGGGTGATGTAATTTTTGTCGTTGCCTTAGACCTCAAAGGCAACATTTTGACTATCTAAGGCAACATAAGTAATATTGTTGCAATAGAACCCTATTTGGGTCTATGGCAACACCCATAGGTATCTGTAGCAACATTCCAAAATGTTGCTATAGATATTAACTTTCTGAATTTGTGGGGCCCACAATGTAGAGCATATTTGATTTTTTAATAAAAATAAATTTTTATTTAATAAAATGCTATTGCATAGAATTTTATATTTAAACAGTAATTTATTTAAATAAATATTTTATTTCAACATTTGAAATAGTACAAATTCCTAACTCCACTATTTTACAATTCAATGATATATAACACTGATATTCACATATACAGATATTCCTCACTACATCACTCAGTTCACTCATTACATATGCAGTTTCAATTTATACAGACACCGACACTAACAAATATATGACGAGCCGAAGGCGAGCCGAGAAGCGGGTCCGGGCGCAGCGCCAGCGGGGGTCCGGGGCACCGCAGTCCCGGCGGGGATCGACCTTTTTAAATCGAGCCTTCTTTGAAACGACGTAAAATGATGCACAAATGAACACCTCCTGCGAATTTGAACACCTCCTCGATGATTGACTTTTGCAACTCTTTCATGGCTTCTTCTGAATCATCCGACGTTTTTCCAGCCATCATTCTTAGCAAATTGTTCAGTGAAAACTGAAATAACCTTGCTTTTAACTCTGCCTTGGTAAAAGACCTGAAACCATGATAAATAAAAATTGACATTTCATCGAACATGTTGCGTGTTAATAAGTAATACATTACCCTTCATCGAACATGTTGCCTAATCACCTAATCACAATCGCTGGCATAACCACCCATTCCTTCCTTCCACAAAACAATAACAGCAACCTACCATTCCACCACCAACTTCCTTTCACCAATCCAAACTGCCTTAACCCAAACTCCTCCCTGCTACATTTCAAGCAACAACAACCTTCTATCGATTTCATGCCAACAAGCCTCTACAACAAACATCAAAACCCCTCTGCACATTCATTACTCCATTCAACCACTGCATACTTCATTATCGAAACCCCTACCAGCAAACTGCATTTTCTTCCAAACTACCATCTCACAACCAAAACATCCCAAACGCGCAACAACAAACAAAGCTCTAACCTATCACTTCATATACTTCAACCTCCATCACACCTTCATATCCAACTTCTACAAACTGCGACAACCAGATTCACCATCCAGCTACAATCAGCCACAAACTCCTGCCCCTATCACCTAACGAACTCGAACCATTTCTGCACATAGCACAACAAATCCCTTCCTCTACAATCTGTCACAACCAATTCGCATCTCCTCACTAACCCTATGCCTTCAGCATTACAACAACCACCTACCTGCCTTCTCTGACAACCCGAACTACCCCTACACCCTAACTTCCTCACCAATCAAACTGAAAACCAACCTGTTAAAAACTCCTCCAAATCGCGAACCCACCAGCGCCTCCCATATCAAATTCACCAACCGCAATTTCAGCAATCCATCGACCAGAATTACCTTAAATCACCATTGGCCTCACCTCCATCGCTTGAAATTTCAATCGCAATCACCCACTGCCGTAACCCAGTCCAATCATGACCTAACTCCAACAACAATCACCGATTCACAAGCCGAACAGACATTTCCAGATCTCGGCAACAAAGCAAACGGCGCTTGACACGTAGGCAAACATCAACGAAATTGGAGGTGAGAACGAAATGGGAACGAAGCTTGTTTGAGATCACTACCAAACTTTGAAAAAAGGACGAGATTTTGTTTTTGGAAGAAAAAAAAGAAACGAAAATATGATTTGGAAATTAGGGATTTGGAAATTGGGGGTGAGAACGAAAATGCTATGAAAAGTAAAGTGGGAAAACGAAAATTTGGAGCAAATTGTAGCGGTGATCCAGTTTAACAATCGGATTAAATGTAGACCGTTGGATCATATTCACGCGGATTGCTAATTTTATTAATTTTTTTATCTGAATACATCTATAGCAACACTATATAAAAATGTTGCATCGTGTTACACTTTTTTAGCTAGAGCAACACATTTTTATGGCTAAGGTAACACCATAAATACAACGTTGCAGTAGGACCAAAATTTTATATCTATCGCAACATTTTAGCTGGCAACACCTTGCAAAAATGTTGCAGAAGGTCATCTATGGCGTAGTGTTGGACACCTGTTTAGTGGAATAAAATACCGTTCCGCTAATTAAATTTATTGGTCATTCAATTAATAGAGTAATCGTCGTTCCGCTATGTTATATATTTGGACATCTAATTATATGTCGTTAATTGATATGCCAATTTGAATAAGTGATGTGTTACCCGGTGGTGGTTAATTGTTGAATTTATTTACATAGAAGTTGATTATGTAAATGTCAGTTATTAACTTGGAAATTTAAATTGAATGATATGGTAGTTTGTTTAAGTACCATTGTGATCGCAAAGCCTCTTTCCGTATTCTTAAAGTTATGGACTTAAATCTATTTCAAATTTAAAACAATTATAAATGTTTTATATAATTATTATTTATTAACAACTTTTAAGTTAATCAAATTATATTGTAAATATCGTTTAAATTATTAAGTTATATCCTAAATATGATTTAAAGTTATTTTATAATAATTTGATTTTGAAGTTAGTTATTATTTAAAATTTAGTTATTACATAAAGTTAACTATTTTATATTTTAAATTTATTTTTTTATTTTGGATAATATGGTTTTAAAAGTTAACTTAGTTTTAAAATAATATTGTTTTAAAGTTAGTCTAATTTTTATAATAATATTGTTTTAAAATTTATTTACTATTATATCAATATTGCTTTAAAGGTAATTAATTTTTAAGTCCAATCATTATATTATTTTAATTTGTGTAAACGATTATTATTTATTTAATGATTATTTAAAATATTGTTTTACTAATGTTGTTTTAAAGATAATTAATTGTTTTGTTATAGTTGTTTTTAGAAAATAAATTGTTTTACAAAAGTTGTTTAAGAATAATAAACCGTTAATTTAAAAAGGAATCATTTTAAACGGGAAGATATATATATATACAAGGGTTTTATTTGGTGAAAATAATTCATTAAAGGAATTTATAAATTTAGAAAGAGATTTTGGAATTGGAAAAAGGAGTTTGTTTTTTTTTTATTTTTTCAGAAAAGAGATTTATGAATGGGTTTTAGAGACCTAAAAAGGGGAAATTTTATAAATGGGGTTTTGAGATTTATAAAAGAGTATTTTATAAATAAATTGGAGATTTATAAAAAGTATTTTATAAATAGATTGGAGATTTGTAAAGGAATTGTATAAATAGATTTGGAAATTTATAAGGAGATATTTATTTATTAAATAAAAGAGATTTATGGAAAGGATTGGTGTTTTGGGTTACCTTCGTTTTAAGGACATTTGGATTTGATTATTTAAATATGATTTCGAAATAGGAAACCTTTCTAGATATTTGTGATTATACTTATACTATTGTATATAAGTATATGGGAAAGTTTTTGAAGTTTTGAAAGGAATGGTTAGTGAATATACTTATCTCGGTGAGATAATTATTTGAATATTTTAATTAATATTGAAAGGTGATTCTAAATTAATAAAAGATTAATTTTAAGAGGCTTAGTGGTTTCCATAGGAAAAGTAATCTCTGTTTGAATATTTGTTTATTTGGTAGTTAAATAACCAACTATCAAATCTTGGCCTAAATATGTAATCCTTCTTAATTTTGGAGGTATGGAAATATTCCATACTTAACACAGAAGGATTTAAACTTTGAAAATATCTAAGAAAAACACGAGGATTATATCGTACAGTTATTGTTAGTGAAGGTATACTATACATATAAACTCGTTTTGTTCTTCTAGAACAAATGATAAGGAGATTCGTCCACTTAAGCAGTTAGGGGGTGATCCCTGCTCTTATGTATTATCTAATTATTTCCTAAAGAACCGATATTGAGCATTTCGAAAAATCGACGATTCAATTTTAGGGCATCTGGCAAGCGGAGGAGTATACTCGTAAGAGATGACTCATACCGTAACCACTCCAAAAACCATATATGGTTCTATGGAGGATTTTCGTGATATATTAAGTTGTTTGAATCCATGTGTGATTCCAAGACCAGTTGGGGTGTAGGAATCTATATGGGATTTTGAGATTTGTTTTGGATATTGGAATTCATGTGTGATTTCGAGACCCATTGGGGCATGAGAATCCTTGTGGGATTCCATGATCTATTTTGATGGTGGTGTGTGTGATAGAACGCCGGAGCCTCATCAGTGGTAATGACTAAAACCAGAGATAGAAGGCATGGCCAGTGGGGTTGGCAAACCCATATGGTTCAGTCGTCTCCACTTAGATGTTGCCTTCAATTATTGTGAATGCAAGGAGCGATGCACTTTGTCTTAGCAAGACCAGCTATGTTTTTTCCTATAATACATCACTAGGAATGTATGCTTCTTCGAAAGGATATCTCTGATCCTTGTGTAGGAGGACTGTTCTCGAAGTACTGAGGGCACCTACGTGGAATCCTAAACAATTGGCGAGCGCGCCTTAGCGGTTTTTGATTATATACCTATTATTGTTGTGATGTACACCCACAAGCATCACAACTACTTGATTATTATTATTTTCACCCTTAGACGTTATTAAAATATCATTGGATTTTCTATAGAATATGTTTTTGTTATCGTAAGGTAAAAATCCATCTATGTTTTATGCGGCATGGTCTTATGATATACCTTTTATTTTAAAGGATTTTACAAGTTATAATAAATAAAATTCCTTATGATTTGAGTTTCTCACGCTGGTTTTACCTGACTGACCCAGGCGTTGTTTTCTATAATGCTCCGGTCAGCCGGAGCATATTTTCCAGATTTAGCTGGATGCTTTGGAGCTTTTAGGAGACGAGTTGGATTCTCCAAGATGTATTTACGTATCTTATATTCTTCCACGGTTTTGTATTCTTGATTTCCTTTTGTATTTATCAATAAATTGTAAGGACGGGTTGCCATAACTGTCTAGGGTTAATGATAGGTTAGTGTACACTGATTTGTGTTATGTATGTATAATAAAGATGATTTCTTTTTGTAAAGATCTTGTATAAATTATAGATCTTGTCATCACGATGTAATATTCTGGTCTATCTTTTATTTCTTTAACCCCAACAATATTTCTTTTCGGCACTTGGCTATTCGGCACGTGAATATCGTGGACGTATTAGTGTCGATTTCTAAGTGTTGAAAAGGCGGGTCGTTACACGTGGTATCGGAGCTTAGGTTGAGCGAACACCTAGGCCTTGGTGGGGTAAACTCATTAGACATAGGATTAGTAATGCCCTGGAATGAGTAACTCATTAGAGATGGGATTAGTAAAGTCCTAGAATGAGTTCGAGTATATTATATATATATGAGCGCATATTTGTTAGTGCTATAAAATGTTTTATATTCTGTCGATTTATCGGTTGAGCGGCTTATGAATTCTGGTAGATGTGTTTGGCCCACGTTATCGATAGGGATTCCTAAACACTTAAACAAGGCCAAACCGACACAGTACTGATGTGTTTGGTTGTTAGGAATTTCCAGTATTATCATCTTTGATTTGATTATTCATGTTCGCCCAGTTCTAAGCATTGACTATTGTCTGTTGCTCTATCTGGAATCTTCCTTTTTGAAATTGTGATTGGGTAGATAGGAATTTTTGGAACATTGAAACAAACACCTTGTGAATTCAGTTTCACAATTTGATTATAAGGAGTTCGTTGATAATGTTGGGTTAAAATTTAGTTTTGATAAAAGTTTTTTATTAAAAGAAAAGGTTGGAAATATTTTGAAATAAATTTTTTAGAAATAATTTTGTATAATAGAAAACTAGAATATTTTGAGATAATTTATATAAGGAGCTTATTTTTATAAAAATTGATTATAAAAATGTGTTGTATAAATAAAAGGATTTTCAGAGAATTTAAAATCCCGGTGCTTTTAGAAATTATTTTCGAGGTTTTGGGAAAAATATATAATAGTATTATTTAATGGTATTTATGAATAGAAATTTTGCTAAGGGATTTTAAGGAAATAGAAGGCACTCATTTCTATCGTTGGAAAATAATTCTGATGATGACTGCACCATCATCGGTGTTAATCTTCGTGTTTCTAAATAGGGAAATGGTACCATTGGAAATTTGTTGAAAAATTATTTTGATAAAAGAGATCTTGATTTGATCACAAAAGCACATTTGATTTACAAAAGTAAAGATATGTATTGTATTATTTCAAATGAAATTAATGTTTAGCATATACTCTTAAGATATAAAAGAGTGTTATACAACTAAGTGAAGAGAAGTAAGTTTTGAAATGTTTTATAGATAAAGAATGTCTTTTTAAATGGTTATTTTGGGATTCAGTCTAAAATTCAGTAAAATTTTCACCCCATGGAATTTCTGGGATGAAATTCTTTTTAAGGGGGGAGAATGCAATGACCTAGAATTTTTGAGTCTTCAAATTTGGATATTTATTTTATTTAAATATATGCAAATTTGTATTTAAAATATAATAAATCTATGTTTCAAATAATGGTTCGATTTTTGGTGACGTGTTTTTAATTTAATTTATAGGATTTTTCCACAATTTTTAATTTGGAAAATAATTGAATTTTCGTTTGACGTATTTTACGGCAAAGGTTGGCATTTTTGAAATTTAACAGAATTTGACAACTAGTGTGTTTTATTGTTGTTTTGTGATCGTGTCACATTATTGTGCGCGATCGTATTTTTATTTTTGTCATTCGCAGTTCGTACGCGAATGTGTTATTGTGTAGCGTCGAATCCTAGCTATTTTTTTCAAACAAAATAAAACACACACAACGTACGCACGCACTTATGTTTCTTTGTTCCCTTGCATTTGTTTGGTGAAGTACATTTTAAAATATAATCATTTTGTTTTATAATCATTGGTATTATAAAAGAAGCATGCATATATTCACGCATGAAAGGAGGACACATCAACTCAAAACATGTACACATATTATATTCTTTTTCTTCTTAGTGAATAATGAATACACAACAAAACATTTCACCCTCCACTTAATTAATTTAATAACTCTTCTTTCTTCAACTATTCTTCTTCCTTTCTTTTCCTTGCATGAATGTTCATATGTGTGCATGAGTGCTTTTCATGTGTGTATGTGTCGTGTCATGGAAGGGTGTGTGCATGTGCAGGGAGATGATGGAGGCGAGAGAAGAATGTTTCGGGTGTAGTGTGTTGGGTTGGGCCATGAATGTTGGGTTTGTGTGAGAGGTGAGAGAATGAGGCGGAGGCGGGCTGCTTTGTTGGCATGCTTGGGCAGTGGAAAGGTAATGGGTTTTGAGGAGAGATGCGTGCAGGCATTGGAAGTAGGTGGAAGGGCTGCTGTATAGTGCGGGTTTGGGTTGTAGAAGCGTTTGGGTTTTGGGCTAGGTGGAAATGTGCATGAGAATACAAATAGAAAGGATGAAGAATGCTACTGTAGTTATAAATGGGATTTGCACATATGTCCCTGTAAATGAGTTCATTTGCATGAGCTAGGGAGGAAGCTATTGGAAGCGGTCGATCCGGTTAGTATTGAAGTAGGCCGGGCATTGTTTTAATGTTTGGGTTGGAAAGCTTTAATTATTTGGTTATATTTATATTTAAATGTGTTTAATTAAAAATGCCATAACTCACCCGTTTTAAATCCGATTGACCCATGCACTTTTGCATTATACTTGTATTGACGAGCAAAATGCTTTGGTGTAAATAGTTGTTAGTTTTGATGTAGAATAATTTAATGATAAATTAATACTTACTGTATATAATTGCATTGTTTTGGATAATAACGTAGTTAATTAATTATAATTAATGATTGTTATCTATTTGGCCAAATAAACATCATTCTATTAAAGTAAATTGAATAGGATAATTTAGACACTTGTTTGGTGGAATAAAACACCGTTCCGCTAATTAAATTTATTGGCCATTCAATTAGCAGAATAATCACCGTTCTGCTATTTTATAGATTTGGACATCTAATTATATGTTGTTTATTGATGTGCCAATTTGAAAAAGTGGTGTGTTAACTAGTGGTGGTTAATTGTTGAATTTATTTACAGAGATGTTGGTTATTTAAATGTCAGTTATTAACTTGGAAAGTTAAATTGAATTATATGGTAGTTTGTTTAAGTACCATTGTGGTCGCTAAACCTTTTTCCGAATTCTTATAGTTTTGGATTTAAATCGGTTTCAAATTGAAAACAATTATAAATGATTTATATAATTATTATTTTAGTAAAATGTTTTGTATAATTACTATTTATTAACAATTTTTAAGTTAAATAATTTATATTTTAAATATCGTTTAAATTATTAAATTATGTCCTAAATATGATTTAAAGTTATTTTATAATAATTTTATTTTGAAGTTAATTATTATTAAAATGTTAATTATTACTTAAAGTTAACTATTTTATATTTTAAATTTATTTTTTATTTCAGATAATATAGTTTTAAAAGTTAACTTATTATTATTATAATATTGTATTAAAGTTAATCTAGTTTATATAATAATATTGTTTTAAAATTTATTTACTATTATATTAATAATGCTTTAAAGGTAATTAAATATTAAGTTCGATCATTATATTATTTTAATTTGTTTAAAGCATTATTTAATGATTGTTAAAATATTATTTTACTAATGTTGTTTTGAAGATAATTAATTGTACCGTTAAAGTTGTTTTTAGAAAGTAAATTATTTTATAAAAGGTGTTTAAGAACAATAAACCGTTTATTTAAAAAGGAATCATTTTAAACAGGAAGATATATATAATTGTTTTATTTAATGAAAAGTTCACTTAAGGAATTTATAATTTTGGAAAGATATTTTGGAATTGGGAAAATGAGTTTGTTTTTTTATGATTTCAGAAAGAAGATTTATAAATGGGTTTTAGAGATCTAAAAAGGGGGAAATTTTATAATGAGGTTTTGAGATTTATAAAAGAGTATTTTATAAATAAACTTGGAGATTTATAAAAAGTATTTTATAAATAGATTATAGATTTATAAAGAAATTTTATAACTAGATTTGGAAATTTATAAGGAGATATTTATTTACAAAATAAAAGAGATTTATGGTAAGGATTGGTGTTTTGGGTTATCTCTGTTTTATTGACATTTGGGTTTGATCATTTAAATATTATTTCGAAATAGGAAACCTTTCGGGATATTTGTGATTATAATTATACTATTGTATATGAGTATATGGAAAACTTTTTCAAGTTTTGAAAGGAATGGTTTGTGAATATACTTATCTAAGTGAGATAAGTGTATGAATATTTTAATAAATATTAAAGTGTGATTTTAAATTAATAAAAGATTAACTTTAAGAGGCTTAGTGGTTTCCGTGGGAAATATAATCTCTGTTAAATGTTTGTTTATTTGATAGTTAAATAACCGACTATCAAATCTTGACCTAAATATGTAATCCTTCTTAATTTTGGTGGTATGGAAATAATCCCTACTTAACACCAATGGATTTTTACTTTGGAAGTGTATAAGAGAACATGGGGATTATATGGTGCAGTTACCATCAGTGGTGCTATATTGTACGTATAAACTCGTTTTGTTCTTCTAGGACAAATGATAAGGTAATCCGTCCACTTAAACGGTTAGGGGGTGATCACTGCTCTTATGTATTGCCTGATTATTTTCTAAAGAACCGGTATTGAGCATTCCAAAAAATCGACGATTGGTTTATAAGGTGCCCAGTAAGCGGGGGAGTGTACTCTTAAGAGATGACTCATACGGTAACCACTCCAAAAACCATTTATGGTTCTATGGTGGAGTTTCGTGATATATTAAGATGTTTGAATCCATGTGTGATTCCGAGACTCGTTGGGGTATGGGAATCCATGTGGGATTATGAGATCTATTTTGGATATTGGAATCCATGTATGATTATGAGAGTTGTTAGGGTATAAGAATCCATGTGGGATTCCATGGTCTATTTTGATGGGGGTGCATGAGCTGGAATGCCGGACGTAGACTCATCAGCGAAATGACTAAAACTAGAGATTTGAGACATGACCAGTAGGGTTAGCGAACCCACAGGGTGCAGTCGTCTTCGCCTAGATTTTACCTTCAGTTGTTATGCATGCATGGAGAGATTCACTCGGTCTTAGCGAGACCGGCTATGTTTTTCCTATAATACATCACTAGGGATTTATGATGCTTCATAATGATACCTCTTGTCCTTATGCAGGAGGACCGTTCTCAAAGTACCGAGGGCACTTCCGTGTAATCCTACACAATTAGCGAACATGCGTTAGCGATTTTTGATTATATACCTATTATTGTTGTGATGTACACTCACACGCATCACAGCTACTTGATTATTATTATTTTCACCCTTAGACATTATTATAATATCACTGGATTTTCTATAGAAAATGTTTTGGTTATCGTAAGATAAAAACTCATCCGTGTTTATGCGCGGCATGGTCTTACGAGATACCTTTGGTTTTAATGGATTTTAGAAATTATAATAAATAAAAGGGATAGTTTGGCTAAAGTACCTATTAAGTTTCAAAATACACCAAACATCCTTGCCAAAAAAAGTATGTAAATTAGGTCCTAAGAATTAAGTTACTGAATATTGCATACATTTATGCAATTATATCCATAAATTGTAGACATTTCTGCAATTATTCGATGAAAAATTGCGAAAATTTCCGCAATTATTCACCAAAAAATTGTAGACATTTTCGCAATTTTTTGCAAAATGGCGGAAATTTTCGCAATTATTCACCAAAAAAATTATGGAAATTTCTGCAATTATTCACTAAATGATTGTAGACATTTATGCAATTTTTGAATATAATTGCATAAATGTCTGCAATTATTCAGTAACTTAATTCTAGGGACCTAATTTACAATCTTTTTTTAGGGAGGAGTTTTCGTGTATTAAGTTAGAATTTTAAGGACCTGAGCCTAATATTCACTAAATAAAATTTCTTGTGATTTGAGTTTCTCACGCTGGTTTTACCAGACTGACCAAGGCGTTGTTTTCTATAATGCTCGAGTCAGCCCGAGCATATTTTCCAGATTTAGCTGGATGCTTTGGAGCTTTCAGAAGATGAGCTAGATTCTCCAAGACGTATTCACGTATCTTATATTCTTCCATTGTTTTGTATTCTTGATTTCTAATTGTATTTATCAACATATTATAAGGATATGTTGTTATAACTGTCCAGGGTTGATGATAGGTTAGTGTACACTGATTTGTGTTATGTATGTATAATAAAAAATTCTTTTTGTAAAGATCTTCTATATATTATAGATCTTCTCGTCAAAATATGAGATTTTGATATGTCTTTTATTTCTTTAACCCCAACAGTCTGTCTTTCTGGCACTTGGATATTCAGCTCGTGAATACCATGAATGTATTAGTGTTGATTTTTAAGGGTCGAAAAGGCAAGTCATTACATGTGGTATTAGAAGTTAGGTTGACCGAACACCTAGGTTGGTGGGGTAAACTCATTAGAGATAAGGTTAGTAATGCACTAGAATGAGTAGCATAAAGATGGGTTAGTAAAGTCCTAGAATGAGTTTGAGTATATTATATATATGAGCGCGTATTTGTTGGTGCTATAAAATGTTTTATATTGTGTCGATTTATCGGTTGAGCAGCTTATGAATTCTGGTCGATGCATTTGGCCCACATTATCGATAAAGATTCCTGAACACTTGAACAAGGCAAAACTCACACAGTATTATTTTTAAAATGGGTAAATGAAGTAATTTTACCTGGAAGTATTTTTTATATATAAATAATAATTTTCATAAATCAGCATAGTTATTTTTGATGTGTTTGGTTGTTTTGAATGATAATATTCCAGTATTATCATTTAGGATTTGATTAGTCATTCTTGCCTAGTTCTAAGCATTGATTATTGTCCATTGATCTATCTGGAATCTTCCTTTTTGAAACCTTGGTCGGGTAGATAGGAATTCTAGAAATTGAAATGAACACCTTGTGAATTTAGTTTCACAATTTGACTATAATGTGTTCATTGATAACGTTGGGTTAAATTTTGGTTTTGTAAAAGTTGTTTATCAAAAGAAAACGTTGGAATTATTTTAGAAATAATTTTATATAAAAGAAAACTAGAATATTTCTGAGATAAATACTTGAAAATGATTTATATAAGGAGCTGGTTTTTATAATGGTTAAATTCCATCATTTGCACAAATTCCATTTTTGGTGCCTAATTAATTAACTAAATAACGAATTAAATAACTAACGCTAAATTACGGGGTATTACATTCTTCCCCCCTTAAAAAGAATTTCGTCCCCGAAATTTCACCGATGACTAAGTCAAGGGTTTTCCTCCTAATTATCCTAAACTACACAACCAATAAATGTACAACCAATTTTTGCAACCAAACATGCATAAGTGCATAGTACAGAACTGTATCACCACATGAAAAATATATATGTAGAATGATTCTAAATCAGATCCTCCTATATGAATACATTTTTTTGAAAATATTTTTGAAAACATGATGTAAACAACCTACATATATACTGGCAGTTCTACATGTATGTAGCTTTTTAAAAAATCTTTTTAAACAAAATCCTTATACTCCTACAAATAGAAGTATGAAGCAACCAAGTTTGCATCCACTTTCTATCATCCAATAATCTAACGCATCGAAAAATTGCTTCCTAAACTTCACTCATATGGCGGAAAAAGAAATTTAGATGGAGAATTTAACATTCTTACCACACTATTATCTTCTTATTCCCATAGTACAGTGGAAATTTCTTCGCTACCCCAGATTTACTCTAAATTTTCCGCGCACAAAACATATAAGGAGGCTTATTTCAAGCTCTAAAATGGAATTAAGTCTGAAAATAGAATTTCGTGCATCGTCGACATGGTATGGAAGTAGAAAGTCCAAGGAACAGCCTTTCCCTTGTTATCTCTTGCATTTATCGCATTGTCAACCCTAATACACCGCTAAGTTCGCAAATTCTAACTCTATTTACCTTCCATACGCCAAACATGTAGCCATTAAAATCAAGTTTTCACAAAAATCATTCTCGCTTTTCAAATTTATGCATCATTTGGAAAATAAAATCCCAAAATATTTAGACATATATTTTATCTTGAAATAAAATTTTGAACAAAAACTCTAAAAATAATTTAAGAGTCAAAAATAACTAAAACACAAAACTTTTTCTTACTTTCTTTCACCGTTTTTTTCAAAAGTGAACTTTTCAAATCAAGGTAAAAAATTTCAAAATATTTTTCTTCTCAAAAATTTTGATAAATCAAGCCACAATTTCAGTGTAGTTGGAAGTCAGTTATCCGCTAAGCGCGTAAGCTGGATTCCAAAATTCTTCAAGTAATCTTTGCCCCAAAATTTGATATTTTATGTAATAATGTCAGCACATCTATTATTCAAAAAATTTAGCTTTTAAGAAACATGAGTAATGACCCGTGATATCAAAATAACTTTGTCACGTCCTTCGCTAAAATTTCTCACTATATATTCTAAACTTCCAGTCTTATATTGCATTCACCGTTAGTTAAGTGTCTTTATGAGATTTCCATATTTATATTATTTCTCTACTATGCATATATACATAGAAGCGGTTTGCATATCTAGAGACAATAACATAGAAAATGAATAAAAACTCATAATATCGTGCATGCCTTTTATAAGAGACAACTAACAATTTTACAACTCAACAACCCAAAAGAAAAGAACAAATGCTGGAAATAAAAGATACAACAATCCTAAATAAAAACACCGCCTAAGAACTGTGAGAAGGTCTCGCTCGGCGGCTGAGCTTAAGCCATTGCTGCGACCGCGGAATGGTCATAGCATGGCGGCTATGCACCTAATCTCACGCCCTTGGCACTGTTGCTCCGTCCTAATCTATTGGAGCTTTGCCTGAACCTGATGGATAGCAGCAAGCTCAGGACTCATGTATCCATCAGCGCCTTGCACTATCCCCTACTGTTGGAGATATGGCTCTGGTGGTGGTATAGATGGTGCAGTAGGTGGCAAAGGGATATTCATCCTCTTAATGGTAGTCTGATCGATGGCGGGAGGGACCTTCCTCGCTACTGGCTCTCCTCTCAAATTTATCTCATAATGCCTAAACACTTGAGTGAGCAAGTGTCAATATGGAAAGTGAGTCCTTAGGGTACCAACTCCCTGATTGACCATATGAAGCGTCAAGATACGAGCCCAATTGACGGGTACGCCGCAAATTATAGCATAGGCGGCCTTTCGTACTGAGGTGTAGATCCGGTCAAGGCTCCCCGACTTTAGAATGATGTTATGTTGAATGATGCGCACAACGAGGCGGGCTACTAGTCACAAATTATTAGTCCTCCAATCACCGACATTTCAAGAAAAGATCCGCTGTAGAATCTCAGGATCAAACATCTCTATATCGTCCAAATCTGCGCCCACTGCAATTAGCTCCACGATCCCAGCGAGATCATTATTCGACATCTCAATCCGAGCTCCTTTTACCTCGGACTCAAAGTAGCTGTTGCCATCATCAAAATTCTGCATCATCTGTGCACCAAAAAGATGGATGCAACGTTGGTAATATTCCCGCTCATAAGTCTCGAAGTGGAAGATCGGTGCAATTCCCACCGTGACGAAAAGATCTTCAAGCCCAAGAGCGGCAAAATTTCCGAACTTCACTAGTTTCTCGCGAAGAAAATCAAAGTCTGACGTTCCGAAATAGGTGGCGATCTTTCGCTCGCTCTGGTCAAGCCAAGCGGCTTCTTTAGGAGTGAGGCTGGGATGACGAACGAAAGAGCCGCTGGTACATGGCGGTGCCATGGGCTGAGAGGTTGTTGGAAAAAGGGAGAAAAGATTTTTAGATCCAGAGTAGTGGTGGGGAAAGATCTGATGCACAAGTATTTTTGCGTCGGTTGGTGGAGGAATGAAGGACAGAGGCTTTGATTAAGCTGAGGAAGGGGGAGGTGGAAATGGGTTCGGCTAAGAAAAATTGAAGAGGAGGAAGACAGTAAGGAGGGTGCGGCGGCTGAAGGCTTGGATGCGACTTATGGTCGCGTTCCAGGTTCGGGTTTGGCCTAAATCCACCTAGCGGTTGACCGTTGTTAGCTCAACTGGTCGACTGCTACGGTAGACCGCTTGGTTGACCGCTAGCCCAGATTTGGGCTAGGCCTGAAGTTGGACCCAATAGGGCCTGTTAAATTAATTAATATTCCAATGACTTTTCTGCACATCGTCTTCAGCTTAACCATTCCCAAAAATTCTACCTTCCACATGACGGTATCCACCTTACCGTGTAGACCCTTTCTTGGCAAGATTACAATAGCCTTAGCAAAACTATTGCGATCAGCAACACTTCCCAAAAACCGAAAATATCCCAGCTGTTATTTCATGCCTACTTCGCACATAAATATTTCTTCCAATAGCCGATGGGATCAACAACACTTCAAACTACATACCCCAATAAAATTGAATGTCATTCCTATTCTATCCGTAAATTAAAAAGAGAAAATATAAAAACTATCGATTTTATAAACCAAAAAATCACTGAGTTAAGTATATGCTCCTTTATACTTGTTTCTAAATAATAAAAACCATTTCATACCAAAACTTCCCTTAAAAGTCCAACTTATATATATAAATATTTCAGGGTTTCCAAATACCTTCTTTTTAAAATACAAATTTCCCAAATTGGAAAACTATTTTCCTGCCAAAAATCAGTATCAAGCCTATACTAATATACATATACATATAAATATTTAAGGATTTAAAAAATTAATCTTTTATAAACCAAAAATTTCTTAACACAACCAATCTATTGGTATATGTGTTTCTTTGAAGATTCAAATTTCTAAACTTTCCCAAAACAAAATTTCCAAAATATATCTTTGGGAAAAGAAATCCTTTGAAAACCCTTTTTTTCAAAAATCTAAAGCATTTTCAAAATATACGTTTTAAAAATTCTCTCATGGGTTTTAGATTAAGGAATTGACATTAATTATTCAAATAAAAATCCACTTTTCCATCAAAGAGATGATCAATGAATGCATCCTAGCAAAGACTTGCTTCAAGACAATTTCGACATACAGAATCTAATTTCCCATCCATCCAGAATATGTGTGTCTCCGACTGGAACTCAAAATCCAAAATCATAAGGTAGCTAGAATCTTAACCGTCAAGTTGAGCAAATCCAGTCTTTGGGATTCAACCATATGTTGTACCCATGCTCTTCAACAACAACGCTTTACGCATTGCCAGCACTCCGTGGGGTACTTCGAAGTCGGAGTGAAAATCATAGCTCTAAGATATTTCCAACTCATAGTTGCTTCGCCCATTCATTCGTAGTGGAATAAAAACTACTTCTATAGTCGGAACTATTAGAATCTAGCATAAAAATATAATATTACTAGATAGGAAATTACGAATAGGTTCTCTCAATTTATCCAAATCCCTCCGATCTACTAATCTAGTGCTCTGATACCAAATGTAACAACCCACACCTTAATGGGCCTAAATTTTGACAAAAGTCGAAACCCAAGTCCACCAAAGCACAAATTTGTTGGATTTGGTACCTGTAAATAAGCATGAGCATTATCAAAGATTGATAGAAATCTAAACTCACAACAGAAACAATAATAGGATAAGAATACTGATTATGACTAATACCTTGGAATTAATGGTATTCCTTGGATGGCAGATTGTCACATCAGCATCGAGCATGAGAGAAAGAAGACTCTCCAACAACAAAGCACATCTAGCTCCAATGGCCTATTCCTCTAAATCTATCCTATGGGTTGGAATGAGGAGGGGGTCAGAACAACGTTCTGGTGACTAGAAAAATATAAACTGTCCATAACATAAATTTATATCGTTAGGTTTCCATTTAATAATTATGTCCATTAAGGTTAGCAATTATAATCTAACCTTGAATTGCGCGCATAATTACATAATTACCCCTTCCCAAGGTAAGAAATACTAATGAAGCCATATCAACCACCCAATACTTCCAAACCCATTAGCAACTTAATACTTCTAAATATGAAGCGGGCTTCTATAATACTTTTAAAAAGAGAAAGAGGCAGACTCTGTCATTTATGACCTTAATTCAAGTAGACCCCATCATTTAAGACATATTCCCAAGGTGGTTTCCTAACAATGTTGTCAATAGTCAGTGGGTCCTAGCTACAAGACCTCTAACCACTATTTAAGGCTTCTGACATTCAATGTCCAACTATTACCGCATCTATCACCGATAAAATTGTAGTCATGTAATAAACAGTACCCGAGCCACATAATGCCTTTTCATTAGAAAGTTGGTAGACTCTGGTCATTTAAGACCTTAACCAAGCAGACCTGATCATTTAAGACCTATCCCCAAGGCGTGCTCCTGAATGGTCCTACTATTATTTTGGCTTTAGAAATGTAAGAGACTGTACCCAAGCCACTTAATACTTCCCAGTGGAAAATAGGCAGACCCCATCATTTAAGACCTTTCAGAAGCGTGCTCTTCAATGGTACTATCTAGCTGCCATTGCTTGGAAATCTCATTAGGCTACTTAATTCTTCTTTTATAGGAAAGTGGAGGACTTCATAGTCACTTAAGACCCCAAAACTGAAGCAAACCCTTTCCGAGATATCCACTCTCACTCTTTACTTATAAATATGGCATCTCATTAGGTTACTTCTTTCGGTAGGGAGGTAGACCCTTCAGCCACTTAAGACATCAACACTGAAGTAAACCCTTTTTAGAGACACCCTTATTTATTTATTTATTTATCTGGAATCCCACTGGGTTACTTAATACTTCCATTTAGGAGAGAGACGGGCCCTTCAGCCACTTAATACCTCAAAACAGAAGCGAACCCCTATAAAGATATCCCTCGCCGCTCCTAATTTCAAATTTTGACCATTTAATACTTCCCAATTAAGAAAGCAAGCCACATCTCTCACGTCATCACGGGTTGTTGGATTACTGATGTCTCACATCAGTGGTAAGTATACCCGACTGCTGGTAGCCTCAAAGTGAAGGGCAGTCTTCCATCGAGTGACTCTACTGACTTCGCATCACTAACCCACTAAGTTCAATCAACCATCCTATGTCTTTATTTATAATATCTCAGGTAGACATTGGACTTAGCTTACTAATCCTTTTTTATTTATGGCAGTAAGACTTACCTTAAATATTTGTCTACCCATAAATCCCCGTTTAATGCTCATAAATGTCAATTTGTCCATAAAATCCTAACGGACATTTCCTAAGACATTTATGTATGATTACTAATTTTAAATTAGTAACCTTTTATAACTATTTAATTTTTATCAATTCAACTTATTTATTTGTCAGTCTCATTAATCCATTTACCCTATCAAGTTATTGCAACTCCCATATTTATTACCGTTTATTGGAGTTACAACCTTTTAAATTCTTTTCTCGTTAATTAATTATCCTAAACACGAATATTTCGTGCGGGTTTCGTTATTAGATTTTTATTTAATTATTATAAGCGCGGTGATTACATACAATATTTACTTTTATCAAATATGTTCTAGTTATATACCTTTAGTAGAATATACTTTTCCATATTAAATTATTGGAATCATATCTAAAAAGATTATCCGTTATAATTTCTATAAATTAGTCCAAAATAGAAGATTTAACTTTAAGATATAAAGATTGCATTGTTTGAAATTACAAGGAATAATCATTCCTTTTTATTATTGAAATAGACCGTGTAAACTACAATGAATTCATACTTTACACATCTCTTTTCTTTCTATTCGTATCTATTCCTTCTTATATCAAACACTATATCTTTCTAAAAGAGAAAGAAATCAAACTAATTTACAAATGTTAAACAAATTTAAATTCCAACAATTCCAAATATAGAAAAGTTTACATTCTAATAAGATTTGGGTAATAATCCAAATTTATAACATTATTATACAATCTATTTCAGATCTGGAATAAATTTCATTCGAATCAATATTCTAAATTCACATTTTGGGACTAATTTCCAGATCAGGCTGTATACAATGCTAAATTAATTCATAAATAAGAATATATAGACGATATTTATTATATTCAGATCATATTCAATTCATTGCCTACAACTCATATACAATTATTCAATTAAGAATAAAAATCAGATAAACACCAATGGAATAGTTTTCATATTATAACAATCTATAAAAATTCCCACTCAACATTTAAAAGCGATCCAAATCTCCAGATCTGAAGTTGAACCTTTGATTCATCTCCAAATCCTTTTTAATCCAAGAGATGTGTATAAAAGGGTATAAAAAAATATATAAAAATTACAGATCTGAGAAGTGATTTGGGACTGGAAGAGAAATTATATACAAATATATATAGATATATAAATTACCTCAAATATGCATATGGTTGATTCTCTTCTCTTCTCCTCTTTATTAGATTTCTACTCTTCTCTGATTAGTAGGAATATATATATACAAATATCTTATCTTTTATAATTTAGAAAGAAAGTGGAGAAGAAGAATGGCAGAGCTTCGCTACCACCTCCATAAAAATATGAGAAGAGAAGGGAGGGTTAGACCTAAATTTATAGGCACTAGAATCAACAAGAATCGTTCGATCGAAATATATTAGATCCAGGTCGTTGCGGCCTAGGTTTATTGGAACCGCAAGGTCACCACTAGTTGACCGCCCTTAGGTGATCGGTAGACCACTAGAGCCGACCGTCCTTAATGATGGGTCAACATATGGGCCTGGTTAATTAATATATAAACGTTAATTATTTCTTATTTAATTATTTTCATTTCAAATTCATTTTTCGTCTGTAACTTCTTCGTTTGAACTCCAATCGCAAAAATCCAAATATGAATTGGTCAAAATTTCGCCATGAATGCAATGGTGCAAGTTTCTTTGTCAAATTCCATCATTTGCACAAATTCCATTTTTGGAGCCTAATTAAGTACTTAACTAACTAATTAAATAACGGACGTCAAATTACGGGGTGTTACATTAGCTCTTTTTGTCATTTATCAAATGACTCCAGTATATAAATCAAAACCCGCTATCCTAAACATATTGATGTTTATACTCAAAAAAGTAAAAAACAACATTCCGAAAACAATGAAAGTAGTTTGGGACACTGATTCCATTGTCTCTAAAATTTAACTTTTTGAGTCATCGATTATATTAACTTTTAATATTCAAATCAATCATTAAATATCTAGGCATTAAAAAATATGGGTTGTTACATTCTTTTGCCTTAAGAATTTCATCCCCAAAATCCAATGTAGTAGAATAATTTAACCTGCCCTCTACCAACCCAAAGCTACACCATATTAAACCAAAATAAAGCACAAGCAATGACAACTAATAAAAAAGCAGCAACAACATTAACAACAAATTAATAAAACAAACCATCAATCAATAAGCCATAGCCTTAAGTCATGCACTCCTCCCATGTATGATACATGGTAAACCAAGCTCACTATAGCTATCAGAAAGGTAAGTTGGTTGATATATCAAATTATCAATTCACAACATCATTAGATAAATACCATGATCTCCCTATCCTACCGAATGGAACTCATCGAGAAGCCCTCCTCTAATCATCCTTAAGCTAACCAAAATGTAACTTCAACAATTCATCCTTAGTGAGAACTACTTCAAGTTAGTCGTGTTTGACTATTAGCATTATTAAGATAAATTACAAACTCTTATACATTGATCCCCAAGGACCATGTGGCATAAAAGTTGGAGTCCTTTCTCCTAACTTGCTTTATTACCACATAGGTAGACCACTAACTGAGGATCAACTATAGTGACCTCCAAGATATCCCACTTAGAGCCCTACCTGCTACAGTGCAATATCATCCAAATTAAAACCTGACCAATCCCCTTATCTATAGTTCAGTATATCACGACCAAACTATTTAACTAAACAAACAATATAAAGATAAAATCAAGAGTCACATAATCATTTTTAACAATCCTAGTCGAGGTTAAAATAAAATAAAAATATTGAAATGAAATTTTAGAATTTAATTTAGATTTTTAGAATTGTTTGGGAATAAAACGGATAAAGTTGAATTGAAATTCAATTTAAGATTTGAATCATGTTTTGTGAACCCAAAAGTCATTAAATATTCATATTAGCAAATAAATTATGTTTGTGAATTTTGGGGATTTTTCTGAGAAACAAAATGATAATTTTAAATTTTTGGCTAAAACTTAAAAGGCGGTATTTTAATAAAAGAAAAATTATTTTGGTAGGAATAAAATTTTGGAAAATATTATATTTGCTTGAATAATTTTGTAAGAAGTTTCACAACTCGAACGAATCAAAAGGAAGCAAAACACATTGCGAATAAATAGAAAAACATTTTAGTTCAATATAAATGGGCCTCAAACAATACAAAGCCTATCTCAATCAAAAATAGAAAAAAAATTCCTCTCTTTCACACAATCTAAAATCCGTACCAACTTTTTCGTTTTAAAATAGTTCGGTTAGCCCTAATTTCCTCAATCAAAAATCAATTCGAGCCTTAAAAAAATGACAGCGAACGAATCATAATGGCGATCGGAGGGGAGCACAGCGATAACTGGAGCGACGACGACGTGATGGAGGCACGCGTTAGTGGTTGCTGTCATGAGCGACGAGTGGTTGAGGAGGTCATGACCTAGGTTGTCGGTAATGTGCGAGGGTCGAGGCGGCTTCAAATAGTAGTATTGGCAATGAATCATGGAGGAAGGTGCGGGTGCTAGGGTGCTGCAGCTGACGTCGAAGGTGGAGGAGCTTGGTGGTAGGAGAATCTTACTGGAGTTGATGTTCGATGTGATGGTAGCTAGGGTTTCTGATAGCAAATTGATTTGGGATCTTGGCTGCAGGCTGAATAAAAGAAATTGAGGAATTCAAGCAAGCTAGTATGGTTAAGGTGAGTTATCCTCAACTCACACTCCTATGTCTAAATAACTATATCATATCCCTCTTGTATGCTTCGCTTAGCTTAGGAATCACTTAAGAATTGCCTAAAACTTTAGTAACGATTGGATGAAATAATTAAAAATAAATTGCATGCTATGGGTTTCAGTTGTTCGATGGATGAATTGGTTAAATTATGAGTTTAAAATATTGGATTGAAGCGATAATTGAAACTGAATTAAATGATTGAAATGAAGTTGTATGTTAAGACTATATCATTCACTGCAAGTTTGGGCGATGGCGAGTTAGGGCAGTGATGGTTAAGGTGGGTTATTTTATTTAACTCACACACCTATATCTAAATCAGTTATACCGCTATTTGTATGCCTTGTATTAGTTACTAATTTCGTAAATATTTGGTAGTGATGGAATGATAGGATTGAAATAAAAAAATTGCATGCCATAGTTTTAATTAGATTGGTGTTTGAATTGATTGAATTATGTGTTTGAAATATAGAATTTGAATAGATAGTTGAAATTGAGTCAAATGGTTAAAATGAGGTTATACGTTAAGATTTATATTGTCATTGTAAGTTTGGATTGATGGTTGATTATGAATGGCATGTAAGTTGAAAACCATCGAAATACATTTGATTTTGTAGCTAGATTATACAAAGATTGTGCATTGTTTGTTGCTAGAAAGCAACTCAAATCGCTAAATAATTCCATATTATGGAATTATATTTTATAGACCGATGTTGGTTATAGATGTTGAATTTTTGATGGATTTATAATTTGAATTGTTTAAATGTTTTTAAAATGATTCTCAAAAATGAAATTTTGAAGTTTATAAATAATTATAGAAAGTTAATATATATATATATAACTATTATATATAAAAAGAGTGTTTTAAAAAGAATTGAGAATAAAGTTTAAAGATTGATAATTTTTATGATATATATATATATATATTAAACGTAATTATACATATTTAGATAGATTTTTAAATAAAGAAATTCTATTTTTAAGTAAAAATCATTTTTTATTCTTTTGCTATCAAATAGGAGTTTATGGATTAACAAGATGAGAAGTTTGAAAGTGAAGTATGGATAAAATATTTTGGAAGTAATTCTCTATATGGAAAAATTATATTAATTGCTTTCAAATTATAAACTATTATTGGCCTTTACTGTATTTATCTTTTGGATATTTTTATGCAAGCTTGAATTGGATTTCTATTGAATTTCATGATTTTCTATGAAACAAAGAATTTTGATAGGCGATTGAATTGTCAGGTGGTATGGGACACTTTGTATAATTCTTTCGATTATTATTATAATTTGTTAAATAGAGTTTGAGTGGATTTACTAGCCTTTAGTAAATACTTGAATTTACTATCTAGTATGAGACAATGAGTTAAATCCTTGTTATTACTGGAGTGGCGGTAATTAACACTTTAGAGTTGTATTATCTTAGGGAGTTCGGATTTTAGAACGATAGATCACCGAGAGAAGATAACTCATTTTTCATCGATTTGAGAATCGACACATTTTTAGATTTGGATGGGTAGATCTCTTTCGGAAGATCTGTTATGGTGTAAATACGGTTGTCTCTTTCGGAAGATAGATTTTTACATGCATCGTAGTCTATAGATACTAAAACCTATCAGTTTATTTTGTTTTATACAGTTAGACTATGTTTACCTCTTTCGGTAGGTAAATTTTCATAAGACAGATTATGTACACAATTGCTCTTTTCTTTGAGCGATGTTCCTAATCTGCAGTCTCTTTCGGTAGGCTTCCTTTCTATGTAGCGGGTCTCTTTCGGTAGATTGCGTATCATTTTATTAAACTGATAGATGACTACCATTATTATTTTATTATTGATGATTAATTCTTCAAAGATTTTTAGTATGGATATTTGTAGCATTTATGGCTCTGAGAAATTTTGAATTGGTTATCACCATATTTTGAGATGATAGTCTATTGAGACGATATTTATATATGAAATGGTGATTTTGTTGATATGCCTTTTTCTGATGATTATTTTAAGGCATTTTTATACTTCGACTTATCTTATTGTTGTTAGTCATATACTTATATCATCAATATCTCATCCTTTTATTCAGATATAGTCTGACCCGTTTATTTTTTTAATACTCGGGTCAGGCCGAGACTTTACAGGTACAGAGACTCATTGACTCTTGGATTTTGGGTTAGCTTTAGAGTAGACTATTTTGATAGTTTCAATTTACTTCATTATTATGCATATAGACATTTAGTAGTTATGTCATGTATATTATTCAGTAGTCATTTTATACCTGATATAGTGTATGAGATATGATGTATATTAGAGTGAGTTTAGTATTAACATTTTGTAGACTCAAATCTTATTATGAATTATATGTTGTATATTAGTCCGCTGCAATCTGTGACTCTGATTTTGATTTGTCTATATTATATAATGTTCTGAATATTTTTAATTGGTGTGTTTATTACTTTGTATTAATACTACATACGTCAAATTTTCAGTTCAGATCCTCAAAAAGGTAAATAAGACATGTCAATGTTAGTATAAAGATATATTCACATTCGATCGCCCTTAACCAGCCTAATTCTCCGAATTAGCAGACGACATTACTTGTAATGTTCTTTGCTAAATTGGGCATAGCGGTGGGGTCATTACCACTTGGTATCAGAGCTGGATTCAGAACATTATAGAATATAATTGACACAGAGTCGAGATTTATACCTAGTGAGACTTAGATTCTCGTCCCTTGGGTGTGTAGGGTGGTACTAGAATTTATATTCCTATTTAGGATAAAAATATAAATGATTATTGAGAATAATCGTCGGGATGAAAATTTGAATTTCTATACAAACTAATATTATGAAAATGATTTTAAATTGGAAACTCGATTCTGTAAAGAGTGAGATTTAACAGATAGCATTAATGAGTCCTTAGATGGCTTAGAATTGAATTGTTGTATCCTGATCTATTAGTGATCAGAGTTGCGCAACGGAAGCTGGAAGATAGCTTTCGACTGAAGGCGATTGTTTGTTTGTTTGTTTGATTGAAATGTATATTGTTTGCATCGATGTTTGTTTTGTTTATTCTTAATTTAAAATGTGGAATTGAATAAGACGTTATCACTCAAAGAATTTATAAACCCATCTGAATCTGGACGAATCTAATTATTAATAAAAGTCAGCGGTTTATATAAAATAGAATCGCTGGGGAATAATAAAAATATCTAATCAATTAATAATTTTAAAATATAAAATGATAAATAATATGTATCTAATTAAATATGGAATTGGAAAGTATACTTAATAAATAAAATGAAGTTTTCATTCATAGGTATAGTTAACCACGTGTTAAGATGAATTTAAAATTTCATGTTTGTTTGAAGTATTTATGAATGCATGAGTGTGATATGAAATTGTCATCTTTGAATTATTCTTATATGTTAATAGCAAGATTAATTGAAGGATTTTAATAAAAGCTAGCATTTAAGCATAAAGTATTAAGGACCTATGTATATCATATAGAAAATAATTTTGTGTTAAATTACCCGTTGAGTGCTTTAAGAATTCTGATCGATGCGCCTGATCAACGTTATCGATAGGGGTTCCTAAACCCTAGTACAAGACATTCAGACACGGTGTTTTGGGCAATAAAATATTTTTAGAAATAATATTTAGTATTATATATAATATTTTTGAAAAGAAGATAGAATTTTGAAATAAGTTAAATATTTTACAAAATAAAGAGAATAAATTTGGAAAAGTGTTTTAAAGGTAAAATAATATTTTATAGAAGTGTATAAATTATATTTTTGAAGGGGATACCTTAGGATGTTTTGAGAAGTAAAATAAAGTATGTAAAATGAGAGTAGGATTTATATTTTAAATAAATTTGGCATTTGTAAAATCTTATATATTCAATTTCAAAGATGCATGTTAAATAAATCGGATGTGGTACTTTTTGTATTGTGGTTGTAATATATGTTAGAATTTATATTTGAATAAAATGTAAAGTGATATAAAACACATATATATGAAATTTCAATTCAAGTGAAGTTTGAAATGAAATTATAATTTAATTCTGATATAATAAATTATTGAATAATAAATACTGTGATTGGTGATTTTTCTTAAGTATGCCTTTGTAAAACAAAATGAGATTTTAAAGTGCTTTTTTAAAAAAACAAGAATATAAAAGAAAATTTATGGAAAAAAATTTCTTTTTTAGAGAAAAATAATATTTTGTGAATAGTATGCTTTGTACCAAAATAAGACTTAAGTTATTGAGTATGAAAAGGAAAGTGAAAATTTATAGTAGAATAATATATATATATATATATATATATATATATATATATATATATATATATATATATATATATAAAGGAGAAGAAACGCTTTGAAGTGTATTTAAAAGAGTGACTTTGAGCTATTTTGAAATTAATGAAAAAATGAGTGTCTTTCCGTTCCTTTAATTTGTTTCGTTCAGTATCCATTAAACCATGTAGACATTTCTATGCTATCAACAATGTTGTTAAGACTAGGGAGATAGCATGAAAACTGAAGTAAGAATCGCACTAAACTATTCAACTTGGTATCATGAATATTGAAACTTAGGCATATATCCTCAGCAATACGGTCATTGTAAATTAATACTACCAAGTTGATGCACTACGTTCATTCCACTATGAATAAATGAGATTTTTTTTGAATATATCTATATCTGTACTTAAAATGACATGTATTACATTTTTAGTATTCTATGAACTGCCGAGGAGATGAATTGAAAAAAATATTTAGCGACAGAGAGGAGAAATAGAAGATAGTGAAAGAGTTTTTTTTAATAACTTGCCATGCCTTTCCTTCATTCTAGAATACAATATACATGGCTTACATAACTCTCATGGTTATAGCACCTAAATTCTGTTGCTAATAAGACAAGATTATTTTAATTAACTTTACCTGAAAGCTAATTTAAGCATCTAGAAGAAAGAATAGCATCATATACTTATGTATTATGTTAGCATTCCTTACTGCTGTGCACCCTTACTGTCGTTTCAAGCAAGTCCCTAAACTTAGCCGAATCACAATCAATATGCTATTATGTCGCATGCCATTCAATTAAAATATTTACAGAAGTTCAAAACATTAAAATTTTGCTTACTTTTTAGCCATCTATTGCACGGAAGTCTATGTTATATGTGCCATCTAGATGCATGCTGACTGTTAGTTTTATTAGTATCACTTTGTTGATATAGTATAAAAAAAAAAAATTAGTGATACTATATTACATTTTGTATACCTGTAGCCTGCATATAGTATGTTGGCTAATTTGATAAAAATAATTACATGCTTTATGTTACTGAAGCTATCGAAGAAAAGAAAAGATGTTACCGTATGGGTGCTTTAGATTAACATATGTTGATGCGGAAAACACATATACAAGAAGAATAAAAATATTTTATGTAAACTAACGAATTATGATTTTAAATATTACATAAATTATTCAAAACAGCGGTGATCTTAATTGCCCATAACTTTCAGACGGATTATCTGATTTCAATGATTTTGCCCATTTCGAAAAGCTAAAAACATATGCTACAACTTTTGTTTGAAGTTCTTTGCAAAATTTTGAGTTTTGGTTTGCCAAAAGTGAGTTACAACACAGAGTTTTGCCGCTGTCCAGATTTTGTATTTTCTGATTTTTAGCTTGTGCTCTTTTGGCCATAACTCCTAATCTACAATTCCGATTTGGACGATTCTTGATGTTCTTTCCTTTGATAAGTAAAATGCTTTATATTGTGAATTCCAAAAATTTGATTTTATCTTAGCCTAAAACCTGTTGCAAAAACGTGTGATTCTGTTCTGCAAATGTAATTTTTAAAATTGATACGGGCTACGCGAATGGTCATAACTTTCAAGTTAGAAAGTATTTTGGTGATCCCTAAAAAGTTTTGAAAATCTATTTATGAGCACTACAACTTATCTTTAGAACACTCTTGAAAATTTTGTGATGTTAACACGTTCTTATTAGTCGGAACATGAAATTGTTTATGTATTCATATCCTTATGTTTATATAAAGTTGCTAACGTGTTTTGTTTGAGCAATTAGTAGGTGCGCAAAGACTTTGCTTCACTTTTGGATGCATGTTTGCTCATTTTGGTTGTATGTATATTAGCAAACTCGGTTAAATGCTACAATTAAGATACGTTTTCGGATTAAATACAGAAGTGTTAGAAATATTAATATATATTGTGTTTCCGACCTTGTGGTCGACGTATATTGTTTTATATTATATTTGTGAAATTGTAAACGGCTCTCCATACAAAGGAGACTTGGCCAAATTTTTTTTTAAATTTCCGACACTTAGAAATTTTTATTAAGATTTTATACATTTGAAATAAAAGTAAATTTTCGAAAGAATAATTGAAAGCTATAAGTATATATCTTGTTACGCCTATAGTATTGTTTGCGCCAAAATTGGTCACAAACCCCGAACGTTGTGAAAGCACCAGTATATGAATATAAATCAACAATAGTCACACACAAATCTCAAATCTAAGCAAACAGGGTATCACAATTCAAAAATAATGAACAGAAACACGAGATTTATAGTGGTTCGGCGATCTTGCCTACGTCCACTCTGAAGTTGATGATTTTATTGATGTTTACTTGATGATTACAATTTCTTCTGAGATAGTACAACTGATTATATGATTACAATCTGAATCTAAAGAAGCAGTGGTGTTCTGGAGTAAATCTGGCAGAATCTGGGCGCTCTTCAGTACTTAGAATTCTCCGACCCCTTTTCGGAATGACCAGGGGCTCTATTTATAGGTGTAGGAGGCTGATATTTCGCCTAAAATGAAGAGAGACCGGTTCTGGTACGTCAGGGGGCCCACCTGGCCGAAATCTGGAGATCTGGGCCCACTTTGGGATCGATTCGACCCTTGGTTCGAATCGATCAAGAAATCATCCAATCGAGCTGAAATTTGGCGTGGACATTCTTCATCATGTGCTTAAGCTTCTGTGAAAATTTCATAGCATTTGGACTTGTAGAACTCGAGTTATGATCGATTCAAGATTGCATTTCGTTTCCTGGAGTCGTTCGAATCGATACGTTCGAATCGATTCGTTCGAATCGATCCCCCCGTATGCGAAGACTTCGGCGTGGTGCGCATGCCTCGGGTCAACCCTGCTTTATCTCCGAGTTTTACTGAGTCGTACCCGGGGTTTTAGCTATGTGGACTCGAGACGTTGGATTCGAAGACAGTGATCATATCTGGATTCGAACAAGGGTTCGTTCGTATCGATCGTGACGTGTTCCATTCGATCGATACGAAGCAACTATGTCTGGATGGATTCGAAGACTTCAACTGCATGGATTCGAAGACCTTCCCATTGATCGATTCGAAGCTGGAAATATTTTGATGGATTCGAACCACGGGAGGCCTTGGATGGATTCGAACGTGGAGGATGTTTTGATGGAGTCGAAGCAATGGTACTTCTCATGGATTCGAAGTAATGCAGGGACGATGGATTCGAGCTAAGGGTTTGTTCTGAGGGATACAAAGGGGATGGAGTCAATCTTGATGGAGTCGACCTTGATGGATACGAACCATATGGAGACGAACACAAGGCTATGTCCTTCACTTGCATCGATGATATCTTGGGCGTACGAACTCGGATTGACTCGAGATTTGGAACGCTGGCTCCTATGGCTTTCCTTGACGTGTCTTATCAATTGTAGCCCGATCCGGACTCGGACAAAATTCATTGATATCCATGGTGAAACAGTGCATATCGAACTTTTACGACGAACTGTCTTTAGTTTTCCAGTCAAATTTTTGGTGTCACGGCCTTGCCAAAAGGCGGGATAACATTTGCCCCCCAAAACATGCCTTGCGATAGGAAGGTGTGTTTTGTAGTTTCATAAGCTGGATGTTCATATCCTGTTGATGACCTGCAAAGACATTGATAGTTTTATCTGACCTTAAATGACGACCGTTCGCGATCTAGCCATTTTGAGGTGGAATGCGACCGTTCGCGATCTAGTATTTTTTGTATGACCTTAAATGACGACCGTTCGCGATCTAGCCATTTTCATATGGCCCCAAATGACGACCGTTCATGATCAAGCCATTTGAGTTGAGGGGTGCCGTTCGAGGCGAGTGGTGACCGTTCGAGGTCGGGTGTCGTTTTTGACGAATTGTGACTGTTCGAAGTCGGATGTCGTTCTAGACGAATTAGGATGGATTATGACCGTTCGTGGTCGAGTGCCGTACGAGGCAGAGTGTGATCGTTCGTGATCGAATGTTGTACTAGATGAAGTGTGACCGTTCGCGGTCGGGTGCCGTTCGAGGCTAATGGTGACCGTTCGAGGTCGGGTGCCGTTCGTGGCGAAGTGTGATCGTTCGCGATCGAATTGTGACCGTTCGCGGTCGGATGCCGTTTGAGGCGAATTGAGTGTGCCTGGGGAGGGACTTAGTATCATCAATACCAGGTTTCACGTTCGGGTGAATCCCCGGATTGTTTCTTGCAACGGTTTATCGCCATCTCAGAGCATGCCTAGGGACCGTTCGTGATCCCGTACATGTGTAAGTGGCTTAGCCGTTATGAAATCACAAGTAGCATTTTTTCATTGAAAATAAGTCTTTAGCAGAAATGTTAAACAAAGTCAAGTTCAAATGTTCAAATCAAAATGAAACAAAAGCAAAGCAAGGATGTCAAAGTGTAAACTCCCACAACGATAGGGTCAGTAGTCATTCACAACATGCCTATGGACCGTTCGTGATCTCGCACATGTTTAAACGACTTACCCGTGTTGGTGAGAGGTTTACAACTTGTCCATCGTTATTTCAACTAATTGATAATCATACGATGTCCTGGCTCGGGGGCACCCCTGGCTGATGTAGACGGTGGTCGCTCTGGCTCCACCGCTGGAGCTCGCCTCCTCACATATTGAAGTAGCATACCGTTCCTGATGTGCCCTTCCACCTCATCCTTCAGATGTCTACAGTCGTTAGTGTTATGACCATTCAGTTCGTGGAATAAGCAGTATCTGTCTGATTTCCTCTCGTCAACAGTGGGATCCCTTCGTATTGGCCTACGGTAGGGAACTTGCTCTCGTGTATCTTGGTAGATTCGCTCCAAACTCTCATTCAGCTCTGAATAAGTGGTGAATCGTGGCTCTCTTCGCAGTCGCTTTGACCTGTCACCATTGTCCTCAGCCTTTCGTTTTCCTTTATCTTTGCCTGAATCATTTTCGAGAGGCTTTTTGTCTTTAAGCGCATAAACTTCTATTCCCTCTCCTTCTTCTCTCTCAGCATTAGCATCTTCCAATCGTAAAAACTTTTCTGCCTCGTGATAGAATTCTCCTAGATCCATTGGCGGATCCTTAGTTAATGAATTTTTGAATTCTGTGCCATCAGCTACTCCGGACACAGCTGCCATCATAACCATGGATGGATCTGGCCGATACACCGATGCTGCCGCCGCATTGAATCGTGTCAAGAAATTCCTCAAAGACTCCCCAGCTTTCTGCTTTAGCGTTGCCAAACTCATCACATTCTTGGGTCTCGAAATATGAACTCTGAATTGCCTCATAAATTTCTCAATCAAATCGGTCCATGTCCCAATGGAGCCACTCTCTAGCTGTCTGAACCATAAAGCTGCTATGTCTGTCAAATACAATGGGAAGCACCGGGCCATGACTTCCTGTGATGCCCCCAGCACTTCCATGTGCCTTATATACCTCGTTAGATGGACCGCAGGGTCCGTCCTCCCATCATACCCTTCTACTGTTGGTAGTTTGAATTCTGGTGGGTTCCTAGCCAACCTAATCGCAGGAGAAAAGGGACTCTTGTTCACATCTTCAAGATCTCTGTTTACTAATCCTCCTCTCATGGCTCGCCTGACCATCTCTGCCAATCTATCATTGTCTCCAAGCTGTAGTCCTCGTTCACTACCTTCGATCTGCCCCCCGAGTCCGTGTGAGCTTTCGGGTGTTTGCCCCCCTGACTGAGCGTTCATCCCTCTATTGCTGTCAGGTTGCTCGGATGTCCTTGTCTCTCTTCCCGTGTTCGGATCAACATGTCCTAAGTGGGTGCCCCCCAGCTCCGGCGCTGCGCCAGATGGTCCTGCTCCGTTCTGGATTCCAGTTGTTCCTTGATTTTGTGCTCCAAGTTGTCCAATTTGTTGAAGCAAATTCTGGATCATCTCCTCCTGCCTCTTCATCATTGTCTCCATCTCATCCCTGGTGATGAAGATCGATGCTTGGTTTGCTCCCGAGGAGGCCTCTTGACTTCCTTCGTGCTGACTTCTCTCAGCTCTTTGCCTTCTACTTGTTTGTCTCGTCATGATTCTCCGGATCTAAATCTCTTAGCCTTCTGATTCAACTTTCAAATGATAGAACTCCTGAGTTCAGCTTTTCAGTGAAAGCACCAAAGTGTTTGCGCCAAAATTGGTCACAAACCCCGAACGTTGTGAAAGCACCAGTATATGAATATAAATCAACAATAGTCACACACAAATCTCAAATCTAAGCAAACAGGGTATCACAATTCAAAAATAATGAACAGAAACACGAGATTTATAGTGGTTCGGCGATCTTGCCTACGTCCACTCTGAAGTTGATGATTTTATTGATGTTTACTTGATGATTACAATTTCTTCTGAGATAGTACAACTGATTATATGATTACAATCTGAATCTAAAGAAGCAGTGGTGTTCTGGAGTAAATCTGGCAGAATCTGGGCGCTCTTCAGTACTTAGAATTCTCCGACCCCTTTTCGGAATGACCAGGGGCTCTATTTATAGGTGTAGGAGGCTGATATTTCGCCTAAAATGAAGGGAGACCAGTTCTGGTACGTCAGGGGGCCCACCTGGCCGAAATCTGGAGATCTGGGCCCACTTTGGGATCGATTCGACCCTTGGTTCGAATCGATCAAGAAATCATCCAATCGAGCTGAAATTTGGCGTGGACATTCTTCATCATGTGCTTAAGCTTCTGTGAAAATTTCATAGCATTTGGACATGTAGAACTCGAGTTATGATCGATTCAAGATTGCATTTCGTTTCCTGGAGTCGTTCGAATCGATACGTTCGAATCGATTCGTTCGAATCGATCCCCCCGTATGCGAAGACTTCGGCGTGGTGCGCATGCCTCGGGTCAACCCTGCTTTATCTCCGAGTTTTACTGAGTCGTACCCGGGGTTTTAGCTATGTGGACTCGAGACGTTGGATTCGAAGACAGTGATCATATCTGGATTCGAACAAGGGTTCGTTCGTATCGATCGTGACGTGTTCCATTCGATCGATACGAAGCAACTATGTCTGGATGGATTCGAAGACTTCAACTGCATGGATTCGAAGACCTTCCCATTGATCGATTCGAAGCTGGAAATATTTTGATGGATTCGAACCACGGGAGGCCTTGGATGGATTCGAACGTGGAGGATGTTTTGATGGAGTCGAAGCAATGGTACTTCTCATGGATTCGAAGTAATGCAGGGACGATGGATTCGAGCTAAGGGTTTTTTCTGAGGGATACGAAGGGGATGGAGTCAATCTTGATGGAGTCGACCTTGATGGATACGAACCATATGGAGACGAACACAAGGCTATGTCCTTCACTTGCATCGATGATATCTTGGGCGTACGAACTCGGATTGACTCGAGATTTGGAACGCTGGCTCCTATGGCTTTCCTTGACGTGTCTTATCAATTGTAGCCCGATCCGGACTCGGACAAAATTCATTGATATCCATGGTGAAACAGTGCATATCGAACTTTTACGACGAACTGTCTTTAGTTTTCCAATCAAATTTTTGGTGTCACGGCCTTGTCAAAAGGCGGGATAACAAGTATTATAAATTATATTTGAATGGAACGTAACATTTGTTGAGTTGGATTGCACCAATGAAATAAATTTTTATAAGTAGGATGTACTACATGAAAATTTATTAGTGTAATGCTGTGAAAGCGCAATAATGAATAAAGTGTATATTTTATTTTCTGGTTAGTATTATTGATTATATTGATTACGAAATTCTCTAGTGAATTACGAGGACGCAATTCCTTTAAGGAGGGGAGTCTATAATAACCATGGTCGAGTTTAAAATAAAATAAATATATTGAAATGAAATTTTAGAATTTAATTTAGATATTTTGAATCATTTGGGAATAAAACGGATAAGGTTGAATTAAAATTCAATTTAAGATTTGAATCATGTTTTATGGACCCAAAAGTCATTAAAAGTTCATATTAGGGAAAAATAATAATATTTGTGAATTTTGGGGATTATTCTGAGAAATAAAACGATAATTTCAAATTTTTGGCTAGAACTGAAAAGATGGTATTTTAATAAAAGAAAAATTACTTTGGTAGGTATAAAATTTTGGAAAATATTATATTAGCTAGAATAATTTTGTAAGAAGTTTCACAACTCGAACGAATCAAAAAGAAGCCAAATACATTGTGAATAAAAAGAAAAACATTTTAGTTCAATATAAATGGGCCTCCAACAATACAAAGCCCATCTAAAGCAAAAAAAGAAAACAAATTCCTCTCTTTCACACAATCTGAAACCCGTACCCCCTTTTTCATTTTAAAATAGTTCGGTTAGCCCTAATTTCCTCAATCAAAAATCGATTCGAGCCTTAAAAAAAAGAATGATAGCGAACGAATCATAATGGCGATCGAAGGGGAGCATAACGATGGTTGGAGCGGCGACGACGTGATGAAGGCACACGTTAGTGGTTGCTGTCATGGGCGACGAGCGGGTGAGGAGGCCATGACCTGGGTTGTCGGTAACGTGCGAGAGTTGGGGCGGCTTCAAGTAATGGTACTGCAATCAATCATGGAGGAAGGTGCGGGTGCTAGGGTGATGTAGCTGACATCGAAGGTGGAGGAGCTTGGTGGTAGGAGTGTCTTACTGGAGTTGATGTTCGATGTTGGCTGCAGGCTGAATAAAAAAAATTAAGGAACTCAAGCAAGCTAGTGGGGTTAAGGTGAGTTATCCTCAACTCACACTGCTATATCTAAATAACTATATCATATCCCTTTTGTATGTTTCGCTTAGCTTTGGAATCACTTATGAATTGCCTAAAATTTTAGTAGCGATTGGATGAAATAATTAAAAATAAATTGCATGCTATGGGTTTAAATTGTTCGATGGATGAATTGGTTAAATTATGAGTTTAAAACATTAGATTGAAGCGATAATTGAAACTGAATTAAATGGTTGAAATGAAGTTGTATGTTAAGACTATATTGTTCACTGCAAGTTTGGGCGATGGCGAGTTAAGGCAGCGATGGTTAAGGTGAGTTATTTTATTTAACTCACACACCTATATCTAAATCAGTTATACCGCTATTTGTATGCCTTGCATTAGTTACGAATTTCGTAAATATTTGGTAGTGATGGAATGATAGGATTGAAATAAAAAAATTACATTTCATAGTTTTAATTAGACTGGTGTTTGAATTGATCGAATTATGTGTTTGAAATATGAAATTTGAATAGATAGTTGAAGTTGAGTCAAATAGTTAAAATGAGGTTATACGTTAAGATTTATATTGTCATTGTAAGTTTGGGTTGATGGTTGATTATGAATGTATGTAAGTTGAAAACCATCAAAATACATTTGATTTTGTATATGGATTATACAATGATTGTGCATTGTTTGTGTGATCGAAGTTGCCGGAAAGCAACTCGGATAGTTAAATAATTCCATATTATAGAATTATATTTTATAGAGCGATGTTGGTTATAGATGTTGAATTTTCAATGGATTTATAATTTTAATTATTTAAATGTTTTTAAAATGATTCTCAAAATTGAGAATAAAGTTTAAAGATTGATAATATTTTATGATATATATATATATATATATTAAAAGTAATTATACGTATTTAGATAGATTTTTAAATAAAGAAATTCTACTTTTAAGTAAACGTCCTTTTTACTCTTTTGCTATCAAATATGAGTTTATGGATTAACAAAGGTGAGAAGTTTGAAGGTGACATATATATAAAATATTTTAGAAATCATTTTCTATATGGAAAAATTATATTAATTGCTTTCAAACTATATATTATTGGCCTTTATTGTATTTAGCTTTTGGCTATTTTATGCAAGCTTGAATTGGTTTCTATTGAATTTCATGATTTTCTATGAAACAAAGAATTTTAATAAACGATCGAATTTTCGGGTGGTATGGGACACTTTGTACAATTCTTTCGATTATCATTATGATTTTTTAAATAGATTTTGAGTGGAATTTACTAGCTTTTAGTAAATACTTGAATTTACTATCTGGTATAGGACAGTTAGTTATATTCTTGTGATTACTAGAGTGGTAGTAGTTAACACTTTAGAGTTGTATTATCTTAGGGTATTCGGATTTCAGACCGATAGATCCCAGAGAGATGATAAATCATTTTTCATCGATCTGAGAATCGATACATATTTAGATTTGGGTAGGCAGATCTCTTTCGGAAGATCTGTTATGGTGTAAATACGGTTGTCTCTTTCGAAAGGTAGATTTTTACATGCATCGTAGTCTATGGATACTACAACCTATCAGTTTATTTTGTTTTATACAGTTAGACTATGTTCACCTCTTTCGGTAGGTAAATTTGCATAGGATAGATTAGGTACATAGCTGCTTTTTTCTTTGAGCGGTATTCCTAATCCGCAGTCTCTTTCGGTAGGTTTCCTTTCTATGTAGCGAGTCTTTTTTGGTAGATTGTGTGTCACTGTATTAAACTGATAGATGGCTGCCATTATTATTTTATTATTGATGATTAATTCTTCAGAGATTTCTAGGATGGATATTTGTATCCCTTATAACTTTGAGGAATTTTGAATTGCTTATCACCATATTTTGATATGATAGTCTATTGAGACTTGATATGTATTTACGAAATGGTGATTTTGTTTATATGCTTTTTTCTGATGATTATTTTAAGGCATTTTTATACTACGACTTATCTTATTATTGTTAGTCATATACTTATATCATCAGTATCTCATCCTTTTATTTAGATATAGTCTGACCCATTTATTATTTTAATACTCGGATCAGGCTGAGAGTTTACAGATATAGGGACTCATTGACTCTTGGATTTTGGGTTAGCATTGAAGTAGACTATTTTGATAGTTTCAATTTACTTCATCATTATGTACATAGACATTTAGTAGTTATGTCATGTATATTATTCAGTAGTTATTTTATACCTGATATAGTGTATGAGATATGATGTATATTAGAGTGAGTCTAGCATTGACATTTTGCAGACTCACATCTTATTATAAAATATACGTTGTATATTAGTCCACTGCAATCTGTGACCTGATTTTGATTTGTCTATATTATATAATATTCTGAATATTTTTAGTCGGTGTGTTTATTACTTTATATTAATATTGCACACGTCAAATTTTCAGTTCAGATCCTCAAAAAGGTAAATAAGACATGTCAGTGTTCGTATAAAGATATATTCACATTCAATCGCTCTTAACCAGCCGTATTCTCCGGATTAGTAGACGGCATTACTTGTAATGTTCTTTGCTAAACTGGGCAAAGCGATAGGGTCGTTACATCATTCATTGCCCTCCTTCATGAAACTGGCGATCCTTATTTCCAATTTAATAACAAGCTACCCCCTTATGAACCAATACCAATAAACTCAAGTGCTCGTGTGCAAAACCAGAATGGTATGGTATTGCGGTCAGCTCAGCCTAAGGCCAAGAAAAGAAATGAGAAAGCGAGAGAAAAGGAAAGAAGGAAAAAAAAACACAAATGGCCTCCTAAAAGACTACCTACTCACATTGACGTGCTGGTACCTCTAATAACAACTGACTCCATCATTCGAATAATATGAGCTAACACTCTCTGGAAGCCACTATACTTTAGCTATCAACTAAAGCTTACTTCCACTTACTTTCAATACTTCTACTCAACCCTGTCTAAGATGGATAGAGATCCAAACTAGCTTTACATCTTGCTTCAGGTTGGCTCTCGGAGATCTAGTAGAATAGTTCCTTCTTTGAGGATGTTGACCCCCATGGTCAAGCTCTCATTAAAGCTGGAGACTATCTAGATAGTACTCCAATTGCGATCATGCAACAAACTTGATGCCTACCATATCCTTTCAGAACTGAGTCCTTTCATTTTAGCTTTTCTAACCAAGAAATAAAAACCATAACCATTGAAAGAAAGAAAATTAAATGACAACCATTGTGCAGTTCAAATTTATTTTCAAAGGAATAGTGTCTCATACTTTCTCAATACAAATACGCAAGTTGCCAATTCTAATTCGTGAATTGACCTTTCCATCCATATGCCTTATGCTACTTCTACTGGTGAGGGAAAAACTCTTACTTGAGCCTTTATGACTTCAAACATTGCATCATATGAATCTACATATATACAACTGACTCCAACCGGTTGTTAAACAAAATTTCGAAATTTTTTATCGAACACAATACCTTGTCTAGCAAACCCCGCACTCATGGCTCACAAGTCCAACTTAAATACTCCTGCGAGGTATGGACAGCCCGAATAACACAACCAGATATGTGTAGAATTCAACCGGAGTCCTATCAGAACCCATCTAAAATAACCCAAAAGTTGATACCAATTGCAAATCACACCTACACTACAAACAACTCCGCAACACCACCCTGACCGAACAAACCACCCTAGGTGAAATCATGGATGTTTTCTCTCCCAAGCTTAGAGAGGTTATAAATACAAAGACTTATAACCAATCAACATTCATTGCAATGAGGTAAACTAGAAATATGGAAATATCTGAATATCTTCCCATCTAAAGTCAATAATGGTTGGCTTTAATTGAGAGATGATTTAAGTAAGATCGGTTAATCCCACATAGGACTCAACACTACTAGGGATCTCACTATACAATAATAGTTCCTACCCTTTTAAGCCCTTCTAAAATCATCTTGATGCGATCTCCTTTCTACACCTCGTTTAAATCCAAATATCAAATAGTATAGTCTCATATTCTCAAGTAACACTAAGTACACATATTAGACTCCTCTCCATTATAGGACTTTCCACAAGATTTGGAAGGTCTTCGACCCACTCTATAAGCTTAGTTCCGTGCACAGGACTTCGGCAGATCACCCATCCATCAATGTTCCTTGCCATAGCTCTTGCATTATGCCTCTTTCACTCCTTACTGCTACCCCTCCTAACAGACCAGTAGTGTGGCCGAAGAGTAAATCAGGACCCCGTGGATGTATGCTTAAAAAATATCAAAACAAAAATACGTACTCTCAATGTTCTATCCATCATGGATTATCTCTCCCTTAAATTACCTCATCATTTATATATGCTTTGCCTCCTCGAGTGTCCATATGGTACTTCTCGCAGAAACATTTCTACTTGTATGCAACGACCTGAATTTTTCAACAATTTAAAAAAAATTTAACGAAGATTTTGAAATAAAATTTGACAACGAAAACTAGATATTTGAAATGCATCCATTGAAATAAGGCCAACGAAATTTATTTTACGTCAAAATTTGTTCGAAACTCGGTCAGAATATTTATCGGTACGAATTATCAAATTTTGAAGTATAAATATTTTTACATAGAAATGATCTAAAAAAATTCTGAATAAAACATCAATGTTCGTTCCGTCCAATTCCGACCTTTGTAGCTCTGTTTATCAGAAATTGTCATGTCATTCAAATTCGAAGCGGTATAACTGACGACGGATGGAATTTTGCTACGACTGTCATAGCACAGATTTTTGAACATCGTTGGATTCGTCTCGCCGCACTGATCTCCGTGGTATATTCTTTTTCATATTTTGGCTTCCGTTGTAAAATGCTAAATGGACGAGATAGTGGTCCGTGACCGAGCCATATTGGATATTTTATACATCATAATTCCTTCCATTCTTTTCATAGTATTAATTTCTTTTTGTCGACTAAGTTGCGTGCACAGCCTAGAAAATTTTATTACTTCATTAAATTTGTCGTGCATTCTCCTTTCCATTATTTATATGCGCGTGCCCATTCTTCTACTCCTTCCCATTTTTCTTCATCTCTGAACTTAGTGCTTGAGGAAAAAAATATACAAACATTTTATACTAAACCCTCTCCACGTAAACCTTCTCTCCCCTCTCTCATTTTCTTCCACCCACCTTGCTCCGCCACATCAGTCGCCCTCACCCGAACTGACCCAGCTCCGCCCCTCACCCGAACTGACCTGCCCCACAACCTGCTCCACGTGCAACCCAGTCCAGCCACCTCACCAGCCCGCATTCCCTACGACCCCACTTTGCTCCACCTACTCCACCGTGCACCCACCCAGTCCACCCTTCTCCGCTGCATCCCCACGACCCGAACCATCAGCCATCCCAGCCTCACCCACCTCCACCTGAACCCGCCTCCCCTATCGAACCCCAACCCAGCCAACCCCACATACTCCGCCCCAATCACGACTAGCAGCCACACCCACCTCCTCTGCCCATTCCCCTACTCCAGCCCAGCCACCTCACTCGCATCCCCTCGGCAGAAACCCGCACCCACCAGTCCACCACCTGAACCCACCAGTCCACCACCCGAACCACCTAGTCCACCCTCTGCCAACTCGCATCACCCCCTCAGCCGCACCCTACTCCAACCCAGTCGCCCAGCCCAGTCATCCCTCGGCTGAACCTGCTCTCCACCTAACACACCACTTCATCGAAGCCACCTCGCCCAACCCAGTCACTCCACGACCAGTAGAAAATCCTAAGCCACCCGAAGTTGTCCTATACGCGGCAGCATTTCGCCAAGGCAGCAGTCTCCATTCTTGCAATCACTGTCCATTCGCTTGCAGCAGCCTAGCCTCGCTATTCGAATCCGTCTCCGAGTTCACAGCAACATATTATAGCTGCTAGTGCGTGTGCGCATGTCTGTATCCATATCGCCATGTTCGTTCTTTCTTTTCTAATCCGCAAAGGTGAGCATTTATAAACTCACAACTAGAAATTCACATTGCAAGTACCCTGTGATTTTTATAAATAATAGATTTGAAAATATGGTTGGTAGTGGAATTGGAAACCACAAATAGTCGACGCTGCATTATATGATTTTACTGACATAGTTTAATTTATTGATTGGGATCCCAATTGCATGTGAAACCCTTTAACTGTGGAGAATTTGAGTGTTAGTACGTTGATTTACTGATTTAAATATACCATGTCACCTTTATGCTATTGCCGTATGCATTGATTGGACATTGAAATTTGGACCGGAATATGGGTTGAAATGATATATACCCAAATTTTAATCACTTGGCCTAGGATAGAAAATTTAATAATAAACATATATTGGTCGAATGAATTTTTTTTGGATATTTAATATTTAAATTTGAGATAAAGGAATAATTTGGAAATGTAACGTGAATTTATAAATTTGGAATTTATGTTGATGTTAATATTTAAATGTGAAATCTATTAAGTTAAATTAGATTTTAAAATGAAATATCAGTTGAGCTATTTTAAATTTTGAAATTGAATTAAAGTGGTTATGTTAAATATTAATGATATTTAAACTCGTTAAGTTGATTAGTTGTAATTTAGTGGAATTTTGATAATATTTTATATATAATTAAATTCTTAATAAATATTTAATTTAATTAAAAAGTGAATTTTAATTGATTTTATTGAATTAATATATATAAAGATTAAACTGAATTGTTTTGAATTAAGGTTTAATTAAGAGTGTTGAATTAAGTATATAAGTAAATTTCTTAATCCAGAAGTTTAATTATATTGAATAATTAATATTAAAACTTTTATATTTAAGATTTAATTAACTTTGTTAATTTGAATAGTTATTCAATTTGGCTAATTTTGTAAAGGTGAAATACTTGTTTAAAATTAAATCTTTAGATTTTAAATCCAAATTTATTTAAGTCAAATGAGGATATGTTATTTGAAAATAAGAGATACTTTGATTTAATAAAATAACCAATCGGTGTGAAAAATGACGTTGGTTATTAAAGAGGCCGGGATCGGATATGGACATACTCTCCGTCGATACCGGAACCATTCTAATAACTGTGTACGTGGAGTGATAGTCCAGAATTAAGTGGTTGGATTTGGTGTACATTTACTAGATTTGAAGAAAGGGGACGATGATGGATTGGCCTGACACTCGTGTCAATTTGAAATGACTAAAATAGGAGCCGTACCAGTCAATGAGGCTAGCTACCTCTAGCAGTCACACTTCTTCGTATATTCCATTTTTATTACTGATTGGTGATCACCCTTGATTTTGGGAGTGTTGTGTTGCGGTGGGCCGTTAGGGGTTACCACTAACCGGGAAGGATAAACTAGTAGTATCCTACCTTGGGCATTACCTCACGTGCCTTGTCATACTTTTATCCCTATACGAGACCACTACGATTTTGATTTAGTGTTGTCGTACCACGGTGCATCCCTATCCAACGATGGTTTACTGGTGTTTTATGCAAACTGTACGACAATGCTTAAAAACGCGTTAAGAGGGATCAATGTAAAGCCTTAACACTATTTTGATATTATTTATTGCTGGTAGACATTATATATATATATAGCGTATTCTACTATATATATAGATAATTTGACGGATCCTTAGGAGATGGAAAATCCTGTAACATCTCTTGATTTACTTTGTACATTTCACTTGAGTTAGACTACTTACATGAGAACTTCTAGTCCTGACTCGAGTATATCGTTTTACTTTATGCTCGGGTCAGCCTGAGTATTGCAGTGTATGAGCAGTGCTTATTTTGGGAGGCGAAGACTTAGTCGAAGACTCCACTCTATCTAGTATTAGTTATCTATTTTCATTTTGGCTTGTTCCAGCAGACTCTTATGTATCTCTAGTATTGTATAATTAAAGGCCGAACTCTGATGTATGTTGTTTAGTAGCTTCATAAACTACTATGCATATTATTTGTTTCCGCTGCGAGATTCTATATTATTCTATGTGTGATTCTGTATTTGATTCTAATTTAAAACCCCAAATTGATAATATGTCAAATTTGAACGGCTTAAGTTGGACATTTGTGGTTTATTGTCAGCTTAAGTTATTCAAAAAGGACGGGTCGTCACAGTTGGTATCAGAGCGAGGTTTATTGAATACCTTAGCCCGAGGGGTAAACTCATTAGGAATAGGGTAAGTAAGGCCCTATAATGAGTGGAATCATTCTCGAGAGAGCGTACTTTGAAAAATATAAAATGTTTTCAAATCCAATCTATTTTCAAAATTTCTATCAATTCGAATACATCTTCCTTGTTAGAATTCACTTTGATTAGGATTTCCTTAAGTTTAGTGCTTTTCTATGTTCTAAACCCATACTTGACTTTTCAGGATGAGCGACAGAAGGAATGCTCGAGGTTAGGGAAGAGGGAATGGCCCCGTACCAGAAGCTGTCGCACCAGTTGCACAAGTTCCGCCAGTTCCGCCAGTTTAGTTCACTACGCTTTGCAAAGAGTACGCACAGCTTGGTGGTACTAAATTCTCAAGGTCCGAAGGTATTATTGAAGCTCAACCGTGGCTTAAGAGCTTGGAAAGAATCTTTATAGGACTTGAGATTCGGATGCCCAGAAGCGTCAGTTGGCCGCTTGGCAGTTGCAAGATGCTGCCTAAGATTGGTGGGAATCTGTTACCACCAACACCGAGGAAGAAAACATCACTTGGGCGCAGTTTAGGGAGATTTTCATGACCCAATGGATGCCTGAAGCTAGAAAATCCTAGCTATATCGTAACTTTATGGATCTTAAGCAGGGAAGCATGTCATTTTCGGAGTATAAGAGGAAATTTAACGAGCTATCCATGTTTGGACCAAGTCTGATTGATACTCCGCTTAAGCAGAATGAGAAGTTCATAGCCGGCGCTCGTCCAGAATATTATGACCGTTTGACTGCCCATGTTCATTGCACTTTCACTAGTCTAATTGATATGGTCCTTAGATATGAAAACTCGAGTTCGACGGAAGCATCGGTTGTTCACTCCACAACTCCTTCAGGAGCTTCCAGCAATTCTAAGAAGAGAAAGTCTAACTTTCAGCAGCAGAAGAAGAATTGGCAAAACATGAGCGGGATTGGACATTCTCAGGGAAAGCCCATTGATATCTCTTCTATCACTTGCTTCAAGTGCGATCAGAAAAGTCACTATGCCAATAGTTGCCTAGTTCCTGCAGAAGCGTCTGTTCCACCAGTTCAGATGACCAGGCAAGATCTTTGCCATATTTGCTTACAGCCAGGCCACTTCAAGAAGGATTGTCCCACCCAGAGGAAAGGCACCCCATCGAGAGATTCGTAGTGGCTGCTTCTACTCCTAAGGTAGAAGACGACAAAGGTACACTTCAGGGTACTTTTTCATTGCATGATTTACCTGTTCGTGTTCTATTTGACACCGGTGCATCTCATAGTTTTATATTAGTTGATTTATGTGAAAAACTTGAGCATATTTTGAAACCCGAACGTGCATCTGAATTCTTATGTGTATCAAATCCCATCGATGGACTCGCAAACCTTAGAATGATCTGTAAAGGAGTAAAACTCCTTAAGGATGGCAGACACCATTTCACTGGAGATTTTTATGTTTTGGGTTTCAAAGCATTTGATATCTTATTGGGTGGAAATTGGTTAAGAAAGTTCGATGCAGTTATTACTTGCAAAGCTCGAACAGTTTCTTTGCTTTGTGATAAGGGTGAACCCCTGGAAATCGAATGTTAAATGCCTCAAGATTTTGCCAGAAGTTTTATCTTTTCTCTTGATTCCCATCTTAGTGATCTTAACACTACTCATGTCGTCCAACACTTCCCAGATGTTTTCGGAGAAGTAACATCTTTACCACCTCAGCGCGAAATTGAATTTCACATTGATCTTATTCCTGGAGCTAGGGCATTCGTACTTTCTCTAAGAAGAATGGCACCAAAAGAGAAAGTTGAATTAAGGATTTAAATCGAAGATTTATTCTCTAAGGGTCTGATTCGGCATAGTCATTCAGAATGGGGTGCGGTAGTGGTATTTGCTACTAAATATGATGGTTCTCTAAGGATGTGCATAGATTATAGAGAGCTGAACAAGCTTACCCACAAGAACAGATATTTGATGCCCCGTATCAACGATATGTTTGATCAGCTGCATGGAGCAAAGGTATTTTCTCAGCTAGATCTTGCCTTGGGTTTCCATCAGCTCAGGATTGCAGAAGATAGTATTCCCAAAACCGCTTTGTGAACAGAAGACGATTTCTATGAATGGTTAGTTATGCCTTTCAGTTTAACTAATGCCCCGGCTTACTTTTTCGATCTCTTGAATAGAGTATTCCGGGAGGTTCTAAACAAATTCATTCTAGTTTTCGTTGGTAATATTCTAGTCTTTTCTAAGACTAAGAAGGAGCATAAGGAACACCTTAAATTTTTCCTTGAAACTCTGAGAAGTCATCAATTGAAAGCCAAATTCTCTGAATGCCACTTTTGGCGAGAAGAGGTTAGATTTCCTGGGCACGTGGTTTCGAAGAATGGAATTTCGATCGATCCAGCTAAGATCGACGTAATCAATGATTGGGAAACCCCTAAAACTCCTATAGATGTTCGTAGCTTCCTAGGCTTAGCTGGTTACTACATGAGATTTATCGAGAACTTTGCTCGAATTTCTTCACCACTCACAGCTTTGACTAGAAAGAATGTTAAGTTTATTTGGAGTGAGAAGTGTAAGGCAGCATTCGATGAACTAAAGCGCAAGCTAACCTCTGCCCCTATTCTCACTGTTCTGAATGGAAGTGAAGGGTTAACTGTTTATACTTATGCTTGTCGTGAAGGATTGGGTGCTGCTTTGATGCAGCATGATAAGGTTATCACCTATGCTAGTCGTCAGTTGAAGACTCATGAGGTTAATTATGCAACCCATGATATGGAATTGCTCACAGTTGTCTTTGCTTTGAAGTTATGGAGGCATCACCTTCTTGGAACAAAATTTGAACTCTTTACGGACCACAAATCGCTGAAGTATATCTTTACCCAGAAGGATCTGAACCAGAGACAAATTAGATGGCTCGAATTCTTAACATCATATGACCTCGACATCAACTATACCCCGAAAAGGCTAATGTTGTGGCTGACGCTCTGAGTAGGAGCAAAGCCATGTTATATCAACTTGTTGCTTCTCCAGCTCTTATGGATCGCATAGCCACTAAGCAGGATGAGGATCCAATGCTCATGCAAATAAAAGAAAATAAGTAGGAAGGTTAATACTCAAGGCGAATGGGGCGCACAAATTGTTAGGAATGGAATTCTGAGAATTAATAATCGAATTTGTGTTCCGAATGTTGACGGTTTGAGATAAGAAGTACTTAGAGAAATCACCAATCCAGACTTTCCATTCATCCAGGAGTTACAATAATGTATCAAAATATGAAAAAGTTGTATTGGTGGAGTGGATGAAGCGAGATATTTCCATTCACGTTAGCAGGTGTGCCACTTGCCAACAAGTCAAAGCCGATCATCAGAAGACAGCAGGATTATTGCATCCTCTTAAGATTCCGAATTGGAAGTGGGATCAGATCTCTATGGATTTTATTGATGGACTACCGAAGACCGAAAAAGGTAATGAGAGCATCTGGGTTATTGTCGATAGATTGACCAACTTTGCTCACTTTATTCCTATGAAGACTACTCGAACTGCCTCGAGTTTAGCCAAGCTTTATATGAAAGAAATTGTTCGCTTTCATGGCGTTCCATCTAGCTTTGTGTGTGGTCGAGACCCTATCTTCACCAGCAATTTCTGGAAAGCTTTGCAAGAGACTCTGGGAACTCAATTAAACCTCAGCACAGCTTATCATCCTCAAATGGATGGCCAAATCGAAAGGGTAAATCAGATTTTGGAAGATCTTCTTCGAGCTTGTGTTTTAGATTTTGGAGGATCTTGAGAAGAGCATCTCTATCTCGTTGAATTCACCTATAATAATAGCTACCAGGCGAGTATTGAAATGACACTGTTCGAAGCTCTATACGGACGGCCATGTAAATCTCCATCTTGTTGGGTTGAATCGGGAAATCGACTTGTTCTTGTCCCAAGATGATTTTGGAAGCTTCTGAGAGAGTCGAAGAAATCGGAAGGAAAATGAGAATTTCCCAGGATCGGCAGAAGAAATATGCAGACAAAAGGAGGAGAGACTTGGAATTTGCAGTTAGAGATCAAGTATTTCTCAAAATTTCGCCTTTGAAGAATATAATCTGATTTGGAAGGAAAGGGAAGCTCGCTCCTAGATTTGTTGGGCCTTTTCGCTTCTTAGAAAGGATTGGTACTTTGGCATATAGAGCCGACTTGCCAGAGAAGCTATCAGGGGTGCATAATGTGTTTCATGTCTCACACCTCTGCAGATATGTGCACGATCCATCCGCGGTTATCCAGCCTACTTTGTTTGAAGAAATGGATGTTGAGCCCAATCTAACTATGGAGAGAAAGCCGCTTCGTATAGTAGGCAGAAGCACGAAGCAACTTAGAAGGAAGGTTGTAAACCTCGTCAAGGTTCAGCGGAGATGATCGAAATTGTACTTGGGAAACAGAAGAGAGTATCTGTGCTTCAAATCTGAATTGCTAACACTGGGTATGTAGTCCATGCTCGAATCTATTTCTATCTTTCTGTTTATCTTTCTGTTCTCTTATTCCGCTCTTTTTGAGGATAAAATTTTTTCAGTGGGGGAGATTGTAACGACCTGAATTTTTCAACAATTTAAATAAGAATTTTAACGAAGATTTTTAAATAAAATTTATTTTTAACAATAAAATTTGACAACGAAAACTAGATATTTGAAATGCATCCATTGAAATGAGGCCAACGAAATTTATTTTACGTCAAAATTTGTTCAAAACTCGGTCAGCATATTTTTTCGGTACAAATTATCAAATTTTGTAGTATAAATAGTTTTACATAGAAATGATCAAAAAAAATTCTAATTAAAACGCCAAAGTTCGTTCTGTCCAATTCCGACCTTTATAGCTCCGTTTATCAAAAATTGTCATGTTGTTTAAATTCGAAAGCGGTATAACTGGCGACAGATGGAATTTTGCTACAACTGTCATAGCAAAGATTTTTGAACATCGTTGGATTCGTCTCGCCGCGTTGATCTCCGCGGTATATTCGTTTTCATATTTTGGCTTCCGTTGTAAAACGCTAAATGGACGAAATAGTGGTCAGTGACCGTGCCCTATTGGATATTTTACATGTCATAATTCCTTTCATTCTTTTCGCAGTATTAATTTCTTTTCGCTGACTAAGTTGCATGCGCAGCCGAGAAAAATTTATTGCTGCATTAAATTTTGTCATGCATTCTCCTTTCCATTATTTATATGCGCGTGCCCATTCTTCTGCTCCTTCCCATTTTTCTTCGTCTCTGAACTTAGCGCTTGAGAGAGAAAAAAAATATGCAAACATTTTATACTAAACCCTCTCCATGTAAACCTTCTCTACCCTCTCCCATTTTCTTCCACCAACCTTTCTTCGCTACATCAGCCGCCCTCACCCGAACTGACCCAGCTCTGCCCCTCACCCGAACTGACCTGCCCTACGACCTACTCCACGTGCAACCCAGTCCAGCCACCTCGCCAACCCGCATTCCCCACGACCCCTATCACACTTTTATCCTTATACGAGACCACTACGATTTTGATTTGGTGTTGTCGTATCACATCGCATCCCTATCCACCGACGGTTTACTGGTGTTTTATATGCAAATTGTACGACAATGCTTAAAACGCGTTAAGGGGGATCAATGTAAAGCCTTAATGCTATTTTGATATTTTATATTACTGTAGACATTATATATATATATCGTATTCTACTGTATATATAGATAATTTGACGGATCCTTAAGAGGTGGAAAATCCCGTAACATCTCTTGAGTTACTTTGTACATTTCACTTGAGTTAGACTATTTACATGAGAGCTTCTAGTCCTGACTCGAGTATATTGTTTTACTTTATGCTCGAGTCAGCCTGATTATTACAGTGTATGAGCAGTGCTTATTTTAGGAGGCGAAGACTTAGTCGAAGACTCCACTCTATCCAGTATTAGTTATCTATTTTCATTTTGGCTTACTCCAGCAGACTCTTATGTATCTCTAGTATTGTATAATTAATGGTTGAACTCTGATGTATTTTGTTTAGTAGCTTCATGAACTACTGTGTATATTATTTATTTCCGCTGCGAGATTCTATATTATTCTATGTGTGATTCTCTGTTTGATTCTATTTTAAAACCCCAAATTTATAATCTGTCAAATTTGAACGGCTTAAGTTGGACATGTGTGGTTTATTGTCAGCTTAAGTTATTCGAAAAGGACGGGTCGTCACATTATGGCTCTATCAACCCACCCAAATACCTATAGGACATATAACGATATTATGCGGCCACTAATTTTAATCGGTTAACCTAGGCTCTGATACCAATTATATTGACCCACCTTTTAGCTCTGAATATATGGTAATCAACGCATATATTTTGAACATCACAGTAGACGTACCATTGGGTAAATTTGAACAAAACTAAACTTTAAATTTCAGCGTGACCTCTACACTAGTCATAAGAAAGAATAATATACAATATACCAAATTTACATAGGTGCACAAAGGCACAATCAATGCATAAAGGCATGACATATATCATATATACATATACATATATACATATGTATATGAGATATAATACGTATATTAAACTGATAAAGTCATAATATGAATGTTAACCTACATAAGCAAAATACATACAGAGTACTAAATAGATATAACAATACGATACACCATCTCATGCACGAATAGAACATCTAATAAAAAATATAAGCATATCTCCATAACCCAAGATGTCCTGCTCTCAACTAGCTTATCCGAAAAATAAACCTGTCACTTAGACTCCTTTGATAGAATTAATCACAAGTTCCAAATAGGAAATAAAAGAGAGAAAACAAGGGTTAGATAGAAGTTCGGTAAGGGGAACTAGCTTCGTAATATTGTAATTATACATATATATATATATATACATCCTAGCATGGAATGGATTTATGCAAAAATATCGTCAGTAAAAACATGTTCTAACTATATTGAAATCGATCAACATAAGTAAATGAGTACAAGGGTAATACTGCACTCTATAGTCAATGGTGTCATAAATCTCTGAATCTCGGTCAAAACAAAAAATATATATCTCTCACAATGTTTTATATATGTGTGTGTGTATCCTTGCTTATATGGACCCCAAACCCCTCTTTGTATAAATCATATATGAGTGATAACCTGAGCTAGTAGTCAAAAGTGTCTAAGAACTCCGAATCTCGATCAACCTCGAGATGCAAGCAAATATAATGATAATGATGCAATTTATCCTAGCATCCTATATCTAGAGACCATGTATGACTCATATATCAGTAATATCCAAGGTCAATACTATTTGAATATCTAAAATTGAAATTCGTGTGATGAATTGCCACTAGCCAACATGAGGAATACTTTGGAGCCAACTCGTATAGTTGACCCTGAATCACCACTAACTCATGTAGGTCCGGGGTCAACACACAGTGCTATGGACAGTACATGGTCCACTCTAGAAAGGCATCCTAATCTCTCTCCACCCATTCTTTAAGATCTCGTCTACAGGTCGTGCCCTCTCTATGATGCAATGGATTCTATTACTAACGTCATATCATTTTGGTTATCTACACTGACATATCGAAACCATGTGTAAACATCAAACCCCGTGTACATGTTCCTATACTTAAAAACACAACATTATACCCTTGTCGCTTCCTTGAACCATTAGATGTTATTTTACCTTTGCCTCGGACCCCAATAACTTCCTCGAACTTTGTTACCAAAAGCGTCTACTTCGTCGTGCCTCGAATCTTGTCCGGGGCTCCATTGTGCTTCGACCGCACCAACATAGCTAAACCCCCACCCCGAGATGGATGTACTATTGTTTACATAATAGTCTTTGCACACTATTGTGTAAAATGTGGTGTCATGCACTGCTGTAAACAGCAGTGCATGCACTACTGTTTTTAAATAGTAGTGCACACGAATTGCTATGCTTAGCAGCGCAATGCGGACTCCCCAGACATAGGTCCAACCCCATCAGGACTCCTTCCGGAGGTATAGCCTACCCCTATCCCTTTAGCTCCTCGCTTTAAAACAAGAATAAGGGGCGTTTCTTATTTGTGCTAAAGGTGTTTAATTTTCTATTTCATACTTGTTATATTGCGATATATTAATTAATTAACTAATTTAAGTATATTAATATAGAAATTTCTTAAAAGATGTGTTATGTGATAATAATTACAAGGAGTTGTAATCATGACAAAATTATCACCTTAAAAATAACATATTATTTTAAATATTCCTCATCAAGATGTTTCAAGAAAGGACATCGATATATCCAATGAGACCCAAAATACATAACGATCTCCAGGTATTAGGTAGCATGTTACTCGTGGTTGTTGAGGGAACCAAAGGGTTGCGTACTTATATTTATTGAATAACTATAGAATGATTCATCCGAAAGTTTCTTCTTAGCTAATAATAATTAGGTCAAACATGAAATCTCAAGGTAACGATGTTACACAGTTCCCTTGACTTTAGAATACTATAGAACTTCAATGTGAACTCCACTTTGATTATAGTTAAATCATAGCATGATGATCCATTGAGCGACTATAGTTGGATTTGAGTTGAAGCATTAGAAGTGGAACCATATTCAATAGAGAATTTGTCTCATTTATTGGATGCGGTTAGTATCATGGTCAATTGTAGTCAAATAAAGTCAAAATCTTTAGCCATAGTAGTATGGTTAATAAATGCTATTATTGCACTAAGGATTTTATTTATGGACTAATTGAGTTGAATAAGGATGATATTGGAATTTGACCAAAATCAAGTTCTGTAAATCCTAAAGTGATATAGTGATGATGAAGAGGATGTGTGTAAATAATCGTTAGTTAAATGGTACCATTTAAGAAAATATGAAATTGGATTTTACTAAAAAGATCTATAAGCAACGGATTCAGCCAAATTACCATGCCACTAGCTAAGGTGACATATAAACATTAATGTTTAAATAATTCAATATTAATCATTGCACCTCCGAGTCTCACAACTGCATTTGCGAATTTTTTGAAAAACCATACGATTCAATTAGTTTATAAAATGTTATGAATTAATTAATATCTAATAATTATTCATTATTAATTTATTTGATGATTTTTGTGTTGTTGTTAATTATTTTGATGTATATATAAAACTTATATATGCACGTATCGATATACAATATTGTATATATCAAAAAAATTTAAATATAGATGATTGTTTAACGGGCATTGGAGATAAACGCACCATGTGATGGTATGATGTGGTGGGCAATTCTAGAAAGTAAAAAAGAGATGTTGATGAGATCTAATTAACAGGAATTAAGGGGAGAATTTTAAATCAAAGGAATGCCAGAAGGTTGCTTTCTCTAAATAAAAACGAAACCTTCCTCGTTAATTCCATTGGGATTAACTCCATTTTTTATTCGTTTTTCTTTTCTCTCTTCCTCATTGGTATGACAATAAATAAAATCTTGCATTCCAAAATGAAATCAACTCCAAATTAAGCAAAAACATCAAATGAAATAAAATTAAGTGGTTCATGCCTCTCTTGCAAAGTTGGATGTTGATATACCTAGAGACCCGAGGAGAAATCTCAAATCAAGGTGTGACTTATTGGCTAGATCCATAAAGGTAAAATTTATTTTCATATTTACATTTTGTTATCTCTTTATAACAATTATACACACACACACACATCATTGACTCACTATGATTTATAATTGATATCGTATTTTAAAATTAATTGGATGATGTGATTTGATTTAATTCATTTGTTTAAAACTGAAATTCTCTATATGTGTAAATTATAATTTCATCTATAAATATGATTCCATATAAATGTAATGATTTTCTATGGTAATTCTTAATTTTAATAAATTAGATAATATTGGTTTGAATCATTTTGAAACATGAAACACATTCTTGTTTTAAACATATGTGTGTTTTGACTCTATAATTTCCATTTGATTGTTTTGTTTTAAATTGTATAATTTTGAGTGATAAAACAAAATATTATGTTTGTGTGTGTGTACACACACATTTTTATCATAGATTTACCTATAAAAGTATTTAGAAATATGTGAATCTTATGTTTATATGAAAACAATTTAAATTTAAATATGTACATGTGTGTGTTTGCACTGTGAATAATTGAAATTATTTTCAACTTCATAATTATATAAATATAAAATGTACAATTTATATTAGTAATTAATTCATTAAGGTTGGTTCATTAATCAAATTGATCTAGATCTTAGTTATGAGTAAAATTTGCCAATCCAAATTTGGATTTCTAACTTTAAATTTGAATTTTGAAATTTCCATTAGTCATTTATGTTGTGTTTTATCTAATCAATCTTTGTTATTAACATTTGAGATCTCATAACATTTTCTAATCAAACACACAACTTACAAAATCAAATTAAATTAAGGCGGTTGATATATACATATTAAATGGCAAATATATAAATGGTAGATATTAACCCTGATATCAACACATACAGACACACACACACATCGACCTTGTCATTTTTTTGTTACTTCTGTCTTGTTAAACATTTTATTATTACATGTCATTTTGAACAACGATTAAGTATAGTTATAATTGCAAAAGAGGAAAGTGTAATCAATTGTTGATAATACCTTTTTGTCTTTATAATTTTAGCTCTTGATGTGATTAAATTTAGATCTAACAATAATATGTTCATCCTTCTTTTATAGACCCTTTAGAAATATGAATATATTTAATAATATTCATACATTTTCAAAGTTTATACTTAATAAACATATATTTAATAAATTAAATCAGAAAGTTAAATAAAATTGGATTTTATTTAAATTAACCAGATTGAATCTAGTGAAACTCATTAGACATCATAGATCCACTATGATCCAAACAGAGATTTTTTTTTCAAATCAAACTATTTCACCTCATTGCAGACTGAGCTGATTCCCTTAATGGTATGAAAGCCCAAATGGTCAATATGGTCTAACCAGAAACTTTAGTGCCAACAAATAAACCAACTTATTCGATTGGAATTAGAAAAGTAGTGTTTAGACTTAGACTTGAATAATGAAGTATTCTTCCCTCCTTGGCTATCGGCCTGGTCCAACGGTGGAGTAGTCAAAAGGTTGGCTCACTTGTAAAGGCCTAACTTGTTTTGGGCCTTAGGCTAATTTAAAATTTTAGTTAAAATTTAAAATATATTTTAAATTTAAAAGTTTGATTAGATGTTTTTTGAGTTTGACATGTGACATGATAGAAATAGTGAAAATGAATTAGAATTCATTTTTCATTAATATTAAAATAAATTAAACAATTAATTAAAATTTAATTAATTAATACACACACGCATATATATATATATATATATTGATATTTGTGTGTGTGTGTATTGATATATGTATGTAACTATGATTGTTGTAGTTATATATCTACCTTAAATTTGTTTAAAAAGAATTATATTAAATTTCCAAATTGATTTAAACATTTAATTAAATTGTTTAATTAAATAATTGAATTTATTAAATAAATTAATTAAAATTTAATTAATTAATTAATAATATACATATATTGATACGTATATATAAATAAAATACAAATGTTGTAGCTAATTTTTTATCATAAATAGTTTAAGATGAAAAGTATAAAATTTTACAAACTTAATATAAATAAATCAACGTAAATAAATATGATTTAATTAATAAAATGAAAATTAATTAAATATGATATAATTAATATGTATTAAAGTTAATTAAAAATAATTTAACTAATAAGATACATATAAATATTATACAAGTTAATTAAATTATAAAAGTTACAAATAAATTAAAACTATATAATTATACATGTCTAAACATAACTGGAATCGTAAGAAACTCAACTTAGGTTTAAAGAAAAAGTACATATTATAGTGCGTATATCATGATTTCAAATGCATCTGGTACTTGAATTATAAGGGTGTTTCCTAAGAAATACATTGTTGCCTATATCGATATCACTAAATATGTATGTATATTAAAGATTGTGAATTCTTAATATATAAGTTGTCCTTTCCAATTAATAGATTACTTACATACAATTACTGTAATCACATTGCAGCTCTTTGAGTTCCCTAAGTTTATAACTTAGTGCAAATTAGTGCACTACGCTGAATTTATAAATGTTGTACACTGCACTGATTAATAAACTCAGTTTTTAAATTCTGGTTTGAGTGTGCAATTTGTTGTAAATGAGTTGACATAAGGTTTTGGTTTCTTTTTCCTTTCTTTGTTTAACTAAAAACTAATTTTTGAATTATTATTAACTTTTAATGTTTGAATTGGATTTCCATTTGATTCTCATTTATGCTATCTACCAAACTTTGTTCGCTTCATTTTCATATCAACACATTTCCCATCTATGTTAATTTTATTTATGAATTCATTCCATAAATAATCACTTAAGTTAAGTTTACATGGCAACCAAATTCTAGTTCCCTTTAAATTGATCCATTCAATTTATTCACTTCCATTTAATTCACATAGCGCTATTCACTTCATTTTATAGTGAGTGGCATTTCATTTAAAGCTAATTTATTATAAACATTTCACAAAGTTATTTCCAAGGTTTATTATAGACATTCCACATCGTTACTTAAGTTATATCCAGCCTTTAAACTTAAGTTCATACCCCATCTTATCCAACCCATATCCCAATCATATTCAACTTATTTGCTCTTAAATTGAATCCATTTCTTGTTATCATACTTAACCATTTTAATTTGGTTATCCTTTTTCACTTTCCCAGTACAATCGGTTATACCACTTATTTATTTCAATTCCTTGAATTTCCACTTAAATCTTGTTCACATTCAACATTTTTAACATATATTTATATAAACACTTCACCATTCACATTTATATTCAGTTTACCCATTTCATTTCACCCTTCTTTTAAAATTCAATTTTTATGGATTTCCATTTCTTTTACCATAATATCAAACCGTTTTCATTTAGGTTTTACCATTTCCTTTCTCAATTCATAAGTTTGAGAACTTATTTACTTAAAATCTCATATTTCTTACTTGAGTCTATTCGCATCTTATAATCATCACTTAATAGCTTAAGTTTATCCATTTCATTTAATAATTATAACTTATAGTTATACAATCATCTTGCATTTCACTTTATATCCAATTCAATTCAAACCAAATTTCAATTCTATTTAACTTATCTTAAGTTAAATTCCAACTCATCTTGTTCACTTTATTTTACTCAAGTGAAATTTTAATTCCAGGATTAAAATTTACATTTTCCTTCCTTATCTATATCAACTTTCAATTATAGATTCAATAACTGAATTCTCTTAACTCCTCAAATCTTCTAAATAGAAACCCCAGAATTCAATCACCCGGTTTTATTTCAAACAATTTGAAATCATAAATAGCACATACCCACTTTGGTATATCAAATCATACCTCCGGATTTTCAAAACAACTTGGTTTTACCAGAACAATTTCCCTTTGGAATTTCTAAAACAAACATGTTTATCAACAAGCCAAAGCAGTAATCATAGTCAACCACCACGGTAGCAATCCATCACTTAAAAACTCGAAAATGAATACTGATGATGTGGCCATCATCACCGGGATTATTTTCCAGCGATTGAAGTGAGTTCAGTGCTTCCTTACTTCCAAAATCATTTTAAAACGGTTTCTATTCAAAAATATTTCCAAAATAATACCCCATTATTCCCTTCAAACCACCTTGGAAAACACTTTCAAAAATTTCCAAGATTTAAAAAGTTCTAAACACTTAGTTCCAATCCCAATTTAAAACATTTTCCAAAATTTTCAGGATTTAAATTCTGGTTTAAATCAATTTTAGTTATACTCTCTTGTATAGATCATACTTATACAATTTATATTTGGCTATATAAACCATTTCAAATTTTATAATCTATTCTGATTATAATATTAACAACCAACACTTCATGCATATACACTATAATAATTTCTAAAAATTATTTCTTTTATATCAAAATATAATTTTGGGTAAAATTATTACATTTACCCACTTTAAAACAATACTATGTTGGTTTACCTTGTTTAAGAGTTTAGAAACTCCTATCGATATGGTTGTACTTCCCGTACCGACCAGAATTCATAAACACTCAACCGATAAGTCAACACAATATAAAAACATCTTATATTCACTAACAATTACGCGCTCATATCTATTAATACACTCAAACTCATTCTAGAGTACTTCTGACTCTATCTCTAATGAGTAATCCCCACCAAGCCTAGGTATATCGCCAACCTAAGCTCTGATACCACAATGTCACGACCCGCCCTTTCGACTCCTGAAAATCGACATAAATACACCATTTTATAACATGCCGAATGATCGAGTGCCGGAAAGACAGATTGTTGAGGGAAAAGAAGAGAGGTAGAAGAAGAAGAAACTAAAAACAAAATAGAATCTCACAGTGGACAGAACTATATATAATATCAATAGCTCTTTACACAAAACAGAACTGTAATATACATATCTCGCATCAGAGTACACAAAACAATAATTACCAGCCTGGACAGTTATAACAACCTGCCCTCACAATTTGGTGGCAATTTCAAACAAAACACTGTAGCGGAAAATAACAAGTACGAGAATACGTCTCGGCTTCCAACTCGTCTCCTGAGCTCCATAGTATTCAATCCTGAACCTATAATACTCGGTCTGACCCGAGCATTATAATAAAATAACACCCGAGTCGGTCTAGAAAACCAGCGTGAGAAAACACACTCAATTTGAATTATTAAAGTTTTCAAAATCCTTTGAAAATCAAAGGTATCTCTAAGACCACGCCACAAATAAACACGATGGGTTTTTACCTTATGATAACCAAAACATTTCATATCAAAATCATCTGATACTATAATAGTGTCTAAGTACAAATACTTATTCAAATAGCTGAATGCTTGCATCTCACGTTCCAGCATAGTTGGGCACAATCAAAAACCGTACGGCGCTTATTGGAAAATGGGTGCCAACTGAATGACTAGGCACTGGGGTACTACCTGTCACTGTACATGTTTAGAAGCACTGTACCGAGATCGAACCTATCGATCCCTGCCAACAAAGACCTGACTACCCCTATCCTGGATAGTCCAAATAAGATTACCCCGTGGTTGGGATCAGCATCCGCATCACACAACCAAATAAAAAGGGACTCTAGATAGGGGTAACCTTATCTTACTTGGGTGCGACCCACTTAGCCTTACTGCATCTCCCCTGATTTTCAGTCATTCCCAGTTGATGAGGCTAGAGGCTACGATTACCTTTTAATAAATATTGACTTAGAATACTCATTGTCCTCCAATGACAATTTAGTGATAGTATTCATCCATACAAGTCTGTTCCCAGTCCGAACGGAACCGAAGGCAATATTCCTACTACATCCAATTTGGAATCGCCCTCAGGATTAGTAGCGATTAGCCCTTGCACTTCACTGCTCCATCTTCGACTCCATGCTCTTGTCTTAATTACGAAAACGTTCTCGTTGGATCGAAGTGGTTTTCAGATCACAAATCTAATCCTGGTCTCTTCGAAACAACGTTCGCTATTTCCGGTAAACTCAACCCCGGTTCTCTAGGAAATACACAGACGAAGATAAGATCGGAGATCACCTCCTAACTGTTAGTGGATGGATTTCCTTATAAACGTCCTAGAAGAACGAAACGAGTTCATACATACATTATAGTACCTCGAACGGTAATTGTAACATATAATTCCCATACCTCTTCTAGATATTTCAAAAGTTATATTTAGGTCCAGATTTAATAGTCGATTATTTAACTATCAAATAAACAATCAATTCAACATAATACTTCAATTTCACCGAAAAAACACCAAGTCTTATTTAAATTAAATTTTAAATAAATCAAATCTCTTTATCCAAGGGTCATGTAATTATCTTATCGAAATCAGTATATTCATAAAGTATCCTTTCAAAAATATTTGAAAAACCTTTTTTTTTAAAATGTGGAAAGTACCACTGCGGTATCAAACCATGGATCACAGCTCAATGGTTACGTCTCTATCCCAGAAAATTTCAAGACTTAGCTATAGGCATTCATTGCCTCCGATTTACGCCACACGAGTATACCATTACTTTCCGAAAATGAGCGGCGGCTGTATAAAATTGCTAGGGTTCCACTGTGTATGTGTATTTATATATTATTTACAAATTTTAACGTGTTTTTTCAAACGAACTCTAAACTAGACGTGCCGCCTGGCGTTTATAATGTTTTACTCGTATTCCGAACACAATGGAACATGTTTCGGAGGCTAATTTGATAGTATGTGGAAGATTGCTTTTTGAATCGAATTTAAATATTAAATTTCCGATATTTATTTCAACGCGTTTCTCTCTCGTTCGACCAAACGGTAACTCCAAATGCTACAAAATTTGAAATCCTATAATAATACACTATTACGGATCCAATGGAACTAGTTTCATTAAATTCCGAGACTGTGCCCCGGAAGGCTATTTTAACTCGTCGATTAAATCGAGCGATTCTCAAAATCATCGAAATTATTTAAAATTTCAATTTTTAAAAACTTACTAACTCCATTATAAATCACATTGAATTTATATTCGTACTAGAAATCATTCTGATTCATTTTAAATCAAAATTTGATTATTTACATTATTTCTATATATTAATTTCACTATTAAATTAATATATAAATTCCCAATTTTAAAGTTATAGACTTTAATTCCATTCATTAGTCCAATATTATAATTTAAATCCAAATAGAATTTAAATCAATTTTAGAAATCATTTTTCACCCCCATTTATTCTTAGATTCCCGTATTATCCCAATTTTCAATTTTTAATTTTATTGTTTACCAAATCAAATAGATCGCTATATTTGGGATTTTAAACCATTTCAAAAACTCTTCCATATTCAAAATCAATTAATAATCCAAATTCAACATTTCAAAAAAATTAAATGTTCAAAAACTAACGACCAGAAATTTTGGGTCGTTACAGGTGGCGTATTAATTGTAGGCGCGTGTAGAGGAGGAAGAAAAGCGAAAGTTGAAGGTGATGATATGGCAAACATATGAATATGGTCGTCAAACTGAAATGTACAGGCTATGTGAAATTTTGGATGGAGGCTTCGCTATATGGCCGGAGTTTCATATTCGGTATTTGTATACTTTAACTGTGAACTTTATCATGTTCATTGTTATTCCAAATTGATATTAGTATGGAATTGGTAAGCTATGGATTAAACTTGATAACTAATATATTAAATTTGTTTTCGTTAGTTGATACTCTATTTTATTACCATAAATATGAATGTTGTTCTTGACATCGATTTGATTATAATTTGCTAACTTGAAATAATATTATTTCTAACTTCATATTGAACATAGCTTATGCTATCAACATGCATATTGCGTTGAATTTTGTAATGGTTATTAATATTAGAACTTAGAAATTATGAACATCTATTTTTGTTACTACTTTGCTATTGCTTACACGTATATCTGTAGGTAGAAAGAATTTTGCAACTGATGTACGTGTTACAAAATGGATATTACCAACACTTACTTTCGTTGAAAGATAGAATATAAGTATTGCAAATACGAAATTTTTAACGTTTATAACAGTTAGGAAAACATGTTTTTCAATGCTTATAACTATTGCTATATAGTATTCAGTAATGGATATAAGTGTTACAAATAAATACTCACATCCTAATAGTAGCATGTATAAGTGTTACTAAAATTACTAGAATTAGTTATATTCGTTGGGAATCCTCAGTTCTGATGTAGTACGCTATCACAGTAATGGCAAAAATGGTAGGAGCATACCATGTATCACTTCATAGCGAACGCATCAAATTACAAAACATTATCTTCATAAATGTACCAAATATTATTTATGAAATAATAACTGTTTTTAGAATTGATTGGAAATATATATATTTTTATTTTGATATGAATATTCTTTATAAAATAAATCTATAATAATAGTATCTATACAAAAGCGAAGCATTAGAAAATACAAAAGTATTTGAAATTTTACAATTTTTTTGAAATTATGGACTAAGCTATATTTTTGGGAAATAATTCAATAATCATATGATTGGGAATCACATGGTACTAATGAATTCTATATCAAAATATTAAGGGCGAAGCGTCCATTTAGTGGGAGCAACAAAAGAGTGAATGAACCCTGCAGGCTGATACATTAAGATGTATGTAGTTCAAAGTCTAATGATACCAAAATGGATTTACTTCATTAAATTCACAGATGAATTATCACAAAAATGAACATGTATATTTGTTACACAGGCAGTGTACCTATGAAATATAAAAGGTAGTAGAAAACGTTACATGCGAAAGAAATAAAGAAATAAAAAATTTTGATTTGATCTAATAGGTGAGTGTATTGGAAAAAAGTTTCAAATGTATCTAAAAACGAATATGGTTCAATTTTAAAGTCACTCCTTCATATGATACATAATGATTTATAAATAGGAGCAATTAACCTTTGTTGGAAAAGGTACGATTGATGATGAGTGAAGTTGAATTAACTTCTTTCTTTATGGACGAGTACTTAAGAGTAAATAGATAGGTCAAGTCTAATTTCACATGAAGAAGAGTTTATGAGATCATATTCTAATAGTTTAAGATGTGTGGTTGTCTAATTTATGTTATGAAGATAAGTTTTCTAGACTTAAAATTAAATTAGTTTTATACAAATAAAAGACAGTTCATATGATATTTCTGAATGCTTTTTGTTGTACTGAAAAATAATTGTTGTTTCAAAAAACACAACCTTTGTTATAGAACGGATTTATTTTAGAAATTAATGGTAGAATAAAGGACTTGGATATGATCTAGAGACTCAAACATAGAAATTGATTAAATAAGATAAAATAAAATCAACCAAGCCTAAAACAGACACACAACACATTAAAATGTCTAACGATAATCACTACAATAAAATACCTATTTCGCAACTTGCAATGACTGCGGTAATGGTCATATCACAACGGTCACTCGAAAATCGTAATATGTGAAGTGTAATAGGGTTGATGCATTTAATGAATCGAAATGGACCATCGTAATAAAGTCTTTTACAATGGTTATTTTCCATTGTAATAGGTCTTTCACAACTAATTCTACATATTATAAGAGATCTTTTACAATTATCTTTGCATGTTAGAAAACTGCAGAAAAAGGCACTGTTTATATGTAGATTTGATATCAGTTTGCAACTAAAACCAATATCGTATTAATAACAATCAAAATCATTCATATTTATCAGAAATAACGTAAAAGATTCACATTATTAAACTATAACAAAGTTGTCAACACTTAAAAATGTAGTAACATAAGCTATGCATCAAGAAATTGTAATATTTCACATTATTAAATTATAACCAAATCATTATAACAACATTAACGAACAATATTTATAATTATGAAGTAAATGCATATCATCAATAATAGAGTGTTTATAATACAAGAAAAGAGCCACAGGTCCCTGTTTTTGATGTTGTTATAAGAAAAGCCTTTGTAGAAATGAATATGTAAATTTGGTCCCTATTTTTGAAAAATAGAAAATGCAAGGTGTCTTGCATTTTTTTGACATAAAATGCAAGCTAACTTGCAACTTTTTTATTTTAAAATTTTTGAAATTTTTGAAAAGCGCAAGTTAACTTGCGCTTTATATCAGGAAAACGCAAGCTAGTTTGCGCTTTTTGATTTCGAATTTTTTTGAAATGTTTGAAATTTTTGAAAACTTTGAAATTGTTGAAAAGTGCAAGTTAACTTGCGCTTTCTATCAGGAAAGCACAACCTAGTTTGAGCTTTCTGATTTTGAAAATTTTAAAATTATCGAAAATTTTGAAAAGCGCAAGTTAACTTGCACTTTCTATCAGGAGTTTGTGCTTTCTGATTAGAAAAAACAGGAAACTAATTTACATACTCATTATTACAGGGACTTTTCTTGTAACAACATCAAAAATATGGACTTTTTGTGCAAAGCCCCGTTTATAATATTACAAAATAATATAAATGCTATCAAACCTACAATACTATCATATTAGTATAAAAATGCATGATAAAGTATGTAATTTAAGTCTAAAAGCCTACAAATACTGAATGCAAAACACAATCATAAAACAAAGCCACCTGTTATTAGCTGCTATATTCAGATGATCAGCGAATTCGGTTGAAACATATGATTCTACTTTTAAGTTGTTCTTCCCTGGAGATGCATATTTGACTCCAATAATAGTTGCCAAGCCTATAGGAGAACAATTTCAAAACTACTAATATTTTATACCTACTCATTGTTCTATACTGAGGCCAAAGTTGCAAAGAATACGTATGAACTCACTATCATGAATGCTTCCAAGCAGTAGCCTTTCTCCACGCCAATACCCAAAAATTCTAAATTCATGCCTCGAGCATTTTCTTCCACTGTCTTCCCATAAAACGCCTGCACCTTAAAATACAAGAAAAAGAAAGAAAAAAAGTAATATTACTATTACTAAATAACTATTTGATTTTGATGTGATACCATAAATGAAATTAAACTGAGGTAAATCATTTAAGAACCTGCACGACTTTGCCTTTTGTTATTAATCTTTCTTTTCTTTAGACGTGGAGGTGCTTTCTGTGTTCCTAATTCATTTAAAGGTGTCCTTGATGCTGCGAAATAAAAAAAGTTCAACGCCTATTCATTGTGGAATATATATATATTCTACCGAGCATACAAGTTAGTAGACAGAAAGAATAATAATTGTATAATTGATTATATCTCTATTGAATAAGTTTTGTATATTAATCATGTGTAAATTGCTAGTATACACCAATCTTGGGGAAAATCCCTTCAGATGATCAGTCTAAGAGAATAAAAAACCCAACGCAGCGGAAAACAACTGGATCGTGATTATAGTGAGACGGAATAAACAAAAGATGAACACCAGAACAGACAGTCACAGATCAATGCAATGAAGAAAAATAAATAACACACGTATTTATAGTGGTTCCACTACCGCTAGGCAGTGTACGTCCACTTGGGGAGAGGAGATTTTATTAATCAATGAAAGATTAGAGTTACAAGATTGATTCACTTTTAGAGGCTATACATAAGAAGAATTTACAATACAGACAAAATTCTGCATAGTTTCAGCTCTCTAGGATAGCTTTGAAATTGGATGAAATTAGCTCTCAATTTCGGCTCTCATTGTTGTCCAGAAGCTCCTCTATTTATAGAGTGAAGAAATGAGAAGGGGTAGCTGCTATGTAGCAGCCCTGGGGTTTGGTTCGGCATGCATCTGGTTTGGTTAGGTAAAACGCCGTGCGGCAAATTTGGACCGGCATCAAAATACCGAACGAAAAATTTCGTTCGGTAAAGCACCAAACGAAATATCTCGTTCGGCAAATCACCGAACGAAATAATTCGTTCGGCAAATGACCGCTCCAAATCCTTCCAAGCACTGTGAATTCTTCCTTGTCAATATTTCGTTCAGCATTGCTTCTTCTCCGAACGTGCTCCTCTACCGAATGAACTACCTATTCTCCAAATCACCAAACGAGACCTCTTCTTCCTCAACACAGATCCAAAATTCAACACGGCTTCCTTCCAGCTAGGATTTGCTTCGACCATCACTGCGACCTAGGGTTTTGGTCTCCTCCTTGGCATCTTCTTCAAATCGCGAATGGAATTTAGGTATCATTCTAACAATCTCCACCTTGATACCGAATTCCATACAAGCCTTCCAACTTCATATACACCTTCATGCTCCAAGCAATGGATACTTACCCAATGTGCTTCGGCAATGTCATCACCCATTACACTCTGTCAACGAACTCCGACAAGGCCACCGCCGTCAACAAAGTGTTCGAAGTACCCAGTCTGTGTAGAATCTATCAATCTCCACCATGAAAACAAACGTCTCCATGAATCATCTCAACTCTCCCCTGTACCACCCCGTGACACCTAACACTTCATTAAGCGAATCAAGTCCGTGCAACGCTCGAACTTAGCAACAGGCAACGACTTGGTAAACATGTCTGCTGCATTCTCCTTTGTGTGAATTTTCTGAAGACGAACTAGCTTCTCTTCACTCATCGAGACAAGAAACGACTCTCTCACCTCAATATGCTTCATCCTCGAGCTGAATGCCAGATTTTTAGCTAAGTGAATTGCACTTTGACTATCACAGTACACATTCACTCTTCGTATACGATGCCCAAATCACACAACAGTCGCCTCAAATAAAGCGCCTCCTTAGCTGCTTCAACCGCAGCTATGAGCTCTTCCTCTGTAGTGTACAAAGCCATAATCGTCTGCAACCTCGCTCTCCAACTGATCGATGTCCCACCAATGGTGAACACATATCCGGAGGTTGACTTCCTTCGATCTCTATCACCGGCATAGTCGGAATCACACAATCCAACCAAGCTTAAATTTCTTCCTCTGCCGTCAAAGACAAGTCCATGATTTGGAGTTCCTCTAAGATATCTGAAGATACACTTCACTGCTTTCCAATGCATCTTTCTTGGATTTTCCATGAACCTACTCACCAGTCCAACAGCCTGTGCAATGTCAGACCTAATGCAGACTATGGCATACATCAAGCTGCCAACTGCACTTGTATATGGGACCTTCATCATATAAGCGTTGTCCTTTTCCGAGATCAGAAAGCCTTTATTAGAAAGCTGTATGTGCAAAGGCATAGATGTGCTGATTGCCTTTGCCCCTTCCATGCTAAACAGAGCAAGCACCTTTCGAATGTATTCTTTTTGAGTGAGTCTTAAAAGTCCTAACTTTCTGTCCCTTTGGATTTCCATACCCAAAATTCTCTTTGCTTCTCCTAAGTCCTTTATTTCGAATTCCGCTTTTAGCTTTAGCTTTAAACTATCGATTTCAGCTTTATCCTTGGAAGCAATCAACATATCATCCACGTACAAGAGTAGGTACACCCATCTACCATTCTTTAAATGCTTGAAGTACACACAAACGTCTTTGATGCTACAATCAAAACCAAGTGAAAGCATAAAAGAGTCAAACCTGTTGTACCATTGTCTAGGCGATTGCTTAAGTCCATACAATGACTTCTTCGGTTTGCAAATCCAATTTTCTTTTCCATCTACAAAAAATCCTTCTGGCTGCTTCATGTAGATGGTCTCATCCAAGTCTCCATGCAAGAAAGCATTTTTCACGTCCAGTTGCTCCAGCTCCAAGTCATGAGCTGTGACAATAGCGAGCAAAATGCAGATGGACGTATGCCTCACTACTGGAGAGAATATCTCATCATACTCCAATAACTTTCTTTGTGAAAATCCTTTAGCAACTAGTCTAGCCTTGTATCCCCCATCATCCTTCACCTTGAATACCCACTTGCAACCTACGGCTCGACTTCCTTGAGGAGGTGGTACCAAATCCCAAGTCTTGTTCTTCTTCAACGACTTTAACTCCTCTTCCATAGTGCACATCCACTTCAAACTGTCACATGACTTCAAAGCTTCATCGAAGTCAAGCGGGTCCTCAAGAACCACATGTAGGGCATAGTCAAACTGATCACCAAGGCTAAGGTTTGAAAACTGCCAATCACCAAACCTATCGGCAGCCTAATAGTCCTACGACTGACCCGAGTAGGTACTGCTTCGCCTAAACTTCTTTCAGCTCCACCTTGAACTGAACTTCCTCTAGATTCATGCACATCACCAGCACTACTAAAAGGTACATGTGGACTATCCTGTGATGTTTCATCATCTGCGTTTTCCTCGACAACAACAACTCTACTCCTTGGCTGGAACACAGGAACTTCTTCCATCTCCTTAGACCTATCAGAATCTTCTGATGTGGTAGGTAGCTTCTCCTTCGGATTGAACATAGCAGACTCATCAAAAGTAACATGTCTGGAATGAACAATCTTTCGATCAATAGGGTTCCAAATTCGATACCCTTTGATACCATCGGTGTATCCCATTAGTAGGCCCTTGTATGCTCTAGCCTCCAACTTGTCATCACATGTATGGTGAACGTACACAGGGCAACCAAAAATTCGGAAGTAACCAAGATACACTGCTTTACCTCTCTACTTCTCCTCTGGAATCTTCCCATCTATGGCTGAGCACGGAATTCGATTTATAATATGCGCCGCAGTTGATAATGCCTCAGCCCAAAAGCCTCTAGACAAGCCCGCGGTCAATCTTAAGCAATGAGCCTTCTCCAGTAGAGTCATATTCATCCTTTCTGCAAGCCCATTGGATTGCGGATCTCCGGGTGTAGTGAAATGTCTCTGAATGTCATGCTGCCTACAAAAATCGAGGAACTCCCTAGAGACAAATTCACCGCCATTATCAGATCTCAGCACCTTCAACCTAGAACCAGATTGGTTCTCAACAAGCGCTTTCCAGTCTTTGAACTTCTCAAAACTTCTGATTTGGCCTTCATTACATTAACCCATACTTTCCGAGAAATGTCATCAATGAAAGAGATAAAATACTTTGATCCTCCAAGCGAAGGAGTAACAACCGATCCCCAAACATCTATATGCACGTACTCAAGTACTCGCTTCGATCTATGGAGTCCAACTCCAAAAGATACTTTAGTTTTCTTGCCTAACACACACTCCTGACAAAAGTCCATCTTATCGAAGCTTCTCCTTCGATCATCTTCCGTCTCTGAAGTAACTCTAAGCTCTTCTCTGAAATATGATCCAATCTGAGATGCCAAAGCTTTGTGGCATCCAATGCATGAGAACTATCTACTCCAACACATGACTCTCCAAGAACTGTGGTTCCTTTCAGCAAATACAGATTTCGGAACACATCTCCTTTCATAAGAACTAGTGCACCTCTCGAAACCTTCAGACTATCTTTCTCGATAGTTACCTTACATCCCAAAGATGCCAATTGTCCTAAAGAAATTAAAGACTTCCAAAGACCTGGAACATACCGGACACCTGTCAAAGTGCGTATCACTCCGTCAAACATCCTGATCCTCACTGTACCTTCACCCATTGCTCTACAGCTAGCATCATTACCCATAAGAATAGAACTTCCCTCTCATCCAACGAAAGTACTAAAGTAATCCTTATTAGGCGTCATATGGAAAGACGCCCCCGAGTCCAACACCCAATGGTCTGAGACATCCGATACTGCTGCAGACAACACATTGTCAGATACAGACTTCTCCACCGCAAATGATGAAGATCCATCTTCTTCCTTCTTCTTCAAACCTGGACATTCCTTTTTCCAATGACCATGTTTCTTGCAGATAAAGCACTTCCCGTCCTTAGACTTTCCTCTCCTGCCATTACCGGGCTTCTTGGACTTGGAACGCCCTCTAGAGTGTCAATTCTTCTTATCTTCTCTTCCTCTTTCAACAAACATGCTATGACTACTACTTCCACCTCTACTTACTTCACTTATCTCCTTCATCTAATCTCTCAAGCCCTCAGATAGAATGCCTGACTTCACATCTTCCACTGTCAATGTGTCTCTAGCGAAGATAAGGCTATTAGCAAAACGTATGTATCGCTCCAGAAGAGAACACAAAAGAATCATTGTCATTTGCTCCTCATCCATCTTCAAGTCAACAGTCTTCATCTTCATCACGAGATCATCAAAGAAATTAAGATGTTCCTTCACTCAAGTACCCTCTCTCATCTGCATGGTGAAAAATGTCTTCAGCAATATCTGACGATTAGTCGGAGATTTCTTCAAGTTGAGATTTTCTAGCTTGGTCCAAATGCCTCTAGCAGTGGTCTCACTGCTAATCTCTGAGACGACATTTTCTCTCATAGCTAGTTGTAAAGTAGTAAATGCCCATTTCTCCATCTCCTTCCTTTTCACAACTGAGATGTCAGCTGTCAACTCCTCAGGGGTAAACACTACTGGATGGACTTCATTCCTCATTAGAACAACCTTCATCCTCCATTGCCACTTCTCGAAGTCTTTATCCCCATTCCATTTGTAACGACCCGTAAATTTAACTGGTTTTGATGACGTATTTAATTGAAATTTTGTGAATTTTAAAATGATTGAATTTTGAAATAAAAATTTAATATTTGGAATACGTCTTCTTAAACATAACAAATGGTAAATTTTCATCTGATAATTTGAAGTTATTTTCTCTGTAATTCTATTTCAATTTAAATCAGTTAATAATAGTTGAATTTAAAAAGTGTTCCGAAACCTAAATTTGTCAATATGAGAAAATTTATTTAGAACACTCTGAATAAGACTGCGTAATTCGTTTCGCAAATTTTGGACGTTTCTAGCTCCGTTTGGATTTTTCCGTACGGAATAGCAACGTATATCAATGTCCGTATCGACTTTTGATAGGATGGTCGTACCACTGATATTTGTATACCATTTTGATCGTCTCATTGTGTTGATCTCTACGATATATTCATTTCTGTGTTTTGAAGTCCGGTACGCATCAGAATCCGCGTAAACGGTAACCGTACCGGTAACCAGTTGTGCCATTTTGTTTCATCTGTCCATTCATTTACCCAACCTCTGACTTTTACTATTCCTGACCTTTCCTTTTCCACTGTTTCACTGTTTCTTTTATTTGTGCAACTATTCATTTTTTGCTATCTTTCGCATTCATTTTCTGTAGAAAATAAAATAAAACTAGTCCCTTCATTTTCGCAGGCTATTCCTTTACAACTCCTTCCACCCTTCAACATCCTACAATCAGTAGCCTCCCCTCCCACTGCAACTAACCAGACGCAGCAACCCGACCGAGCTTCCTTTCCCACCATGTTTTCATCCACTGAACCCATCATCACTCACCACCAATCTCGGCCTCTGCCTTCCCTTTCGAATCCCTTCCGACCGAGCTCCTCCTCCATATTGCCAGGTCGCGTGCGACTCAAACCCATACCCCCTTCCGAACTGCTGTCTCCTTCACTTCTTTATCTATTTAAGGTATATATATCATTATATATATAATTATGTTATATGATGGTGATACGTTATATATTTTTATACGTGTAATAGTTTGTATAGAGTGACCGATAATATATAAGTATATATATTTGTTTACCTATGATCTGTTATAGGATATATACATTTATGACAGTGCTGATGTTTGTATGCATATTGCTCATGGTAGTATTTATATTTTCGTACAGTCTTATTTGTCCTCAGTTATATTTTTGACGATTTCAACCGGTTATGAATCATATATATATATATATATAAATCATTCAGATCGTGGGTTCTATAGCTTTGTATTTCTCTGTATTTTCAGTTTGTGTATATATATAAGTATATATATTGTTTGGATATGATATTTCTGTTAAAGGTACATGTATATGTTACCTATGAGATAAACAGTAAAAAAATGTTTTGTTTTTCTGTTCGTACATTATATAATCTATTTGCATCTCAGTGTACCAGTTATATTTGGTCCGCATACAATTTTTAACTCGCATACGTATTGGATTGTCTGCATATATGTTTATAGTATAAGAGTTGCGTGATTTTTTTATGTCGAAATGTTTCAGATTTTTATATATAATAAATGGTAAATTTTGGTGATGTTATCATTTGAGAATGAATATATATATGGATATATTGATATATGTGGGTACGGATATTTATAGATATTGTAGTACTTGTAACATTTTAAATAGGAAATATATATAGGTCACTATATATACATAGTTTTACATATCCCTGTCTTGTTTTCAGTTTGATTCTTTTTATGTTTGTGTGTTCCTATATATCTATTTATAGCTGATACTTTTACAATATGTATATATGATAGTCATATAATTATATATATATATATATATATTAGCAAATACAAGTGGTCTGCATAGTTACAGCTTGCATAGTTGCTAATCTAACTCTATATATATATATGGTTATGTTGAAATGAAGTTAATCATTTTGGGCCATCCGTGCCAAGTTGTATACAGTATAGGTCATAAGTTAAAAAACATTTATATCGCATGCCACATACTTTGTGTTTTAAACGTTATTCAAGGTCTGATATTATATGTTAAGGTATATATATATTAGTTAAATAATATGTATACATGATATTTTGAACGAAGCTAAATTTATAAAATTGATACGTATATATATATACCTTTATTTTAATATAAGATTTAATATTGAGTTCATGGAAAAATAATATTATATATTCTATCTCTATCTAGATGATTCTGATTTGTTCTCATCGATTTCCCACTTTATCAGCTTTGTCGTCAATTCGTGCCAATCTAGCGTTGCTTTGGGATTCGTGCTTGAATTCGTAGCTCATTCCCTTGTCTTTTCTCTCTAGCCTCGAAAGGTGAGCGATCACTCACGATTAACGTTCTTATATTTATTAAATTTGATTTCAATTGAAACGATAATTGAAATATGCTGCTGCTAGTTATTTACATTTTTATATATATGCCATTATCTGTATCTGTTCACCGTGACATCTGACACCATTATCTGTTATTTATCACTGATGATATATGCCTGTTACTATTGTTATATTATTATCATATTTGTTATCACTCTGCAAGTTCCCTGTTAGTATAAAATTCACTATGGGTTGAAATGATACATACCCGAACGATCTGTAGAATAGGAGAAAATCATCATGGTTTGAAATGATAAACCCAAGCGATTTTCATTGGATTGAATTTGGGATTGCGGGTTGAAATGATATATACCCGTATATATTTAAATTACGGATTGAAATGATAAATATCTATATCACTTGACCATAGGCTAGAATATTATATACAGACATCGTTGGTCTATATATATAAATATTTTGAAAATGATTTCTATGGGTTTGAAAAGAAATATATGGTCTAAAAATAAATATTGATTTTAAAGATTTATTAAAGTTGACTTAATAAAGTTGATATATAATATGTTTAAGTATTTATTTAATATCCATATTTTCAAATATAGAGTTTATAATAATCCAGGTTGGAAAGATAAATTTGAAATTGATTTGAAATTATATTTATTTAAGAATTATACTTAAATAAGTTTGATTTGAAATTTATTAAATTTGAAATTTTAAAGATATGATTTTTATAACTTGATTTTTGATTTAAAGTGATTTAAATGAATATTTCAAGTTTAAATAAGCTGAAGGAAATATTTAGTTTATTGTAATTTAGGGTTTGTTTTAAATGATATTGGATTTATTAAGTGAATATTTCAAAACTAAAATAATAGTAAAGTGAATTTGAGATATAAATGAAATGATCAAATTTAGTTTTGAAATATTGAATATATAAAGCTTTGAAATATATTGAAATTGAAATGGTTTATATTGTGGTTCAAATCTGTATTTGAAATCGATAAAAATTGAAATGTTTTATTGAGGAACTAAATTGAATTGAAATTAATGAATTGAGATTAAATTTAATTTAAATCTTGAAACTCGTGTTAATTTGAATTGATTGGTGAAATTTGAGAAAGCTATTTTTATATAAAGTATTTTTAAACTATATCTAAAACTATTTATATTTTACTTTATAAATTATTTTAATATAAACTATTTTAATATAAATCATTTTCAATATAAATTATTTTATTATAAGCTATTTTAACTTATAACTATTTTACATAAACTATTTTATTTCATAAACTATTTTATTTTATAAACTATTTTACTATATATACTAATTTTAATATCTAAACTGTTTAAGAGGAAAGTGTTATGGATTCCAAAATGTTATGATTTCCAACTATGATTTCAGTGTTATGAATTTCAAGGTTTCGATTTCCAAAGTGTTTTGATTTTTAAAGGACTTATGATTTCAACAGCGTTATAACTTTGGAAAGTGATATGATTTTGGTAATGGATATATTTGAAGTAAAAATGATATCGTATTGATTTGGTTTTTGAAATTAAATGATATTTTGGTTTTGAAGTACTATTTTGAAATGACCGCGGTGTTATAATAATGTTTGGTTGTTAAAGAGACTGGGATCGGATATGGGCATACTCTCTGTCGATACCGAAAACCACTTTAACAACTATGTACACGGTGGAGATTCCAGAATGAAGTAGGATGGTGGCGACGATCCTAAAGGTATACATGTGGACCCAACTCCCGTGAGTTGGCATAAGGTGGCTAAAACAGGAGCGATTGACGGGCCAATGAGGTAGCACCTCTGATCGGACGCATTTCTTTGATACCATTCTATTACTTTATGATTGATTTGGTGGCCACCCTTCGATTTTGATTGGAAGTGTGTTCCGAGGTGGGCGGTAGTGGCTGCTATGCGTTTCCACCAGCCCAGATGCGTAATTGGTATATCTACCCTGGCATTGCCTAGTTGTGCCATGTCACCTACCATATCGAGCTTTACTACGAGTTTGGATTTGTGCTGTAGCCTGTGGAGTATTGAGGGTAGCTCCCGATCTGGGGGTATGCTAATACTGGATAGACTACTGGGACTATTATGTGTTAAGGGGAATATTGGGTCACTCCTTAACGCTATTTAAAAGTACGTTTATTTTATATTAGACATTATTATAATAACGTATATTACTACATAGTAGATAGTTTAACGGATCCTTAGAGGATGGTTATCCCAAACATCATTTGAGTTACTTGTATTTCAGTTGATATTTCACTTGAGTTGGATTTATTGATATAAGAATGTTAATCCTGACTCAAGTGTTTTGTGTTTTGCTTTATGCTCGGGTCAGACTGAGTGATACAACATTTGAGACTCACCTTTGGAGTTGGAGCTTCGCTTGGAGATCCAACTATCTATCGATTCTGCTTTCGGTTATTCAGTTGATTCCAGTGATTTATTCTGATCTTGTATTTGACTATTTCATTGAGACATCTATGTATTCGAGATCTTTGTTGTATCTTATTTAACTCTTATATATATATAGTAGCTTCATGAACTACTATTCTTAGGTTTCCGCTGCATTATTGTTATATTACTCTGTGTCTGTGATTCTGTGATTATTTATTTACCGTATATGCTGAGTTTTGCCAAATTTAAATTAATAATATGATATTTTGAGCAATTCAAATCCGACATGTATGGATGCGAATGGTTGAAAATTTCAGGTCGTTACACCATTTCTCGATTGCCAACTGTGATCCTGATGCGATATACATCCCTCTAGTATAGGGTCTTGTAACAACTGAAATCGCTTCATCTCCTGCCATAGCGTCTAACACTCCTCAATCAACCTTGCAGCTATGATACCAGACTGTTGGGGGAAAATCCCTTCAAATGATCAGTCTAAGTGAATAAAAAACTCAATGCAGCGGAAAACAACTGGATTGTGATTGTAGTGAGACGGAATAAACAAAAGATGAACACCAGAACAGACAGTCACAGATCAATGCAATGCAGAAAAATAAATAACACCAGTATTCATAGTGATTCCAGTACCGCTAGGCAGTGTACCTCAACTTGGAGCGAGGAGATTTTATTAATCACTAAAAGATTAGAGTTACAAGATTGATTCACTTTTGGAGGCTATACATAAGAAGAATTTACAATACAGACAAAATGTGATATCCCGGATTTTTGAACAACTGTTAATTGGTAATTAACTGATTTTAACTATTGAAACACTGATTTATAAGCTGAACAAATAAAATTATGATGAATACATATATTTGGATATATGTATTAATCTAATAATCTTCTTACATAATTTAAAATTTACAAGAATTATATTTTCATATCAATTAAACATGTTTTCTATTGTTTATTTATATATGTAGATTGTAAATAAAACTATGATTTGAAATTCTATATGAATATCTTGAAAATAAATTTGATTCAAATTCTACATTTTTAAAGCACTAGTATAAATAGCTTAAGCTTAAGCTAAGTATAAATAAATAATTTTTATATTGTTTTCTTTGAGTTATATTCATATAAGTAAAAAGAAGAAATGTATAAATAAAAATACAAAGTATAATATAAAAACCTAAAACAAAAATATAATATATATTAAAGACATTTATAAATATATATCTAAATTTAAAATCTATTAATACACATGTTAGCTAATAACATTATCTAATTAACAAGTGTAAACAAATTAGATAAGAATAATGACAAGTGTCCCATTTTCTTTTTATTTGTAAAAATATTTATTTAAAAAAATTAGAATAGCTTATATTAACATTTTCAATTCTTTCCTTCATTTTCATTCTCTGATCTATTTTTCCAGAACTAAACTAAGAAACTCAAGAAAAAAAATCTATAATAAACTCAAACCAGTAAATTAAAAATCTCAAAACAATATCATCTCATCATCATCATGATTCGCAAACAACTCGAGATCAAGCAGGCTAAAATATCGAGTACAAGATCATCTCAGCAATCAAAATAAACCAGAAGCATTTAAAAACCTGGAAGCTGTCAATTTTAATTCTTCAACCTCTGCTAATCATAAGTTCCAACCTGATGCAAATCAAAGCAACTTTCAGATTTCAAATTAAAACCTGCTCAGTTCAAAACAAAAGAGGTGAGTAACTCTGAAACTTTTGGTATATTTTGAAGTTGTATGTGATGATCTTTGAAAAGTGATGTGAAATATGCTTTGCATGTTGTTTTATAACAATTATAAGTATATATATATATGTGTTAATAATTATATACATGATGGGAACTTTGAAAATAAATCTTTGTTCAATCTGAAACAGTGAATAAATTTGAATTCAAACTTGGTTCAGGAAGTAAATTATTTAAGTAAAATTTGATGAGTGTTTACATAAATGTATGCCTGATAATTTTAAAATGAATGCATGTAAATATACATTTAAGTACTTGTATAAATCTCTGCATAACAGTATATATATATATGTTCTGTTCTTCTTGTATAAGCTTCTAAGATATTCCAAGTCGAATTTTGTCCCTGATTTCTTTTAGACTTGGATATATGAATTGATTATGTTTATAACAGCAAGGATTAAGTTTTAAAAATAATTGTAAAAAGAGAAATTGAATATAGTTTTCACTGGAACATAATTATTACAGTAAAATACATATATATGTTAAAAATCAACAATCTCAATTTCAGATTTGGATTGCATGGGTGTATTCAGAATTGAAAATCACGATTTTTAATATGAGTATCATGTTTTAGTTTGATGGTTTTTGGGAATTTTCGAGTTGAACGGTTTGGACATTTCGGTTGATTGCCGTTGATCGGAGGTGAGGTGAGCATTGGGGTTTGGTCGGAAGGTAGGTGGTAGCAAGGTGGTTTCTGGAAAAATGTTCATTGGATTTTTAAGCCACTATGGTGGCTGGTCGACAAAGTTTTAGGGTTTAAGGCCCTGTTCGAGTCGACAATGTTTGCGAGGCGATTGTGAAGGCGTGGATGCATCGGTCTCAATCGGACCGGGGGAAAACGTCGCGTGGGTCATTGACATAGCTCTGGTCGTGGTTGCATAGTTTCTGGTGGTCGTTATCGTTGGGGCGTGGCGTTTTCATTGAGGCGTTGGGTTCCAGGTAGATGCTGGGTAGCTTGATTTTGATTCCTTGGTTATTTCATCGATCTGGATTGTCGAGATCATCGGCGAAGTCATCGATGATGTGTTGGAGGCGGCGTAGTTGGTCAGAGATGATCGAAATGTCAGTGCACGCGTGTATGTTTGAATCTGGAAGTGATGGTGGAATTGGGGAAGAAGAGTTTTTCTCGAGTCTGGGTCGAAGGAGATGGCGAGTTGTCTCGAAGAAGAGAAGAGCGTGGATGACTCGAGTTTTAATTCGAGAAATTTGAGATGTGGCTCGGGTTTCATTTGGGTATCGGGATTGCTTTGATTTTGTTTTAAAACGAAAAGAGAATTTGTAGTCAGTTTTAGCAAATAGATAGGAAAATGTTTTCAAGACCCTTATCAAACAGTTTTTCAAAATATAAGTATATTAGAAACTTTAATAAGGGGTGTTTTGACTAAAATTAATTTCTTGGTATAAGTGAATAAGAGTAAATTACTAATATAATTAATTAGTGGATAGTTTAATAATTTAATGTAATTAATTAAAGGTAAATAAAATGAATATAATTAGTTAAAGATAATTAACTAATGAAAGTGATTAAGGATTAATTAATTGAATTAAGTGGTTATGGAATATTTACTTGATGGAAATAATTAAAAGATAATTAGAGACTAAATGATGATTACTTAATGTAAGTAATTAAAAGATAAATTTGTTAAGGATTAATTAATTTAATTAGTAAATTAAAGGTTAAATTAATTAATAATTAGAGGTTAATTAATTAAGAATAATTAACCTATAATATAATTACTTGATGAAGTAATTTACTGAAAGGTAAATTACTTAAGAGAATTAATTTAAGTTTTATTACTTAGTGTAGTTAATTTAATGGGGTAATAAATTAAAGATTAGTTAATTAAGGAAATTAATTAAGGGATAGTTAATAAATGAGTATGATTAAAAGAAAATTAATCAATGTAAGTAATTATAGAAATTAATTTGAGTAATTAATTAAGGATCATTATAATTATTGTGAATGGGTGAAGGTTAATTAATTTGTGAAATTAATTAAAGGTTAATTACTTAATGTAATTAAAGACGAAAAGTAAGGATGATTAATTAATGGTTTGAAATTAATTAATGTTAAGTAAGTATGATTAAAAGTGATTGAAGTAATTAATTTAATTAATTAGAGATGGTATGGTTGATTAATCTTGCTATAAATGATTAAATGATATTGTATGCCTTGGATTAGTTGATATCTCTGGTATGGGATGTGGAATGCTATGAGATATAATATGTTTGGGTTAAAACAGGACATCCTATATTTAAAGTTTGAGTTGTATTTCACTTGAATAACTTAGGTTAAGATGACATTGGATTCGAAGAGACCGGAGTCGGGTATCAGTAAATACCTGAAACCACTTCGATTTGAAATCATCTAAAATTCTTTATAGATTGATATGTGAAACCAATAGGCTGGTTTGAGATAAAATGGACCATTTAAACTAAGTTGGATACTTATATATTGTTTTGTGAAAATAAGTGTTGACTATATAAGTTGTTTACTTGTAATAATGTACGAGTTATCCTGGGTTTTAAATAAGTTCTATGGATTGGAATTTCTTGTTAGATGAGTTTACTCACGCTGGTTTCCAGCCTGACCCAGGTGTTACTTTGTGGTAATACTGGGGTCAGACCGAGTATTACAGATTTCAGGTAAGGACGTTCTGGAGCTCAGGAGGCGAGCTGGACGGCAGGAACGTATGGAGTGTGATATATTGTTATTTATTGGGACGAGTTATTTTAACTGTCCAGTGATTAAGAAATGTTGTAACTCTGATGTATTAAAATGTAATTGACTGATACAGATTTCTTTGTATAACTGATATTATTTTTGATATTGTATTTTGATCCGCTGCGAATGTGAGAATCTGTGTCTTGTTCTGTTTCTTTCTTCTATCTCTTTTCTTTTTCTTCTAACTATCTAGAATTTTCGGGTTCGAAATTTCCGGGTCGTTACACAAAATTCTACAGAGTTTCAGCTCTCTAGGATGGCTTTGAAATTGGTTGAAATTAGCTCTCAATTTCGACTGTCATTGTTGTCCAGAAGCTCCTCTATTTATAGAGTGAAGAAATGAGGAGGGGTGGCTGCTATATAGTAGCCCTGGGGTTTGGTTCGGCATGCATTTGGTTTGGTTCGACAAAACGCCGAGCGGAAAATTTGGACCGGCATCAAAATACCGAAAGTTTCGTTCGGCAAAGCACCGAACGAAATATCTCGTTTGGCAAATCACCGAATGAAATAATTCGTTTGGCAAATCACCGCTCCAAATCCTTCCAAGCACTGCGACTTCTTCCTCGTCAACATTTCGTTCGGCATTGCTTCTTCTCCGAACGTGCTCCTCTACCGAACGTGCTGCCTATTCTCCAAATCATCGAACGAGACCTCTTCTTCCTCAACACCGATCCAAAATTCAACACAGCTTCCTTCCAGCTAGGATCTGCTTCAACCATCACCGCGACCTAGGGTTTTGGTCTCCTCCTTGGCATCTTCTTCAAATCGAGAATGGAATTTAGGTATCATTCTAACAACCAACTCCTCAAGGTAGATGATGGATATCACAAGACAGAATAATATAAACTCCAGCAAACCTTGTTATTTGTGTCAGGAAAGACATGATGATTTTCTGAACGCTGACTAATACTGTCCGTTGCTTCTTTAGGATGTGAGTTACCTGTAAATAACACAAGATAACAACTTACATGATGAACAAGTTTAAGGATAAGCAAACGAGGACACATAGACATATAGAGAAATTGACACCCGATGTAATACAACATTACAAATTTTACAATAAAAATTCACCGATTAATTCAACCACTCCTACCATCATCGTTCATAACATCGTCACGGTGCTACCCATACAAATTCAGGTGCATATGCTGTGGGTGCTGAAGGTTTTGAAACTAGAAGCAGTGGAGGTATCAAGTAAAATAGAAATAACCAAAGCAAATGAAGAATTGTGAGAATATTGTTCATCTTCTTTGCTTGCTTTTACAACTAGAAGCATCAAAGTCTGTAGCAAATGACTATGAAAATAAATTACACGTTACAAAATATTGAGTATTGCGATCAAAATCATCAGAAATTGTACTGTCTAGATTTAAATCAATACAAATAGTGAAATATAATATTTTTAAAATAAAATTTACACAACTAGCTACCAAGGATGCTCTCTCTACATCCATCCCTTATCTATCTCTCTCTCTCTCTCTAGATCTGTGCAAACATCACATTAATCAAACATTTAATTCTGCATGCAACCAATATTAACAAAGAAAACTGACTAAATCATACAAATTAATTACCTTGCCTTTTTGTTCTTTCGCTTTTCAATATTAATATCTTTGACCTCTGTTAACCGGCATCTTGGCCCGGTTACAAAACGACAGTTGAAGAAATTATCGTTAGCACTAGACAAGATTCTGACCAAGAAGAGCCTGAGGATGTACAGGTTTGATGCAGTTGACATGTTTTGGCATTTAGGTACGGTTCGGCAAGAATAGACCAACTAGCTTGAGATCGCCCTATATGGGCCAAGTCACCTTGGCCTTGAGCCCGTGAAGGAAGTCCAACCTATCTTCTTCTATAAATAGAAGGGCAGGGGCACAATGAAATGGACCTTTTTTGGAGAGAACAATGGGGAGACTCTGCCACTTTGAAGACTGATTATTTTCAGTTCAAACTTGTATTCAAGTCATTAATATATGGATTGTATCTATATTCAACTACTTGTGAAAGAAATAAAGATCAAAACTCAAAGTGGATGTAGGCAGTTACGCTGAACCACTATAAATCCGCTGTTCTTACTTTCTGCATTTAAATTAGCATATTCTTCCTTGTTTAATATAACTTCATCACTTACATCTCTACACAATCTTTCTCAATGAGGTTAGTGACCAATTTTGGTGCTAACACTTTGGTGCTTTCACTGAGAATTGAATTCTCAACTTGATTGGATCTCATCGTCTACTAGTGGATTTCCATATTCGCGAGATAGATCCAGTTGTTTACTAGAAAACTTCCTATTCTACTTAGATTGAAAGAAATCTAAAGGAAGCTGATAGCCGTAGATTGGATTCACTGATGTACGCAAGAACTGGGGATTGGACGTTGAAGTTTGCACTCAAGTTGAATGAAGGCCGACCCTCCTCTAAAGGCAATTCAGCCGATCGCCCCAGAAAAGGCGTATGCCGACTGCTCCAAAAAAGGCGTATGCCGACCGCTCTATAAAATGCCTATGCCAATCCATACCTCCAGGCCGATCCATACCTCCAGGCCGAGCGACATCCGAAGGCCGATCCATACTTCCAGGCCGATCCATACCTCCAGGCCGAGCGACATCCGAAGGCCGATCCATACCTCCAGGCCGATTCATACCTCCAGGCCGATCCATACCTCTATGCCGATCCATACCTCCAGGCCGAGTGACATCAGAATGCCGAACACGTGTGGAACGCCGAACAGTGTGGATGCCGAACAGTGTGCATGCCGAACAGTGTGGATGTCGAACGGTGTGGAATGCCGAACAGTGTGGATGCCGAACACGTGTGGAACGCCGAACACTGGGAACGCCGAACAGTGTGGATGCCGAACGGTGTGGAATGCCGAACAGTGTGAATGCCAAACTGTGTGGAATGCCGAACAGTGTGGATGCCGAATGGTGTGGAATGCCGAACAGTGTGGAATGCCGAACAGTGTGAATGCCGAACAGTGTGAATGCCGAACAGTGCGGAATGTCGAAAAATGTGAATGCCGAACAGTGTGAATGCCGAACGGTGTGGAATGCCGAACAAGTTGGGATGTCGAACGCTTTCGGATGCCGAACGCTCCTGAATGCCGAACGCTCTCGGATGCCGAACGTTACTGAATGCCGAGCGCTCTCCAATGCCGAATGCTCTTGAATGCCAAGTGCTCTCTAATGCCGAACGCTCCTGAGTGTTGGGCGTTTCTGAATGCCGAACAGTGTGGAATGCCGAACAAATTTGGATGCCGAACAATCTTGTATGCCGAGCAACTTTGTCAAGCCGAACGGCCCTCAATGCCAATTGAAACTTAAGTTACACCGGTCTGTTATACGACCCCTATTTACAAAAAAAAATCTTTTTCGGGTACGACCCAAATTTTCGAAAATGAGGCAGTGCCCTAGCCGTAGCGCAGTGCCTCCGGATAGTGAATTCAAAACTTAACTTAATAAAGGAACATTCTATCCACTTCCCTGACATCCCATGATCGACCAGGGCATAGAGGATCTAGCGGCAGCTTATGAACGACATCAAGGGAACGGACAAGCAATCGCTATTCAAACGGTACTCCCAAAGGTTGGAGAACATAGATGATGTGACTCTAGCAAACGCCAAGATGACTCCAAGCACCATTCTTCGCTGACCCAGCACTTCGAATTTAGTGACTCCAAGCAAACCAATGCTCTAAGCAATTTATTCCAAATACTAACAAGGGTATCATACTGATCGCATTTGAGGAAAGTCGACCAAAGATCACCTTTTGGCAGCTAGTTAGCTAAAGAGCCTCCTACGACTATGGATCATTTCTTTTACAAAATGAATCAGAACTAAAGTGAGGAGGAGTGGAGCAGACTAAGAAAAATAACAATGAAGGCCCGTTGGCTAAGGATGTAGATCCCAGTAGCCGAAACAAGACTTCAGAATTCAGCTCATATGCTCTTTGAAAGATTCAATTGACAACCTCTACTTGAAGACTCACGACTCGGAGTGGTACTGGAAACCAACCTCGAGAGAGTACACCAAAGTCTAAAGAAAATCAAGGGAATGTTGTATATTCCCAGATGCTCACTGATCCTAACACGGGCGATTACAAACACCTTCGAGGTGTGATCGAAAAGATGACCTGGAAAGGAAAGCTTCAATAGTATGTACAATTCCTGCAGAATGGCGGGCAGCGAATATCCGATGCCTATTAATAAAGGGCTATGATTATCAATTGGACGGTTGACGGCCGACATCCCTTTGAAGGGAGCCAGGGGTGGAGTCGAATAGCGAGCACACGATGCTGCTTCACATATCAATGAGATTTACCATAATCTTCTTTGAATTATTTCCATTTCCATCTCTATTTCAATTGTTCTATGAACTACGACTAGCTTGAACTAAACTACTTTCAAAACGATGCAGGTGACCAGGTACTCAGATTTGGTTGCCAACCAATCTACGCAGACCATGATCGGACGTGTGGAGTTACATCTGGACGAGCATAATTCTATCGCTAATCATCAACCATATGCCTTTGATTTGAGGCTATGGACTAAATATTGAAAAGTTCATCACGATCAGAGCCCAATACAAAGTCAACATGACCAACCATCCATTCATCGACCTCCACGTTTGACTCGGAGACCTAAGCAAGGCTTGGAATGGGTATAGCCTGATCATCCACTCAAATCGAGTCATAGAATAAAGTTCGACAAAATACAGATGCCCCTCCTGAAACTCAGTGACGCCGGGATCTGTCTAGAGTGGACATGATTTGTTGATCTACACATCAAATCCTACCTCGAACACAAAAGGTTATTCGAAAGCCCAACTTGAAGTAGTTGTGGTGGACTGCCTACTCATTAACCATCGCTCTCAATATATGGACACGACTGCACCTTGGAACATATGCAACCTACTTTTTCTACTCAACAATCTATTGTTCTTATTTTATAGAAGGAGATATGGAGCAAATTGTAAGAGATTTGGCTATCTAACCCAACATGGATGTGATCCAACCATCTGTCATATACCTCCTTCCTTGACTTGATTGGAAGAGCTATAATCACCAAGCGGACGAGAATCGATCGTCCATTTTTCAAATTCCGTCCCTCATCCTGGGGGGCAGAATCCCATTCCGTAAGCAAACGTGGTTCGATTGTTCATTCGACGACATTAGCCTCGATACAGTAGATGAATACAAATTAAAGATTGGAAATACGACTGCTCTCAACTTAAACCTCCAAGTCCCCAGAGTGCGGACTGGAGTACTCTAAGTCCCCAGAGCATGGACTAGAGTATAAACGACTTAAACCTCCAACTCCCTAGAGCGCGGACTGGAGTATAAATGACTTAAACCTCCAAGTCCCCAGAGTGCGGACTGGAGTACTCTAAGTCCCCAGAGCGCGGACTAGAGTATAAATGACTAAAACCTCCAAGTCCCCAGAGTGCGGACTGGAGTACTCTAAGTCCCTAGAGCGCGGACTAGAGTATAAACGACTTAAACCTCCAAGTCCCCAGAATGCGGACTGGAGTACTCTAAGTCCCCAGAGCGCGGACTAGAGTATAAACGACTTAAACCTCTAAGTCCCCAGAGCGCGGAATGGAGTATAAATGACTTAAACCTCCAAGTCCCCAAAGTGCGGACTGGAGTACTCTAAGTCCCCAGAGCGTGGACTAGAGTATAAACGACTTAAACCTCCAAGTCCCCAGAATGCGGACTGGAGTACTCTAAGTCCCCAGAGCGCGGACTAGAGTATAAACGACTTAAACCTCTAAGTCCCCAGAGCGCGGACTGGAGTATAAATGACTTAAACCTCCAAGTCCCCAGAGTACGGACTGGAGTACTCTAAGTCCCCAGAGCGTGGACTAGAGTATAAATGACTTAAACCTCCAAGTCCCCAGAGTGCGGACTGGAGTACTCTAAGTCCCCAGAGCGTGGACTAGAGTATAAATGACTTAAACCTCCAAGTCTCCAGAGAACGGACTGGAGTACTCTAAGTCCCCAGAGCGCGGACTAGAGTATGAACGACTTAAACCTCTAAGTCCCCAGAGCGCGGACTGGAGTATAAATGACTTAAACCTCCAAGTTCCCAGAGTGCGGACTGGAGTACTCTAAGTCCCCAGAGCGTGGACTAAAGTATAAACGACTTAAACCTCCAAGTCCCCAGAGTGCGGACTGGAGTACTCTAAGTCCCCAGAGCGTGGACTAGAGTATAAACGACTTAAACCTCCAAGTCTTCAGAGCACGGACTGGAGTACTCTGAGTCCCCAGAGCGCGGACTAGAGTATAAACGACTTAAACCTCCAACTCCCCAGAGCGCGGACTGGAGTATAAATGACTTAAACCTCCAAGTCCCTAGAGTGCGGACTGGAGTACTTTAAGTCCCCAGAGCGCGGACTATAGTATAAATGGAAAAACCCTCCAAGTCCCCAGAGTGCGGACTGGAGTACTCTAAGTCCCCAGAGCGCGGACTAGAGTATAAACGACTTAAACCTCTAAGTCCCCAGAGCGCGGATTGGAGTATAAATGACTTAAACCTCCAAGTCCCCAGAGTGCGGACTGGAGTACTCTAAGTCCCCAGAGTGTGGACTAGGGTATAAACGACTTAAACCTCCAAGTCCCCAGAGTGCGGACTGGAGTACTCTAAGTCCCCAGAACGTGGACTAGAGTATAAATGACTTAAACCTCCAAGTCCCCAGAGTGTGGACTAGAGCACTCTAAGTCCCCAGAGCTCAGACTAGAGTATAAATAACTTAAACCTCTAAGTCCCCAGAGTGCGGACTAGAGTTTAAACGACTTAAAACTCCAAATCCCCAGAGTGCGGACTGGAGTACTCTAAGTCCCCAGGGCGCAGACTAGAGTATAAATGACTAAAACCTCCAAGTCCCCAGAGTGCAGACTGGAGTACTCTAAGTCCCCAGAGCACGGACTAGAGTATAAACGACTTAAACCTCCAAGTCTCTAGAGCACGGACTGGAGTACTCTGAGTCCATAGAGCGCGGACTAGAGTATAAATGACTTAAACCTCCAAGTCCCCAGAGTGCGGACCGGAGTACTCTAACTCCCCAGAGTGCGGACTCGAATATAAGTGAATCGGATCTCCAAGTTCCCTGAATATGAACTATGATACAAATGACTTGAATTTGTCAAATCCCTAACATACAGGCTAGAAAGTATTCTAAGTGCTCGAAGCACAGAATGGAAGTTCAACGACTCCCGAAGAGTTTCCGAGTTATATGAAGATGGACTGAGAAGTCTATGTTACTCACAACTGCTTGGATTAAAATCACAATCACAAAGAAAACTGAACAATAAGAGTCTTTTGTAAGACAGAAAAAGGAACTAAACCTTATTCAGAAATGAGTTTCTATTACAACCCCTCCAAAGTTCGGAGTCGACATTCTATTTACAAGGACTAAGGAAATAGATGAAAATAATTACATGACTTAAAATAACACTCGTTGAACGAGGATAGTAATCACTTCTTGTGCTTCTTCAACTTCTTTCCAGATGGCTCCTCTCCAGAGCATTTACCCTTGGTACTCTTCTTTGATAGAGGGGTAGCAACTGAAGGAGTATGGGGGCCTTCCATAGGCTTGGACCCGCCATGAAGGATGACCTTCAACGGCTTGTTCAAAGGATCGTCCAAGTCCACAACTCGAGGCTCTACTATGACCTTGACCGTCTCCTCCTTCTCTTTCTCGAGCCGCTCCTCCATGCTCAATTCGGATGTGTGCTCAGAGGCGCTTGTAATTTCTACTTCATAACCCCCGTTGGTAGGAGAGGAGGTTTCAGACTTGTCTTCATCAAGCGCTCCGATCACCTAAGCATCTGGACTAGGAGCCTCCCCTGCGTGAGTGGCTTCACTTGTCTTCTCCCCTACTTCCTTGGTGACATCGCTCCTCGGAGTGGGCTCGGGGTCAGAACGGCCTGCACAAAATCATGGAAAACAAGCATTAGAATGCAATAGTCCTGCATAAAGAATAACGACTTTCGAAATCTTAAAGAGAATCTTAAAGAGAAGGATTATCTACCAGGTTCAGGCAAACTCTCAGCCATCCGGGGGGTCTCACCCTCTGGAATGGGAGACAGAATGCGGACTAAAGTACTCTAAGTCCCTGAGTGCGGACTAGAGTATAAATGACTCAAAAACCTCTACGTCCCCAGAGTGCGGACTACAGTACTCTCAGTCCCTAGAGCATGGACTAGATTATAGACGACTTCAGAAAAATCCCAGAAGCGGACCAGATTACTCTAAGTTCCCAGAGTGCGAACTAGATTATAAACAAGTTGACGAAAATCTCTGTGTCTCGAACTGTGGACTAAAGCATAAACCGTTCGACAAATCTCTAAGTCCCCAGAGCGTGGACCGAAGCATGAACACAAATTTGGTGCGAGTCAACCGGGGGAAGAATAACACTAAGTCACCAGAATGCAGAGTGGTGTATAAACATCGATAAATAGACGAGTGGATTCCGACCATTTTCTATTCCGCAAACTTTGACCTGGAATCGACATGAGGATTATTAACCTGCTGATGATGGAGTTTGACCATCCAACTAGTGACCTGGTCAAATCAATGCTGGGGGCAGGGGTACAAAACACTAAAAAGCTGAATACGACAACTCATTGTAGCTCTAGTGTGGCGTTCTTTATAACTTGAGGCAGCGACTGCAGGGAGGCCTCAATACAGAACCAATCGAAACAGCATCCAAAGCTACAAGCAACCTACTATATCATACCTCAGACCAAGGGTCAATGCCGATCCGCACCAAGCACATGCGAATGTGAGTCGGATGTTTTTTGAAAAACTATGACCCCCAGAGTATGGAAAGGAGGGTAAACCACGAATACTTGGTCAAAAATTCTCCAGCACCCTCGTTCGATTCGTCAGGAGGAGTATGAAACTGGATGAGCATAACCCGACTGCATTTGTAGCCAACTTTACCCCGAGATCTGATTACAGAGCATGAACCAAAGTGGATGTAGATGACCATCCACTGTCCAAATTACGCACTGAAACTTACGTGGCATCGAAGTATTCCTCTTGGAATGAAAAACCACGATAAAATCCAAGATAGGCGAGACCTAGTCTCCCATCGACTGACATGATCCCACGATTCAACGGGAAAGAGAGTAAAGCTAAAGTGGACGTGGCTGGCCTTCCTACTTATCGGTATATGCCCCAGACCTGGGGGCACGAGCGAGAAGCAAGATGAATGTGAACCGACTATTCACCAATCACCTCTATGTCTTTGGAGTTTAGGTGAAAACATAAACATAGCTAGGATGAGGCTCAATCGTCCATGCAGTACATTTATCAACCCGAGACTGGGAGAAGACGCATGGTCATCCAAAAACTGGCTACGATAGCTCAGTATTAAAACTTATATATAGTGCTTACAGCTACTCAAGGCAACAACCGAAAGGATGCCTAGAGATAGAATCATTAAATCGATACCTTAGCTCATGGGCAATTGACTTTCACTCCAACCCGAAGGACGGGTAAAGAATCATGAATGCATTGAATAGAAAGTGCGTTACTCGAATGCTCAATAACTCATGACAAGACTCTAGGATTCGACTAGAGTAACCATCAACATTGGCCGTCCCAACCATATTTCACATTGAATGTTATGCAAAATAGTTACATCTTTACTCAAAGAATCTGGGATGGCACCTGCTAATATGACGGTCGACATTACAGCCAGCCATGGCGACCCTTTTCGGGTGCTGAATATCGGATCACAGCTCAGTGCAGTGATGATAAAAGAATTAGTTGGATTTTTCTGAATAAATGATGATATGTTCCCTTGGACCCATTCTGACATGCATATGTGATTTCATTAACTATCGCGAGCCATGCATTGGATATCAACCCGAAGCTACAAAAGCTAGCACAATCTCTATTGATTTCATCATGAAAGATCCACTCTTACTTTTAGGCTCACCCCATCAACGTCTATGCCTACCAGCCGTTGCGACAGGGCACACAATGACCTGAGACGTCTGAAAGACTACTTAAATAGAATATCGAACTAAGCTAATTTAATATCACTTATTTCCCATGAAAGGTTATCCAAGGACGGAAATTAGCAGACCTCACACCCAAATTCACTACCTCAGATGACTACTCGAAGAGTAGTAGAGAACCAACCATAAGATGGAAAATGTACTTGGATGGAGCATCCAATGATCAGTGCTATGGCTTGATAATGACTCTTGAGGAATGATCAATCTGCTACGTCCTAAAACTCGTTTTACATGTAAAAAACAACGATGCTTAGTATGAAGCCTTGACTGCCAGCCTCAAACTTGCTAGAGGATTTGAAGTGAAAACTTTACATATCTTTTGTGATTCTTGATTGGTAGTATACAAATTTAAGGAAGTTGATCTTGCCAGGAGGCATTGTCTTGCTCCTTATCTTGGCCAAGTCCAAGAGCTACTAACCGACTTCACGTATTACATCATTACACACGTACTCAGCGAGCAAAATGAAAAGGTGTCATGGTTGACTCCTATCAAAGACTATCTACAATGAGGAATTCTTACTGAATGGAGGAATGGAAAACGACAGATCCTCCTCAAAGCTTCACGCCAAATCATCTAAGAATAATTCTTGTGTCAAAAGGAGTTTATCCATCCCCATGCTTCGGCATATCGCCCATGATGATACCTTGAGCAAAATCTATGAAGAAGAATGCGGTAATAACATCAGGGGGGAAAACCATGATAAAGAAGATACTCTGCTACAAGTATTACCGGCCAACTATCAACCCAGATGCGGTTGATCATGCTAGACAATGTGACGAGTGCAAGATGTTTGCAAAAAGTCCGGGAACCCCGCCGATGGAAATTAGTCAAATGGCTAGTTCATAGCCGTTTGCCACTTGGGGGCACTGAAATCATCTTCTTGTCGATCCTAAAGGTGGTGCGAAATACACCATCATAGCAGTTGATTACGTCACTAAATGGGCAGATGAAGAACTCTTAACCACGACCAAGATGAAGAAAATAATCAACTTCTTTATCCGTATCATCATCTGTCCTTATGACCTTCCATGATCCATTATAACTGCAAATGGACAGGTTGAAGATGTGAACAAAGTCATAGAGTCTGTACTGAAGAGAGGTTTGGAAAACTCCTCAAGTGGCTGATTGCAACCCTTATTTCACAGAAAATACAAACAAGGAATCGCGATTGAATTGCAATTAAACTAGATGGAGTTGGCGACGACTTATGAGCATATAAAACGCATCCGAGAGCCAATGGCAAGAACATGTACCCGAACGTGCACGTGTACATCCGAAAAAGTTCGACTTCTTGAAATCAACAGAAATTGAATTCTCACTAAGGGTTATTAAGAGAAGACTAGATCATATAGCCGAAGCTTGTTAGCTCTGCAGAATCAGACACGGATGGCCACTGATGAACTACAACCCTGGATTTATAATATTGGGAATCGACTAAGCATCACGATGACCAAAGAAGGATACAACACCTTGGGAGGATAAATTGGAGGATAATGACTATTCAAGAAACATGGTGGATTTCTTTCTAAAGACAAGGAATACTCGCTGATTCAAAGCGTGTTGTGTTTCTTCACACCACACACTTTGGGGGGCAAGTGTTAACCGGCATCTTGGCCCGGTTACAAAACGACAGTTGAAGAAATTATCGTTAGCACTAGACAAGATTCTGACCAAGAAGAGCCTGAGGATGTACAAGTTTGATGCAGTCGACATGTTTTGGCATTTAGGTACGGTTCGGCAAGAATAGACCAACTAGCTTGAGATCGCCCTATATGGGCCAAGTCACCTTGGCCTTGATCCCGTGAAGGAAGTCCAACCTATCTTCTTCTATAAATAGAAGGGCAGGGGCACAATGAAATGGACCTTTTTTGGAGAGAACAATGGGGAGACTCTGCCACTTTGAAGACTGATTATTTTTAGTTCAAACTTGTATTCAATCATTAATATATGGATTGTATCTGTATTCAACTACTTATGAAAGAAATAAAGATCAAAACTCAAAGTGGATGTAGGCAGTTACGCTGAACCACTGTAAATCCGGTGTTCTTACTTTCTGCATTTAAATTAGCATATTCTTCCTTGTTTAATTTAACTTCATCACTTACATCTCTACACAATCTTTCTTAACTACGATACACTATCGGGCATAGCCCAGTCCAGCCGGGCAGCGCAGCCCGAGTCCAGCTCATAAATTTTCCTAACAAAAGACTGCTCCGAGTAATTAAGAAAAGCACGGTGTATTTCCTCTGTACAAAATGGAACTCCTAATGACTAAAATAAATATTTACAAGTTCCTATCCAATACAAAAAGAAAATACAAGATGGCTGAAATAAATATTGCAAAGGTCCTAATGACTTACCAAAATGGAACTCCTCAAGACAGATTTATATGCACAACAGTTGCACATATGAAGTGGTAATGAATGAGATGTGGTTATTTAGTATAGGGAAATAACCAAGTAAGAATAACATAAAGCTAGCGTGGAAATGAATTATCTTAACAAATGTGCATCTTTGTGTGAGTAAAGAACAGTAAAGTGTACAGCAAGAATTTAATACTTATCATTAGCCATGGCAATGGATTCTACATGCTCTTGTAGCTCCTCCATCATTTCTGTACATTAGCCTAAATAGTTAGTCATACTTAATATAATCCAATTGAGCCCATAGAAGTTTGCAGAGGGACGATAATGAATGCTATCACTACAAGAGATTAAGGTTATTCCAACGGCTCCAAGCCGTTGGCAACCGTTGGGAGCCGTTGGAAATGCCATTGGCATAGCGTTCATGCTTTCCAACGGCTTCCAACGAAAGCAACGGGGCTATTCCAACGGCATTTCCAACGGCTACCAACGGCAATTAACCGATGGACGCCGTTGGAAGCCGTTGCAATAAACTGACCAATAAGCCGTTGGTAGCCGTTGCTAATCTGGGTGAATTTTTTTTTATAGCAGCAAGTCATTCACCTTCCAGCCACACACAATCAATATATATCAATTTCCATTCCATTTCCACTCCATTTCACATATATATCACATATTCAGCACATTATACCACAAACAATATAAACAACCAAAAATCAACATCAAACATTACATTTTCAAACCAAACTCCAAGTCAATATGTACATAAACAACAAAACCCTCACCAACACCAACTCCAACTCCAACTCCATATTCAAGTCAATATACACAATGCAAACACTTAAACCTCACCACCTCAAAGTCAATACATACACAATAACCATCAAACACAATCCTCACCACCTCAAAGTCTATATATACAATAACCAACCACAAAGACAATAATCATCATACCTCTCAAGCATCATCATCACCTCCAGAAGCACCAGACAACGAAGGGAAGGAACCATGCCTCTACGCGTACTTCGCTAAACGTTGATTCAGCTGCTCCATTTGTATAGCGCGAAGACGGTCCTGCTCTTGCAGCTGCTCAACCATGGTTCTAAGCTCTTTTATTTCAGCTTTGTCACACGCCTTTTGAGCTGCCCGAACCTGCAAATAGAATATGAGATGTTCGCATTTGTATTATAATCATTTTCTTAAGCAATGTATATTTTAAAATATAGAAACGTAAATGACGTGATCTTAAGCAATGCATATACCACAAATAAATGCATATTTTTAATACAATATATAGGTGTTAAAAGTATTCTTATATATTTTTTTTGTTCATCCATTTTCATCACATATCTTTGTATATTTTTCCTTTTTTACTTATCTAATATTTATAAATCACGTATATGTTAGATTTAACTCAACTAGAAATCATCATATGTATAGTGTATCTATAGGTTAATTTATTAAATATAATATTGCAATGTTGATAAGATTACCGCTTGGTTTCCATAGCCATAGCGCCTATTCCACTGCGTCGGATCCATAATAACGTCGAAAATATTATCTTCTTCCTCTACTGTCAACTCATCGCGATCCGATTCTGAAAGCAGCTCTGCCCGTGCCTCCTGAAACTTTGCCTAAAATAAAAAACAATTACAGGTTAAAATTAGCAGAATAGGATTTAAACATATAGATATTAATAAAATAAGATTTAAAATATGCATACATATGCAGCCATCGCCTTATCATCACCATCCCACTGATATGTAATATTGTCAGCATTGTCTGCTTGTCTTGATGCATGGGTGCGGGTAAATACCTCCATCATAGACACGCGACGTCCAACCGATCTTTCCTACAATAAATAATTTATATATTTTAATTTTTCATTGCTAATTACCGAACTAATTAATATACAAAATGTAATAACGGTTTAGATAAATTTACCAAGTCCTCACGGTGATGCTGAAAAGACTTGGATCCGCCACGATGCGTTATAGGATTCCTACTTCTATTGGCAGAGTTCCTCTCCGACTCCATCTGCAATTTAAATTGAATATTATATTTATACTAATTACGAAATAATTAACTATATATTTGGTAGATTTACCTTGAACTCGTCGGTCTCCCACCAACTCATCCAAGAATCCCATACGGAAGCGCCCATCCAGTTCGGTTTCTTCCCCGATTTTTTAAGAGCTGACATTACCTCCCTGTAATTTTTGGCGACCTTCGAATTCCAGTGGCGCTGAACCATGGCGACATTGGCCTCCGCCAAGTCCACTTGCCCCTGTACAAAGAGAAAACATGACTAATTGTTCATTTATACTTATTCATATAGTAAAGTGGTATAAACTCACAAGAAAATCCTGCCAGATGGCCTCCCTGACATGGTCAGGGATCTTACTCCACTTAGACCAGCAATCTGTCATCCTGCTCATATATGATTGCTTGGAAATGCCAAGCACAACTCTTGAAGGCTCCAAATCAAATCCCCTGTGTTAAATAAAACAAAGCTTTAGACAAGTATATATATGTATGAACAAATTTATATTGCTATCATTTTAATTTTGATACTTACGCTCCATCAGCCTTCGGCTGCAAATATACAAGTAGTCGAGCTGGAGGCTCACCACTACTCTCGCCGGCCGAGCGAGAAGAGCTACGACATCTGGAGCCTGACATAATACCTGTTGAAAGTTTCATTTTTAATTATAGACATAGATAAAATGATGATGATATGTGGTGCATGTAATGATGATGATGATGATATATATGTGATGCGTGTGCGTGAATATATAATTATAAAAATTACCGGATATTACTCAGTCCTCGTCGTTTTCTGATGCAGACTCGATCTCGTGTTCTATATCGTTTTCCTCTACACTCTCAAATGCTTCGACTAATACATTTGTCTCATCATTTAATTGTCCAAAATCAGTTTGATCGTCTATAATTGTGATTTCAACATTTTCTTCGATATCTGCTTGATAGGCTTGTTCGTATGGAATATTTTTTCCATCGAATGTAAATCTCGCCTTGGTTTTAAAAACCGCAGACCAATCTGCTTTATCTCTTTTCAGAGACGGATAAGGGGCGTAATAAACTTGTAGGGCTTGTTTGGCTAGTACAAACGGATCGTACTGCTGATAACGGGAGGTATGTTTTATTTCTATAAGACTATAATTTGGATGCACGTTAATACCAGAACCTGGAACATTGCTGAACCAGTTGCATCTAAACAAAAAAACTTCCTTTGCGGGTCTTATAAAATATGTCAATTGCAAAATCTGGGTTAACACGCCATAAAAGTCATGTATATGATTATTAGGATCTTCACTGCCTTTAACAAATACACCGGTATTGTTTGTTAATTTTTCAGCACCGTATTCTTTGGTGTTGAATTTATATCCATTAACGAAAAATATTGGATACGTTTTAACTTTCCTTTTCGGTCCCAACGCCAAATGTTTTAATCCTTCATCGACCACATTATTTGTAGGATCACAAACGTAGTTCGAAAACCAAGTAGCGAAATTTTTGCTTAAATCGCCGTTTGGATTTTGTGATTCATAAACACTACAAACAAAACAATATATTTCTTTATTATTAATTTACACATGCAGTATAAAATTAAATTTATAAAAACTTGTAATCTGATAATTACCTAATAAATGGTGCAACTTCTGGACAATTAAGAAGAATATACGTGTGTGCTACATGGTAATCTCTATCATCTAACCATACTTCTACACATTTTCCAGCATGTCGACCATGTTGTATAAAAATAGATAACATTGCTTCAGAAGAAAATTCTTGTTCAACGGCCTCATCATTATGCTCAACACTTTGAAATGATAAATTCCCATGATCATTGAAATAATGAGAGAAAAAGAACGACGCTTCTTCTTCGATATATGATTTGCAAATCGAACCTTCAACTCGAGCTTTTTGTCTCACTTTTTTCTTTAAATGATTTAAGTACCTAATAAAAAATATTTCATATCAATATTGATTTTTAATTATAGTTAAATTACATACTCATTATTAACAACATACCTCTCGAATGGATACATCCATCCATATTGCACAGGACCTCGAAGACGTGCTTCAAATGGAAGATGAACAGGTAAATGCTCCATTACATTGAACAAACCTGGAGGAAATATTTTCTCCAGTTTGCAGAGCAGTATAGGGATTTCTACCTCAAGTTTACGAAGACGGTCAACTTTTAACGTAGTTGAACAAAGCTCCTTATAAAATAAACTAAGGTCTGTTATAACCTTCCAAACTTTTACGGGCAACAATTCTTTGAAAGCGACGGGTAACAAATTTTGCATCATTACATGACAATCATGACTTTTCATCCCACTCAGTCTTCCGTTCTTATAGTCGACACATCTACGAAGATTAGATGAAATTCCATCAGGAAATTGTAATCCTTCCACCCATTTTAACAGTACTTTAACTTGGTTGTTATCTAATTCATAACATGCTTTGGGTTTTTTAGTGTCATTTGGCTTCATATGAAGCTCAGGACGATTACATATTTCTTCTATATCACGTCTTGATTTCAGATCGTCCTTAGATATTCCCTTAACATTCAAAAGTGTATTAAACACATTATCGAATACGTTTTTCTCGTTATACATCACGTCAATGTTATGACGGATTAAGAGATTTTTCCAATAAGGCAACTCCCAGAATATACTCTGTTTGCACCAATTATGAAACGTCGATTTACCTTGGATTTCAGTTTGTTGCCCGGTTTCATGTATCTTTGGATAATCTTTTACAAGTTCATATATATCTTCACTTGACCAAATCGTTGGTGATTGTAAAGTCTCATGTCTATTAGCTATGAAGTTTTTTTTGTCTCTTCCAAAAGTATGATTAGTATGGAGAAAACGTCGATGACAATCAAACCATGAAATTTTCTTCCCATGCCGTAAAGAAAATGCTCGTGTTTCTTCCATACAGTAAGAACAAGCAAAACGACCGGCCGTACTCCAACCCGAAAGCATTGCATATGCAGGAAAATCGCTAATAGTCCATAACAAAGAAGCGAACATCCGAATTTTTTTTTTCTTTTCGATACGTCGTATGTTTCAACTCCTTCATACCACAATGTTTTCAACTCTTCGATTAGCGGTTGTAAGTAAACATCGATACCCTGTGTCGGATCATCAGGGCCAGGGATGACAATTGTGAGAAACATATATGGAGTTTTCATACACATCCACGGGGGTAGATTATAAGGTGTAATGATTATAGGCCAAGATGAATATTTAGAACCAAACTGAGAAAACAGTGAAAATCCATCAGTACACAAACCTAGTCTAACGTTACGGCTCTCCGCTGCAAAATCGGGATATTTCTTATCAAAATACTTCCATGCTTCTCCATCAGATGGGTGTGTTAACGTACCTTCTTCAGGTGTTCTCACACTGCGCCATCTCATATGATGCGCTGTTACAGATGATGCATATAACCTTTGAAGTCTAGGAGTGATAGGTAAATAATGCATACGCTTGTATGGAACTTCTTTTCCCTTTTTATTCCTTGGCTTGTATCTTTCTTGATTACATATTTTACAATTCCGAAGACTAACATCATCTTTCCAAAACAACATGCAACCATTTATACTTGTATCAATTTTTTGATACGGCAAACCGAAAGATGACATTAGTTTTTTCACTTCATAATAATTTTCGCACATTAACTTATCTGATGGCATATGGCGTTTAGTAGCTTGTACAACAGCCGTAAATCCGGCTTCTGTGAAGTTGTACTTTGATTTCATCGCAATGTACTCTGTAGTTGCCAATAATTGAGTGCCGCTAGTACATCCATTCCAAAGAGGTTTCTTAGCAGCATCCAATAAATCATATATATTTTTCGCTCCAACATTTGGTTCCTCTTCGACGTTAACATCGTCGTTATTAATTTCAACAGTAGGGAACATTGATCGTGCTGCATCTTCAACCATATGTTCTATGAGATTCGTTGTACTAACTTCATCACTGATGACTTCTATTGATTGTTCTTCGTTACGTGTTATAATTTCTCAATGATGATCCCACACCAAATAATTGGTTACGAAACCATATTGGCGCAAATGAATCCTAACCATATTCGGTACTAAATGCTTCAACAATTTGCACCTACTACATGGAAAACGAATTTCTATGTCGTTTCCAATATTACTTAAAGCAAATTCGACAAACACAATATTTACCCCATTAAGAAAATGTGTACTTATTGAGCCTCCCATTTCTCTTCTTTGATACATCCAGCTTCGATCAACAAAATAATTGACCATTTTTCCTACTGTAAAACCTATGATCAATAGTAAAAAAACTATTAATCAAATTCGATAAACATATTTTAGATTTTACTGTTTTTTATAATCCATTTTCGTTTATATACAAAGTTATATTTCTTGCTATTTTGTTTACATTTTTGTACCTTTTGTGATGGTCGGTTATCCTACTTCCCATTACAAACACAATAGTAATTACATTTCTTAAATCATATCATTATAAACGATTTCCCAAAATTTCGCCAGCACTTTCCCCGTGTTCCTTGTATCGTACACAATGCATGTACACAAGGAACGAAAAGGAAATGCCGTCGAAATTTTGTGAACCGTTTATAACGATATGATTTACGAAACGTAATTACTTTATAGTGTTTGTAACTTGTTCAATACAGGGACAAATCCAACAAATATTGTATCAGATGAATATGGATATCCGTTTTGCAATAAAAACGAATATTCATACAACGATCATATACAACACTTGTCAGACGGGGCCAAAAATTCACTAAGACATTTAAATTTTGTTTGTCTAATAATTTAAAAGATATAATTTAAAGCAATCATATAGGCCAAAATTTCACTAAGAGATCATATTACTAAAAGATATAATTCATGTTCGTAAAATATTCGACTAATTCATGTTTGCCTAATATTTTACAAAACATACACAAAATAATTTAAAGCAATCCTAACTAATCTAACGCTAACTCAAATGCGCATTTACACTAAATTATCAACATATGTATATATGTGCATAATATATATACACAAACAATTTGGATGGTAATAATTGTAATTAACACTTAGTTTGGTATAATAATCAATCAATAAGCCATTAGATACAACTATAACAAACAATTAAACACAAAATTAGCAAAATTTTAAAATTTAGGGTTTTAGGCAAAACCTGATTTTGGAGTAGAATTGGATGGAGAGAGGCCGCTGGTGTTGATTGATGGCGTCGGAGTGGCTGCCGGTTGCGTGGGGAGGCTGGGAGCAAGAAAAGAGGAGGAGTGGAGGAAGAGGGTGGAGGTTTTGGTGTTTTTTGTTGAATGAAAGAGAATGAAATCTGTTCTCGGCCAGCTGCAGGTTTATACGAATATTTCCAACGGCTTCCAACGGCCGCAAACGACATCTTTTCAACGGTTACCAACGGCTACCAATGGCTTGTTAAAAACATAACGAGCCGTTGGAAGCCGTTGGAAAACCCCGTTGGCGGCCATTGGAACACTGTCGTGGATATATACTGTATTTCTAGTAGTGTATAGGCCATAATGAGAGCCAAAATTGTTTGATCATGTAGTAAAGAATACAATAGAATTAAATAACAAAGCTGCAACCACTTTCACACTATCTAATCCAAGTTCAAGCTGTAGTGCAACAGTAAGTTCTTTTTGTAAGCAAACCTCTTCCACTATTTTCTATTTTTGCTTAAGAGCAGTATTATAGACACAAGAAGGTATCAGTTTACTTGGAACAAACTAGATAGTGTGGAGAAAGTAGCCAATATGGGTATCAAGAAGAAATCATGTTATGTTCCTATGGTATATTATGAAAAGCATGTTTGAGGAGTGCTTAAAAGCAAATTGATTGTCTAGAGACCTTTTTTTTTCTTTCAAAAAGCTAAAAATAAAAACATAGTTTCATCAAGTAAGTAGCACTTACGAAACTGCATTGAACCCGGTCCCAGCCCAACATGCATCATACTCGACCCGCCATATCCTTTTCGATCATCATGCTCCCTCACAGCCAACGCCTCCATGGCCACAGCCATCTGCTGCTGCACGTCGTACTGGGGCTGATGTTGTTCTCCCCGATCATAATGTGCTATTGGGCCGGATTCACCTGAATACTGCCGCAATTAGTGAACCGCGGGACACAGGGAGGGAGAAAGGGGTTGAATGTGGCGGTGCCATCGTAGTTGGTGAACTGATGCCACGCAACAGTCGATCGTGTCGCGAATTCAGGCCTCGGCTTCATAGGTGAGGGAGTTGATGGCAACCTCGTACTGGGACACAGGGAGGTCGTGGAGGATCGTGGGGATATTACTGGTGCCATAGACGTCGTGGATGTTGGCAAACTTTGTGGGTTTGTCCGGCGGGCAGTGGGGGAGAATATGCCGCCTGTGGTGCATTTTGACGGAGGAACGTGATGAGATCTACGGATGCTATTGGAAGAGATAGGGATTCTGAGAATTTACCGAAGTGTAAATGACGGCAGCGATAAATAAAGTGCGCTGCTACTGCCGTTAAAGGTTTTACTTGTCACCAGAAAGCAATACAAAAAGGGTACTATATCATTTATCAGCAATTGTGGCCAAATAGACATTCAAAATTCAAAATATTTACTTTCCTCTTTGTTATAGAACGAACACCACTGTCGAAGAAAAAAAATAATAATTCAAGTCATTTATAGCAAGACCGAAGCTTACCGTTCCTCATCAACCTATGCAGTCATCAAATAAGCATTTCTTCATTCCTTCTCCGATTTTTTTTTTTTTTTTGCAAAACCCTAGATTTCCAAGTAACGGTAGAATTGGTCACGGATGATTGATTTGTTGAGGAGTCAAAAAAAAATTAAACTTTGATTTATTGAAGAGAAATAATAGAATATAGTGGTCAGAAGTACATAAAAAAAATATTTATGTCTAATAAAATTAGAATGAGGTCGAAAAAAGGGGTGTCAATAGTAGCGCACTAAATAAAAGTTAAGTGTCGACTTGAGAAATTAGAAAAGTGAAAAGAAGGAAAAACTAGAGGAAAAATCATCGTTGAGTCAATTTTTGGTTTGATGATATGCTAGTATTTCTGGAAATTAGGTTCTAGTGACAATATGCGGTGCGGCATTAGTTTCTAGGATGCTAGTTTAGGTAAATAAGTTTTCAGTACATAAACTCGGGTTACATGCAGATTAAAACCAATCGTGTATGCATTAGTTTTGAGGACAAAAATTATTTATTCTTCTTACCAAATTGCCCACCCTTCGCTATTAACTTCCTTTCTCAAAATAATACCAATTTCTTCGCTTGCGTTCTCTCCCACTCAAAGCGAGCAACATTATCATTCGAAACCCTACTTAGTTAAATCTTGAAATGCAAGTTGCTTATTCCGATTTGAAACATAGATTGCAATATTCGACTCACTTTTAACATGAATCGCAGAGATCGGCTATCAAAGTGGATTTTGATTCGCATAACATTCAGCTCATTAGGTCAGAGAAAAGATAAAATATTTTAATTTCCTTTTAAATACAGATCTTTCTCTATATTCATGAAGTATATTCAGCTAATTCTAATGTTAAAATCTAAGAACAGTTGGTTACAATTGTTTAATCAGAATCTAATTACTTTTTTTCCAATTAGTTCAGTTTTGTTTGAATATTAACTCTATTCAATTTTTATTGAATATAAGTTAATTATTAATTTGACTAGCGTATTATTGATCATATATTTAGAATTATGTTATATTTAGCATTGATTCTACTATTTGCATGAGCAAAATGATATAGAATAATTAAGTATAAAGTTAATCTATGATGATAAATGATTTTATCGTTTTCAACCATGTGTAATACATACAAGTTATATACAAAAATTAACTATATATCATTTTATGAATACGTATTTAACATTTATAAATAATTTACCATTGGATTAACAAGCTTCAGAAATCCATCGCTGACCATGTGGAACCAAGTTATACTTGCAGTTGAACCTTCAATACCTTCAGTGGACAAAGTGCTATGTAGCACCCTGCCAAATATATTTGGATTTTGTACTTGGACGCATTCTCAAACTCCACTACATATGTGTAGCACTTCTTGAAAAATTCGTAGCATTCTCAAACATGGAATGTGGCCACCTCATAATGAAACTACCCCTTGTACAACTTGCTATTTTTGCAGACTAACTTGAGATAAAGTGCTAATAAGCTTTTGATTGTAATTAGTAGCAAATACATGCACTGTTGTGGGAAATTCTAACTCGAGACCACTCAAAGAAAAACCCCAAAAGCACAGTGGAAGACGAGATCGTAGTAAGAAGTGTAAAAACAACCAATCAATATCTCAATTCCAATTTAAATCCATAAAAAACCAATCAATATCTCAATTCCAATTTCAATCCAGTAAAAGACCAATCACAATCACCAAACAAACAATATAATATAAGAGCAATAACGAAAAATAAATCACACACTAATTTATAGTGGTTCTACTAACGCTGTGTTAGTGTACATCCACTTTAGGAGAGAGCTTTTATTAAAATCGATGAGAAGAGCACAAAAAATTGATTACAATGATCAAAAATTCTATCAGAATTACTTTGTAGGGAAGTGAATTCAAGAAAATTAGGTTTAGATAAACCCTAATTAGTGGAGGCTAAAACCCTTGTAGTCGCTTTCTGTTGCGTGCAAATCTGGATCCAAAAAATAGCTTATATAGAAGAATAGAAAACCTAGGCAAAGTTCCAGAATTGCCCCTTCCTATATCACAATTCTTCATATCAAGCACATGCCAAAAAACTGGCAGAAGTCGCCACAGACGTCTGTCACTTTGGACAGACGTCTGTCCAAAGTCTCAGGAAAAGTTTCCCTGAGACATCGGACATCTGTCCAAAGTGACAAACGTCTGTCATAGGTCTCTGGAACAAGTCCGCTGAAGCTTTAGATGTCTGTTTAAAGTGATAGATATTTGTCCCAACTTTTGGGTTCCAAACCCTAAGGCGACAGACGTCTGTCACTTTTCTCAAACGTTTGCCGCTGTTGCTCTAGCACCACTCCACCTTCTTCGCCATAACTTCCTCCTCCAAGCTTCAATTTGCGAACAGTTTTCTCCATTACGAAGCACTTCCGACAACTTCAATTTCTCCATATAGTATCGCCAAAATTCAACACTCCACCTAGACACTATATCCATCTCCAACCCCAATGGTACCATACCATCATCAACAACCGATAGCACCAACTATCACCACTTCTACCTTCAACCAAACATGAATGCTTTCCAAATGAGCTCCAGCAAAGCCACCGTCCATTGCACTCCATCAACGAGCTCAGGCAAAGGCCCCGCCCGATAATAAAGTGTTGAAAACATCCAAATCCTAAGCTATCTCACTAAAGACTAGCACTTACCAGGAAGACAGAACCTCAATCTCTCACTGTTACTCTTCTCATCTCCAACCAAGATCCTCCCTCAACCGTGCCACCCTATGGCACCTAGCACTTCTCCAAGCGAATCAAGTTCGAGCAATGCTCGAACTTCCCAACCGGCAATGCCTTAGTGAACATATCCACCGCGTTATCCTTTATGTGCACTTTCCAAAGATATACTTGTTTATCCTCATCCATGGCTACTAGAAATGACTCTCTCACTTAAGTATGCTTCATCCGTGAGCTAAACGCCAAATTCTCCGCCAAGTGAATAACACTCTGGCTATCACATCAACACTATCATGCTTGAATCCCAAGCCACACAACAATTGCCTCACGTAAAGTGCCTCCTTTGCCACCTCCACCGCGGCTATCAACTTCGCCTTTGTAGTAGATAAAGCAACTACGGTCTGCAATCTCGATATCCAACTTATGGTTGTACTCCCAAGTGTGAAGACATATCCGGAAGTTGATTTTCTTCGATCCCTATCACCGGTGTAGTCCAAATCACAATAACAAACCAATTTGCAATCCATTATATCACTACCGCCAAAAACAAGACCATGAAACGATGTACCTCTAAGGTATCTCAATAGAAGCTTCATAGCTTCCCAATGCAATTTTCCTAGATTAGTCATATACCGACTAACCATCCTAACGGCATTTGCAATATCGGACCTTGTACGCACCATAGCATATATTAGACTTCCAACCGCACTGGCATATAGCATCTTTGCCATATAAGCCTTGTCTTTATCCAAGATAGGTGATCCCTTACTCAAAAGCTTCATATGCAAAGGTAAAGATGTATTTGACGCCTTTGCATTCTCCATGCTAAACCGGCAAAGCACTTTCTCAATCTACCCCTTTGAGTCAATTTCAACTCAAAACGCTTTTGATCCCTTTCTATTTCCGTACCTAATATCATCTTTGCTTCTCCAAGATCCTTCATTTCGAACTCCAATTTCAAACTCAGTTTTAGCTTGTTGATTTCATTCTTATCCTTAGAAGCAATGAGCATGTCGTTCACATACAAGAGTAAATACACCCAGCAATCATTTTCAACTTCTTGAAATAAACACAAGCATCTTTGACGCTTCTATCAAAACCATTTTCAAGCATAAAATGATCAAATCTCTTGTACCATTGCCTAGGTGATTGCTTTAAACCATATAGTGATTTCTTTAACTTGCAAACCAAATTCGACTTACATCTACTACAAAACCTTCTAGTTGCTCTATGTAGATGTCTTCATCCAAGTCACCATGCAAGAAGGCGGTTTTCACATCAAGTTGCTCCAACTCCAAGTCGTGAATAGCAACTATAACAAGTAATATCTAGATAGAAGTATGGCGCACAACCGGTGTGAATATCTCATCATTCTCCTTTCCCTTTCTTTGTGCAACCCCTTAGCCACTAGCCTAGCTTTGTATCTCCCATCGTCCTTCGCCTTGTATATCCATTTGCACCCAATAGCACGGTTTCCTTTAGGAAGTGGAACCAAGACCCAGGTTTGATTCTTCATCAATGATTGAATCTCTTCCTCCATGGCACAAATCCACTTCGAGCTATCACTCAACTCCGTAACACCATCAAAGTCCGTCGGCTCATCTTGAACTACATGAAGAGCATAGTCCAAATAATCACAAAAGCTAAGATAGTTCCAATCACCATATCTATCAGGTGGCCTTATAGCATGACGACCAACCCGTGTAGCAATACCATCACCTAAACTCCTTTCGGCACCACCTTGAACCGAATCTTCTCTAGAATCATGCACATCACCAATACTACTACAGGCACTATTTGGAATATGTGATGTTACATCAACTTCTACCTCCTCAAAAGCATCTCTAACTACTCTACTCTCTCTACTCCTTGGACAAAATGTGGGAATAACTTCCTTCTCCTTTGATTCACCATGAACCAAAACCAGAACATCCGATGAGCTCTCATTCTCCAAGAACAAAGCCGACTCATCAGAAGTAACATGACGAGAATTCGTAACATTCTTCATTTCCGGATTCCAAATCCTATAGCCTTTTACTCCATCCGTATAACCAAGAAAAATCCCTTGAAAGCTCTAGGTTCAAGCTTATCATTTCCCGGATCATGCACATAAACCGAACTGCCAAACACACGAAGATAGCTCAAGTCAATGCTCTTTCCCTTCCACACTTCCTCCTAAATTTTTTTACCAAGAGCTGAGCACGGAATTCGATTAATAATATGCACTGCGGTTGACAAAGCTTCAGCCCAAAATCCCTTAGACAAACCCGATGTCAATCTTAAGCATCGAGCTTTCTCAAGTAGAGTACGGTTCATTCTCTCCGCAACACCATTCGACTGCGGATCTCCCGGTGTAGTAAAATGCCTCTGAATACCATGATGCTTGCAAAACTCCAAGAATTCTCCGGAAACATACTCCCCGCCATTGTCAGACCATAGAACCTTCAAAGACTTGCCACTCTCATTCTCAACAAGAGCTTTCCATGCTTTGAACTTTGCAAATGCCTCCCACTTGACCTTCATTACATACACCCATACCTTTCGAGAAAAGTCATCAATAAAAGAAATATAATACCTTGCTCCTCCTATAAAAGCTACCGGTGCCGGTCTCCAAACATTCGTGTGAACATACTCAAGAACCTTTCTCGAATCATGTTTTCCTTCACCGAATGATACTTTGCTTCCCCATGATACATTCTTTGCAAAACTCTAATTTGTTGAAACTCTCCCCAACGATCATTTCCCTCTTTCATAGAATATCCAACTCCTCTCCGAGACATGACCTAACCTCAAATGCCACAATCTAGTTGCATCCAAGCCACGAGAACTGTCAACTCCTACACAAGTTTCACCCACTATTGTCACTCCTTGAAGCAAATGAAGACCATGAGTCCTAGCATCCTTCATCGCCACAAGCGCACCCTTCGATACCCATAAGCTATCACCCTTAATAGTGATCTTACGACCTAAAGAATCCAGCAGCCCCAAAGAGATAAGAGACTTTCGAAGTCCCGGAACATAGCGTACATTAGTGAGAGTATGAACCACTCCGTCAAACATCCAAATTTGCACGGAACCAATGCCTTTCGACTTGCAAATAGCACCATTACCCATAACAATTGAATTTCCTTCTTTGTCAATATAAGAAGAAAAACAATTCCTGTTCGGCGTCATATGATAAGATGCCCCCGAATCAAGCACTCATTCGCTACCCGAAACATCCGATGCAACCGCCGACAATACATCTGCGTCTCCCTCACCAACTCCACTCCCCACCGCTATGGATGAAGATGCTACTTCCTTCTTTGCCTTCTCCTTGTTTGGACACTTATTCTTCCAATGACCGGGCTTCTTACATATATAGCACTTGCCATTTCTTTCCTTTGACTTTCCTCTCCAACCGAGGTTCCTTGATTTACAATGCCACCGGTTCTCCTTCTCCACATGTCTCTCCTTTTCCACAAATAAACCATGACCACTACTAGCACCACTACTTCCATCACCTAACTCCTTCATTTTATCCCGCAACTTCTCACTAAGAAGACCCATTTTGACATCATCTAGAGTCAAAGTAACCCGGCTATAGATTAAACTATTTGAGAAACTCGTATAACGGTCCGGTAACGAACACAAAAATATCATCGCCTTTTGCTCTTCCTCAATCTTCAAATCTACCGCCTTCATCTTCATTAGCAAATCATCAATTTATTCAAGTGTGTCTTAAGCGAAGTACCTTCCTTCATCTTATAGGTGAAGAACGTTCGCAATAAGATCAAACGATTAATCACTAAGCTACTTCCGACCACTTTAATTTCTCCATATAGTATCGTCAAATTCAACATGCACGAGATACATATGCAAATGCACCTTCATATTCAACAAGCTTAGGATGTCCATCGTCGAAATCCCATGTAAAGAGAGGTTGTGTTTGCACTGGGAACTTCAATGTCGACATATGACAAAGAGCCACGTCAACAATAAGTTCAGTAACAGCAGACCCTGCTAGATAGATTAGGATGTCTTGCTTTGATGCTTTACAAGTTGAGCTATAACATGTTTTCAATTAATAATATACATATTTGACAATATTAATTAATATACCGCAATCCCATTCGATATTTTTTTTAAACTTTCATGATAATGGATCAACCATAGATTTTCAATGTTTCAGTTTGTGGCACAACTAACACAACTTTCATGAAAAAAAGTACAAGATTTACAATTTAACTCTTAATTGAAGGGTCACCCTTACACAATATACTATCCAAGGCTCTACTGAAGCTCCTTGAGTTTTGACACCTCGATACCTAGTGGTGTTGTGCTATGCCTCTTATTATTCTATAATGTTGTTTGCAGTTTTCATATAATTCAGCACTTAATGCTCTACCCTAGATGGTTTATTGATTTTCATGGGTACAAGGTTGACCCTGAGATTGAGTATACATTAAAACCTTAAAAAACAATTATAATATGTATGTATTTTCCATAATTTGTCAAGTATGTGTACATCTTATGCAACTATTGTTATGCCTGTGAAACATATTTTTTTGATAACAAGAGTGACACTTCATTCAAGCAGAGTACTCATTATGATGTCTTAAAGGCTCGAACTCATGACCTCTAGAACCTTCATCTAAAAGGTCACACCTCTAACCACTTGCACAACATAAATTTCATTTCTAAATCAAGAAAAACTAGTAGCTAATAAGAGTGTACTCACAAACGACCGTGACCCTCGAAATAAAATGTTTCTAATTCCTTGTTTTCTCGCGTTATTCCAGTAAATATTTTTTTTTTGTATTCATTGTAAAGAGATTAGCAATCACTAAACTTATTTTGTAAGAAACAAGAGCCATCGTTAATTTTTTATATATATAACATCCAACTATGTTATACAACACACACACTCAAGTACTTTATTTACAAAATCAAACAATACAAAAGGTTAAATGCTAGAGACTCAAATAAGTGGACGAGTAACAACAACAAAAAAAAGAATCAAAAACACTTATATGATGTATCATATAGTAGTAAAACATTACAAGACATACAAATGTACGATTCCAAATCAGTAAGTCCTTCAGCTCAAACTCACCTTAAATCACCAAATTAGATTCAAGAGGACATTAGACATAAATCACGGAGCTCAAAATTTGGGAAAATGAAGCTCTTAATCTACCAAACAATCCTCATCCAAATCAACTCTAGATGACAAGAAGTTACTTCAAGCCACATGAGCAACCATAGATAACAACATTAACCTAAATTAGTTGCCAAACTTTCGAAAGATAAGATCCAATTCCTTTGCTTCATCACTATTGAATCAATTGATTTAATGATTGCACTACGTGTGCATAGACATACACACACCCTACCTCGTATATTGTTTTATCTTTACATTCAAAATCATGATTTTTATTCTTTAAATACTTTTTTTTAAGAATATTAGAAATAATTAAATTTTCTTTCATTTAAATAAATATAAAATATAAAAAAATATTTAGTAATTTTAAATTATAATTGCAAATGATAAATATTATAATTTATTTTACTTTGATATGTAGGATAAATTACTTTTTCATTTTAATTATTTTTATAAATAAAATATTGTATCTATGTACATTTATATTTAAATGAAATAACCAACATGATAAAATAACAAATTTAAAACATAATTAGACTTACCATTAGAATTAGATTTACCATTAAACTATAAAAATGTTATATAATTATATATGAAAAAAATAAACAAATAAAAGATAAATAAAAAATAGTAGATAAACTGTTACATCTTTATACTTAAAATGATAAAAGATCGAACATAATATACATTAAAAAACATCATATATTGCTTTATCTTTATATCTAAAATTATATCCTAATAATTCATTTTTTTTCTTAAAAATGTTGAAAGTACTTTGGCAAGTCTTCAATGATTTGTGTGACTTTTTCTTGTTTATCTTTTTTGCAAAATTTTGACCATTTCCTTTGCTACTATACCTTTTTGCTCTCACAATTGTCTTTCGGTTGGCATTTACCCTTTTAAGAGATGTACGTACACAGTTTTTATCTCATTTTGCATAGAAATAGTTTTCTTATTATTCCTCCTCTTTATTGCATTGTTCTTTATAGCCCTTAATACCATGAAGTTTAGTTTGTCCCACCTATTACACTTATCTTTTATTGAAGTACTGTAAAATTATTTGCCTATTCATAGATAAGAAAACAATAAAAAAAATACATTATGTCGCTACATTAAATATCTTTGAAAATGGCATGCCTATTTCGAAATTCGAATCTAATTTTGTATTCTAAATGCAGTATGTGTTTGTATGTGATAGTGGCTGGTTGGAAGATACCGAAGAATGGAGGATAAATAATTTAGTGTCAGACTTCCTGGAAAATTTCAAAGAATGTCTCCTAGAAATTTATGTTGGAAAGTTGTCTTTGGTTCTAGTTAATGGATCTACGATCTAGATTTTAATGAAGAAAACGTAATGGTCAATTTATCGTTCATAGTAATACAAGCTTTAGTTTTTCTTTATATTTTTCTAAGCTAAATTGTTTTCACTTAAGTAGATGATTTGTTTTTTATGTTTAAGACTTGCTTTGTAATTAAAAAACTTCTTTGGTTTGGAGTACATATGGAATTTTGAACCTTAATTTACTACCCTTAGGATTTTAACCATTAATGCGCCTTTTTGCTCAATGAACTACTATAACTTAGCAAATTTGATATTTTCTCACTTTAAAATAATAAGTGAATGTGCATGGCTGATGTGAATGGATATTGATTTCTTATTTTAAAATTTAAAATTTTATAATAAGAAACATAGAAAGTAAATGGTTTTGGAATAACAACTATTGCATTGTTACTAGAAGTTGATTTTAAGTTTTATGTCAACTTACCTTTTAATGGCATCGAACAACTGAAGTTTTTATGCATTTGCAAGAACAAAAGAATGTCTATAGTAATCCTTATTTTATTCTGTGTTACTTTGTTGGACTTTAAAATAACTGTTTTTCACAGGGGTGATACTTGGATGGCTTGAGTGAACTTTCAAGTTTCAGCTGTTTACATGTTTCATCTAAACAAATAACGGACAAGCCTTTTAATAATTTCTTGATACAAATTATTTTTTACAGAAACAGGTCAGATCAATAAAATCAAATCTTATTAGTTTAAAGAAAATATGATCAACTTATATGTTTTGTTTTTTCATCAACTCTAGTTATGCTACGGGAATTGGTTCGCCAAAGCAAAGATTTACTACTATATCTAAATATACAGGCAAACAAAATTTTGATTTGGTGGTTTTTGATTGACAGTGCATTTTAGGATCTTATTCAACTGTAGTTATAATGCATCAGTTAATCTAAAGCATTAAGTTGAAATTCAAACCAGTGGATGAACTCTTACTGTGTTTCTCAATAAGAGCAATTGATTTAAATTTCTTTGACCAAAGCGGTCAGTGGTTTGTGCAATTATCATATGGTTATTTTTCCTGAATTTTTCCCAATTTTCTTGAGGTAATGCCAGTTACGGTTATTGTGATAGAGCAGACTCAAGCGTTATTCTCAGTAGCCTTCTTAATCACAATATGTGATTAGATGAACATATTATGAAAATAAACACTTTCACTCCATGATGAACAAATTACAAAGCAACAAGCACTACTTGTACACATCCTCTCAATATGCAAAATAAAGCAAATAATTTCAATTTTATATATTTCTGAAATTGGCTACTGCAATTCATTCGTATTTACCAAATGGAAAACTAAAAACACACACTGATTGTAGTTTATAGAATTTGCATTGCTTTAGCTGCACACAAAATCCTACTACAAAAAGATGCATGAAACTAAGAAAAAAGACCAAGGAAATCACTTTTTCTCAAAAAGTAATTGAGCTCTACAGCTCCTGATCAAAATGTCAAGCATTGATTTTAGAGTGCGGAATTTATGCTTCTTTATTCTTTAGAGGTTTCAGGCTTTGTGTAGCACCGATCAATCATAAGATAAATGGTTTCTTCTTCGAAACGAGTAACCATTTTAGGCCATAGCCAACATTGATGGTGGTGAAAAAATCCCTACCCCAAATAGAATATGCTGAAATTACTTTGTTGGTTGTGCACCTAAAGATAGCTAATAACTGAATGTTTAAAAAATCATAAGTTTTCTTTACTGTTAAACCAACCCTAAAATTAAAAATCAAACAACCGGCTCCACTTTAATTTGTTCATTTAGACAACATATGTATAATGCAAGGAAGAACTGATGTGAAGATAACTAAAGCATGCATAAAATGTTAATAAGTTGGAAATTATTTTTCTTCCCAGTAGAATAAATTATATATTTTTCTCATAAGATGCTAAGATACCCTCAACAATGTAATTAAAAGAAGAAAACTTCTACATAATTGAAGATATCTTTCTAACTGTAACATTTAACTCCAAGGGAACATATAGTTAAAATTTATATAATTGTGGCTTCACTACGAAACTTCTTGAATGTCTTAACATGACAAATTCAACAATAGAAACACAGGTTGAGAGATGAACCATGTATAATTTTATAATAATAACGATTTTGTGTTTTAATATATAACCTCTAACTTAATTGATACCTACATGTATCCTTTTATATAAAAGATAACATGATTTGACTTGTTATACATAATGACAAATTTTTATGTCAATTTATTGAAAAGTAATTTCATTTAATTTTCTATTGGAATTCTATTTTGTAATTATATCATTTTTGTATTTCATTTTTTAAGCAAACATTACTTTTAATTTTACCAAAAAAATAAACTTGTTAGCGAAAAGATTAAAGCATTATCATTCCACATAATTAAAAATTCTTTCCTATTAAAATATATATTTATCATTTAAAATACAAATATTTTAAAGCAATTGAGAATAGTTTCTTTGTATAATTGTACAATTCTATAATAAATAATGTATGACATAATGTGACATTACATCAACATATTAAATAAAAATATTTTATTAAATAGATAAATGCAAAAACATAGCTTTTCAAAAAATGCGGATAAATACTTGATATCTGAAAAAACGGATATGGATGTGGATACGAAGCATCCGCATCCAAAAATTATCCACCCGATTTTTAACAAGAGTATAGTTTATATTATGTGTGTTTTTGTACAACGAAAGATATATAATTTATTGTTTTATAAAGTTAGTATTTTATATTATATGCATTTAATGCATATTAATGGCTCACAACTATTTATTATCATGATATTTGTTTATTTTGACACTTTTATAATCAATGGAATTGAACAAAAGTTTATGCTAAACCAAAATTTTCTATTTATGTTTTTTGATTTATCGATTACTGATGGATAAGATAATTATTTATTTGATATCCGTCCATATTAACGGATACAGACATCTGATATCCAAAAATAATGTATGATGCAGATGGGACACTATACGCATCCGAAAGTATTTGTTGATATGCCTAACTTTATTTATCATTTTACTCAATAATTTTTTTTTAATCTTGATATAAGATTATCTTATTTGTTTGTCTAAATGGCAAATGAAGATATACGAATTAGTTTTACGCGTTTAAAATATATAAATGATTGCAATAGCATTGCATTGAAAAACACAAACTTCTTTAAGTTATCTTTTCTTAAAAGCATTCATATTTGTCTTTTATAGAAAATAGTTTTGTCTATTCATTTTAAATTAAATGATGATAAAATGTTCAAACAATTTTTTTAGCAAGATATAAATGTTGCAAAACAGTTTTCACAAAAAAATATAATAAAAAGATTGAATAAGATCGACAAAAAATGGTATCTTTTTGTACATATTTTATATTGAATTTAATTCATCTAGGAAATAATCGAAATCATAATTGTTTAAAATGATAAACTTATTTTTCTACACAAAATGATAAGGATTAAAATTATAGCTTCTATATTTACAAAGCAAATTAATTTCATAAAAACAAAAATTTTACATAAAATTTGTCCAAGATAGCTATAAAAGAGGCTATGATACCTAATTTTAGTAGCAACTTCTTGATTCTAAAAGAATGTTTAAACATAAATGATAAAAGATAAACAATTAAAGACAAAAAACAAAGATTAAAGGTAACTGGTAAAAATTAAAAGATAAAAACTAAAAGATAAAGGTAAAAGTTTAAAAATTAAAGGTAAAAGATAAAAGGTATACTTGCACCTGTGCCAAAACTATACGGATTAGCATAAAAGATGAAGGATAAAGAATGAAAGATAAACTTGTATGTACTCCAAAACTGTATTGTAAAGCAAGCTCGTGTATTTACAATAAAAAATACCATGTATTTTAATATTTTTATATTAAGCAAAAGCTTTTATCTTTTAATATCATGAAAAAAATAAAGAAAGTAGTGTCAAATATAACACCTTAACATATAAAATTGTCATCGAAGTGAAAAAGGTAAAATATTATTTTGCTTCTTAATATTCTCGCTAGGAGGATAAATTATTTTATTTTTTCATAAAGATTAATTATTTTATCTTTTCTAAAAAAGATCAATCCAATGTAATTTTCAAAAATTAATTTTAAGAAGCTAGTTATTTATCCTTTGTTGCTAAAAGTAATTCAAAAAGATAATTTTTGATATCTTTTTCTTAAATGTATTTTTATTTTTATTTTTGATCTTTTTATAGATCGGTTACAATACATCTACTATAGCATTACTTCAAAACATAATGCAATCACATCACTTAATATCAAATTGTTTTAAATTTCCTTAATAGTAACTAAAAAAATAACTTTCTTTAAAAAAATGCAAAACTGGTTTGAACTATATAAACAAAAATATTCATCTCTGTTAATTTTCAAAATAGAGATGAATCCCAATAATGAAGATATAATGTATACCATTAAATACAACTGCATAACTTGAGTTTTTTTATAAGGATAAATTCTTTTATCTCTTCTCAAAAAATTGAATCCATTTATTGTTTCTCAAAAAGATCCATTTATCCTTTTTTGTAATTTCCTTTTGTTTTCTCAAAATACTAATTATTCATCTTTTTTTGAAACATAAAAAATAAGTCTTTTAAATCGATAAATTTTGTTATCCTTTTATGTAGATTAATCAAATAAATTTTATTAGGTCCTGGTAAAATTACATCATCATAACGGTACATAGTGACATCTCAGTGGTTCCAAATTTGTCTCATAATAACAAATCATAATGGCTATATATACTTTCTTTTTGAAAAAATTATATTAGTTTTTGAATAAATAAGCAAAAGAATTTTCATTTATTAATCTTCAACATAAAGGTGTAATATGTCCACCTTATGAACTATGATAATTTTGTATTTACTAATTACTTATCTTTAAATTTAAAAGATAAAATTTAAAAGATAAACCAATTGATGAACTATGATATTTTTGTATTTTTATGTTCAAAAGGATAAAACATGAAGAATAAAACATTTAACATACAAAACTTGATAATTATTTATCTTTAAATATAAAAAGTAATGCATAACAGATAAATTGCATAACAGATAATTTACTTGATAAATTGTTGCACCTTTACATTTAGAGTAATATTTTTATCTTTATACATATAGTGAATTGATTTATATTTATAAAGAAAGATAAATTTTTATATTTTGTTACATCAATCAACAATATTTTGTCCTAAATATTTGTAGATTTATTTGTTAAAAAAATTGCTAAATAAAATTGTCAGTTTAAAATAAATTGACTATTTATTTATAAAAATGATTTATAAATGTTAAACAAGTAAATACATCAAATTAACAAGCTAAAGCTGATAACAATTATAATTTTGTAGAAATGAATATTATTTTGTGAAATCCTTTGTCATTCATATTATGCTTGTCATTTACCAATCCAAAAATGAAAAAACTATTGTTATTATAAGTAGGCAATTGAAATAAAATTTGCATGCATGACAAAACTGAAGTTCACTAAACATAACATAAATTGATGGGAAGTTATATTACATAACATAAACCGATGAAATTTTCTTTTCTTTTTATATGCTAATCAGGAGAGTGAATTCCAACAAAGAAATGATTTCTTGCACATTTGCGATGAGATCATATCTTACATATATTGTAGCATATCATCATGCATTTATAGCACCAAATACCTCATATTTAATACTTTATTATAAAGAAGAAGCTGCTATCTTTTAATTTAGTAGACACAAAACTACTAAAAATGATATCTGGGTATACAGATGAATTTGTCATCATAGTGTAAAAATAATAAAATTAGTTTTTTTCTTAATATTTTCCCTATAATGACAAATTGTTTTGTATTTACTCAAAAATATAAATTCTATCATCTATTTTTCTAAAGGATAAAATCTTTTACCTACCTCCATAAATTATGTTATATTTTTTCATAAAGGTAAATTCTTTTATTTTTTTCACAATGATAAATGCCTTTATCTCTTTCCTTGTGACGAACCGTATTTCAAAAGGTTTAAATCGACAGTAATCCACACATGTCCAACTTAAACAATCCGGAACATAGATAATCAATGGGGTTAATTAAGAAAAATAAGAAAATAAGAATAAAACATGCATAGAATCTCACAGCGGAATGACAAAATATAATAATCAAATAAACAGTTCATGAAGCTGTTTATATTATACATTTGATTATAATCTATACAACATTTATCAAAGTTATATGTACAATAGGGATAAATAAATAATTCAGTAGAACAACATGATGCAGAGAATAATAACAGTAATAATATACCAAATCTCCATCTTCGTCCTCCGGAAAAATGATCTTCAATGCGCTGAAAAACTCAAGGCTGACCTGAGCGTAATGAAAACAAAACACTCGAGTCAGGACTAAACTATTATTATGTGAGTCAAATCGATATCGCATATAACATGAGTGCTGTGGCGCTAGAGATGTTTACGGGGTTTCATATCTCTTATCTAGTGTATAACGTGCGTGCAATAGCTCAAGAGATGTTACGGGATTTTTCATCTCTTAAGGATTCATCAAATTATTTATATGTAGTAGAATACACTACATATATAATGTCTAATTAGTCAAAAAAAATTCTTTGCATTAAGGCTTTACATTAATCCCCCATAACACGTTTTTAAGCATTAGCGTACAGTTTGCATTTGACACAACCAGTAGCACGTCGGTAGCCAGTGATGCGCCATGATACGATAACACTAAACCAAAATTTTAGGGGTCTCGTATAGGGATAAAAGTATGACAAGGCACGTGAGGCAATGCCCAAGGTAGGATACTACCAGTTTACCCTTCCCGACTGATGGTAACCCCTAACGGCCCACCGCAACACAACACTCCATAAAATCCACGGGTGCGCACCAATCAATCACAATGTAAATGATGGTAATACAAAGGAGTGTGTCCGCTAGAGGTAGCTAGCCTCATTGGGCGATACGGCTCCTGCTTTAGTCATTTCAAATTGGCACAAGTGTCGGGGTCTATCCATCATCGTTCTCTTTCTTCGAATCCAGCAAACGATACCAAATCCAACCACTTCGTTCTAGAGTCTCCACCGCGTACTTAGTTGTTAAAGTGGTTCCAATATTGACAGAGAGTATGCCAATAAAAGGCCCCGGTCTCTTTAACAACCAAACACCATTTTACACACCGGTTGGTACTTTTATATTTCAAAAACAATTCATACTTGATATTAAAATATCATATTCAGTTCAAAATAAAATTCATTTCGAAATCATCATATTTACTCAAAATATACCATTTCACTTCAAAATCATTTTTGCCTTAATATCTCGATTTCGCTACCAAAATTGTTTCGAATTTGAATTTTGGTTATAACTTCATTTTAATCTAATTCGCATTTAAATCCACGATTTAAATATAAACCTTCCAGCCTTTGACCAGTTTGAATTTTAGAAAATAGTTTGGAAAATTTTATATTGTTTAAAAATAGCTTAAATAGTTAAAATAGTTTGATATAAAATGATTTAAGTATTTAAAATGTTTTGTAAAGTAAAATAGTTTGGAAAATCAAAAAATTTGAATATGTAAAAAGATAGAATTTAAATAGTTATATTAAAATATTTATTTAAAAATAGTTTCAAAGTCAAACTGATTCAATTCCAATTTTTCCCCAATTCAAATCAATTTTAATTTCCATTTCAATTTAATCATTCAATACCGATTTCAATTCGAATCAATTCCAATTTTCATTTCAATTTAGTCGATTCAATTTTCATTTTAACTTCAAATTCAATTCAACAATTCGAGTCAATGATTTAAATTTCAATTCAATTCTAAATTTAAACATTTCAATTTATATCAATTTCGAGTTCAATTTCGAAATATCGATTTAAATCACTGAATTCAAATTAACCTTCAATTTTCGAATTTAGATTCAAATCTTAAAATTTATTCCATTCTCGAGTCCAAATTTTATATATTCATTTATATTACTTTTACTTAGCAATAATTCAAAATTCGAATGAAAGTTCAAATCCTTTTTAAAACAAATAAATTTTCGGAATTCAAATCATATTTTGATTTTAACTTCAAAATCTCAAATTTCATTTTTAAACAATTTCGTTTAACAAATTCCGATTCCAATATTTTGAGCTTAATTTCAAAATAATTCGATTTCTATAAATTCGATTTTACTTCTTTAAATCAAACTCATTTAAATAATTTCAAATCAAAAATTTTAAAATCTTTTAATTTAACCAAATCCGGTATCCGTATATAATTTTCTATCATATGGCCAAGTGAATCAATTATTCAATTTAATTCAGGGATGGATATATATCATTTCAATCCAAAATAAATGTCATAGGTATATATCATTTCAGCCTATTTCTTAATTTATTCGAAATAATTCAATTTACAGTTTTATATAATGTAAATAATATATAGGATGATAACGTGATAAATCAAAATAAATAAACATCCAAATCATCCAAAATATCAATCAATAGCATCCATCATAATCAACGTCCAAAACAGTCAAAATATCACACAATTAACTGGTTATTAGTAATCGAGAGTTTAACTTGCAATTTAATATCAATTCGATTTAACCATAAAATTTAAATTTATATCCGTTCAAATTTGATGTTAATTTTAAATATCAGTTAAACTACCAACAGTCGGTGAAATAAATAACCTCACGATTTCAATTTAACTAACATAAAAATATTTTAGTACGTCGTGAGCGTTAAAACACTCACCTTTTTATTTGAAATTGAAAATATTTTCAGCTCCAAATAAATACCACTTCGTTTCCACGCCAAAGGATTCCAACGTGATTTGTTTCATTCAGAACGGGCCTCGTACGCAAAAGATGTACGGTAATTATTATAACTATATAATTTAACTTAATTAACAAAATAAAATAAGAAAAAGAAAACACGTTATCTTCATTCCAGGCAAACCCAAAAAACACGACCTAGAACCCAAATGTCGCGATCGACCTCACCATCTACCTCCGACGATCTCGTCGCCGACCACCACGTGTACGCACGCGCACTCAGCTCCCATCCCCGTTCACCACGTAGCCAAACCCTCAATCGATGCGAAGCCCTAACGCGGTAAAAACAATCGCCATGCCCAATCGATCCATCAGCTCCGACGCTTCTCCTCTCATGCGCGATGCTCCTCCGCGTTTGCGATCGCTCATGTTATTTTTTTTTCCTTTTCATTTTCATTTTTGTTTTTTTTCAATTGATAGCTTTCTTTGATCGGCACGATTTAAGAAGAGGCGAAAAGAAGATGTTACGAGGTAGACAAAAGAGCGTGGGTTGTGTATGAGAGACGTAATGGAGAAGGTAAATATATAATATTGTATTAGAAAATATGTAACGACCCAGATTTTTCTGCCATTTAATTTTGAATATTTAAATGGTTTAAATATTGGATTTGGAATTATAATTGAGTTAGTAAGTTTTTAAAACTGAAATTTTAAGCGATTTCGAAATTTTGGAATTGTCAATTTAATTGACGCGTTAAAATAGCGATCCAGGGCACGGTCTCGGAATTCGACAAAACAAGATCCATTGGATCCGTAATAGTGTATTATTATCGGATTCCAAATTTCATAGTATTTGGAGTTATCGTTTGGTCGTACGGGATACAAACGCGCTGAAATTAATATCGAAAATTCGATATAATAATTGGGTTCAAAAAGCTATCTTTTCCATACGATCGAATTAGGACTTGTAACCTTTTCCATTGCGTTCGAAATAGGGGTATAACATTATAAACGCCTAGCGACACGCCTCAATAGGGGTTTGGAATTTCAAGATATGGAAACGAGATATTTTATAATTAAATAAATTTATAAATTGGAAAAAAATCATAGCCGTTCCTTCCTTCTAAAGCAAGCCCAATTATATACACAAGCTTTCCCCTCTTTCTTTTCAATCAGTTCGTGCTCCTTCCCCTTTTAAATCACGAGCTTTCTCCCTACCTTCCTTCAAGTTGAACGTATTCACTCAGAGAAATATATATATATATATATATATATATATAAAGGAAAATCAAAATCGTGTCTTTATTCTCCTTCTCTTCTTCAAACGAAATCATTCGACAAAAAAGAAGAAGGTTGGAGGACGTTGTCTTCTGTTCGATTTCATCCTACTGTCTTTAGTTGTGTTCAGTTCGATTTCATCAAAAAAAATGGGCGAACGCGCTCAGGCGCGATACTCTGGCCGAAGAAATGGCCGGGGGGGGATGCAATTCGATTTATGGCTGTAGGCCGTTGTGGTGTCGTGACTCGCATGCAACCGTGAGAGGAGGATGGTCGCGTGGCTTCTCAGTGAGGATGAGAGGTCTGGACTCGCATGCGGCAATGGTAGTGTTAATCGAAGGCGGTGGCGACTTAACAAGTGGAGGTAGGGGGTTCGTGTTCACGAGTAAACTCGAGATGGGTTCGACGCGTTTTGACATTGAGCAGTGGAGGCGAAGTTATGGTGTTCGTTGCAGAGCTCGTTCGGAGAGAGGTTCGTAGGTGCAGGCGAGTTCGAATTTCGTGCCGTGGGGAGGTGATGGAAGCTTGCATGGGGTGGGTGTCAGGCCATGCATCTTCTATTGGGAGAGAAGAAGCTGGGTAATTTATACATTTAAGCAATTATTTAATTTAGTTAAATTATAAATTAATTAGTTCAAAACCTTACATATTCGTATTTAATTCGTACGAGGTCCAAATTTACGAAACAAGTCACGTTGGATAGTAGCGACAAAACACTATACACTGGAATGTTGGAATTGGAACGATTGGCGATTTCAGAGTAGAAAAAAAAATCAAGGTGAGAAATTCTCACTCATTTGGATTGCCAAATTTAAATTTAAATGTTTAAATTTAAATTATTTGATGCTTGATTGGATTGATAAATTATAGTTATCTGTTTGATGATCATGTATATAGTAGTATATATATTATTAGTTGGAGTGATATTCCCGCACATTATAGCGAATGAGACCCTATGCGCCCTGCATAATAGCGGATGACCATATATACCACGATATCCCCCTCGAAGTAGGATTGGTATTTTTATTGTTGTCTAACATCTATGGATGAAGAGAAAACAGGTTGGAGGGATCCAACTGGATTCCTCAAATATATTTAGTGTTTTTCACATATATAAAAATATATGATGTGATTGAATAATCTACTAGATTATTGTGCATTGTAAATTTTTACTTGTTATAATAGCATGGGAATTAACTTTGGTATATTAAATACCATAAATATTATTTTGAATTTTTAAGCAATTAAAAGGAGATTTTTAATATAAAAATATGTATATCGAAATTTGGATTATTTAAAAGAGATTGATTTGAATAAGCAAAAAAAATTGGTTTTTGATCGTACTAAATAATGCGGGAAAAAAGATAGAGATTTTAAAATAAATTATATAAAGGGATTTTTAAGACTGGATTTTAAAATGATATTCGGGAGGAAAAAAATATGGAAAGAAGTTGAAATCGATATTAAAAATAGATTGGCAAAAATGAATAGAATTTATAAGAAATTAAATTTATAAAATGGAATTTTATAAATGAAATTATTTTTAGTGAAACTCAAAGGAGTTATAAAAATTTATAAACGATGTTTATAAATAAAGGAAATCGATATAAGATGATAAATTTGGAATATAAATTTACAAGGAGAATTTATATTTGAATATAAAAATAGGGTAAGAGAAAAATAGTGGATACTATTTTTGAAGTGAAAATTGTTAAGGAGACCAAAATGGAAGCGATGTGATGGAAATCGAGAGGGATTTATAAATTGAAATTTGGTTATTGAGATTTAAAAATATATTTTTATTAATAAGTTAAGTTTTTAGTTTAAAAAGGAAAATTTTACTTATTAAACCATGTAATTTAAAGTTAGTTAGTATTGAAATACTTTAGAAGTGAATTTTTCAAATACTTAATATTTATTTTAATAAATCCTAAAGTTTTTAAACCTGCTTTGAAAGTGATGTTATAAAGAGTGTTTTCAATTTTTTTTAGATATTATTTGAACATGTCTTAAAAATAAATTATTATTATCCTTTTAAATACTTAATTTTTATGTATATATATAGAGAGAGAGTTTGTAATGTTTTAAATTTATTTATAAATCTTCTCGAGAGTTGGAAAAGGGTTGTTCAGTAGATGGGATTATGAGAGGATTCTCAAAATGGAATTTAAAGAGAAGAAAGAAAAATTCCCAAATCGTTAAATAAGAATGAACTTCGAAGAAAATGAATTAAAATTCATAAAAGAAGTTAGAGTGGGTTTTTGGAATTATGGACTAGTGAAATAGATTTTGGAGATTTTAAAGGGAAATAATTAATAGAATTCTAGGAATTTATGGAATGCGTTGTAAACGAGTTAAGGAATTTACAAATAAATTGTAAATGATTTTGAGAAAATAGCAAATAAATGGAATACTTCCTAAGTGTTGAACGAAAAATGGAGTTGAAAAAAATATATTCTAAGTATTGGAAAAGTTTGGGAATGTTTCGTTGAGAATATAAGGATTTGAAATCGTTTCAAATGTTGGAAAGTTTGGAATGGATTTGAATATACATATCTTATAAAGATATTTTGGAAAATAAATTTTGAAGAAATTATAATAAGGCCTGATGACTGCTTATGGATGTTTTATTGATAGTAAAATTACCGACTATCAATTTTGGCCAATTTCGTTAATCGTTTCGAATAGTCCGGGATCAGATTTTAAATATTCGAAAACCACTTCGATCCGGTTTGAACATTACGAATGGATACCGTGAAGACAGAGAAGATAGTGATTCGGTTTGTCCAGACCCAGGACAACTTGTATGGATGAATGCTATTGGAACATCGTCATTGGAGGACGATGAGCATTCTAAGTGAAATTATTCTTGAAAGGTAATCGTAGCTTCTAGCCTCATCAACCGGAATGGCTGCAAATCAGGGGATATGCAGCAAGGCTAAGTTGGTTATACCCAATTAGGGTATGTTATCACTTTTCTAGATAGCCTCAGATATATTCTATTATGGATACGGTTGCATGCAAAAGAGCTCTCGATAAGGATGGGAACACCAGGGGTGATAGCATATTCGGTCTATCTAGGTTAGGGGTAGTCCGGTCTTATGTTGTAGGGGATCCCGGCGAGGTCCTCGGTACATTTTTCTAGATGTGTACCATGACAGGTGGTACCCCAGTGCCTAGTCATTGTATGGAATCCAATCTCCAATAAGCACCGTACGGTTTTGATTGTGCCCAATTATGCTGAAACGTGAGATGCAAGCATTTCGGCTATTTTCTATTTACTTGGTTTAGACACTATTATAATATCATACGGATTTGATAAAAATGTTTTGGTTATCGTAAGGTAAAAACCCATTGTGTTTATATGTGATGTGGTCTTACGAGATACCTTTGTTTTCAAAGGATTTTGATAAATGTTAATAATTCAAATTGAGTGTGCTTTTCTCACGCTGGTTTTCCAGACTGACTCAGGTGTTATTTATTATAATGCTTGGGTCAGACCGAGTATTGCAGATTCAGGTTAGAATGCTATGAAGCTCAGAAGACGAGCTGGAGGAGTTCAGACGTATGTCACGTACTTGGTTATTTCTGCTGTGTGAGTTATGTATATCAGGGCATGTTATTATAACTGTCCAGATCGATGTATTGATTGTTGTACTCTGATGGTTGTAAGTAGTAAACAGCTACAGATTCTTTTGTATAAAATATGTAATTATATATTATATTTTGTTCCGCTGCGATTGTGAGATTTTGTGTTGTTGTTTCTTTTTTCTTCTACCTTTTTCTTCTTCACCCCTAATGAATTGGTGTTTCCGCCACTCGATTGCTCGGCATTCTATACAGTGGACGTTTTGATGTCGATTTTCGAGGGTCGAAAATCTCCATTCGTTACAAAATATCTAACCAATAGCCCATGAAATTTCGAACTCCAAATGACTCGTGCCGCCTGGCATTCATAATGTTTTACCTCTATTTCGAACGCAGTGGAACTAGTCTCGAGGGCTAATTCGATCATATGCAAAAGATAGTTTTTCAAAATCAAATTATTTAAATTAAATTCCTTTAATTAATTTCTACGCGTTTCAAGCTCGCACGGCCAAACGATAAGTCCGATCACTACGAAACTTGAAATCCTGTAATAATTCACTATTACGGATCCAATGAAACTAGTTTCGTCGAAATCCGAGACAGTGGCCAAAATGGTTATTTTTTGCTTGTTAATTATAATATAAAATTCCCAAGTTCAAATTACTCACTTTTAAATCCAAATTTAAATGCTAACAATCTTCTTTGTTGTTTAAATAAAATTTAAATCAATTTCCAATGTCATTTTCGTTCACATTAATTCAATATTTAATTATTTAAATAATTGCAATATTAAATTTTTAACAATTTAATTATCCAATAAATCACCATATTTCAATATGAGTTATTTAACTTATAAAAAATTAATTTAAAACGAATCCAAATAATAAAACAACTACTTTCATTTTACAATCATTCAACATTATTATTCAATTCAAGCTATTGATTATAACACATTCGATACATAGAATTCCATTTCAATACCGATTATTGCCTAAATCTTCGAAGTTGTTTATTTCAAAATTTTATCTAAGTTCATATCAAATAAATTACATAAATAAACATTAAATTTTTATTTCTAACTATTTTTATTCAATAATCATATTAAATTTCATAATTTAAAATAGTTAAAAGTAGGGTCGTTACATTCCTAAAAGATAAAAAACGAAATCATAAAGATAAACTCATTTATCTATATTGAAGATAAATTTCATAGGATTACATTAGATGAGAGAAAACTTAATTCACAATGAGATCAAATAATGTCAAATTTATATCAAGTTGTTCTAAACATCCTTAAAAGAAGATAAGCCATCAAATTTAGCAAAAAGAAGATGAAATTAAGCCAAACAATCACACTAAATACAACCCTATAGTCACTTCATTTTCTTTGAATTACCGTTAATTTTTTTTATAAAATATAAAGTAACTGAGATTACCTGTAACAACCATTTTTTTGATTGCCGTCGGAAAAAAATATTTATAATAGAAATTTTATAATTGAGTTTTGAAAAAAAATATGTGAACACTTTATACTTGCTGTCACTAAATGTTTATAAAGTAGTGTTTGAACATTTTGCTATCACAAAGTTGTACACAGTTGCTTCCATCATCATTTTTATACGAGCCGTGTCCTTTTTCTTCACTAAAGCACGTTTGAATTAAATGAATATGTATAAAGTGTTAGCCAGCACACCTTTCATTTTGACTTGTACACAACTATGAAAAGATGAATAAACATTCTTTTGCTCCATCTTCCCAGTAGCCTTCATCACAATCTCTTGCTTTTTTTTTTCAGAAGCCCGGCTAACTCGTTAATGGCAGTCTAGAAATTTTGCTCCACTCTGATCCGTGTTTCTATCTGATTGGGAAGCGTATTTAAAGTGAGTGTGAACTCACATTTCTAATTTCAAACTATGGGTGCAAAAATTTGGTTAGTTAAGTGGGTTTCGTATTATATGCAATTTTTGGGTTCTGGAAAATTTCTAGTGCAGAATTTTTATGCATTTCATTGTTTCTCTCGTGCGTGCATTTTACTGAGTCCAGGCCATCTTTTGTTTATCTCATTTTCTTTGTATAAAATGGTAGTCCTGACCGTGTATAAATTCATACGTGCATAGTATTTATGCCCAGGCATTATTGATTTTGAGTACACATGTCCAGGTTAATTATTAAAATGGGTTTATATTGTTTGTACGTATATTGTATGTTGAATTTAACAAATCATTTTGTGTTTGCATACTTCAATACGTGCCTGGAAATTTAGTTCAAGTCTAAATATTTTGTTCACTTCACCTTGTGTGTAAATATAGGAATCACTAAATCATTTTGGGCAAAATTAGTGAGTTCATGTCTAAATATTTGTTTACTTCTTCTTTCGTGTATGTTGTAAAACACAAATTGCTAGGTCCATCATTTACATGTATGCTTGTCAGGCACCATATATTCAATTCATGCATGAACTTTGCCCAGGTGTTTTCGTCTGTGCACTGTCAAATTGCATGCATACAAACTGAAACAAAAATATGCGTGTGTAATATTTCATTTATATTCCAATAAGGGACACGTGTTGTCCACACTAGTTATATTTTGCCCAAAAATCATGCGTGCATATCTTACGTTGTGTGCAAGATGAAGTTTATTGCCCAGGCTATCCAATATTTTAAATATTTTATATCAGGAGTGCAGTCTGATATAAAGTTTATTTTGAACCGGTGTTTGGTTTTAAAACGTATTTTTGTTGCCGTTATTTTTATAACGGATTTTTACTCCGGTGTTATATTTTTGAAGCGTGTTGTTTTGATGAGATTTTTGACGAATAAAAAATTACTGGTGTTTTGACTTCAGTAACGGTCAATTTAAAATGAATTTTCAAACGGCTATCCCGCAACGATGATTTGATATCCGTTTTTACGGTGTTTTGTGAAGCGCAATTTCCTTGTCGAAATTGCTACAGATGTTGCTATTTTAATCACGTGTTTTTAAAATCGTTTTGAAATAAAATTGTTTCCAAAAATTTTACAGTTTACGATTTCAAAAGAATGAGGAACCGATTTAAACGCTTCAGCAAAATTAAGGACTATGAACCCTTACTTTTATTGATTCGGTTAATTCCGGACTTGTCCGTTTGAGAACGTAAAATGTTATTTATATAAAATACACAATTTTACACTTTCAAGGAAACGAGGAAGAGATTTAAACGATTTAGTAAAAGTGAGGAGTATGGAACCACACTTTTACTAATTCGGTTAATTCCGGACTCGTTAATTGAAATATTTGCTATTTAATGATTTTGTTGGGCTTTCTAGCCACTCTGTTGGACCTTCGGGTCATCTGATGGACCTTCGGGTCAATTACCAGTACTAGACCTTCGAGTCACTCTGTTGGATCTTCGGGTCATCTGTGGGCGCCAAAAATTATGATGATAGTACTTGGTAGGCTTCGGCCATTTGAGATGCACGTGCGGCGTAGTTTAGACTCGCCATCTGCTGGGATCGATCCACTTTTATGCTGATTTTCTTGTTATCTATTTTTGATTTCTAGATTTTGTGAATTGCTGTTTTGAATTCAATTGTAAATTTGAAAGTTGACTTGATGAAGTTTATTGAGATTTCTTCATTTAAGCTATGTTGATTAGTTATGCTGAATAGTCTCATTCGAGACTATGATTGATTTTCTTTGATGTTGTTTATGATGCATTCACTTCTAAGTTTAAATTAGACTGATCCGTTTATTATTTTCTTTTAAATAATACTCGGGTCAGACCGAGTTATTTCAGGATAATCGCTATCTCCGATTCAGTTGCTGCTTCAGCTTTTAGGATTTCACCTCATCTTTTGTATAGGCTTCGAGGTGTTTCTTTTGGTGTTTGACTCTCATCTCATGTATGTTGATGTCTTTGTATATGTACATTTGGTTCATGTGAACTATCGATTGTTGTAGCATGTATCCAGACTTGTCTTCTGCTATATATCTGATATTTCTGTTCTGATGTGATTATACTTATCTGTGTTGTTGTTATTATGAGTTGTTCTGAATTTTTCTTTAGCCACCGTGGTTTCGTTTTAAATTTGAATTGAAATTATATCGTTGGGAGTAATTTACACAACTCCTATCGATATAATCAATACTTGTCTAAGGCATAACTTACGGATGGTCGCTTCTAATAAGCCTTATTCTTCGCAATAACAGACGTTATTCCTTATAATAACCTTTGTTATTGTGAGCATAGAGGTGGGGCGTCACAGCTTGATATCAGAGCTGAGATTCAGAACAAATTATAATAAACACAGAACAGAAGCAGAATGGAACATGTGTTACAACTATTCGAGGGTTTTATTCGTGCCTTTCTAATCTATTCCTTCCATTTTAATATGTTGGAATATGTCTAGGCAAGGTTTCAAATCTCGGATTTTGGCCAATATCTCGGGCAAATATCTCGGCTGTCTCGGGCGATATTTAAAAGACTTATAACTAACCAAGCTGCCAAATCTCGGATTTTGGCTAATATCTCGGATTTTCATCTCGGCTGATCTCGGGGAGATTTAAAACCTTGTGTCTAGGAATAAATCTCATATTTCCGTAGTATTCCATTTGTTAAATTCCTTATCAATCTTGTATTGTTTTAACTAATCTTTATCTTCTCTTGTTCTCTCAGCCTTTGGTTGGAAGAGGTAGAGGGAAGCGTTCATTTGCAGGTCCATCTAGTGGTTCTCATCCGGACGGAGTCTATATGTCAGCTGATCAGTTTATGGAGCTATTTAGGAGTACTCAGCCTTCTGTTGCTACTCCCACAGCTTCTACTCACAAGTCTTCCTTCACCCGCATGTGTAGTGACTATTCCCACCTTGGACGTCAGCCTTTCAAGGAATCGGAAAGTGTATTGGAGGTTCAAACTTGGTTGCGCGCTTGTGAGCGCATATTTTCTCGGATGGATCTTTCTTATCATCATCGCGTTCTCGTGGCATCTAGCATGTTGGAAGAACGTGCGCTTGATTGGTATGAACTTTTGATTGCGGAAGTTGATGAGTCCTCTCTCTCGTGGAATCAGTTTAAGGAACGATTCGAACTTAAGTTCGTTCCTGAATCGGAAAAGCCTAATCTTGCTCGTAGTTTCCTTGAGTTAAAACAAGGAAAGTCCTCTGTTTCTGATTATGTTGCATCTTTCGAGGCCTTATCCAAATACGGAGTTGAGTTCATTAACACTACGCATAAGAAGAATCTTAGATTTGTAGATGGTTTGAAGAAGTATTTGAAGAAAGTCCTTTTGCTTCAGCTTAAGCTCTCTTTTGAGGAACTTGTTGATTCGGCACTTTGTCTTGAAGCTGTCGAAAAGTAACGTGATAGTGGTGATGAGGTTGAGGTTTCTAAGAACCCCAATAAGAAGAGGTTTCCATTTCATAAGCCTAATTCTTCCAACCAGAAGAAGAAGCAAGCTACCTCTAGCTCTCAGCCTAGTAGTGCACCTTCTAATCAGAGGGCGTGCTATAATTGTGGTTCTCTGGATCATCTTCTTCATAGTTGTCCTAAGCCTCGCATTTGCTGCTATTGCAAGAAAGAGGGTCATTGGATTTCTGAGTGTCCTACTGCTTCCAAGGGTCTCAAATCTGGGAAGCTTAATGTTGCTAAAGCTTCTGGAGATTCTTCTCAGCCCAAAGGTATTCCTCCTTCTGTTTTGGAAGGTTTTATTTTATTTCATAGTCGTTCTATTAGAGTTCTTTTCGATACGGGTGCATCACATTCATTCGTATCAAAGGAGCTTGTTGATGTTATTCCTTTGGATGTTGTTAGTCTTTGTGACCCTTTGAGGATTGTGAATCCTATTGGTTGATCCGCTACTCTTGGTTTGTTATGTGCTGATGTTGAGATTATTCTTTGTGGTTTTTCCTTTCATGCGAATCTGCATGTTATGGATCATCTTGGTTTTGATATGATTTTGGGTATGGATTGGCCCTTCCGTTATGAAGTTCAAATCCTATGTCCCGAAAGAACTTTATATCTCAAGCATCCCGATGCTATCGAGCAGTTATCTATTATATTTCAAAGCATGGATCATACTTCGAATGCCCTCATTTCTTCCTTCGAATCGGAGGATGTCATAGATAATATTCCGGTTGTTTGTAATTTTTCTGATGTTTTCGAGCCTATTTCGAGTTTGCCGCCGAAGAGGGCAATTGAGTTTCATATTGATCTTATCTCTAGTGCTCATCCTGTCAGTCATCCTCCCACGAGGATGTCTGCTAAGGAAAATGAGGAACTCAAGCAACAATTATCTGAATTGGAAGCCAAGCAATTTATTCGTTCTACCTCATCTCCTTGGGGCGCCGCCGTTGTCTTCGTTAAGAAGCCATATGGTACTCTTAGGCTTTGCATTGATTATCGCAAGCTTAACGAGCTCGCTATCAAAAATAGGTATCCATTACCTAGGATCGACGACATGTTCGATCAATTAAGTGGCGCTAAGCTCTTCTCCCAACTCGGTCTTGCTACCGGTTTTCATCAGTTACGAGTGGCGGAAGATAGCATTCCTCTTACCGCAATCTGTACTTGTTATGGTTCTTACGAATGGCTTGTTATGCCGTTCGGTTTGACGAACGCTCCAGCGTATTTTGTTGATCTTATGAATCAGATATTCCGGGAATATCTCGATAGGTTCCTCTTGGTTTTCATAGATGATATTCTTATCTATTCCAAATCTGAAGCCGATCATACTCAACATTTGGAGATTGTTTTGAGCACTCTTCGTCAGCATCAGCTTTATGCCAAATTCTCCAAGTGTCACTTCTGGGAGAATAAGGTGAAGTTTCTTGGTCGTATTGTTTCTTCCGATGGTATCTCTATCGATCCTTCCAAGATCGAATCTATTCAGAATTGGAAGAGGCCCGAGACTGTTACTGAGATACGTAGTTTCCTTGGATTGGCGGGTTATTATCGCCGGTTCATTAAGGACTTTTTTCGTATTGCTTTACCGCTTACCACTCTCACGAGAAAAGCTGTTCCTTTTGTTTGGTCTAATAAGTGTGAGTTTTCTTTCATGAAGTTAAAAGATCTCCTTACTCATGCTCCTATCTTAGTGGTTCCCGAGGGGAATCATGATCTTGTTGTTTATACCGATGCTAGTGGTTATGGACTCGGTGCTGTTCTCATGCAAAAAGATAGAGTAGTTGCCTATGCTTCTAGACAACTAAAGCCTAACGAGATTCGTTATGCTACCCATGATTTGGAGTTAGCCGCTATAGTCTTTGCTCTAAAGATTTGGCGACATTATTTATTGGGCGAGCGTTTTGTTCTCTTCACTGATCACAAGTCTCTGAAATATCTATTCACTCAGAAGGAACTTAATATGAGGCAACAACGTTGGCTCGAATTTCTTGCTTCATATGATTTCGATATTCAGTATACACCTGGTAAGGGTAATCGAGTTGCTGATGCGCTTAGTCGCAAGCAGCAGGTTGTTGTTTCCATGATGCTAGCAGAGTGGGATATGTTAGAAGCATTATCTCTTTGTGATATTAGAGACCGTCCTTCAGTTTCTGATTCTCCCGTGCTTTTATTTAGCATGGAAGCTCGTCCTAGTTTGTTGGATCGAGTTACCGATGCCCAAAAGCAAGATCCAGATCTTTCTTATCTTATTCAGAGTTGTAAATCGGAATCCCGAAGTGATGATCTAAAGGATTTCGATATTGATATTCATGGTTGTGTTCGGAAGAAGGGAAGGTTGATCGTGCCTAATGTTCCTAATCTTAGAAATGACATTCTTGAGGACTGTCATCGTTCTAAGTATACTATCCATCCGGGCAGTAGTAAAATGTATGCTGACATGAAACGCTTATACTTTTGGGATGGTATGAAGCGTGATGTTGCAAGTTATGTAAGTCGTTGCATGACTTGTCAACTTATTAAAGCAGAACACCAGCGTCCTAGTGGTCTTTTGCAGCCTCTTGAGATTCCATTATGGAAAGGGGATCAAATTTCCATGGACTTCATTGATGGTCTACCTCGTTCGAGGTCGGGCCATACTAGTGTTTGGGTGATTGTTGACCGATTGACCAAATCAGCCCACTTTATTCCTATCAAGTCCAATCGAACTGCTCCTTTGTTGGCTAAGCTTTTTATTAAAGAAGTCATTCGGCTTCATGGAGTTTCTAGTTCCATTGTTAGTGACAGAGATCCACTTTTTACTAGTGGTTTCTGGCAGAGCCTTCAGAAAGCTTTGGGTACTAAGCTCAATCTCAGTACAGCTTATCATCCACAGTCTGATGTTCAGACTGAAAGGGTGAATCAAGTCTTAGAAAATCTCCTTCGCGCTTGCATTCTTGATTTTGGTGGTAGTTGGGAAGACCACTTATCTCTTGTTGAATTTTCTTATAACAACAGTTTCCAATCCAGTATCGGTATGGCACCTTTCGAAGCTCTTTACGGAAGACCATGTCGATCACCATCTTGTTGGTTGGAATCCGGGGAAAAGTTAGTTCTCGGCCCCGATTATATTCGTGAATCTTCTGAGAAGATTGATATTATTAGACAGAGAAGGAAAGAGGCTCAGAATAGGCAGAAATCTTATGCCGATCATCGTAGGAAGCCTTTGGAATTTTCTGTTGGCGATCGCGTGTTCATTCGTGTTTCTCCGATGAAGGGTGTGGTGCGTTTTAGTAGCTTCGGGAAATTGGCTCCTCGATATGTTGGACCGTTTCCTATTACAGAACGCATTGGCCCAGTTGCTTATCGTGTATCGCTACCTATTCAGTTTTCGGGAATTCATGACGTATTTCATGTATCCCAGCTTCGTCGATGCCTTTGAGATTCGAATTCTATTATCGAGCCTCATATGTTGCAAGATCTTGAGATCTCACCCGACCTGTCTATGGTGCAAAATCCTATTCGTGTGCTAGCTTCGGAGGTTAAACGCCTTCGGAATAAAGAAGTCCCGCTTGTGAAAATTCAATGGTCCGCAAACCCCAAAGATTGCACTTAGGAAACCAAAGAATTCGTCGAGCGTTCTTATCCCGGTTTTCTCTTCTCTTCGGGTTTCGGGTGGGGGTGAGCATTCTTATTCATCTTCTCTATTTAAATCTTTGTTGTGATGAATAATTTGCGTTATAAACAACTTCTAGTATGAAAATTGCGGGGACGCAATTTTTATAAGGGAGGAGTTTGTAACAACCGTGTTTTTGATTGACGTCGAAAAAAAAATTTATAATAGAAATTTTATAATTGAGTTTTGAAAAAAAATATGTGAACACTTTATACTTGCTGTCACTAAATGTTTATAAAGTAGTGTTTGAACATTTTGCTATCACAAAGTTGTACACAGTTGCTTCCATCATCATTTTTATACGAGCCGTGTCCTTTTTCTTCACTAAAGCACGTTTGCATTAAATGAATATGTATAAAGTGTTAGCCAGCACACCTTTCATTTTGACTTGTACACAACTATGAAAAGATGAATAAACATTCTTTTGCTCCATCTTCCCAGTAGCCTTCATCACAATCTCTTGCTTTTTTTTCTTCAGAAGCCCGGCTAACTCGTTAATGGCAGTCTAGAAATTTTGCTCCACTCTGATCCGTGTTTCTATCTGATTGGGAAGCGTATTTAAAGTGAGTGTGAACTCACATTTCTAATTTCAAACTATGGGTGCAAAAATTTGGTTAGTTAAGTGGGTTTCGTATTATATGCAATTTTTGGGTTCTGGAAAATTTCTAGTGCAGAATTTTTATGCATTTCATTGTTTCTCTCGTGCGTGCATTTTACTGAGTCCAGGCCATCTTTTGTTTATCTCATTTTCTTTGTATAAAATGGTAGTCCTGACCGTGTATAAATTCATACGTGCATAGTATTTATGCCCAGGCATTATTGATTTTGAGTACACATGTCCAGGTTAATTATTAAAATGGGTTTATATTGTTTGTACGTATATTGTATGTTGAATTTAACAAATCATTTTGTGTTTGCATACTTCAATACGTGCCTGGAAATTTAGTTCAAGTCTAAATATTTTGTTCACTTCACCTTGTGTGTAAATATAGGAATCACTAAATCATTTTGGGCAAAATTAGTGAGTTCATGTCTAAATATTTGTTTACTTCTTCTTTCGTGTATGTTGTAAAACACAAATTGCTAGGTCCATCATTTACATGTATGCTTGTCAGGCACCATATATTCAATTCATGCATGAACTTTGCCCAGGTGTTTTCGTGTGTGCACTGTCAAATTGCATGCATACAAACTGAAACAAAAATGTGAGTGTGTAATATTTCATTTATATCCCAATAAGGGACACGTGTTGTCCACACTAGTTATATTTTGCCCAAAAATCATGCGTGCATATCTTACGTTGTGTGCAAGATGAAGTTTATTGCCCAGGCTATCCAATATTTTAAATATTTTATATTAGGAGTGCAGTCTGATATAAAGTTTATTTTGAACCGTTGTTTGGTTTTAAAACGTATTTTTGTTGCCGTTATTTTTATAACGGATTTTTACTCCGGTGTTATATTTTTGAAGCGTGTTGTTTTGATGAGATTTTTGACGAATAAAAAATTATTGGTGTTTTGACTTCAGTAACAGTCAATTTAAAGTGAATTTTCAAGCGGCTATCCCGCAACGATGATTTGATATCCGTTTTTTCGGTGTTTTGTGAAGCGCAATTTCCTTGTCGAAATTGCTACAGATGTTGTTGTTTTAATCCTGTGTTTTTATAATCGTTTAAAATAAAATTGTTTCCAAAAATTTTACAGTTTACGCTTTCAAAAGAATGAGGAACCGATTTAAACGCTTCAGCAAAATTAAGGACTATGAACCCTTACTTTTACTGATTCGGTTAATTCCGGACATGTCCGTTTGAGAACGTAAATGTTATTTATATAAAATACACAATTTTACACTTTCAAGGAAACGAGAAAGAGATTTAAACGATTTAGCAATTGTGCGGAGTATGGAACCACACTTTTACTAATTCGGTTAATTTCGGACTCGTTAATTGAAATATTTGCTGGGGATTTGCTGTTTGATGATTTTGTTGGGCTTTCGAGCCACTCTGTTGGACCTTCGGGTCATCTGATGGACCTTCGGGTCAATTACCAGTACTAGACCTTCGGGTCACTCTGTTGGACCTTCGGGTCATCTGTGGGCGCCAAAAATTATGATGATAGTACTTTGTAGGCTTCGGTCATTTGAGATGCACGTGCGGCGTAGTTTAGACTCGCCATCTGCTGGGATCGATCCACTTTTATGCTGATTTTCTTGTTATCTATTTTTGATTTCTAGATTTTGTGAATTGCTGTTTTGAATTCAATTGTAAATTTGAAAGTTGACTTGATGGAGTTTATTGAGATTTCTTCATTTAAGCTATGTTGATTAGTTATGCTGAATAGTCTCATTCGAGACTATGATTGATTTGCTTTGATGTTGTTTATGATGCATTCACTTCTAAGTTTAAATTGGACTGATCCGTTTATTATTTTCTTTTAAATAATACTCGGGTCAGACCGAGTTATTTCAGGATAATCGCTATCTCCGATTCAGTTGCTGCTTCAGCTTTTGGGATTTCACCTCATCTTTTGCTTAGGCTTCGAGGTGTTTCTTTTGGTGTTTGACTCTCATCTCATGTATGTTGATGTCTTTGTATATGTACATTTGGTTCATGTGAACTATCGATTGTTGTAGCATGTATCCAGACTTGTCTTCTGCTATATATATGATATTTCTGTTCTGATGTGATTATACTTATCTGTGTTGTTGTTATGAGTTGTTCTGAATTTTTCTTTAGCCACCGTGGTTTCGTTTTAGATTTGGATTGAAATTATATCGTTGGGAGTAATTTACACAACTCATATCGTTGTAATCAATACTCGTCTAAGGCATAACTTACGGATGGTCGCTTCTAACAAGCCTTATTCTTCGCAATAGCAGACGTTATTCCTTATAATAACCTTTGTTATTGTGAGCATAGAGGTGGGGCGTCACATTACCTATCGTTGGATAGACTGCTATATTGAAATCGATTTGAGATTGAAATTGATTTAGGATCGAAGATTTGAAATTGATATCGCATGAGGTTAAAATCAATGAAACTGAAATTGATTGGCGAAATTGGTCATTAGAAAAGATAGAGTGATTTCCTTAAACTTAGTATGAGATAAGAGAGAGTTGTACATCTTTATTTTATGAATTATTTAGTAGAGGAAAATTTACCATTAATGAAAAAATTATTTGAAATTTATCTCTAATGAAAATTAAGTAGGACAACATTTTAAGGTGAAAATTATTTACCTTTGTTTTATTGTCTTTTTGTTGATTTCTTTAAAGGCTGATTCTATTCATACACCATAAATTTCTTTACATACACTAAAATAATTGTCAAAATCATATACACCATATTTTACTTATTATACACCATATATATTACAATATTATCATCACTTTAGATTAAAGTAAGATAATAAATTCATCTTTCTCCCTCCTTCTCTCCCTCTCACTCCCTCTCTCCAATCAATAAAACTCATAAATTATAAATTACAATATCCTAAACTTAATTTTGAAAATTTTAATTTTTAAACAACTAACATATGAAAACACTTTCTCAATCATCCCACCAATTAATATGCTTATTTGGTATTGATTACAATTTTTGAATTTAGATACAAATATGATTTTAAATTTTGGGATCATATTATCTTAATATCATTTTAAGGAGAGATGAATTTGATTATGAAATCAAAACAACATGTATAGGTTTTGCCTTAAACCTGTAGTTTGAACAATAATTTTAAACTTTGAATTCAAAATCTAAAGCTAAGCAGAGATAAATTCTGATTTTTAATGAAGATAAATTCTGATGTTAAATTTTAACTTTGATTTTGGAAGTTTAACTTTGAGTTTATATTGTAAAATTTTAAAATTATAAAACTTATATAATAAAAATAGTTTGAATGGTTTAATTTTGAATAAAAAAAGAAACTTCAAAATAAAAACCATTGAAATATAAGGATATTTTTGTCCTAAATTTTAATAAAAAATCAATGTTTATGTAAAGTAATTTGTGGTGTATTAATAGAATTAGTCTTCTTTAAATTCAACGAACTATTTAATTCTTTAATTGGTTAAAAATGTTAAATCGAAGAAATTTAAAAAAATTAATTTCTAAATTTTTAACGATTATTCAAATTTTATGAAGACCTTTTCTGCACTTTGTTATGCTTCTTTAATTTTTCGTTTGATTGATTTAAATGAACATTAAAATATGCATGAACACTACAACCTATGAGTATGACAACTAAACATAACAAATTTTATAAACTAATATTTACAACGGTCAAGACACCCAGAATATTCGAAGATGTTAAAATCAATTATACTACAAGTTTCATGAAAAGCCAGTTGTTAAAGACCTTGAATGCAACAGTTATCTAGTGAATGTTTCAAGGTAAAGTTGTAACAGGGTCGTTTTGTTGTAGTGAATTCTCGTACATTAGGGAGAAACTATGAGCTTCTCATCAATGTGAAGAAAAAGAATTATTAGCAATAATAATTTCTTCAACGGTCAATAAGCCATAAAAGTTATAAACCATGCCATATGGCACGATGCTTTAAATCCAAAATAGATTCCATGTATATTATCAAATTATGATTTTGATAGCTTTTCCTGAATAAATGTGGTCTACCGGTTGCAAACACATCTTTAAGGAGATCAATGTAGTTGAAATTGTATAAAACAGTTTTAATAGGAAATGACTTCATCGATTTCAAATGTTGAATTTTGTGATGCAAATGATTGTCAACATGCTCAAAACCATTCAGATTCTATATGCAATTATTGCAAAATTTGATTTCGAGTTTCAGCACTTTAATATTGACACAAAAATTCTAAATAATGATTTAGAAGAGACTGTTTGCAATAATAACCAAAGTGTCCCAAAGTCAATGGGGATGATAACATGATTCATATGTTTTGGATATGATCCAAAAGTGGATACAACGATGACATGCGAGAAGCATTAGAGTTGAACAAGTATTTTATAGACAAATTAATCACTTTGATTTTTAGTTAAAATGCAGAGGAAGTTTTTATTTATAAGAAAGAACATTATAGGTACTAAAATATTTCTTAAATTATAAGTAAACAATAAATTTATGATTGTCATTACCGGTAAATTTTCCACGGTCTTAGAATGAACTCTAATAGATGAACTGGACTACAAAATGATGAAGAAGCGAGTCAAGAAGCTTGGAAGATGTCAAGATTGAAAACACTAAAGATTCGGCTAAGTTTTAGAAATGCACTATTTTAATCGGTACCACTATGATTTGATTAGTGGTATAAATGTGTTTGAGCCGAGCACCTTATAAGTGAATTTGGACTTTAAGACGAAGACAAAATGGATTGAGAACTTAGGGGCATTCTTAGAATGATGATATGAAGCCACATAAGAAATTGAAAGTGAAAAAGGAAAAGTCAATTTTGATCGATACTGAACCAAATTGTGATCGATACCGATATGATTCTTGAAGTGTGGTCGTACTTATGGAAGGTAAAGAAGATGCATATGATGGGCGACATTTTGGCACTAAGCGAATTTGATTGGGTACCGATCACAGTTATGATTGGTACCAGTATGATTTGGGTATTCCAAATTGACATGTTCTTCTTGCTAGATTTCGGATCCGAAAATTGAGACATATTCAAGCTTAAATAGCGAGATTTGTAATTGGAATAATCTATAAATAGAAAGGCGACTTCAACTAGAAAAGGGATTGACACTTTGTATCTAAAACTCTATCTTCTTCCTCCCTTAACTCATAAAACTCATATAATACCGAGATCTACAAGACGGTAGCTTGGATTTTGATTATAATCATTGTATTCCAGAGAGAAAACTATCAATAATTAGGATTAAGTAGAGGTATGTCAGAATATTTGTCGAACTATCGTAAAAATCATGTATTTGTTCTTATTTCTGTCATTTTCATACTTGCTAGATTTATATCTAATCAACTATGAGGTGTTGTGCCATCTTTTGGTTAAACTTTTGGTGCTTTCACTGAGAGCGACTTGGGTCTGAGATTCGAAGAAGATGAAGAGGCATACTAAAAAGCTAGTGCTGGACTAAGCCAATAGGATCAAGGGGGTAGCAAAGAGGTTTCTTCAAGTGAAAATCCACCTTTTATCTATATACTAGAGAGGAGATGGAAGGGATGATGACGGAGATGCAAATAAGATTGATGGCTCAACAAGAGGAGATGTTTAATGGATTTTTCAAGAGAATAGAACAACAAAGTATAACCAGTTCAGCTGTAACTCGGAATCAGAGGCCAGAAGGCGAAGCGAATACATAGGAGAATAAACCAAAGAAAATTGCGGGGCTGACCTACCAGCACCACAACAACATGGTGCCAATCATAATTAGATCGGTACTGGTCACAATGGTCAGGAAGCACAATTGTTTTGGGTCTTTAACAAGCTGGGATACCAAGAACAGGCGATGCTAAATTTGAAGATGCAGACCAGAATGTGAACATACAATCACAAGGGTTATGACCAGAAACACCCTATAGGAATGGGGAGGATGAAAATCCGAGACAAGGGCACATGGATCCCCAGAGATTTTCATTAAACGATAGCGACAAGATTGCTGATATGATAAGACAAGTTTTTAGAGGTAGATCTCCAGATCAGAATTTGGAGGAGATAAATAGAAATCCATTTATCCCAAACATCTGATACGCCAAGAACCCACCTGATTTTAAGCTACCAACATTGGAGAGGTATAATGGAAGTATGGATTTGGTGAGATCATCCAGCACATCGGAGTGTTGGGTGCTTCAAAAGAAATGATAGGACGATGCATCCCATTGTATTTGATAGACTTAGCAGTAGTGTGGTTTCTTTAGCTAGAGAATGGGTCCACCAGCACGTAGAACAGACTAGTGGAAAATTTTATGAACCGATTCAAAGTTCATATAGAGCGATCGAAGAATGTAATGCTACTTTCGAGGATGAGACAGAGAGCAGGTGAGACCCTACAGAATTACTTGACCAGATTCAATGCAGTAGCAGTTGCAGTGCATAAACTATTTCATCGATAGTTCTGATGATGGTGGTTTTCGAAGTCGCAAATAAGGCTAATTTCAAGATTACTTTAGAGAGAGAGATTCACTAGTGGATCTTCCAGATTTCCACTATTAAGCCGAAAGATATCTATGTCAGGAGAACGCTAAAGCTGAGAATGTTGAAGTTAACACCATGGAGGATGGAGGACCATCTAGGATATGATATGGAAAGGAAAATGAAAAGCAAAAAGCTGATGATGGCTTCAGTGGATTGAAGCGACAAAAGAGATAACCGAAGTTTTCCTTTTACATCGAATTAACAAAAAATCCAAAGGGAATCTACTTGGATATTAGGTGTGATAATTGCCCTACACCTCCTATAGCTAATATGATTGAAGAGTGTGCTGCTGTGGTGCCTAGCCGACGTTGGACAATTGTCAAAGGTTGAAAAGAAGAGAAGCAATCACATAACCTGTCGTACATCTTATAGTGCAATGAGTAATATAATAATAACATCATATATATAAGACATGCAAGACAATAATAACTAAAGTGAACCATAATATTGGGGTACATAGGTTCACAAAGTTATACAAGATAATAATAGAGTTTATACGAGTAATAATAAACTCAAACTATCTTTAAATATAATAACGAACACTGTCTAAGCTCTATACTGTCGCACAACGAAATAAGCAGTAGCAAATAAGGCTGAATATCGGACAGGACAATCTGTTGTTCGATTTGGTCCGGCTCGTAAAATTGTCCGACCGATGTTTTGTTTGACCGATAAACGGACCGGGTTTGAACAACAGCAGTAGTCCGATCAAATTTATGGACCCGAACTTGAACGTGATTACGTCCGACCGAGTGATGTTCGTGAATACCTGGAGTTGAGTTGCTGTTTACCGTAAAGTAAGTATAATAATTATTGTTGATAAAGTAAATAATGATGATATCTTTGGAGTATAATAAATTACTTGGAAATGACATTATTTTAGATTATAGCCATAATTGTCTTCCCTTGTTTATAGCCTAACTTATTCAACTGTGAGAAACAAATCTCTTACCTTTCATTATTCTCGGTAATCAAAGTGACGATTTACTTCTCCAAAAAGACCCTTTGATTCCTGCAATTTCATTATCAAAATTCAAAATCGGTTGAATTAAAATGTCCATACTTCTATTTCTATATCAACATAACCTAGAATTAGAAATTAGCACAAATCGGCTTTGCTCCTCTGATCTACATACATACAGCAGAAATTCATCTCTTATTCAATTTCTCATATACATACATATATTCATATCTTGTTTAAGCTTCCGCTTCACTTTTTTTCCATGGCTTCTTCAGATTCTCCCAGTGAGTTTTTTTAAAGTTAATGAAACTTTAATGAATTTTAGTGTTTGTGAGTAATGAATCTTACTTGATATATTCTGTGTAAATCTAACTTGCTGTATGAATATGGAAATGAATTTTTTGCATACCTTTTGGGTTTTATGAATTTAATCTTATGGTATGAGTACATAATTGATTTTTTTCCACCCATTATCATTGCTTATTGTCTAAATCTCAAAAGTGTTTAACTTTTTATGCTTTTTTATGTATGCTTTGTTGATTAAACTGATGTTATTGACAACTATTTTGTTTTTGTTTTGTTTAACTGATGTTCCTTTTGTTATATTCAATAATTATATAGTTCACACTTCATAGAGAAATACATAAAATTGGATGAGAAAATTAATATATGTATGAGATCCATATAGATTAAACTGGATACGGCAAGCATGAAATTTAGCTATTCATTAAACTGTTAATATCCAACAAACGTGACTCACTGACTCCTTGTTTTTTTGTTCTTCCGCTAGGAATGGAACTTTTGGTGAATGATGAACGACATCAACAGCCAATAGTTGGTAATGGAAATCAAGTTGAGCTCATCCCAAGTACTGAAGAAGATTCAAAAGATAAAACATCAAAAAATAATGCTGATGATGATGGAACTACTATTGTACCTGCTATAGATACTGCTACTGGAGATGAAAAAAAGTCCAGAAAAAAGCGATCCCAAGTTTGGCTGGAGTTTGAGAAAATTAAAGAAGAAGATAAAGATGGTAATGTTAAACTATTTGCTAGGTGCATTCATTGTGATAAAAAATTAACTAGAACTAGTGATGGATGCACAACTACATTTAAGAGACACCTAAATAAATGTTGTGTTCGTAATGCTAAAGAAAACCATCAAAAGTTTTTAGGAAAGGACTTCTTGAAGGAAAAGGTTTCTAAAAGCGGATTGATTGGCCAATTAGCAGTCCATAAATTTGATAAAAGCAAAATAAGAGAGATTCTTGCTACCATGATTATTGTGCATGAGTACCCTTTTATTATGCTTGAACATGAGTTCTTTATATTGTTTTGTCAAATACTAAATCCCGAATTTGAGAAGATATCACGAGTAACAATAAAAAATGATTGTATGAAATTGCATGCATCTAAGAAAAAAGCGTCGAAGGATGTTTCAAAAGGTGTTAGTAGAGCGAGTTTAACTTCTGATCTTTGGACATCAAACCAAACAATAAGCTATATGTGCTTAACTTGTCATTTTCTTGACTCCGAATGGACATTGCAAAAGCGTATTTTAAAATTTTCTACTCTACCACCACCTCACACTGGACTTGTGATTGCTGATGCTATTTTTTCTTGCCTTTTGGATTGGGGTATTGAGAATAAAATATCTACGATAACTTTAGATAATGCATCTTCTAATGATGTTGCTGTGAGAAATTTAAAGGAAAATTTTGCATTGAAAGGAAACATTTATTTCAAAGGTAGATTTCATGTTCGATGTTGTGCACATGTGTTGAATTTAATTGTGCAAGATTGATTGAGTGAGATCAAAGAAGTAATTCAAAATATTCATGAAAGTGTAAAGTACTTTAAAATGTCACCTCAACGCCTACATAAGTTTGCGGATATTGTTAAACAATTGCAACTTCCCGTGTCTAAACGTTTAATACTTGATGTCCCTACCCGTTGGAACTCTACTTATGCAATGCTAGAGTGTGCTCTAAAATTTAAAAAAGTGTTTTCTATGTATCAAGAAAGAGATCCATCCTATGTTTGGTTGCCATCTGCAATGGATTGGGAAAGAGCCGAGACTATATGTAAGATTTTGGAGGTCTTTAACGAAGCATCAAATGTTTTTTCTAGTACAACTTATCCAACTTTCAACTTGTTTCTTCCCGAAATTTGGAAAATTAAGCAAACCATAAATGAGAAATCAATAGAATATGAAGGTTCCTTATTCATGAAGGGAATGCTAGATGAAATGAACGATAAATTTGACAAGTATTGGAGTGATTGTAACTTACTATTGTCCATCGCTGCTATTTTAGATCCAAGGTACAAAATGAAGCTTATAGAATTCTGTTTTCCTAAGATTTACTCTAAACTTGAATCCGAACGAAATATAAAATTCGTTATGCTTTCTTTGTAGGAATTATATTCTGAATATGCCATGGTTGCAAATAATAAAACTTCTAAGCAACCAAAAGGAAATACATCTAGTGGTACAGCAAAAAGGAGAAAAACAAAAGGTAGAAGTGAGTTTGAAACATGGGCTGATGAATCAGATGTGGTGGAAACTACAAAATCTGAACTAGAGTTATATTTGAAAGAACATCATTATAAATTTGATGAATCTGAAGACTCTTTCAATGTGTTGGAATGGTGGAAAGTAAATGCTTCAAAATACAAAATATTATCAATTATAGCTCGAGATATACTCTCTATTCCTATTAGTAATGTTGCCTCAGAATCCGCATTCAGTGCTGGTAGTAGAGTTTTGGATCAGTTCAGAAGCTCTCTAAAGCCAGAAACGGTAGAAGCTATAATCTGCACTGGAGATTGGTTGCGTACAAAATATGCATTGAAGAATTTTGAGGTAAGAATTTTATCTATTTCCATACATTATGAACTTTATTGAAATATTTAATTTCTTAAAACCTGTACCAGTTCAGCTGTATGCAACATTTTGATTCATCTTATTAATATTCATGCTTATAATCAATTTTTAATATGTAACTATTTCAGGTTAAACATGATGAGGAAGATATGGAATCAATAAAATTTGAATAGTTTGGATGAAGTTGTTGGTGAGTTAGAGCCTAGAGGTATGTTTTAGATCCTTAAATATTCACATGAAGTTTAGTCCAATAATCAACCAGTGCTACCTCCTTTTTCAAGTGGATTGTTATTTTCAGGTGGACTGTAATATTATGTTAGCTGCTTATGCTATTGGGAATAGTGCTAAAGTTGTTGAAGGTTGAAACTTGAAACCAAGTTGCAAATTTAGTTATTAACTAAACTATATATGTCATGAATGTTAGGATGACTTGTATGCAAGCTATCTGCTGTTTTGTGAAATATTTGGTGTTATCATGTTTTCTTCTTGGAATTCTAGTATCTAAATTATTAAGCATGGTATGTTTGATTTGTCTTAGGCTGTTGGTTTTTTGAGAAAGAAATAAGCTATAGTGAATTCAAAGTAATTAAGTTATGAGTTGTTCCATGCTGGATGCTTCTCTTTGTAACTTTTATGGTTATATTTTTGTGCAGTAATATTTTGTTATTAAGGCCAATTTCTGTTTGAAAATCCATGTTTTGGTCTAATTTTATGTTCATATATTTGAGTTTGAAATTATGATACCTTGTTCGTCCGAGTCCGATTTTGGATCCGATTATGGTCTGATTCATTTCCGATAAGTCTATTGAACCAGACTCGGACTATCGTTAAAATTTTCGGATTGAGTTTGAACAATAGTAAATTCGTCCGATGTTTATTGAATCGGACATAGGCTCGTCCGATATAAGATTCCGTCCGAGTTCGAATGTCGACATGTCTGGTCCGTTCCGCCTGATATTCAGCCCTAGTAGCAAATCCGTATATAATATAAGAAAGCTCCATCATGCTCATCCACTGCACTTCCAACGCGTACCGCCTAGACCTGTTATCTAGTCTACTCTTTTAAGAGTACCTAAGAAAACAAGAAGCAAAGCATGAAATCTCAAGTCAAACAATAGTCTGGTGTGAACAATAAAAACTCTTGAAATACCATACAAGTCGATATAATAAGGAACAAGAGTATACGAACCATATCTAACATGTCCCTGCAACAAAAGAATTAGACATAACATCGACAATATGCTACTTTACAAACAACATAAAAGGTGTACCACATCCTAAGTACAACATCTATGTCCATATATCCACATCCACAATACCTACATAATACAACGTCCCTAGAGTGACAAACTATGAGAGAAATAACCAAAGCAAACATTTCATCCATTAAACAATCCCAACTATAACTTGATGTGTCTCAGACATATGATAGCTCGTATGACCATTCCTCTGCCAAGGATTAATAAAAAAAATCCCAGTTTGCAGTATACTTTCTTAGAGCCCAAAGCAGACACTTGACCCATTCCATCGGTCCAGTGTACATGGATCCACTCTACCAATCTTGGTAGCCATTCCAAGTACTCAATGAGAGTCCTCACAATACCCCTACTTATGAGTACAGCAGAAAAAACTTCAAATATCAATGGTCCCTTAGCACGTGTACTTGTGTCCCTTCTTACTCTATCTAGTTTCCATTCATCGTCAAGGAACAAATCTAGTTTCCTTTCATCTTCAAGGAACCATTCCCCATTCCTTTTTTCCATAATACAATTATTTAACATTCCATCCATGCATCACCCTTCCTAGAATCTACCCATATGGATAACCATTCACATGACTTCATTCAACATCGAGCTATCATCATCAGACCATAACTCCACAACTATCGAGTTACCATCATCAAAGTACCAAAGTCTTGATCCTCCATTATGCTACCGCATCGCCATCGATCATCAAGCGAACAAATGAACACCTTCAGCATGACCTGTAAGACCTACACTTCTTTCCCTGGAAATTTCATCACCATAAGCATCATTAATTCATGTTGGAACCGACCAAAAGAGGTCGATACTGATTTGAATTCCTTAGGTTATACTTAGCCAAAATTTGGCTAGGTACTTTTCTTCCGATCCGTTCTCCATTTTCCTGCTTTGGACCCTCTTCCTTCATGCATTGAGCTCCCCAATCCCCAACACCAACATACGTGCCAGAACAGAAGTCAGTACTGATCAAAAAATGATCAGTACCGAGTTGTATACTTAGCTAAAATTTGGGTTTTAAGTCCCCAAACCCCTCCTTTTCCTTGTCGCAAAGCCTGCCCCAACCACCCAAGTTTCATAGCCAAAATCCCAAAGCACCTTACCCAGTGACTTGAGCAAACATCTCTATCGACCTGATTCCAGATCCACTGCCGACCTGATTTTCACTACCCAAACCACCTCTAAATGACATGCGACCTGAAGTACCAGCTCTTCCATCTTTTAAAGTCCCTCCTCCAAGTTTCATCCCAATTTTAGTAATTTTGACTTTGTTTTGCCCAAATCGATAACCGGTTCCTATCTATCTTAAAAGTACTAGCAAAACATATCAAAGCAAAACATACAATAGAAACCACCACCCACATACATTCTTAAACATAAGTAATCAACCCAAACATGATATCATACAAGACTTACCCTATATCAAGTTTTATACGAAAAAGATAATATGTTCCAAAAGGGGTTGCGAAATCATTTAAAATCCATTTAAATCTTTTTAAATTCAACCATAAACATTTTTAAGGGTTAAATTATAGTTTAAATTCATTTTAACATGGAAATCATATCAAAAACATCATTTTGACTATGTGGTCAACTATGGAATAGTGAGGGATCAACAACCACTCACCTAATACCAAATTACCAATCGAAATGCTCAAATCTGAGATATACAGCAGCAAATCCGAATTCAAAGAACCCAAATGATGAATCTACGACCCTCCTTCACCAATTATCCTTCTAATTTTATATTAGGCTAAGATTAGAAAGAAAACGAGAGGCTTTTTTATGAAACTAGAGTTAATGGAGGTTTTGAATTGTTTTAGGGAAGTTGAAATGATTTATCCCTGTTCCGTTACCCCTAATTAGACACAATTCCTACAATTAATCAGTGGACCTAATTATATGCTTAGTTTAATTGCCCACTAATCTGTCCAACGTCGAATAGAACTTGGAAAATGTTCGTATCTCTTAAATGGTAAGTTCATTTTCCTATTATGATCACTTTACCGAAAGAGGAACTACAAGCTCGATCTAATGAAAGTGGTTTCAGACCCTAAATATGATCCTATCAACAATTATAGGCTTTAAAGAATTTCTAGGACCAATCTGTTTGATAAAAATATAAGGGTAGAAAACATTCCTAGTCGTCATTATCCAAAGTTTTAGAGTCATATGACTTCATATAAATTAAATAATAATATTTTACTATCCTATGATGTGTAAAATAAAGGTTATTACACTCTTTCACCTCCCCCTTAGGGATTTAGCCCTCGAAATCCCCAAATAAACTAGATAATAGTCCACTATGGTTACCCAGCATGCCTAACAATCATATGCAACGATCAAACATATCAAACAGGCAGCCATGCAATCAATAGTATAGATAAACCTATCCTAGCATGCGAGATACTAAAATATCTTATATAATATCAAAAGTGAAAGCAAGTATGATAAAGGTAGGTGTTACTATGTAAAGTGATTCAGATATGCAGCCCTCATGCTCTCCTTGGTTTCCCATGTGCAATCGCTTTCGCCACATTAAATCTTCACTAACTCCACCGTATTCCTTTTGAGCTGTTTCATATCACTATTGACGATACAAATCGGCCTATGTGGCATCGAGGCTTCAGGTTCAATCTCATCAAGTTGATCTAGCATAATCACACCTGAGTCATATACAAACTTCCGTAAGTAAGATACGTGGAACACGTCATGCACGCCCACCATCTTCTGGGGTAAGTTTACCTTTATATGCTAGGTTCCTAACACTCTCTACTATTGAAAGGACCTATAAATCTCGATGCCAACTTCTCCTTACTACCGAATCAAATAACATTATTTAATGAAGAAATTTCCACAAATACCACATCATCAATAGAGAACTCTAAATCTCAACATCTCTTATCAGCATAGCTCTTTTGCCTATCCTAAGCAGCTTTCATCTTTTGGCGAATGATCTTAATCTTTTCCTAGATCTCTTTAATCACATTTGGCCTAAGTATCGATTTCTCATCTGCTTTACACCAACATGAAGGAGCGTTACATAGTCGGCCATGCAATGCTTTGAATGGTGCCATACTGATAATAGATCGACATCTATAGTTGTATGCGAACTCTATCAAATGCAGATGATCATCCCACGAGCCTTTAAAATCGAGTGTGCAAGCTCGTAAGAGATCCTCTAATATATGATTACCCTTTTGATCTGCCCGTCGGTTTGTGAGAGATAAGTTGTACCGAGATGCAGCTCCGCCCCAACGTCTCTTGTATTCTCTTCCAAAACCCACAAGTGAATAAAGGGCCTTAGTCACTCACAATGCTCTTCGACACACCATGGAACCGTACCACCCATTTCATATACAATTCGACCAACTTGGATGTCGTTCTACTGGATTTAACGGATAAGAATCGAGCACTCTTCATTAATCCGTCGACTATGAACCGGTTATTATTGTAACAACCCGCACTTCCCGACATATCGATCCAAAGCCTACAGACTAGCTTATGCCAACAAAATACAAGTTATTGGATTGTTAAAATATTATAGAGCATAATTACGAGGGTAAGTTCTAAGACATTCTGAACTTTTAGATTTCACAATAGAAGGAATTAAAATATAAGTACTGAAAAATAGACATTTCAAAAATTAATCTCAAAATACTTTATTTGCCATATACACCGCTTCAAAGTACAATATATGTTTTATAGGTTTTTAATCCAGCAAGTAACTACATGAAATACAACAAAGAACATGAGAACTCCAACCCGAGCTCCTTTCTCCACGTGCTATGACCAATCAATTGCTAACCTATCATCATGTGGTGGAGAAAATTGGAAAGGAGGGAATAGGTTAGACAACAGTCTGGTGAATGAATACAAGTTTAATATGTGATGATCATATGAAATTAACTTCAATACTACTCTAGATGATATAAGATGTAATACAAGTGTCCATGAATTCCCAAGGTTTGTTACCTAAAGTTTCTTATCTAATACATTTCTACACTTCAATTTGGTAGGCTAATACAATGGATCGAACTAAGGATCGAATCTCATGTCTACTGATCGGCTATAGCTCCTTGTGCTATTCAATGTAAACAATGCCGCAACGCTACTAAATGTGGAAACACCATCCCCTTGGCTACTAACTATGAAAACACCACCACTAGGGTACTGTAGGACTAAATTCCCACCGCTATCACTGCCACTAGGCTACTAGCAAAGCTTCCCCTTTCACTACGACTGAAAAGGAAGAACCGAAGATGCCGACTCGTTGGAATGCCCGGTTGTCTGCATTCGCTTCGACCTCTCAATTGTAGTGTTAGCCTCTTATTGCACGCTCTGGGTCCTCTGTTTGAACTATCTCACATGCGTCAGAAATCATCATACATGGACCTCCCGTTGTGCCAGACCCACTCCATCAGGCATCCGCGCCAGTTGCATTGCTATGGTTGGAACCTTATGTGAGTTTCATTTGCGAAAATACATTGCCTCTAGCCGATTTCTAAATCCCAAATTGGGTAAAGGACATTTACCCAACACCGTAATGACCCAACATCCTCTCATAGGGAACTAGCTTCCCTACTTTTCCTAACATACAACCAAATGCCCTTAAACAGGCTCACAAGCAATTATGCTTTATGTTAACTTTTATTATTAAACTTGGGCCTTAGGCCAAATTCCAATTTCTACAATTTCATTGGAATGATTGACCATGGTTCCCTTACGGTCGACCGCAATATTGGTAACCTATAAGGTTCCAGGGTCAACAGTTGATGAAGTAAAATTGGGGTTTCTCTACGATCTTAACTGTCAATTGTTGTCTGTGTTTAATCATATGTTGTTTTCATATTTTAGACCCTAATTTCTACATGACCTGTTCATATTTTCACTAGCAATTCAATTTGGGGATTACTAATTTAGGGTTTACAATTTTAACGGTAAAGAAGTTATATATCAATTTAATTTTAAAAGTTTACTTTCAATTCCATGTTAGGGTTTTACAATTGAATTTAGATTTCTAGCACCCTAAACCAATTAAAATAGATTAAATCTAACTACAATAATTAACTAATTAAAATTGTTCCTACTCACTCAAGCCTAAGCTCTTCCTATTTGCTTTGCTTGGGAATTGCCCCTCCATTTGCTAGCTTCACCTGCCTCATCTAGATTCAATTACTTGTTCTCTTCTTTTTTACTATCCAAGGGCGACCTAAAGTGACCCATGGTCAACCTATACTGGTTCGACCATTACACCCTTAAGATCGACCTTTACACCCCTAAGATTGACCTTGATGTATATATTTATTGTTCTCATATTTTTCGATGCCCGTAAGACTTTCGTACAAGCTCCGATTTCAAAGAGTTATATATGAAAATCGTATAGAAAATTGCTATGAATGTAATAGTGTCAGTTTTGTAGCCAAGTTCATACATATGTGAAAATTTTGTTTTTAGTCTTTGTTTTAATTGAATTTACTTTCCTTATTAAATTTCTATTTAAATTTCTATTAAATTTTTGAGATGTTACATTCTACCCCCTTAAGGGATTAAGTCCTTGAAATCTCAAATGATGGAAAAATGTAACTTATATACATAACAATAAATAACTACAACCATCTACTCATCCACCATCCGTGGCAATCATTTTCCTTAGAAATTTTCAAATGCAATATGTACATATATATATATACAGCGTGAAATGCACATAAACCTATGCCAATTTAAAATAGGTGGTCTACTAATACAGTCAACCTCCTGTCATGCAAGTGCTCATGCCATGCATCCAAAATGTATGCAACATCCGAAATAAGTACACTTGTTATTCTACATGTATGCACAACCATTCCATCCATATGCAAAATAAATAACAATCAAGCATCCATATGTATCATATAAACAAGCTAGATAATAATAAAGGATGATGTGAATAAGTGTGCACTACCTAAAGGCTATACTTTCCTAAAATTGTATAACAAGTATTCCAAACAATACATCCAAATATATCCACTAGCATCCATCATCCACAACACGTCCTATTGATATGTTTACAACCATTCCTACCATCCAATGGTCTCTACCTAAGCTAGAACCTATTTGCAAAAATATTTTTTTCTAACTAAATAGAAACATGCCAGAAAAGAGTCCGAGATGGGTAGCTCGGACTTTCTCCTCAAGCTCCCATGTACTTTCAACTGGATCATCTCCCTACTGGATCTAACCGGTTTAATTATTTCATTATACAGTCAATTTATCCTATGCCCCCAAAATACGGGTAGGTGCATGGCAAACAAGGGACTCACCTATCTTTATTAACTTTCCCCAACTGACACAACTTGACTATGGTAACTGCATTGCATAAACACTTTTGCATATACCTAATGATGGTTTCTAAATATTTTAGCCATATTCTATCTTGCCTTGGGGATTTTCTACTTGTCTACTTCTTATTGTGGACTCAACTCTATAGACTGCCATATGTGTCTCTTATTGGTACATGCTTTCTGTCTATCTTATGCAATCCTTGTCTTTCTATGAATCAAATCCATCCATTTTTTTCAATTGCATTTCTCATCCTATACCACTAGCATAAACTTTTAATCTGAATGTATGTGCATAGGTAGTTCTCTACAATCCTTGCTACAACTCAAATGGTGTTGACATGCACCATGCAAAATAACTTGAGCGTAAGTATGCTTCCATGAAATTGTAGCTCTATGAAATCCTCAATGCATAACATACTTCCTTAACTTATATAGTGGTATAACTAATCATCTCAACGTCTAGATACCAAGTGAGACAACTCGGATATGGACGGTGTCTCCTTCTATGGTACTTCCTATTTAGCTCTTTGTTGTTTTTCCACTTTACCAAAAGATATCTAAACATGGTGATTTCTTAAATTGTTGAAAATAGCAAAAATTCTTTTCAAATTTGATTCAACTTAAATCATCTCATTTTACTTCTGAATGGTTCCTTCAATCCTTTATAAATCATGGTACATATATATCATGTTTATAGTCTATAGAGTCCATCCTAAGTTCTGCAAGTGAAGGTCTGGTATATCTTCCCATCAACCTTAACAATGAAAGTCTCAAAGTTAATTGAAATAATAACTTAGAAACACTCTAGCATTGGTAATAATCACCTTAATTGGTACATTGTTCGCTTGTGATTTCTATGCACACAACTGTGTATTCTATGTTATTCTTCCATGTATTTCCTAAAGTGAATAGTCTTCTTCCAATCCAAGAAATGATTTAGAAGAATTCTTTTTATCCTTTCCTTTATATCTTATCAAAATATTTCCAATCTAGTTTTCTATGAAATTTGCCTTCGCATTCCCAATGAATGCATATAACAATATCTTTTCTATTGATTGAGACTCAAATTCGTGAATTAGTCATCCCTTGCACAATCTTGATTAAACCTTATCTAAGATACTTTTTGTTGTTCGAACTTCCAAAACTTTACCATCTCTTAGTGTCCTCCCATAAATGAGAGCTTTTTACTAAACATAATCTCTTATCACTTTATTCGAATTATTTCATGGTTGAGATAACTCAATATGGAATAATGCCTCACTGTTTTAATCCAATAATAGAAGGACCAATACTTTGGTTGATACTTAGGGGATTTTGTATTTTAATGCACTGGAACTACATCTCTCCCAAGGGAATGATTGGCGGTTTAAATTCCTATGTCTTACCCTAAAGGAGTTTGCGTTACATTTGGAATTACAAGAAATTATCTTTTCATAGTTATTGAAATAAATAGTACAAAATATGGTAAATATCTCTATTTTACACATCTATTTCTTTTTGGGTGTATTTCTTGTCATTTCAAATGATACATTTTTATTTATAAACCTAAAATTGATAATCCATAGGAATTCACATTGCAATCCTCTACATTCCACTGAATTGAAATACTACTTAAATCTCATTTCCAACCTATCACAATTCTAGTTATGTCTACTACCCATATTATTATCCAAAAAAATCCGAGATCGTCTTAATCCCAACAATTTACCATAATAACTTAATTTACATTTTACTTGCATGCGTCATTCAAATCTACAAATCTAGAACTATCACATGATCTATAAATTCAGGGACTACTACTACCCAACATTTTCCAAATTCAAATACGTTCCAGTTCCTAACATACAATTCCAAGATTTACTTAGGCATACTTGGGACATATCTACAACGATACAACCCAAGAAGGAACATCGCCCGTAGGCCACTATGGAAACCAATTTCCACTAATGCCACCGCATAATTCTACTATGAAGACTGCTCTCACCCTAATACAACTTTCCACTGTTGTTAACTTGGTTCGCCTATAGCCTCCAAGAATCCTATAAGAATTGAAGTAGACCCTACTTGGCCCTTTTTACACTTCAAACCCAATAAAACTTCTTGCATATATAACATCTTTTGATAGAATAAAACATCTCAGCTTACTCTTTTCTTAGTTGGAAATATGTCTTATCCAAATCATAATTGGGTCAAAATGATAATAGTGGTGTTTAATCTTCACTATTTCAGAAACTTAGACTTAGTATTATGTCCTTTCAATTCAACCGTTGACTAAGAAGGTCACTAAACTTTCATATTTGTTTTTTTATCTCTATCACAACCGTTTCAAGGCTTCCAAATTCCTTAATCGAATTCTTTCCAAGTGGGACATTTAATTCTATTTATCTAACTCCGAATTATTTCTTTCTTTTTTAAGTTTTAAGTGATAGTCGTAATATTTTCACATTTTCCTTTTTAAACCAAAACCTTTGATTTTAACTTTATTTCCACAAACTAGTAAGTTTTAAAACTATAAAATTCTCTTTTCATTTTTAACAAGAATTTCCTTCTTACTAAGATCATGATATTTTTATTTAATTAAATTATCAAAATGGTTGAGCTTAACTTAGCAAAATGTACATGAAACACATTATTTTAAAATTTTCTTTCATAACTAAGAAATTTTCACAAAAGCGTATTTTTAAAGAAAATGTGTTATTTTTAAGTATTTTCTTTCATAAAACATTATTTTCCAAAAGTTCCATTATTAAAAGCAACATGCACATTGAAGACAAGCATAACAACATGCCAAAAAAAATAAAAAAAAGCTTTAAAACAGTTATTTGAAAAACCATTTTTTTATCAAATTCTCTACTTTTACTTTACAAACAATTTCCATAAAGTTTGTTTGATTAGCTTATATAAAATAATAAACCAACTTTCTATTTCTATTAAAATATTAGACATCTATAGTTTCTAACTTTTAGAAAACATTTTCATTGGTTTATCACTTAAATTGAAGTAGACAATAGCAACCTAATTACCTAAGCCTACTTATACCCAACAATGCTTAAGTGCATAAGGTTTCTCTAACAATCCTGGTTTTGGAGATTACCTGTTAATATTAAATTATAACGGTATAATTTAATATTGAAAATTAAAATAAATTATAGATTTTTAAATTGTTTATTTGGAATAAACAATGAATTTTAAAATTTAAAATGAGAAAAATAAAATTCCAAACTTTATTTTATTTTATTGGAGTGACAATAAGTGGAATATGGGCTTTAAATAATGAAAAATGACTTTATTATAGAGAAATTGCAATAATTATATTAATTATTGCCCATTTATTTCTTGTAATAATTTTTAAGAGGAGTAATTTATTTTTAAAGATGGTTTATTTGAAAAAAAAGATGGAAATTGGTTTAAAATATGTTTTGGCTATAAATTAAGTTCTGAAATGGTTTGGAATATTTTTCTAAGTAAGAAAATGATTTTTGTGGAATTTTAGAAGTAAAATATTGAGTTTTATTCATTTATTTGAGTAAATAGTGTAATTTTGTTAAATAAAGGATTTAAATAAAAAAATGTTTTAAAAATGAAAATTTATCTTTTGATATGGTAGAAAACGTTTCATTTTATAAGTATACAAGTTTTCATATTTTTCTTGTGTAAAACTTGAGAGAAAATGCTTTTGTTTTTGTGTATATGTGATATATGCACATTTTTTGTTAAGGGTTGTTTAATTAAACCTTAGGCTTATTTATTAACTCTTTTATTTTGGGTTCAAAGGCCCATTAGCCAAGTAATAGCCTATAGTTAGGAAGTGAGAAACATTATCTCTTTCCCTGTACGTACAGAAATGAGTTCCATTTTCTACCTCTTCAACCAATAAAAGAAAACTCCTCTTTCATCAAACCAAGCTTTCAAACTCAAATCTTTTTCAAACAAGTTGTTGTTTTTATCAATTGAGAGTGTAATTAAAAGGTAATCTCACTCCAAACCTCACTATTTCATCAATTCCTAACTTGAGAGATAGGTTTTTCTAATTTACTGTAAAACTTGTTTTGCATGTACTGTTTTAAGTTTGTACAGGTTATTTGAAGCTAGAATCTCCTCAAAGCTGGCCTCTTTCTACATAAATTCAAGTTTTTTCTTCTCTACAGCAAGGTGAGTTTGTTAACTCAAAATTCTATTTAAAACAGTGTTGCAATTGCAAAAATCTAAATGAATCGCAGTTACAGTAAACAAATTTTGAGAAGTTTTATTTACAGTGTACATCTTATTTTAGTGGCTTCTACTAATGATTATATCTTCTTAAATCCTTGCTGAATTGTAGTCGGAATTGTTCTGGATTGTATTTTAGATGTAGTAGTAGAGATTTGCAAAATTTCATAGCTTTTTATCATCGTTTGCTATCTGAAAATCAAGTTGAAAAATCAGAACGAGGCTACAAAACTTAGCCTAAAAAGTACGTGACCTAGGTCGACCAGCCTGTTGACCTAGCGGTCGACCGCCTAGCTACCTAGGTCGACCGTATGGTCAACCTAGTGACTGGGGAGGTCGACCATCAGGTCGACCCAAGGAGGCACTTAAGCCTCTTGCCTTTTTTTCCTATGTGTTGCTTCTTACCTTGTTTTCTACCTTGTTTCTTTGCATTTGTTGATTGAATTTGGAGATGTGTTTGAATGAGATGGAGTGATATGATGCCTATCAATAGGCTAGCTAAATTTGGAGAATCTGAAATTCAAATTTGTATTGCTTTTGAGTTGAATTTGAATTGAATTCGAATTGAATTCGAGTTATCGGTTTTGAGGTATTTTCTTTGTTTTTCATTGTTTTCGAGCACGGTTTTCTCTAAACGATTTTGAAATAATTTTAAAAATAAATTGGCATTTTAAATAATTATTATATAATATTTTTAAATTATTTTTGAGCTATACAGTCTATATATTCTCTATAATAAGGAAATTTTCAAAGTTTGATTCCAAATACGATTTCGGAAATTGGTTTTAAAAGCTTGTTTTCTCAAGTAAATTATTTTATATATATAATACATGTTTTTGCACTGTTTGAGCGAATGAGAAGGAGAATTAAACGGTTTGCTAAAACATGTGGTATGGGACACATGCGTTTATCTTATCGGTTAATTCCTAACTTGTTTGTTTGATCGTTTTGACCTTCGGGTCGAGTTTACCGATGAGATGAGGTAAACTTTTCACTGCTTTGAGTGTGAAATTTACTAGTGGTTAGTAAACCGTTTAGTGCGAATGTGTGGTATGGGACACACGTTAACAATATTCGGGTTCCTATCTGAGAGTTTGTGACACATTTGTCTAAGAGATGTATTTGCCAGTACTGGACCTTAGGGTCATTTGTCCTTCAGGTGTTTGTCTAAGAGACAGTTGTCATTGCTCTGTATTTGTCCTTCGGGATGTTGTCCTTCAGGATGTTTGTCTAAGAGATGTATTTATTTGTCCTTCGGGACGTTTTTTTAAGAGACGTGGCGCCTTATTTTGGGAGAACAATACTTGGCGGGCTTTGGCCATAAGCACGTGCTATATCTTTGAGATGATTTCATTGATTTCATTGATTTCATTGGGATTTTCCATGTGTACCACCATTTTACAGTATTGGCCATCTGAGCCGTTCGAGATATTATATATGCAGATTACATCTTTGGAAATTGAACTTCTTATCGAGTTCTATATTTGAGACTTGGGTTTACCAAAACTGGCGTCATTTGATATTAGCCTTTTGGCGATATTTTATGAGATTTGCCTTTTGGCGTTTATTTGAGATTTTATTCTCCTATTTGGAGATATATTTGCCTTATGGCATGTTTTGAGATGGGATCTCTATGAGTATGTTTTTGGGTTTGCCAGTATGGCGGATTTGGGGTTTACCCCTAAACCATATTTGATGTTTTGAGAAACGCCGATGATATGAGGCGCACTTTTATTGGAGATTTGTTTTAAAGTTTCATCTCTTTTGAGATTGTGTTCATGCTTTGTGATACCTTATACCGCATGAAGTAACTATCCTTACTTGACTTGTCACTTGAAGTAACCATATGTTTGAATTGTATCTACTCTTTTGAGCAGTTTATCACCTTTCCTTATGCTCATATTATCACTTATCCTTATAAACTGATTTGTTTAGCTAGACTGACCCGTGTATATTATACTCGGGTCAAACCGAGGTGTTTCAGGTTAGGTACCCTTATGGACTTAGCCTATTATGCTTCCGCATGGACTTATCTGTTAGCCCTTTCGTTTTAGTCTTTTTATCGCTACTCAGATATGTATATTGTTTTGACTCGTGTGTATATTGCGGTCGTCATACCACTTATGATGTATTATTTGTATTGTATTGGGATGTATTAGTATATATGTATATTTATTTGTGTGCTGTTCTGTGATGTGTTATGCATTTGAGTTGTTGTATTTTGTTCTGATAGACCCTATATCAACCTGTTGTTTTGTATTAAGCATTTATTGGATATGTCGATCCACTTGAGATGGAAAAAAATATAGAGCACTAATCAACGTATTCAATAGATATTCAAGACAAAACTATGGATTGTCGCTCCTAACCAGCCCTATTCTCCGCATTAGCAGATAGTATTACCCCTTAATACTCTTTGTTAATGTGGGTCTTGGGGTGGGGCGTCACAGCTTGGTATCAGAGCTGAGTTCAGAACAAAATATAATAAACACAGAACAGAAGCATACATTACGATACATCCAAGTATAGTACAAGTGTTACAAATCACTTAAATCGTGCCCTTTATCTTATCGTGTCCTTTGAGGTAGAAGTTTGGGATATGTCTAGGAATATATTTTATTCCGTAGTATTCCATAATTAAATTGATTATATCTTATCTTAAGAGTAATCGTAATCGTGATTGTTTTATTTGAGTCCTCTTCGATACGGGTGCTTGACTCTCATCCGTATCGGAGGAATTTGTTGATTCTTTTTTATGTTCTTATCTTGTGATTTCTTTGAAGATTGCGAATCCTATTGAGGGGATTCGCAATATTTGGCATAATGTATGAGGATTTGGGATTATTGCTTATAGCTTATCTTTTTGTGTGAATTAGCACGCTGTTGGGTGCGTTTCCACCACCACCGAGCCATGCATCTCCGAACCAGTCCACTATCAGACCAACTGTCTAGCCGAACCAACTCCTACTCCACTACTACCGAACCAGTCCACTACCGGACCAACCTCCACCGAACCAACTCCTACTCCACTACTACCGAACCAGTCCACTACCGGACCAAGCTCCACCGAACCAACCCATCTCCCAGGTGCTACCGGACCAAGGTCTCAACTCCCACCATCTACCACCGGACCAAAGCACTACCGAACCAAGGCGTTGCTGAACCAACGTTGCCAGGCCAGATTGCATCAGCCCAGGCCCACCAGCAGCTATATACATCCAGAACCCCTGCTCCCAGCCTCACTCTATAAATAGAGGGGCAGGGGTACAACAATGGGGGACAAGTTTGAGAGCTCAAGCACGGATAGAACTTTCAAACAACTTTCATTTACTTGTATCAAAGCTTTGTACTTGTAATCTGAACAAGAAAGGAGAAATAATATATAAAGTGGACGTAGGCACATTCTGGCTGAACCACTATAAATCCGCGTGTCTTTTACAATTTAGTCCCTGCTTTTTACATATTTGCATAAATCTCCCAAATCACTAAAAACAACATAAAATCAACTAAATCATACGACTTGGAGGTGTTTGCCCATTTTTTGTGCAAACATTTTTGGTGCTTTCACTGAGAGCGCTGAACCCCGGACTTCAGCTTCTCCCACTTAACTTTCTTCTTATCAGCGTCGCACATTGCTTGGAAGACATGCCTCCCAAGTAGAAGAAAGATGTTAACAAAGGAAAAAACATCGCAACCAGCAATCTTCCAAATCCAGTGGTCACAGATCAAGTAAATCGTCCCCTTCCAGCAGCAGTACCAAATGAAGGTCAGGCAAATCCGACAACCCCTGCCACAGAACAGCTGGCAGCAATTACTAGGGCAGATCTAGACAGGGTTGTGGCTGAAGTGACTAACCGCTTCACATCCCAATAGGAAGCCTTGGTGGACCAACTCATGTCACGCTTAAGGGATGCTGAAGAGTCCAACCGCAACACTGAATCATGGGGTGAGTCCCAGTCTAGAGGATCTCAGAGACAACAAAGATCTTCCTTCTTCGAAGAAGCTAACGACAGATGCGGCCATGGTAGGAGCCGAGACCGAGCTCAGCCCGAAGTTGGACCTGAGGAAACACTTGGAACCGAACCCAACGAGGGAGGTACCGGGCGGAGGTCAACTGTAGCCGAGCCTGTCATGCTACCTAGCCATGAGAACACTAATGAACGGGGCCGAGCTAGAGCCCAGCGCGAAGTTGGACCCGAGCAAGTACTCGGAACGGAACCCAACAGGGGAAGACCGAGGCAATGGCCAACTATAGCTGACCCTAGCATGCTCCCAGAAGGCCAAAGACAGCCACTGGAAAATATTAGGAGTAATAGGCGATACCATCCCTACAGGTCATCAGGATGGAATCAATCCCGCGGGGAAGAACCAAACTCATTTCTATCTGCTCCAAATTCTGATGAAAGAATGGCATGCTTGTTCAGAGAGTGCGTCCAACGGGACCAAAGAGATCGAGGGATAGGCGCGAGGGTAACCAGCCCTTTCTTCCGCAATATCGAAGTTGCCATCACCCCCCGAGAATGGAAAATGCCAATGATGGAACCTTACAAGGGAACCTCTGACCCAGTTGTACACTTGCAGAGATACACACAGCATATGCTCATGAGCGGGGCAACAGAGGGAGTACTGTGCAAATGCTTTCCACTATTCTTAGCAGATCTAGCTACCTCCTGGTTCTGTCATCTACCCCAAGGATCCATCAGCTCATGGGAGATGCTGAAAGAAAAGTTTATCAGCCAGTTCCGCATTCATGTGGAACAACCCAAGGACGCTTATTCCTTATCCAGTATCAAACAGAAACCTGGAGAGAAGCTGCAGCAATATCTAACCTGATTCAATGCCGCAGCGGCCGCAGTCCAAGATGCCGATGAGAAGCTTATCTTAATGGCCCTCTGTAGTGGTGTGCATCCGGATACTAAATTTGCTAGAAGATTGACAAAAGAAAAACCAGCTACTTTACCCGATTTCTTCCATGAAGCCAGGAAATATATGAGGCTTGAAGACGCTGCCACTGAGGGGCAGTCAGGGCAACAAAATAAGGCAGCTCACGGCAACACGTCCGCTGTAGCAAAGGACGTTCGAAGAAATGATTCTAGAGACAATGCTGGGGGCAAGAAGGGAGAAAAGCGCCTATATCGGCCAGAACCAAGAGGCCGACGAATTGGCGAAGCAAGCTAGCATGAGAGACGGCGCTATTTCCGGAGCAGTAGCCATCTCAAAGCAACTGACCCCAAGTTTTGAGCAAGTGAATCTGATAGCTGCAACCGAAGAAGCAACTTGGATGACTCCCATCCGAGACTACTTACAAAGTGGCACACTACCCAACGGGCGTAACGAAGTCAATAAAATCTTGAGGAAAGCTTCCTGCTACACAATACAAGAGGGCATCCTCTATCGGTGCGGCTTCTCTAACCCCTTATTAAGGTGTGTCGCTGGAAGGGAAGCCAAGGAAATCTTATCCAACATCCATCAAGGAAGCTACGGAGATCACACTGGAGGGCAGACTTTGGCAAAAAAGATACTCCGATATGGATATTTCTGGCCCACCTTAAGCAAGGACGCCTTAGATTTCGTCAGAAAATGTGACAGATGTCAGAAGTTTGCTAAGATTCCGCGGCTACCGATAACTGAGATTACTCAAATGACCAGCCCTTGGCCCTTTGTAGTATGGGGAATTGACTTGATTGGCAAACTGCCAATGGGCCGAGGCGGGGCCAAATATGCTATAGTGGAAGTCGACTATTTCACCAAATTGGTGGAAGCAGAACCCCTAAATAAAGTATCTTCAGCAAAAGTTATTAACTTCTTGATAAAAAATGTTCTATGCAGGTACGGAGTCCCATTCAAAATCATATTGGACAATGGACTTCAGTTTGATAGCGAGGAGTTCGCCAACTGGTGCCAAGAGCACGGAATTCACAAAAGCTTCTCATCCGTAGCTTTTCCCCAGGCAAACGGACAAGTCGAAGCTGTCAACAAAATTATCAAAACTCTAATAAAAAAGAAACTCGAAAAGTCAAAAGGCGCTTGGGTAGACGAACTCCCTACGGCACTGTAGGCCTATCGCACATCTTTTAGAACATCAACTGGGCATACTCCTTTCTCTTTGGCATACGGATCGGAGGTTATGCTCCCAGTTGAGACTATAGTGCCTTCCTAGCGTAGGATCCACTATAACCCAGAAGAGAACGAAGAACTTCTCCACATGTCTTTGGATCTAATTGAGGAAAGAAGAAATGATGCAGCCCTCAAAGCAGCAGCTCACAAGCAAAAAGTGGCAACGCAATACAACTCCAAAGTCAAGCATCGTAGCTTACAAAAAGGAGATCTTGTCCTCAAGCGAATCTTCCTGCGCCCCGGAGCGCTAGATCCAATCTGGGACGGACCATATGTAATTCATAAAGATCTCCACAATGGAGCTTATATTTTGTCAACAGTGGACGAGGAGGTGTTCCAGAGGGCATGGAATATCCAACACCTTTGTCGATACTTTTCTTAACTTGTACTGCCCATATGAAGTGAATTAACAAAGAGAATCAGTGGACGTAGGCACTTTCGTGCCGAACCACTTTAAAAACCCTGTCTCTTTTTTAACTTATTCCTTTATATCTTGGCTGCTTGTTAACTTTATCCTTTTCTGTTGAACAAAATCCTGTGCAAATAGCATTTTCATTCAAGGCACTCCACAGCGTGACTTCTCCTGGACAAGACCTAACAGGTACTATACGAATCTATGCCCTCGCCAATGAGACACTTTTGCTCCGGCATCCCTCTGATGTGGGTTAACTCATTGCTCGCGACGGCCCTCAAAGCCAACTGTAATGAGCCGATTATAAGCCACCGAGAAGGCCGACTATAGCCAAGGCAGCTCATTACGGCATTCGGCTCGCCGACAACTGTGAACCTACTTTAAGCCCCAACATAAGGTGTGGCCAGCCAGGGGTAGTTCACGGTTGACGATCGGCACCCACGCTAGCCGGCCACAGTAAATCGAATAATACCCATGATTATGGGCCATAATGGCCCGAGTAGTTACTGTGCGCGATCTCGGCTCCGATGTATCTTAAGTACGGCTGTGGTAAAAAAGATTAACTCCCCACGGAGGTGTAAGATAGGTGACAAATGTCTCCAAGACCCATGGCTAGGGAAAGTGACTACAAAGCCCGTTTGCCACGAAATTAAGCACATCGAAGGCCTTCCGTGATTGGAAGTTTTACTATTTCTCATATTTTTAAAATGTTGTATACGGCCCTCCGTACAAAGAAGACTCCGCCAATTTTTCCGGAAATTTCTAACACTTAGAAAAATTGAGAAACAAATTGAAAAAATAATATATGTTGCAAACTAGAGAATACCTATGAAAGAATTAAAGAATAAACAACTTAAACTTTATTTACTCTAATGAAGAGTAATGAATTTAAATTTAAAATCTAAGTAAGAAACTTTGGAAATTTTCAAGTGTTGAAAATTGAGAATTTTAAATCTTGAAGATAATGGGATGGAAAACTTTAAGAATATTTGATTAGTGAGAGAGAGTTTAAAAATCTATTCCTTGAGTCTTAACTTGCCTTTGTGCAATTATTTTATGACTTGCATTTATGCAGTCGTATGAGTTTGGTGGTATTGGAGGAAAACCACCTACCTCTTATTGGGTTTTCTTTCTGTAATAGTTGTCAATCTAATAACGGTATGACTCCCTTTGTAGTGTTATACAGAAAGTCGTATCGATTATCATCTTGTGGGTTGGAGTTTGGGATAAAGTTGTGACTAAATCCTGACTCTGTTCGTGAAGCATCTTAGGAATCGATCTCACTCGATTAATCGATTGTGTAACATCCTATTCGTGTTTTGCTTCGAATGTGAAACGCCTTCAAAATAGGGATGTATTGCTCGTAGAAATTCAATGGTCCGCAAATCCCAGTAATTCCACTTGGGGAACCATAGAATTAATCGAGCAATCGTATCTTGGTTTTCTATCATCTTGTGTTGAGGGTGAGAAATTTTAAACTCGAGCTTATCTATCTTCCTTTGATTGATGAAATAATTATGTTGAATGCAAACTCTTCTCTAGAAATTGTGAGGATGCAATTTTGTTAAGGCGAGAGTCTGTAACAACCCTGGTTTTGGAGATTGCTAGTTAATATTAAATTATAATGGTAGTTATAATTTAATATTGTAAATTAAAATAAATTAGAGATTTTTAAATTGTTTATTTGGAATAAACAATGAATTTTGGAATTTAAAATGAGAAAAATAAAATTCCAAAGTTTATTTTATTTTGTTGGAGTGATAATAAATGGAATATGGGCTTTAAATAATGAAAAATGACTTTATTATTGAGAAATTGCAATAATTATATTAATTATTGCCCATTTATTTCTTTTAATAATTTTTAAGAGGAGTAATTTAATTTTAAAGATGGTTTATTTGAAATAAAAGATGGAAATTGGTTTAAAATATGTTTTAGCTATAAATTAAGTTTTGAAATGGTTTGGAATATTTTTCTAAGTAAGAAAATGATTTTTGTGGAATTTTAGATGTAAAATACCGAGTTTTATTCATTTATTTGAGTAAATAGTGTAATTTTGTTAAATAAAGGATTTTAATAATAAAAATGTTTTAAAAATAAAAATTTATCTTTTTATATGGTAGAAAATGTTTCATATAAATATACAAGTTTTCAAATTTTTCTTGTGTAAAACTTGAGAGAAAATGCGTTTTGTTTTTGTGTATATGTGATATATGCACATTTTTGGTTAAGGGTTGTTTAATTAAACCTTAGGCTTATTTATTACCACTTTTATTTTGGGTTCAAAGGCCCATTAGCCAAGTAATAGCCTGTATTTAGGAAGTGAGAAACATTATCTCATTCCCTGTATGTACAGAAATGAGTTCCACCTTCTACCTCTTCAACCAGTAAAAGAAAACTCCTCTTTCTTCAAACCAAGTTTTCAAACTCAAATCTTTTTCAAACAAGTTGTTGTTTTTATCAATTGAGAGTGTAATTAAAAGGTAATCTCACTCCAAACCTCACTATTTCATCAATTCCTTACTTGAGAGATAGGTTTTTCTAATTTATTGTAAAGCTTGTTTTGCATGTACTGTTTTAAGTTTGTACACGTTATTTGAAGCTAGAATCTCCTCAAAGCTTGCCTCTTTCTACATAAATTCAAGTTTTTTCTTCTCTATAGCAAAATGAGTTTGTTAACTCACGATTCTAGTTAAAACAGTGCTGCAATTGAATCGCAGTTACAGTAAACAAATTTTGAGAAGTTTTATTTACAGTGTACATCTTATTTTAGTGGCTTCTTCTAATGATTATATCTTCTTAAATCCTTGCTGAATTGTTGTCAAAATTGTTCCGGATTGTAGTTTAGATGTAGTAGTAGAGATTTGCAAAATTTCATAGCATTTTATCATCATTTGCTATCTGAAAATCAGAACGAGGCTACAAAACTTAGCCTGAAAAGTACATGACCTAGGTCGACCAGCCTATCGACCTAGCGGTGGACCGCCTAGCTACCTAGGTCGACTGTACAGTCGGCCTAGGGACTGGGGAGGTCGACCAGATGGTCAACCATCAGGTTGACCCAAGGAGGCACTTAAGCCTCTTGCCTTTTTTTCCTATGTGTTGCTTCTTGCCTTGTTTTCTACCTTATTTCTTTGCATTTGTTGATTGAATTTAGAGATGTGTTTGAATGAGATGGAGTGCTATGATGCCTATCAATAGGCTAGCTTAATTTGGAGAATTTGAAATTCAAATTTGTATTGATTTTGAGTTGAATTTGAATTGAATTCGAATTGAATTCGAGTTATCGGTTTTGAGGTATTTTCTTTGTTTTTCATTGTTTTCGAGCACGGTTTTCTCTAAACGATTTTGAAATAATTATAAAAATAAATTGGCATTTTAAATAATTATTATATAATATTTTTAAATTATTTTTGAGCTATACAGTCTATATATTCTCTATAATAATGGAATTTTCAAAGTTTGATTCAAAATACGATTTCAGAAATTGGTTTTAAAAGCTTGTTTTCTCAAGTAAATTATTTTATATATATAATACATGTTTTTGCACTATTCGAGCGAATAAGAAGAAGAATTAAATGGTTTGGCAAAACACGTGGTATGGACACATGCATTTATCTTATCGGTTAATTCCGAACTTGTCCGTTTGATCATTTTGACCTTTGGGTCGAGTTTACCAATGAGATGAGGTAAACTTTTTACTGCTTTGAGTATGAAATTTACTAGCAGTTAGTACACCATTTAGTGCAAATGTGTGGTATGGGACACACGTTAACACTATTCGGGTTCCTATCCAAGAGCTTGTGACACATTTGTCTAAGAGACATATTTGCCAGTACTGGACATTCGGGTCATTTGTCCTTCGGGTGTTTGTCTAAGAGACGTTTGTCATTGCGACGTATTTGTCCTTTGGGATGTTGTCCTTCGGGATGTTTGTCTAAGAGACGTATTTATTTGTCCTTCGGGACGTTTGTTTAAGAGACATGGTGCCTTATTTTGGGAGAACAGTACTTGGCGGGCTTCGGCCATAAGCACGTGCTATATCTTTAAGATGATTTCATTGATTTCTTTGGGATTTTCCATGTGTATCGCCATTTTATATTATTGGCCATCTGAGCCGTTCAAGATATTATATATGGCGATTACATCTTTGGAAATTGAACTTCTTATCGAGTTCTATATTTGAGACTTGGATTTGCCAACACTGGCATCATTTGATATTTGCCTTTCGACGATATTTTATGAGATTTGCCTTTTGGCGTTTATTTGAAATTTTATTCTCCTATTTGGAGATATATTTGCCTTATGGCGTGTTTTGAGATGGGATCTCTTTGAGTATGTTTTTGGGTTTGCTAGTATGGCGGGTTTGGGATTTACCTCTAAACCATATTTGATGTTTTGAGAAACGCCGATGATATGAGGCGCACTTTTATTAGAGATTTGTTTTAGAGTTTCATCTCTTTTGAGATTGTGTTCATGCTTTGTGATACCTTATACCGCATGAAGTAAATTTCCTTACTTGACTTGTCACTTGAAGTAACCATATGTGTTGTATTGTATCTACTCTTTTGAGTAGTTTATCATCTTGCCTTATGCTCATATTATCACTTAGCCTTATAAACTGATTTGTTTAGCTAGACTGACCCGTGTATTTTATACTCAGGTCAGACCAAGGTCTTTCAGGTTAGGTACCCTTATGGACTTAGCCTATTCTGCTTCCGCATGGATTTATCTGTTATCCCTTTTCGTTGTAGTCTTTTTGTCGCTACTCTGATATGTATATTGTTTTGACTCGTGTGTATATTGTGGTCGTCATACCACTTATGATGTATTATTTGTATTGTATTGGGATGTATCAGTATATATGTATGTGTGTATATATATATATGTTTGTTGTTCTGTGATGTGTTATGCATTTGAGTTGTTGTATTTTGTTCTGATGGATCCTGTAGCCACCTATAATTTTGTATTAAGCATTTATTGGATATGTCGATCCACTTGAGATGGAAAAAAAATTATAGAGCACTAATCAACGTATTCAATAGATATTTAAGACAAAACTATGGATGGTCGCTCCTAACCAGCCATATTCTCCACAGTAGCAGACAGTATTACCCTGTAATACTCTTTGTTAATGTGGGTCTCGGGGTGGGGCGTCACAGCTTCCATCCTTTTCAAAGATGGTTAGCCCAAGTTTATTTTCCAATATAATGTTCAACTTCAATATCGAAATACTCTAGCTATACCTTTAAATAAATAAGAGTCCTTGCAACTACTACCAATAGGGTTTCTACTTTGACTAGCGAAATCTTCTTTGGGTTCACAAAGTCCTTTTCGTATTCTTACGCTTTATCTTCATCTTATTCTCATTATATGGATCTTGTGGTGCTAATCTTCTCCATACTCCTTTAAATCCATGATTTACTTGTCACTGCTAGTTGGTATAATAAACCTCTACTAGCATTTCTTTATGGGGTAAACCAAAATGAATGGGAAAGGTTCATTTTCCACCTCAAGTATTATAACCTTAACACTTATTCTGATCCACAATTGACCGTTCCTTCAAGGGATAAGCCAACAATTACCTTATGAGTCAACATATTTAGTGTGTTGTGTATTAATACATATATCAGCAAATTATAATTACACTCCCTTAATTAGGTTAGGCTCATCTTGTGTCCTCGCTTTAGATACCAATGGAACCATATAAGGATGTTCGCGCTTGGAATCTTAGCTGCTGTTCCAGAGTCATTCTTTAAAGATTTTACTCATTCTCACTATCTAAGATTGGGAATTACCAAATATAGTACTTGGCAAGAATACTTGATACCATTCTTGCTTGTTATATATATATATATATATATAATCTTTGAAACCTTTTGTCTATATATATACACACACCTTTCAAAAGTAAAAACCTTTTGAAAACCTTGATGAAAAACCATTTTTTTAAATAACTTTTCAAGTATATTCTCTCAATACATGCCTAAATCCTATGGGATCTTAAACCTAATCTCTAATACCAAATGTAGCAACCTGTACTTCCTGACATGCTGATCCAAAGCCTATAGTGACTTTCGGACTCACATCATGCCAAGATATACAAGTTGTTGCGTTTTTAAAATATTATAGAGCATAATTACAGGGTAAAGTTCTAAGACATTCTATAATTTTAGATTTCACAACGGAATGAATTAAAATGTAAGTACTGAAAAATAGACATTTAAGAAAATAGTCTCCAAAATACTTTATTTTCCATATACACTACTTCAAAGTACAATATATGTTTTACAGGATTTTAATATAATAAGTAACTACATGGTAAACAATAAAGAATATGAGAACTCCAACATGAAGCTTCTTTCTTATGTACTATGCCCAGTCAACTGCTAGCAGTCATCTTGTGGTGGGGAAAGATGGAAAGGAGGGAGTGGATCAGACAAAAGTTTGGTGAATAATTACAAGTTTAATATCTGATGATCATATGCAATTAATTTCAATACTACTATAGATGATATAGGGTGTGATACAAGCGTTCATGAATTCCTAAGGTATGTTACCTAAAGGTTCTTGTCTAATACATTCCTACAATACAATTTGTGTAAGCTAATACAATGGATCGAACCTCATGTCTAATGATCGGCCATCGCTCCTAGAGCTACTCAATGCACACAATGCCACAATGCTACTAAACATTGAAACACCACCCTCTTGGCTACAAACCATGAAAACAATGCCACTAGGGTACTGTGGGACTAAATTCCCACTACTATCACTGCCACTAGGCTATTGGAAAACACTTCCACTTTCACTATGCCTGGAAAGGAAGAACCCGAGATGTCAAATCACATAATGTATAATTGTCTACAGTCACTTCCACCTCTCGATCGTAGTGTTGGCCTCTTATTGCACTACAACAAAAAGTGACTTTTATAGCGGCATATAGCCGCTATTAATCACAACCATAGCGGTTTGATAAGCGCTGTATATCGACATGTTATAAAAAACTGTTGAATATTTATAACACAAAATATGCCGCTATGGTTGAGCTTAGTTTTATAACGCAAATTCGCCGCTATGGTACGTTAATTCAATAGCTCATTATAACCGCTATAATACAGCTAAATCTCAATGGAACTGGAAATCTTTATACACCATTTTGCCGCTATAAAATATTTATTCAATAGCTCATTATAGCCGCTATAATACAGCTAAATCTCAATGGAATTGGAAATCTTTATAACACCATTTTGCCGCTATAAAATATTTATTCAATAGCGGTCATTTCACGCTATTAAATCAACATGTTATAGTATTGATAAATTCTTTTACAGCTCATATATGCCGCTATAAAAATCGTAGATACACTTTTCAAGAGCTATGCCTATATATTACATTTTAATAATAGCAATCAAACTAAATCTTCATAAACGAATAAAGATTATAATCAACAAATATAACACAAGAGCATGCTCAGAAAGAAATGTGATATATTTTTCATTACAGTATCCAAACATTAAAGCAAGTGCATAACCATTGAATAAAACATAAGCCTGCAGCCAAGTTAACACAGAGAAACAGAAAATAATGTCAATTTAATAAGTGTGCAAACATTACAGAGTACAAACATTAAAGTCATGGAACCTAGTTTTTCATTATCAGACCAAATCAGTCTTTAACTACCCCAAAACTGCTCAACTCCGAAAGCTCAGTTTAACCTCATTGGATCCACTTCATCAAAACTGCTACTCAAGCAAACTGAACCAACTTATCCCCGACATCAACCACTTCCATGCTCCTCCTCATTCAACTACCACAAACCCGCTTCCTTCCTGAAACTTGAAACCACTACAGCAACTTCAAGTCACCAGCCGCGACCTGACTCCATCTTCAAAACCATTTGGAACTAACGTAGTTAATCACCAACTACAACATATCGCCACGACAATCACAACCGCAATCAACTCCAGGTTCCAATACCAAACCCAAATCCGCTACCAACTCCTCCTACCTGCATCCTTCTAATTACCTCATCCAAATCAATTTGAAATCACAACCAAACCACTATGTGCATAATACCCGAGTAACTACTATGAGAATTTGGTTTGTGTTATATGGGTTCAATTTCTTGTTACAACATACATACATGCATGCATGCCACCTTATCACACTATTCACTTCATGATTTCAGACTAACCATTTTAGTTTATTGACCTTCAGAGCACCTGAATGGCGTATAGCATTGTTGCATGTAGTAAAAGAGATTTATTAAGTGCAAATCGATTTATAAGAAAAGGTATAGGATTATTTCTCCACAGTGCACAATATACAACTTTAAAGTATGTAGTTAATAATGTTTACACTTAGCCAACAAGTACTTTTTACTGAAAATGACTAGCCAATTTGCACATCTCTCATCCCCTCTAGGATTTGCTATGTGGTACGCTGATCACAAATTCAACAACCAACAACTATAGTAAAATTCTACAATGGTCGAGGATTTAGCAAATCATTTTCTGAACTTTCCAAAATAGGTGTAATAGACTTCTTCTTCCGTGCACTTCAACTCATATGTATTAATGAAATTATTCATATTTCTAACTATGAACCAGGAACCCTACCTCACTGTAGTTAAAACATTGATAGCTAAGTCTACTTTCATCGTTGATTTTAAGTAAAGAAAATATCAGTTAGTGAAATAGTGGTAAACTTTGAATTTCCCATGGTAGTTATAAGTAAGATCTTATAAGTTCCTCTTTTAGCTGTGACGTGAGTTGTTGGATTGAATGATTTGGTTGAAGATGCTTAACCATATCTAAAAATGGAGACTTAATCATCTCTTTGAAAACGATGAGTATCATGATTTAGTAAAAAGAGATTTTAACTATTATTCTCAATTTAATTTTCCATAATGTGTTACTAATATAATAATGTGTACCTGTACATTAGTATAGTTATTCCAAATAAAAAATTAGGCATGTGCAGTAATTACCTGTATATTAATATGGTGTTTCTTACTATCTTCAATATGACCATAAACCTGCAACAGCTTCCCTTTGCTTCCTTTCAGTTTCGGCTGCTGCTTGTAAGCGCATTACATCGATGACACATCCTACGCATACAAATCCCAACCTCAGTGCAACTTCTGTCTACTACCTTAGCCTGCCTACCAGATACATTCTTATCCATTACGGGCACTCTTTGACTGCTTCATGCATGCTCTCATATAGTACTATCATTATACGTTCCTATGCATTCAAGGTACTCTTCGACGCTGCTACCATGCTGCTTTTAGCTAGTACAGTTCAACATCTAGGTACAGTTCAACCTGTGGGTCTGAAAGCATACATTACTTTAAAACATATCCTAAGGAAATTCAACTAATACCTACCTTAATGTGAAGCCCAACTACGACCAAGCGATTCAATACTCCTTTGGTTTACCATTGATAATAATAAGTACACCACAGTCCTACATATCATCTCATATCTAAATGTAAAGCCCAACACAATTTTGATTTACCATCAACAATAATTATAATGGAAGTACATACAATGTTACATGCAAATTATATAAGTGTATCTGGCTTTGTCATTGAAAGAATTTCATATCATTGAAAGAAGTTCATATCATTTGTTTCATTGTCATTGAAACAAATGAATAGGAAGGTTTGGTGGCATTTGTTCCTCCATTCTTTAAGAAACAAGAAAACTGCTTTCGTGTACACATGAACAACTGGTACATTTTTTTACTGGCGTACAGATGCATCCTCAGCTACACTTTTTAAGTACCGAAGTCTAACACATCAACAACCACTTTCGTACAAAATCCATGTACTGTGCAGTAAATGTATCGTCTTGCTCACTCTTAAAATCAAGAAAGTGATAAAATAACATGTTAATTTCCATTTGCGGCAATTATCAAATGTTTATTTTAGTGAAGTCCTAACTAAGAAGAGGATTACTAAGAAGAGACTCGCTCAATTTCACCATTAACACCAAAAGATTGATCTTAGGTGCAGCCGAATAAAATCAAACAATCGGTGCAAAAACGATACAGTGTTCATAGGATAGTCCAAAACCGACATCTTTAGCAAAAAAATCATCAAAAAAACGACCGTAGTAACCAGCAAATCGAAAGAGTACCTGAGATATGAACTAGTGAATCAAGGCCACAAGGAACTGGATATTTTTTATTTGGAACAAGCTAAGATCAAATTAATTCAAGCAATTAGGTGATGCCTAAGTCAGGCGATGCATATATATTAAGTTGGTGAATGCTAGGATTTTTCTAGCCACGACTTGCAAATTCAGGGTTATATAAACGATGCTTGAGGGACAAAGATAAGAGAAAAACTGAATATTGTACTTCTAAATGACTTACAAGGGTGAACAAAGATGTTCCAAATCCTGATAAGAAGACCTTTTTGAATTTTCCATAAAATAATGAAGCTATGGTAACTGGCAAAAAAACTAAAATAGAGAAAGGCCACCCAAGAATAACTCCAGCAGCAGCTACAGAAACAGCCAGAGCATATTTTTCGAATAGAAAAAAAGCTGATGAAAGGGCGACAGCATACATAGAGAAGGAACTTGGCAAAAAACCTGAAAGCATTAAAAATAACTCAATACATCTATCTCAATTAAAGCTAGGATTGATGAAAGACTTTCTTAGATTTTAGAACAAGCAACTGTTTTTGTTCCTTGGTGAAAGGCTATTAACCAAGTTGAAGTTAAGGGTTCATACAAACCAACTAAACTCATTAATATTGACTGCTATAGTGGTACTAACTTGGCTACTATATACAAACATAACCTAAGATTTCAAATAACATTAGCTTTCGACATGAATTAACAAATCATATCAAATTGGTAGACAATAAGAGTCAATGAAACTTTCAATTAATCAACATATAAGACTTTTATGTGTTACATTACTGGTACTCTTTTGTGTAGTTATTAGGGATGAGTTTTCTGTTTAGATTTCAATTTAATCATAATTGTGATTAAGGTTTTTTGTTCTTTTGTTGTCAGGTGCTTGCTTAGTTATTTGCTTCAAAAGAAAATTGCCCTCACTCACACAAACAAAAATACCAACACTTTCAGCAGAAAGGAACCTAACAACAACTATTCAGCAATCTTTATTATGTATTGCATCTCTCAAACCTCTTTTCTTTTTTTGAATATGACAATTTACTATCCTACATAGGTACTACAGCTATCCCCCACTCCACTTTAATCATTGACTCTAACTCTTTATTTCTAAGGTTTTTTTATTTTTATTTTTTGGTCTAATTCTCTAATTATTCATTTACATTTGGTGACTCAAGATGAGCTAACATGATGACAGAGTTGATATAGGATACTGTGGTTTTCAAGTGAACAACTGCAATCCAGAAGAATATGAACAGATGCAACAATGCACGAAAAAAGAAGCATGTTGACAGGGTCATGGAGGGTTTAATGAAGTCCAAATCAGAAAAAACTCTGATTACATTTTAAGTATAAAAAAATATAGCCTCTTCACTTATCAGTGCGTATGACAGGCACACACATATATGATTATAAATAGAAATCCGATCAATGATAAAATTGGAGAAATAGAATCCAGGAGACAAGAAATGGATGGCAAAGAGACAGAAGAGATTTAATTGGATTCTAATTTGGAACTGTGATAGAAACATTATTGTACTACTGTATTTGGAGACCCGAGGTTACATGGCATTTGTTCATGGAATACATGTCATTAAGTAGGGGCAGGTTCTGTTCTAAGAAATATTAAAGACCCAATTCGGCCCAAAAATCCAACAAACAATGATCCGGAAATAACAAATAATGAACGATGGCCCAAACAAATAAATTTCTATTTATTGTAATCTTATGATTTCAAACCAAGTATTGATGCTTGCCAAATATGCCCTTGGTATTTACATGAAAGCATGTTTCACTTTAGTGACTATGGAATGAACAAGGCTGGTGAAAATTTCTTTTATATGATATCTTATTTGATGTTAGTTCATTATATATTAGGCTAGAGGCAATAGTTCAATAAGACAACAGACATAATTCATGACAAATGAGCAAAATAATCACATATACCAATTTAATCTGATAAAGGGAAGGAAAAAATTGGATGACGTTCAGAATGAATAGCATCATGCCAAAAGGAACTCTAATCTAGAAAGATGTGAACCCATATATTAAGTAAATAAAGCAATGAAATTTACTTGTGCTTGCAAAGAAGCAACCACTTGTTAAGCAAAGTAAAGCAAGTGCATAAGCTCCAAGCCTCTTTCCATATTTTCTTGAAATGGCAACAACCAGTGCACCCTCTGTAATAGTTGATATAAATCCCAGGAGATGTCTAACTGCGTAAAATACCCTAACCTGTAAATTCATAGGAAGTATTACAAATACTATAGTAAGACAATGATTAATGAAAAAACAGCATATAAATAAAGATGAACTTATTAAACCTTTTCCTCAAATAACCATGATGCAGGTCCAGCCACCGATGCATGAAGAAATAAGTACAAGTAGGACCTAAGAGCAAACTGGGAACTGCAAAAGAAAACCTCTTCAAATTGTTAAAATTTTAAAAAGATAAAAAGAAATTGCAAAAGTATAGTGCATCTAGAACATAACACGATGTAGAAACATTATAAACTACAAGGCAAAGGAACACACCCACACACGAACACATACACAGCACACAGGGAAAGAAACATATCTACCATGTTTTAAAAAATAAACAAAAGGTTGCCTTCAACTAATTGTGAATCTACAGGAATTGGAGTATGTTTGCCAACGATGCAAAATTATGCTTATCTTCTACAATGATGCAACGAATTTGGATCTTCTGACAGTTTGAGTGATGAGGAAGGTTAGCGGTTAATAGCCTTTCAATGTCATACCCCTTTCAAACACCGTTTTGCCGATCCCTTTCACAACACAAAAACACGTTCTCTTTTCACCAACATTCCCTTTCATATACCTCTTTCAATGCACCATACACAATCAACTTAACTGCTAACTGTCCCACACAAAACTAGCTATTTGTACTATTTTAAGATTTTGATTTAAACCTTCAACATCCACTGCTAACAAGACTAATAATAATATTGCAAAATGCACACTCTCGTTTCATCTTACATATACACCGAGTGTCTACATGCCTATGCATTGACAATATATAATATAAAAAATCACCAGATTCACTTCACATTATATTAATACGTAATCATAATAGTATACGGGGGGGAAAAACTAATGACTTACTGATACTAAAGAATTTTACAGAAATGTCGAAATAACAAAATAAAAAATTACCTATACTCCCAATTTTGAAACCCAGATTTATAAATCAAGTAATGAAGAGGCTCCCAATAATTGAAAACCTCGTCGCAATCATGCACAATATTTGACGAAGCCCTAGCTTCGAAATCGAAGGAGTTTTCTTTCTTCGACAAAACTTGAGAGGGTTTCTGCTTTCTTCAAATTGCTAACGTAATTTGAAGGAGGGAGCTGCACGCGTTTTGGAGTCTTCGAATCGCTAACGTAATTTGGAGGAGGGAGATGCGCGCATTTTGGAGGGAGGAGGAATGGTTTTGGAGGGAGAGGGAAAATAATTTGGGAAGTTGGAGGGAGATGTTTTGGGGCAGCGTTACACGTGAATGGGAAGGGAGATGCACGCGTTACACCTGTAGGGAGAACAAAAATCAACCGGTAACTAGATAATTAAGGGTCAATAATAACGCTTCAGAATAACGCGTTATTAAATAACGTTATTAATATCATATTTTGTTATAGTGTTGCACGCTCTGGGTCCTCCATTTGAACTATATCACGTGCGTTAGAAATCGTGCATAGATGGACCTCCCGCTGTCCAGGACCCACTCTATCAGGCATCTACCTCAACTGCATGCCCATTATTGGAACCTTCTGTGAGTTTCATTTGTGAAAATACATCGCCTCTAGTCGATTTCTAAATCCCAAATTGGGTAAAGGACATTTACTCAACACCGTAATGACCTAACTTCCTCTCATAGGGAACTAGCTTCCCTACTATTTCTAACATACAACCAAATGCCTTTAAATAGGCTCAAAGACAATTATGGTTTATGTTAATTTTTATTATTAAACTTGGGCTTTAGGCCAAGGTTCAATTTCTGCAATTTCATTACGAACGGTTGTTAACCCGCCTTTTGGCAAGGCCGCGGACAGACGAATTTAACTTAAACAACTTCACAACTATCGAGACTAAAGTATGATGGGATGGTTCGGCATTAGAAGGAGTGTTCGGCATAAATCTTGTTCGGCACTGGGCGAGCGTTCGGCATAGAGGGTTCGTCGTTCGGCATTAGATGGAGCGCTCGGCATTAACCAACGTTCGGCATCTGGAGACGTTCGACATTGGATGGAGCGCTCGGCATTAACCAACGTTCGGCATCTGGAGACGTTCGGCGTTGGATGGAGCGCTCGGCATTAACCAACGTTCGGCATCTGGAGACGTTCGACATTGGATGGAGCGCTCGGCATTAACCAACGTTCGGCATCTGGAGACGTTCGGCGTTGGATGGAGCGCTCGGCATTAACCAACGTTCGGCATCTGGAGACGTTCGGCATTGGATGGATCGTTCGGCATCAAGGAGACGTTCAGCATTGGATGGATCGTTCGGCATCAAGGAGCGTTCGGCATTGGATGGGTCGTTCGGCATACCTCACCTCGCTCGACATTGCACCTCGCACCTCCATATCTCGCACCTCCATACTCCGCACCTCCATACCTCGCACCTCCATATCTCGCACCTCCATACTCCGCACCTCCATGCCTCGCACCTCCATATCTTGGTACCTCCATACTCCGCACCTCCATACCTCGCACCTCCATATCTTGGTACTTCGCACCTCCATACCTCGCACCTCCATATCTTGGTACCTCCATACTCCGCACCTCCATACCTCGCACCTCCATATCTTGGTACTCCGCACCTCCATGCCTCGGTACCTCGCACCTCCCAATGTTCGACATGAGGAGATCGTTCGGCATTCACACATTGTTCGGCGTTCAGCGTTCGGCATCTATGGTTCGGCATATGGAGACCACTCCATTTGGGCTGAGGTTCTCGGCTACCAGGCCCACCAGGGAAGTCCAACCCATCTTTGTCTATAAATAGAGAGGCAGGGGCACAGTAAAAAGGGATCTTCTTTCTGCTCTCTTACTTTCTCTTTTCTAAGGCTAAGGCAACTCTGCCATTTTGTAACTGTAACCGATTATTACAGCAATAAAAAGCAAACTTCTGGAGTGGACGTAGGCCGGAGTTAGCCGAACCACTATAAAATCTGTTGTTCTTTACTGCTTTCATTTCAGTTTTAACTGTTCTTCACATTATTACTCTCTACATACATTCTATCTCTGAGCTGTGATTGGTATTTGGTGCTTTCATCTGGATTTTGGGGTTAGTGACCAATTTTGGCACTAACAACGGTCGACCGTTATTGCCCTATAGTCGACCAGTAGGGTTCTACGGTCGACCATTAATGAAGTAAAATTAGTGTTTTTCTGCGATCTTAACTGTTGATTGTTGTCTGTGTTTAATCATATGTTATTTTCAGATTTTAGACCCTAATTTTCAATATGACTGGTTCATATTTTCATTAGCAATTCAATTTGGGGTTTGTTAACTTGGGGGTTGCAAGTTTAACGGTAAAGAGATTATACATCAATTAAATTTTAACGGTTTGCTTACAATTCCAAGTTAGGGTTTTACGATTCAATTTAGATTTCTAGCACCTTAAACCAATTAAAATAAATTGAACCTAACTGCAATAATTATCTCATCAAAATTGTTCCCACTCACCTCAGCCCTAAGCTCTTCCTATTTTCTATGCTTGAGAATCACCTCTCCATTTGCTAGCTTTGCCTGCCTCGTTTAGGTACAAATAGCTGTATTCTTCTAGGTTGATTTTATTTTCATTTCTGAAGAAGATTTGGGGTTAGAGGAGAGGTTGGACTTTGGCAGCATTTCATTATAGTAATTTTATGTGAGAATTATGTTTAAGTTAGGCTAGAATTTATAGGGTTTAGGTATATGTTTAGGATGTTGGACCTAGTCAAGAGAGTCTTCCAATTTATCAGATACGCTCTTCAATAACTGGAACGAAGGGACGATTGAAGACATTCACTCAATAATCACAGAAAACTTGAATTCCTTGCTTTTTCACCATTCAGGGTCGACCTAAAGTGACCCACGGTCGACCTATAGGCTATACTAGTTGACCATGACACCCTTAAGGTCGACTTGGATGTTTTCTTGTTCTCATATTTTCCGACGCCCGTAACTCTTTTATACGAACTCCGATTTCGAAGTGTTATATATGAAAATTGTCCAGAAAATCATTATGAAAGCAATGGTGCCTTTTTGTAGCCAAATTCGAACATCTATGGAAATTTTATTTTGAGTCTTTGTTTTAACTAAATTTATTTTTGTTATTAAATTTCTTTTTAAATTTCTATTAAATTTCTGGGGTGTTATAGTTATTGTACCCTCCTTTGGTCCTCGATAATCCATCAATGAAGTTCATCAGAATTTTCTTCCATTTTCACTTGGGAACTTCAAGTGGTTGTATCAATCCAATTGGCTTCTTCTACTCTGCCTTTACTAACTTACAAGTCATACACTTCGAGGTGAATGTCCCGACATCCTTCTTCATCCCCTCCCAATGATACATCTACTTTATATCATGATACATCTTATTACTGCTAGCATTTTTGGTCAATCTAGAATGATGGCACTCTCATAGCACCTCATCTCGTAAGCCATCTACATCAGGCCCAAACAATCTTCCATCCTTACGAAGCTAACCATCTTGGTCAAGTCTGTATTGATTCATCTCTTCAGACATTACTCCTTTTATTTTTTCCATATTCTCCGCTAGTCTAACATATTTCCTATAACTAGTACCGATCTTCTCAATCAAAGTAGGTTTGATCGTCAAGCTCGCCAACATCTCTCGCTCCAACTCGTAAAGAGGTCCGATGTCATAACCAACGTAATACTCCAATTTCTTCCACTCTAGGAACATTGCCCCCAAACCCGCATGTCTTCTACTCAATGCACCGATGACTGCATTTCCCTTACCTAGCATATAAGAAATGCTAAAGTCGTAAGAGGCTAAGAACTTTAACCATCGCTGCTGACGAAGGTTGAAGTCCTTTTGGGATAAAAGGTATTTCAAATATTTGTGGTCTGTGAGCAGCTCGATCCTTTCTCATAATAGGTAATGCCTCCATATCATTAAAGCAAACTCTATTGCTGCCAACTCCAAATCATGGGTAGGATACTTCCTCTCATGCAGCTTTAGCTATTGACTAACATAGGCAAAAACCTTACTTTCTTGCATCAGTACCGCATCCAATCTAGTATCACAAGTATCGGTGTATGCCGTCATCACCTTACTCTCAATCGGAATGGTCAATACTAGTGCACTTGTCAACCTCTCTTTTAGATTCACAAACACCTGCCCCTACCTCGTGTCGCAAACAAAAATCTGATTCTTCTTTGTCAAATTGGTCAACAGTGCTGCTACTTTGGAGAATTCCTTGATAAAACATCTATAGTTTCTCGCCAATCCTATGAAACTTCTCACATCAATAATGGTCTTAGGTTGGTTCCAACCTTGAACCACTGCCATCTTTGTAGGATCTACTGTGATGCCCTGTTTGGAATGACATGACCCAAGAATCTCACTTCCCACCTCCAAAAGTGACACATCAAGAACTTCACTTTTAACCTGTGCTTCCTTGGCACTTCAAGCATGATCCTTAAGTGTGTCGTGTGTTCCTCCTCCATCCTAGAATAGACCAGAATATCATCCATAAATATAAGCATGAACTTGTTTAGTTGATCTCTGAAGACATAGTTCACGAGATCAACAAAGTATGTCGAAGCATTGGTTAGCTCGAACGACATAATGAACAACTTATAAAAACCAAATGGCCTATGAAACACAGTGATTGGCACACTCTCCTTTGTCACTCTCAACTGGTGAAATCCTATAACAAGATCCAACTGAGAGAACACTTTAATGTCATGAAGCTGATCGAACATGTCATCTATACACGGAAGTGGATACTTGTTCTTCCTCGTTACCTTATTCAACTCGCGGTAATCTATATACAAACTCAGAGAGACATTCGCCTTAACGGTGAATATTACAGGTGCGACCCATTTTGATATAATTCTACGAATGAACTCTTGCCTCAACAGGTCATTCACTTGCACCTCTAACTCCTTTTGTTTTTTGAGTGTCATACATCTTGAAGGCATAACGATCGGTTTGGCTTCCTTCATTAAGTCTATGTAGAAGTCAGTCTCTCAATATGGCAGTAATCTGGTCGCTTCCTTAAATATATTTGGATACTCTCTAACGATAGACATAGATGACAACTCATCCCATTGGATCTTGAAGAAAAATATAAATTTAACCATAACCCTATTCTCTAGTAGGCAGCCAAGCACTACCTTCCGCCCTTCCTCAACCCCAATCATCACCAACAACTTCTCATAATCCACCACTATTACATACTTCCTTAGCCAGTCCATCTCCAAGATAATCGGGAACCCAAGAAATTCAAAACAAAGCAATCAAAAATAAAAGAACATCAATGACTCAATAAGACCAAACCACGACAAACCATGCAATAACTAGTAGAGCCTCCAACAAAGTTCGTTGCCACTAAAAGATGGTCAACTATTTCTGGTCTCGATTCCAATCTATCTACCAAATCACTAGATATAAAAGAATATGAAGCCCCGGTATTGAGAAAAAAACACATATGGAAATACCATAAGTAGAAAGCATACCCTTAATAGTGATGCTCTTCCCCTTCTCCTTCATTGAGGGAGTACTTGACGAAATCGGGACATCAACCAAAGCGCATGCCTTCACCACCTACTTCTATTGCAATAGTTTTAGGCAATTCTTCTACATATGACCATACGTTCCATAGTTACTGCACTTTTCTTTCCATCAGCTTTGTAGTCTATAATGAAGTGGCCCTTATCTCCATAACCACAGCAAACAGGTCCCCATTTTGTCTTCTTCTTAGCAATCTTTGTCTAAAACTACTTCTTCTTTCCATTCTGTTTCTTCTTGCATCCACCAACTTGCTGTGGCTCTGGCTCTTCCTTAACAATAATAGACTTGGGCTTAGGGCACAAACTCTCAAGCTGAAGGGCTTTCTCAACCACCTACTCAAATGGCTTGTTAATGTGCCCCATAAACTTCTCACCCAAGTAGTCATCCAATCCCATAATCAGGTTCTCATTCTTCTTCAAGAGAGCATTGATGAAAGACATCCCATATTTCGATAAGACATCAAACTCAGCAACATACTTGGAGATAGACATATCTCCCTCCTTCGAATCGACAAATTTTCTAAACAGCATTGACTTAAGAGTAGCCGGATTGAACTTCTCCTTGAATCGGGTTTTGAAATAGTTCAAAATGAAATGGTCCTCGATTATGACAACCTTAACAGCATTCCAACATTTATAGCTCTCCCTTGAAGCTTTCGAGAAGCTAACCTCCTCTTTATAGCATCATCCAATTCAAGATCATCAAAAATGCTTCCATAGGTGTCCAACCAATCCAACACTTCCATAGTCGATTCTGTTCCTTGAAATGGTTTGTCACCAAGGCTGGAAAAATCCTTATTCAGCTTAGCAAAATCGATTGTAAGCACCTGCACTTGAGCACCACCACCACAACAATATTTTGAACGATGGTATAGGCATTTTGAAGCATATTTTCCATCATTGTATTTAACATCGCCTACAAGTCAAGGTTAATAGCCCTTGAGCCCGCCGCTTCCTCTTCAACTCTAGAGACGAATTTCCTCACAGTATTTCTTGTATGTTGGCTCATTCTTGATCTGTAACAATAATAATCAGTACCTCATAAAGAAAACAACATCAATGGTACTCGTGTGCGCGCGCGACATATATACTATATATCTATACTATTATATACTTTTGAAAACCAAAATATATAACAAGAACAATTCTCTCATATATCTGTACACTCTCTATTCAATTTAGGGTGATAACTCCTTCCTTATCTCTACTGAACCATACTATTGAATTAGGTTAATAGCATAACCTAAATACTGATAGCAATTGTGACGATGGTCCTACACCTTTGACACACAATATACTTAAAGAGTGCATTGCTATGGTGCCCGACCGATGTAAGATGATCGTTAAAGGTTGAAAAGAAGAGAAGAATGATGGTATGTATCATCTATCTTAGAACACATTAAATAATATATAATAATAACATCATAGATATAAGACAAACGAGATAGCAATAACTAAAACAAACCATAATATCAGAGTACACATGTTTACAAAGTTATACAAGAAAAATAGAGTTTATAAAAGTGATCATAAACTCAAAATGTCTTTAAATATAATAGTATACACTAATTAGGCTCCATAATCAATGCACTAATAGGCCATTTTGTAACATTTTTTTCTCGTTCAATTTATAATGGTTGTTACTACTACAAATTGCTAACAGATATTTTTGTTGCGAAAGTTTGTCATGGTTATTGCCGTCAAAAAATCTGGTTATTTCGCAAATAGTTAAAAGTAGCATGGATAGGATTGTAATTTAATCTTTTATCGTTACCTATCCCATTTCTTCATTGTATTTCCCCTTTTGTTCTAGGGTTATCGTGCCTCGCCTTGTTCTCTAATTCAATCAATAGGGTTCGAATTCCAGTCATGATGGGTTTTAGTAGAGATGAAACAGCCACTTTGTTTGGATTCCTGGGCGTCGCTCTCATCTTCTCTTGTAAGCCCGGAATTTTATCATTGTTATTCTTTAATCCTGTTATTCAGTTGGTTTTGTTTAGTTCTGAGGATTTTGCATTGTTTATCAATACAGTCGTCATTTTAGATCTGAATTTCTGGAACTACTCACATAATTTAGATACGATAATTCTAGTTTTCAATAAAGTCCAATTTATCCTAAATTTGAATTTAACATGTCTTAAGTTTAATTAAGGTAATCTTTAAAAACATTTTCTTGTAGTTCAGGCATGGGGTAGCACATGGAATGACCAAGAGTGGTGTAGGAGTGGCATAAATTGGAGTAATGAGGTCTGAGCCCGTAATGAAATCGATAGTCCCTGTTATTATGGCTGGAGTTCTTGGAATTTATGGATTGATCATTGTTGTTATTATCAATACTGGAATCGATCCTAAGGCGAAGTCATACTACTTGTTTGATGGCTATGCTCATCGGTCTTTTGGATTGGCTTGTGGTCTTGCAGGTTTGTTTGGTGGATTGGCAATTAGAATTGTTGGTAATGCTCGTGTTAAGTAATACATTTGGATATATGTTTGCTTAGATTCTGATTATATTGATGAAATTTTTAAACAATGTTTGATGGAATTAGCGATGAAACCAGTCTATGATAAGTTTCTAATGTGAGATGGATTTTATATTTAGATGATGACTTAACTTTTCTTGTCGCTACGATGAATATTCCTTTGATATTATGAAGGTTATCTGAATTATTAGCCTGTTTTATATAATATTGTTTTGTGCCTAGAACATATATTTAAAATACTAATATCTGATGCCATTTTCAATTTATGCTCAAAATACGTGTTGTTAAGGGGAAATCCTTTTATTGGATTGGGATAAAAATTGCTATACATACATGTTGAAATTAGTATAAAAAATGGTTTTTTCGACAACCATTATAATGCCGCATGTTACTCTATTCTTCACTTGTTAATTATACAACCCTATAACTGTATGCTTTTTGAAGGCACTACCATTTTGTATAAATAGGGAAAAATCCTTAAAAAATTTGAATATATGTTATTCAACAAAAAAAATCCCATCAACATATGCTATACAGAAGATTTCGAGCAATTCTTTGAAATAATTTCGAAATGATTTCTTTGTTGAATCTAAAGTTAACTAAATGAAATGGAGTTACCATGAAACAGTTTTACTACTACAATCAATGTCAAAAATATTAACAAAAATGAATAAAAAAGAAAACCCTAGCACCACCAAGTTGAATCGGTTACCCATTCCAGGACCACCTCCAATATAATTTGCCTTCTACAAAAGAAAAAATAACTTGAAACTTAATAAATCAATATGCTTGGATTGAAAGGAAACTAAGATACCGTAAACAACAAAAATTTTAAATATATCTTTATCCATAACAATTTATGTTTTTCAGTTTTAATATGCTTGATAAATTAATATGTTGTACTATTTACACTAATACCTGAAGGTATCTATTATGACTTACGGAAGAAAAAGTCCCTAATTTACCTTTTTATGGAACCTTGCAGATTTAACAATTAACTTAAAAAATATTTGAAAAGAGAGCTAATATTCATATGGCATACTCAGCTATATACAATAAAAATTAATCTAGTGAAAAATACTTAGAACTAAAAGAGGAAAACAACCGAAAACTAACCTACTAACTAATTGATCGTGCATAATCTTATTTTGATTATTTGATTTGGAAAGAGATTGTGGTAGGACAATTGAGATTTAATTTGAAATATCTCTCTTCATATCCAATGATCTACAGAAAGAAGAGGAAATATAGAAGTACGTTTAATAAAAAAAAGAGTGAATTGAAGAGACCCAGAAAATAAATAGACAAAAGGACCGTTAATGTTTAGATTTATTGATTTCTCTTTGGATATATGGTGAACATGTCACAATTTTGATTTGGTAAACGTGAAGTGGAACAAAAAAATAAAGAGTATGAACAGTAAAGGCATCTAGAATATGAAGGGACAAATTAAGCATTAATGTTTAGATTTAATTCTATATAGGAAGCAACATAAATTTTCTATAGGGGTCTAGGAGAAAAAATGACCTTAAATCAACGACAATTCAGTATTCAGCTTAAGATTAAACATGAGAAAAGATAAATATTTGATTGAGATTTAATTTCTTACATAATAGAATCAAATAGTAATATATAGAATCTAAATAGCTCCTTTTTATATGTTCTATTACTTTTTAATAAACTCATAGAAAATTCATTCATCCCCATAACACTAAATATGCTAATTCAAAATCTAATTTATTTCCTTAATTTAAGAAATAGTTTTTTACTTTTAGCCTCATATAAAATCTTCATTGTCTCATAAATCATACAAGCAAAAACTTGGCAATTATCAATAACTACTTTTTATACGTTGTATCTGTTTTGGTAAACTGGCAGTATTTATGCATTTGAAATAAAGGTTAATTCTCCTCTAAATTTCTTTCCTTTTTTGAAATATTAATATGCCTTTGCATATTATCATTGTGCAATTTATATGAATTGGGTAGGTAGTTTAATATGTATTTTTCCTTCATTAGTTAAATCAGTTGCATCATGTCTTTACGTTCTTGTTACATTTTTTAATTTCATGATATATTATTACATTTTTGAAAAATCATATCATTATTATTTTGTAACATTTTTTGATTAGAAATATTGGTTTGGAGTAAATTAAGATGATATCGAGTGGGTTGTATTCCACTCCTTTAAAGAATAATTATACATAATATATGTAATGGACACAATCTCAATAGCACTTTTCTACATGTTAAAATGTTTTGATAAACACATATTCAATATGTCTCTTTCCTTTGTTAATTGAACCAATTATTTCATATATTTTTCTTCCCAAATCTCTACAAAAATATTTAACCGCCTTTTGTTTCTTTCTTAATCTAATTTGAATTCCTTGTTTTGGAGAAAAATAATTAAAAATATAAATCTACCTATCTTTAACTAATTTATATCGATTTTTTATAATGGAAATAACAATTTATTTGTATGTCAACTGTTGCTCAATTCAATAAGCCAAAGAATTGAAAGATCAATTTTTACTCGATTTTTCAAATTTATGTTGATTTATTTGTATTTTTTTGTTTCTTGAATTTAATTTCATCGCTAAAAATCATTGTATTATTATTTTTTATTTATTCTACTAGATAAAAAATTTAATTTCCTAACATATTTATCCTTTTCTCATTTTATCTCATCCGAAATACCACATTCTCCTTAATTTAAGAAATATCTTTTTACCATGTTGTAAATCTTTAGTTATAATAACTCATACTAGCGTTAACTTAGTAATTAATAGTTTCTTATGTTAAATATGTAATAAACATAATCTTAATATCTCCCTTTTTACATATTATGGTGCTTTTGATAAACAAATAGACTTGTTCATTGGAAATAAATTTTCATTTCTCCTTGATTTCCTTTCTATATTAATTTGTTTTTGATGTTACCATTTTGCAATTTACATTGATTGGGCGGGTAATTCATGATGTCTCTTTCTTTCATCAATTAAGTCAATTATCTCATATCGTTATGTTCTTAATCCTCAACAAAATTGTTTAATGTCCATTCATTTCTTTGGTTCTCATTCTGATTTGAATTTTCTGTTTTGAAAATAATAATTAGTGAGTGTTTTTTCTCACTATTTAACTAATTTATGTTTATTTCTATTGTGGAACCAATATTTTTTTTGTACGTAGACTGTTACAGCAGTCAATAAGCCAAAAAACCCAAAAATTAACTTTCAAGTGATCTTTCCCAATTTATACTAATTTATCTCTTCCTTTTTTTCTTCCTAGTATTTACTTATGTTATTAAAAATCATTTTTTTATTATTTTGTAGTATTTTTTCTTAGAAAAAAGGTAATTTGAGTAAATTAAGATGTTGTTATGTCTTCACGATTAAATCTGTGACATTCAAAACTATATAATAATGTCTCTTTTAAAAACTATTTATAGGTAATATGTAATAAACAGAATCTCAATTGCCTCTATTTTACAATTTTATTTCTCTAGATTAACTATCCTTTTATTTTTATGTTTTGCATATAAATCAATGTACATTCCTGACTAAATTAACATTCTTTTACATATTATTAATTTGCAATTTTATGATCTGGTAATTCAGCATATCTCTTTTCTTTGTTAATTAAACCAATTGTCTCATATATTTATGGTTTTAGTTCTCACCAAATTATAAAATGTATTTTTTTTTCATATTTGTAGAATTTATACTATTGAACATGTTATACTGTCATTCAACACAATTTAATATGGTAATTGAATTATTATTACACCATTAATATCTATAAATATGACAAGACCATTATATGACATCATACTTTATTATTGAAAATCTTTTATGTGTATTTGATATTTTCTTTATGCTGATTGAGCAGTGTAGAATATACTAGTGTATGATTTTTGTTTGATGATAAGAAACACACATATATATATATATATATATTTGTTTGTTTAAATGTATTTGTTATTGTCCTATTTTTTTCCACATAATTAAATAAATATTTGTTGAATAAAATAAATAACTCATAATTCATATTTAAACAAATGTTTTATTCAAACAAATATTTTATTACAAATTCAAATAGTACAAATTTGAGCTCTCACTACATTTATACATTTTCAATTACAATACAACTTCAATTACAACACAATTTTCACTTTACAATTTTCACACAAGTTTCACCTCACTACATTTTCAGTCATCACTTGTATTTGACCTTCAAGTTTGTTCCACTCTGTATCCAACATCTGAACTATCTGCAAAATTAACACCGACACAGTAAAATTGAAGAAGAAAATATTTTGCAGTGCACAATTAAGTGTGTGTTTTGAAAATATTTTTGCCTCGGGTATTTGGATTGTTTCTTTTCATATTTTATGACAGGGACCGAATATATGTGCACAAACAACTTGTAATATGCACAGCGAATCACTGTGAATATCACAAGGTCGTTTCCCAATTCCATTTCACAGACTAGTGCAAATGCACACATGAACAAATCGAATATAAATGGATACGGCACATGTATTACACAATTACACATATATACATGCATATGTATGCATGTATATACATGAATATGTGCATGATTTTCAAAATCAAAGTGCATATGTGCAACAAAGCAAGTAGGTCATCAATGAACCTAGACTACAGTAACAAGTGCACAAGGACAACCTCAACCAAAAGTACTCAGACCAGGGCACTACAACCAGACCAAAATCACTTCAAGCAAAACAACACAACAGTGCAGACTCAAAGCTACATGAAACCAGACATGAACATAGAACATACTAGTCAGAGCATTTAAGACAAACACAACTATGCACAAGAGTTCAAAGGAACCAGACTTCAAATCAGAACAAAACAGAAAATGCACAACACAGCGATGGTCAGGTGCAACACAGTCAACAAGTATGCATATGAACACAAGGGCTGCAACAAGACTCAAATGAAACCGAACAGCAGCTCAAATGAACATATGAAGACCAACCAGATTCAAGTAGAACCACAAACCAGATTTCAAGAGGAATAAAACAAAGACCAAATTAAACCAGACAAGTTAACATGAATGCAAAGCCAACAAACACTACACAGGGTTTCAGAGATAACAAAGGCATATACAAATGGAACCAGATCAAAATACAACCAGACTTAAAACAACACAACAAGGAGCATAGAGGAGACATCAATTTCAACCTATACAAAATCTAGCACAACATACACACACACACATATGTATGTATGTATATACATGGTGACAACACACAATCAAAGGCAACATGAGTATGCAGGAGTCACATATACACATGTGTGCACATATGCATATATATACATACATACACATATATCAATTTAGATCAATGAAATGACAAGAACTCAGACCAACTACAGCAAAAACAGTGAAGGAGCCATGGGAAAATATTAGTAGTAGTGAACAAAGTCAAGGTCACATTTCAAAAAGAAATTGTCAAACAAAACATTGTTGAAGTGTTCAACCAAAAAATTCAGAAAATTGTTTAAAGTCGTAGAGGGTATCAAGTCAAGATTATCTAAAATTCAAATGCCAAAGTCATAGGATCACAGAACGGAACCGACCCAAAGCAATTCAAGCAAATTCAATAATGAACAAGTTAGAGCTCACAGAGTTCGTTCGATTAAAAAATCAACGCAAGAGATAAAATCACAAAAAATTCAAACCAAAATATACGAACGTAATTATAGGGTTTCGTTCCCTATAAATTCCCAAACTCATTATTGGCAAATCATTCGAGTTCGAGACAAAAATCCATAGAGCATACTTAGAAAAAAAATCACAAACAAATCCAAAAGTCGAATCAAGTCGAGCATAATTAAAATCAAAAAGGGGCAAAAATCACATACCAATTTCTTACTATTCGAGCTCGACAAAATTGAAGCGACCGTGAGTACTCAAAGCCAGGAAGTTGATCGATAAAGCAAATCGAAGAAAAATCATCACTTCAATCAAACGATTTGAATCGGCGTCTTCAAATTAAACAAGCCCTAATTTCAGATCGCAAGAAAACGTGACAGCACGAATGAAGCAGGAAGTAAAATAAGAGAGGAAACACGTTTACCTTTTTGGGCCAAAGAGAATTCACAAATCAGAATAAATGGAGACAGTCTTTTTCACTTGGGTCGTATTTTGTTGGGCTTAAATTACATAATATGGCTGTGTTTTTAGTTTTATTTTATTTGTACTTTTTTCTTTTAAAATATGGTGAATTTCTAGTTGTGTAACTAGGTACAAACTACGGGGCGTAGTTTGAGAATTCGCAACTCAGTGGCTGAGCAGTGGCTGAGTTGTGGAAGGGTTTTGAGCTTAGAGTTAGGTTAATTGAGTTAGCGGGTATCACAAGTTTACGTGTTTTGTAAGCGACTGATTACTTAATTTCTAGTAGAAACCTTGGAGACAGCACGTAGGCAGGTTTTTGCTGAAGCTGGGTAAATCTGTGCGTGATCTCTACTACATTACTTTCTGCTTTTATTTTTATTTTTGCATTAATTTTTAGTAGACCCTATTCACCCTCTCTAGGGTGAAAACGATCCTACAAGTGGTATCAGAGCTAAAAACAAAAACCAATTTTTTTGTTAAAAAAAATTTGATTTTTTTCTTTCAGTGGTTTCTTTTAATAATGCTTTTGCTGAAGGTCAGTCCATAGCTAGACCACCTATGTTCAATGGTGAATATGCTTATTAGAAAACTAGAATGAAAATGTTACCCGACTACTTGGCCCGGCTACAAAGCGATAGTTGCAGAGGCTATGGTTAAGCCTAGACGGGCTTCGAACCAAAAGAGATATGGAGGTATAGGGGTTCGGTATAACATATATGGTTTGGCATTTTTGAGCGGCTCGGTATATTTAAGTGGATCGGTCGCTAGACGTGGTTCGGCATATATGGGTCGGCATCGGCGGCTCGGTCAAGGAAGGAAGATAATGCATGGATCGGTTTAGATAGGTTGGCATGTATCGTTCGGTCAGGGAAGATATGTTAAAGTAGGTCAGCAATTATCATTCGGTCATGGTAGGGAAGCCAAGGTGGGTCGGTCGGATGAGGTTCAGCACCTGTGGGTTGGCCTTAATGGTTTGGCAAGTGTGGATCGGCCGTGTTGATTTGGCACTGATGGTTAGGACAGAGTGGCTCGGCCTTGGTAGTTTGGTCTGGGAGGTTCGGCTACCCTGGTTTGATATCAAGATTGGACGGAATGGATCAATGCGAGCAGGAGCATAAGTGACTTTGGGTCGTGGTCTAGCATACTTCGAATGTACAGGGGGGCTGCCCCAAGTCGACGTTCGAGGAATTCCAAGTTAGCAAAAAGGGTTCGGGGTAATTGCCAGGTTGCTTTGAGCATGATTGAGATCTGCTTCGAGTCAGCATCAAGGGAATCCAGGATCGACATAAGTGGATCGGTGGTTTTGGGTCGGCCTGCCTAGGTCAGTCACCCTAAACTATCAACTATGGGCTAAGCTATCTCAGTCATGGGCCTGGATAGAGGAACCAGCCTATCTTCGTCTATAAATAGAGGGGCATGAGTCCAGTTGAAGGGAACTTTTTTCGAGAACTCCAGAGAAACTCTAGCATTTTTTATACTCTCCTCTTTTTGATTCAAACTTGTATTCATGTGGTTTGTTTATAGATTGTATATGTATTTAAGTGATTGGAAAAGTAATAAAGATTCTATTCAAAGTGGATGTAGGCAATTACGCCGAACCACTGTAAATCTGTTGTTCTCATTTATGTTGTTCTTTTTGCACTCAATTGCGTTATTTCTCTGTTTTGATTTACTTTCTTCATCAATCTCTTTACATAACTCTATTCAAGGGTGTTAGTGACTAATTTTGGTGCTTTCACTGAGAACAGTGCATTCTCAAGCTGTTAGGATCTACTTTGTTGCTACTGGATTGAGGAAATCCCCCGAAGGAGATCCAAGTTCATTCTCAAGAGTTCATAGATTCTATTCAGAGTTCCTACGAATAACTCTAAGATGGCAAGGCCACGTACCAGACACGCCTTCCACAATGCGGATGCTAATGAGACTGCCATCGTCCAACAAGTGGGACCCAGCAATCAGCAAGCTAATGCAGGTGCAAAACCCGCCACCATCCCAAACCAACCAGAAGCTGTCACCGGGGCAGAGTTCAATAAGCTGATGAGGGAGCTCGTGGAAAGTAGGAGACAGCTAAACAAGCAGATTCAAACGAACACTAACTTGATGACCCAGATCGCTCAACAGCAGCGTCAGAATGCTGGAGGTAGCCCTACTTCCTACTCATCATCCAACAGCTTCGCTTCGTCAGATGAACACCCCAGGCGTAGACGCCGTAGGATCGAAACGACACAAACTGGTGCAATAGAGCAATTGGTGACGACTCGTCAAGAGCAAACCAATAGAAATGGTTTAGATTCCCTATCTAGAACCGTGGCCCCTCATCTGCACCTGGGGAGTCGCTCCCAACCTAGAGTGGGAAACTTAGGATCTGGAGCACGCTTGGGAGCAGGTCCACCACCTCGCTAGGGTCGTAGTGAAGCGAGTCCTTGGGATGAGCACTTAGTTGATCGCCTGCCGAGGAGGCACCAGCCGGAATGATTGAGCAAGATGGATACCGACTTGCCACCTCCCATCCAGACTCTGGATTTGTTAGCTTTGGTCAGCCCACTGATGAGGGAGAGTCAGGGCTTAACCAACGATGATTGGGGCATATCTAGGAGTCATACTCTATTTACATATACCATCCTACAAGCCGGGTACCTCCGGAAATTCAGCATGCCTACTATTCCAGCTTATGAAGGAAAGACCGATCCTCGACAGCACATAATGAGATACGAGTGGATGATGGACTCGGCTAGGGCAAATGATGCGACCAAATGTAGATGCTTCCCAATAACCCTATCCGGAAGCGCTACCATGTGCTTCACCAGACTTCCCCTGCGATCGATCTCCAGGTTTGATGAGTTAGCGGCGAAGTTCGTGGAGCAGTTTAGGATCCATGCCACTCGCCCAAAGGACGTGATGTCTTTGTCCAGTGTGATCCAGGCTCCGAGAGAGTCGTTGAAGGATTATTTGCAAAGATTCCACGTTGCTGCTACCGAAGTTAGCAATCCGAATGACCATGCTATCCTTATGGCCATGATGCGAGGAGTAGATCCGGACTCAGAGTTTGGTGACTGGCTGGCAGGCAAACCACCGACTACCTTGGAACGCTTTTATTCAAAGGCGAACCAATTCATGAGAAGAGAAGAGGCCAGGTGGTCAAGACAGAGCAGTGCACCAGGGCCCAGTAAGGAAGCGGTACAAAGCAACATCGTGGTAAAGCAATCTGGCGAAAACTCTGGCAAGGTCCAAGTCAATGTTAAAAATAAGCCAGAGTAGTCTAAAGGATCCAAAGGAGGAAATTTCGGACGAAAGAGGGAAGCAGGAAAGTGGAAATCGAGAATCCCAACCTATAGCGGATATACACCTCTGAATACATCTTTGGAGAATATTTATCTATCAACTTGTAATACATTCCAATACCGAAAGCCACGCCCAAAGGAATCCACTGAGGAACAAAAGCAGACTGGGAATTATTGTCGGTTTCACGAGACCTACGGGCACAATACTAAAGAGTGCAGACACCTCCATGATGCTAAATAAAAACTGATTCGCCAGAAGAAGTTACAGAAGTTTGTTAAGAATCCTTAGGAAGGCGGACAGGGGACATCCGACCCTAATCAAGGGCAAGCTTCACATCGACCTGAGGAGCCCGCTCGGATCGGAGGAAGGCTAGTCATAAACACCATAATCGATGGATCTCATCCAGTAGACAAGAGTTGGAAAGAAATGGAACTTTAAAACTACTTTGAGTATGTGCAAACTACTTGAGGATAGATTTTAACAATTATGAACCGTATCTAAGACTAAAACTCCAGTAAATAAACATACTATACTTAGATTTGTAGTCTTATCTCATTTGTAGTTTAATAGCTTGCATATCTCATTCTCTTTTTGTCGCTTGATCGTATAGTCTCATCACTTTTTATCATGAATCAAAACTCATGATTCAACAGGTTATGCATGTATGGAACACAAATCAAAATTGGATGAAATAGGCGAGTTGATTCTAACCCCATTTAAAAGTCCTCACGATTATGCCTGGTTAGAAGATGCTTGAAATTCATTTTTTTTTATAAAAAATGGGGAATACTACCAATCTCATTTAAAAGTCCTAACGGTTATGCATGGTTAATATATATTCAAATTCCTGATATAAATATACCACAAATAGACACAACTATATGGTTTTATATGATGACATCATCCCTATGATTCTAAAGTGGAATATGCGCCTAATAGAGTATTTATAGAATATCACAGTGATGCGTGGTTAGAAGATGCTCGGAATTCATTATTTTTTAACAAAAATAAAAAATACTACTAATCTCATTTAAAAGTCATAACGGTTATGCATGGTTAGTAAGTATTTAAAAAAGATTCCTGGCATAAATATACCACAAATGGACACGACTATATGGTTTTCTATGCCGACATCACCCCTATCACTCTAAAATGGAATATGCGCCTAACAGAGTATTTATGATTTTTGTTTTATTTTTTTTGAAATTTAATATGTATACTCGATTAGGTATTAATGTTTATCACTTATCACTCTTATCTATCACTATTACTCTTTTGCTGATAACAAAAGGGGGAGAGAGGTTAAGATTTTGGCAAATAAGTTCAATTTTTTTTTGCATACTCTCATCTAGGATCGTTGCAAGTTCAAATTTTTTATTTGCACATTCTCATCTAGGTTCATTGCATTTTTTATTGTTTTTTATTTTGCATATTTTTAGTTATTTTCATGCATATGTGAAGGGGGAGCTTTGTTGTAGAGGGAGTATTCAAATAGAGGGAGCTAATAGAATTCACCAAGACCAAATACATTTAATAGAGTCAAAATCTTAATATATGTTTGTTATCATCAAAAGGGGGAGATTATAGAATATATTAGATTATGTTTTTTGTTTGATGATAACAAACATATATATATATATATATTCCTTTAAATGTATTTGTTATTGTACTATTTTATTTTTCCATATAATTAAATAAATATTGGTTGAATAAAATAAATAACTCGAAATTCATATTTAAATAAATATTTTATTCAAACAAATATTTTATTACAAATTCAAATAGTACAAATTTGAGCTCTCAATACATTTATACATTTTCAATTACAATACAACTTCAATTACAACACAACTTTCACTTTACAATTTTCACACAAGTTTCACCTCACTGCATTTTCACTCATTACTCATATTTGATCTTCAACTATGTTCCAGTCTATATCCAGCATCTAAACTATCTGCAAAATAAACACTGACACAGTAAAATTGAAGAAGAAAATATTTTGCAGTGCACAATTAAGTGTGTGTTTTGAAAATATTTTTGCCTCAGGTATTTGGATTGTTTCTTTTCATATTTTCTGACAGGGACCGAATATATGTGCACAAACAACTTGTAATATGCACAGCGAATCACTGTGAATATCACAAGGTCGTTTCCCAATTCCATCTCACGGACTAGTGCAAATGCACACATGAACAAATCGAATATAACTGGATACGGCACATGTATTACACAAGTACACATATATACATGCATATGTATGCATGTATATACATGAATATGTGCATGATTTTCAAAATCAAAGTGCATATGTGCAACAAAGCAAGCAGGTCATCAATGAACCCAGACTACAATAACAAGTGCAGAAGGACAGCCTCAACCAAAAGTACTCAAACCAGGGCACTACAACCAGACCAAAATCACTTCAAGCAAAACACCACACCAGTGCAGACTCAAAGCTACATGAAACCAGACATGAACATGGAACAGACTAGTCAGAGCATTCAACACAGACACAACTGTGCACAAGAGTTCAAAGGAACCAGACTTCAATCGGAACAAAACAGAAAATGCACAACACAGCAATGGTCAGGAGCAACACAGTCAACAAGTATGCACATGAACACAAGGGCTGCAACATGACTCAAATAAAACCAGACAGCAGCTCAAATGAACATATGAAGACCAACCAGATTCAAGTAGAACCACAAACTAGATTTTAAGAGGAACAAAACAAGACCAAATTAAACCAGACAAGTTAACATGAATGCAAAGCCAGAAAACACTGCACAGGATTTCAGAGATAACAAAGACATGTACAAATGGAACCAGATCAAAATACAACCAAACTTAAAACAACACAGCAAGGAGCACATAGGAGACATCAATTTCAACCTATACAAAGTCTAGCACAGCACACACACACACATACGTATGTATGTATGTATGTATGTATGTATGTATGTATGTATGTACATGGTGACAACACACAATCAAAGGCAACATGAGTATGCAGCAGTCGTATATACAAATGTATGCACATATGCATATATATATACATACACATATATCAGTTCAGATCAATGAAATGACAAGAACTCAGACCAACTACAGCAAAAACAATGAAGGAGCCATGGGAAAATATTAGTAGCAGTGAACAAAGTCAAGGTCATGTTTCAAAAAGAAATTGTCAAACAAAACATTGTTGAAGTGTTCAACCAAAAAATTCAGAAAATTGTTTAAAGTCGCAGAGGGTATCAAGTCAAGATTATCTAAAATTCAAATTCTGAAGTTATAGAAGCACAGAACGGAATCAACCCAAAGCAATTCAAGAAAATTCAACAATGAACAAGTCAGAGGTCAAAGAGTTCGTTCATTAAAAAATCAACGCAAGAGATAAAATCATGAAAAATTCAAACCAAAATATATGAATGTAATTATAGGGTTTTGTTCCCTATAAATTCCCAAACTCATCATCGGCACAAATCATTCGAGTTCGAGACAAAAATCCAGAGAGCATACTTTGGAAAAAAATCATAGACAAATCCAAAACTCGAATCAAGTCGAGCATAATTAAAATCGAAAAGGGGCAAAAATCACATACCAATTTCTTACCATTCAAGCTCAACAAAATTGAAGCGACCGTGAGTACTCAAAGCTAGGAAGTTGATTGACACAACAAATCGAAGAAAAAATCGAACTATTTGAATCGGCGTCTTCAAATTAAACAAGCCCTAATTCCAGATCGCAAGGAAACATGACGGCACGAATGAAGCAGGAAGTAAAATAAGAGAGGAAACACGTTTATCTTTTGGCCAAAGAGAATTCACAAATCAGAATAAAGGGAGACAGTCTTTTTCACTTGGGCCGTATTTTGTTGGGCTTAAATTACAAAATAGGGCTTTGTTTTTATTTTTATTTTATTTGTACTTTTCTCTTTCAAAATTGGTGAATTTCTAGTTGTGTAACTAGGTACAAAGTACGGGGCATAGTTTGAGAATTCGCAACTCAGTGGCCGAGTTGTGGCAGGGTTTTGAGCTTAGAATTAGGTTAATCGAGTTAGCGGGTATCACGAGTTTACGTGTTTTGTAAGTGACTGATTACTTAATTTCTAGTAGAAACCTTGGGGGCTGCACGTAGGCTGGTTTTTGCCGAAGTTGGGTAAATCTGTGTGTGATCTCTACTGCATTACTTTCTGCTTTTATTTTTATTTCCACATTAATTTTTAGTAGACCCTATTCACCCCCCTCTAGGGTGAAAACGATCCTACAAGTGGTATCAGAGCTAGGAACAAAAACCATTTTTTTGTTAAATTTATTTGATTTTTTCTTTCAGTGGCTTCTTTTAATAATGCTTTTGCTGAAGGTCAGTCCATAGCTAGACCACCTATATTCAATTGTAGTATTTTTTCTTAGTAAAAAGGTAATTTGAGTAAATTAAGATGTTGTTATGTCTTCACGATTAAATCTTTGACATTCAAAACTATATAATAATGTCTCTTTTAAAAACTACTTATAGGTAATATGTAACAGATAGATTCTCAATTGCCTTTATTTTACAGTTTTATTTCTCTTGATTAATTATCCTTTTATTTTTATGTTTTGCATATAAATCAATGTACATTCCTAACTAAATTAACATTCTTTTACATATTATTAATTTGCAATTTTATGATCTGGACTGGTAATTCAGCATGTCTCTTTCCTTTGTTAATTTAACCAATTGTCTCAATATTTATGGTTTTAGTTCTCACCAAATTATAAAATGTATATTATTTTCACATTTGTAGCATTTATACTATTGAACGTGTTATATTGTCATTCAACACAAATTAATATGGTAATTGAATTATTATTACTCCATTAATATCAATAAATATGACATGATCATTATATGATATCATACTTTATTATTGAAAATCTTTTATGTGCATATGATATTTTCTTTATGTTGATTGAGAAATATAGTTGAATTATAAACATGCACGGTATTTACTAGATGAATATCAGTAATAATTATATATTCATGAGCTCTTTTTTGAAGAAGTAGGTCCATATGCAATTTTAAAAATATTTGATTATTTACTTTTCCAAAATTTTACATTTATGTAGGATTTTAACATTGAACTCGATCATATTTAAATGTTGATTCATTGTTAATTTTCAACGAATTTTACATCAAACTCTTCAATGATTTTTCATTTCTTTTATTTTTTTTAAACATTTTTTACACCTTTGTGATAAAGCGGTTAAATATGTTTCATATTTCGTCTTTTAGTACTACACATTAACAAATGAACTGTGATGAAAATTTATTGATGATGATTGTTTATTATGGAAGTAACACACTTTTTGACAGCTAGAATTTTATTCTATTTAATCCACATTTTGAAAAACAATGTCTACTAGAAGAATTGTCAATTTTGTGTTGATAATTACAATAAGATTATCATCATCCAATCTTTTTACATCACAACATTTTTTTAATAGTTTAGTCATTTTCTTTCTCATAATTTTTTAATCTCCAATCAAAGATATGGTTTTAATATTAGTTTTCCTACTATAAAAAACTCAATATTAGCTTATACGCGTATATTATCCTCCTAATTTAAGATTATTATTTTCTTTCATTATTCATATTTTACGAAATAACTCACCTTTTTATTTTGTTTTATATATTGAGTAGGTTACCGATTCAAATTTATGCAATTATATCAGAAGGATGTACTGCTTATGATGCTAATAAATGTACAACTCATGGTTTTTTACCGTGCTTCACTTTAAAAAAAATTATATGTTCAAAATGTATACTATATTAATCTTCTCAAACATAAGTTTTTTATCATATGTACACTTTGAGTATTCAAGAGAACTTACCATAGATAGAAGATTTGATAATAACATGGTGTTTTCAATTTTAGAGCCCGATTCATAAGACTTAAAGACAAAATGTACTTTAAAACTTTTAACTAATATCAATATTAAGGCTAGAATGTTCTATTAAATTTTTTTAATGACCTATATGTCATCAACATGTTTTGAGTAAATAATGTTTTATATCGATTTTAAAAACCCCATGTGCGTAGCACGGGTTCATACTAGTTATATTAATAAGAGGTTGCATTAGTTTGCCAAAGGAATCATTAATCTTCCAATTTATTTTCCATGGTATAGAGACTACTAAGAAAAGGTAAATGTGACAGTAAAGTATAGTTGCTATCGAGGTTGATGAAGCAAGTTCAGGTAAATCGAAAAATTTCTATAGTGGGTCCATTGTATGCAAATGAGAGTGCAATAATAATATTCTATGCAAATGAGAGTGCAATAGTACAAAGCCAAGTTCCTTTAATGTAGTCTTGTCATATATACAATATAAACATGTAGATAAAAAGTTAACAAGAAAATGGAATTAAAAGGATGATAAATAACTATGAAATATAAAAGTTTTATGTTTAGTACAGACTGAAATAATATTGATCATGAGCGTTCTCAATCTTAATCCATGAATATAAAAAATGGGAGGAAGAAGAAGATGCATTATAAATAGACAGCTAAAATGAATTAACCCTAAGATCAAATTAAGGCATTCACTTTTACATTACATTCTACTTCATGGTAATGTAATTCAAGTAATATAATCATTTGAGATAATACCTTTGGAAGAGTTAAAAAGTTCCCATATAAAAGGTAGAATATCTACTATCAAATAATAACAAAAGGCTCAAATGAGAATTTATGAACTTCCCTTATTCAAATATTGATTTCTAAACTTTCCTTCTTATTACCAGGAACGGATTTCTAGTCTTTTACTAGTTCTAGATGATAATTTCCGGATTACTTTCATTATTAAATATGAATTTATAGCCTTCGGCTATTTCCAGAAGATGATTTCTGGACTTCATTTATTAATACCCGAATCTAGGTTTCAGGTCGTTTTCTATTAATGGACTTCAGTCATTAATACCCGAATTTAGGTATCGGGTAATCTATCATTGATTTCAAGACCTCTATTATGGACTCTGACCCTCTATTATCAATTCTATACTTAGATTTCTGGTCTTCTATTAATATAACCAAAGACGAATTTCTGGTCTTCTCTCATCATTACCAAAGTTAGATTTTAGGACTTCTATTATTGTCAGACAAGAATTTCTAGTCTTTAATCGTTCCCAACTGCTGACTTCCCATCACTTATTATCTTCAGATGATGATATATTAATTTCCATTATTCCTAGATTTAGATTTCTAGAATTCTATTATCAGGAATTCTAATATTATCTGGTCTTCTATTAATTTCCAAATAATAATTTCTAGGTCTCTCTTACTAATGCCCGAATCTGGGTCTTGAGTCTTCTACTATTAACTTCTAGGCTACACTTATCAATACTTGAATCTGGGTTTTAGGTCTTCTATTATTTTCAGATGAGGGTTTCTGGACTCCTATTATTTGCCCCCAAATGAGGATTCCTGGTCTTTTATGACTTGTTTTCAGATGATGATTTCCGAGCTTTTTTTATTACTAGACGATTGTTCTTGGTCTTCTATCAGTTATTTCCAGAAGAGGATTGCTAAACTTCTATTGTTCTGACTATGGTTATCATTCTTGGGGTAGTGTTGTTCTCTGCTATTTGTATAGTGAGTTTTCACATGTTGCCTTCCAACATCGAAAAGTTTTTGGGGGTTTTACAACATTATTGCAACTATGGTCATGGTCGCATATTGCTATTGGACGACCGTCTATTAGAATTCCTACCAACTTAGATCTGTATCTTCCATTCGGGGCTAGGTGGAATTGTGCTAGGAGTTGGCGTGAGACGCCAAGAAATGTGCAGTTTTACCGTAATGAGTTGGATTTGTTGGCGAATGATGCGGTTACTTGGGAATCGTATTCATTAGTTTATAAGTTTGGGCATCCGACATTAAGTATTCATTCGCCGGTTGGATTGATAAGAGCCGACTGATTCTATTTTTAAACTTTGAGTTGTATGCACCCGATCGGGTTATGAGACAGTTTTACTTTGATTATCAGCACATTCCCGATCCTGTCGTCTCCTTTGACCCAGAACCCACTAGTTGGATGGCATTTTTGGAGGAAAGTATTGCTATTTGGCAATCAAGAATTGATCGTGCCGAACGAGCACGTGAACCTCCAACACCTTTGAGCGAATACGAGTATTGGTATTGGCGAATTGCTCGTCGTTATATTCTTAAAAAGTCAGCAAAGAAGTTGGTTGCGTACACTCCCCATGCTCCTCTAGAACGTGATGTGGTAAGTATTGTAATTTCAAATTTTTGATAGTTCAATTTTTATCTCATATTGATGCATTGTTATGACTTATGGTTTAGGTAAGCGGAATATACAGTGCTTTGGATGTGGTGGGCGAAATAGAAGAAATTCATATGGAGCCGGACAAGGTCAAAAGCAAGTGCATTGACCTACGACGAATACTTGACACGGATTTGGGTCGGAATAAGCTAAGAAGGTCGCCAAACCGCTGCGCATTGCAGAAGAGCCACCGCGTTCTACAGAGGAGACACATACTACAATAGTGGGTGGACAAGCTCAATGGGAGGAGGCACATGCAGAGGGGGAGGCTTCACAACATCCCGGTGGCGAAACTACAGCTGTATGGCCTATTTGGCCCAAGGTAGAGCAGCAATACACCGGCGGAGAAACTCATGCTGAATGGCCTGTTTGGCATGAAGGAGAACAACAATTCGAATATGTTGGACAGTCGACATACAAGCATGCGCAAGAGCCACCGTAGTGGGAAATTCAACAAGAAGAACTCATTTTTGGGCCAAGTTAACAACAAGAAATTCCACTTCCGACACCCGCTCCTACATTCAAAGAAGGCCAAGGATCGGCTCCCATCGTGTACAAACGGAAGAAGAAGAAGAAGAAGAGAGACACCCCCACTTGAGGTTAGACGGATTCGTAATTGATGGTGTTGGTCTTATTGTTGTTGTTCCTTTGGTTGGGTAAGGGGTTGTTGACTAATATGTTTCCATGTTATTGTACGACTTGTTCAACCTTTTTTGGATGATTTTCAATTGTCATTTGGATGTTGTGGCATGTTATTTATTTTGTTTTGTGATGGTATTGTTAATGGAATGGTGTGTGCATGCTTATAGAATGTTGGTCAAGATGTATTTTGGAATTTGGGGTTTTGTAGTGTGGCAGAACAGCTCTCTGTTTGGAATAGACCCAAAAAATAGATTGCGCATTCCACATATGCGCAAGCTATTTTTGGTTTATTTACAGCAATCCACAAATGCTACATTTGGTCTTTTGTAGCATTTGTGGTATGCTGCAAATAACCCAGCTATACGCTTGCGCATATTTGGAATTCGCGAGCTATATTGATAACATAGCTTGCGCATTCCATATACGCGCAAGCGTGTTTTTGGCCATGTCCGGGACATAGCTGTTTCAACACCATAAATCACACAATTTCACACAAAAAGTTTGAACAACATTCTATATAACATGCAAACACCATTCGAATGACAACACCATCACATAACAAAGTCCACAACATGCCACAACATCCAAAAAAGTTTCAACATGTCATACAATAACATAGACATTCTACTTCTACTACAATTCAACGTGGACAGGTTTTCTTCTTGTGGCCAATAGAACCACATTTGCTACATAATGATCTTCGAAAACAGTTGAAGAATGTAAATCGAGATGCCGATGTGTGGATTGAAGGAAGTTTGAAAGACTAGGAATCAAGCTGGACTCTTTGCCATGACGGCGGAGTAAGATTCAATATGATGACGACCAACGTTTCCGAAAGCTTTAACAGTGTGCTCAAAGGAACTAGGAATTTACCTGTTAGATCACTGGTTGCTTGTACGTTTCATCGACTGAACCATTACTTCGTCAAACGATGAACTCAAGGGGAAGAGTGGACATCGCAGCTCGCACCTAGGTGGGAAGCATTAGTGCGGAGAAGAATGGAAGAATCGAGGCTCATGTCTATAGAGAGATATAGCTTCGTTGAATGGTAGGTGAAAGATGAGCATATGTTTGATTATACGGTGAATATCGAAGATAATGTTGCCAAATGTTCGTGCAACATGCCAACATTAGATCATTTTCCATGCTCTCATGTATTAGCGGCTTGTTCACGTGGTTTGGGTGGTGCTAATAGAGCGTATTTTGACTTAATCTCCATGTGGTACACGAAGGCTATGTATTCCACAGCTTATGCTCCTTTATTCCACCCTGTACCAAATAGTCGACATCGGGACGTCTACGATGGTCCAATTATACAACCACCGCCTGTGCGCAGAAATTCTGGTCGTCCTCGGTCTACTTGAATAAAAGGTTTCATGGATCTGCAAAGTCAAGACTTTTTTTGTAATTCAATAAATATACACCAAAATAGAAATTCATTCACTACATGTAATAAATATAACCAAAAAAGGTTAAGAACAATGAGTTACATGGTTTAGAATTTCATTTATTTGTTCATTATTTCCCAAATTGCTTAATTCTGAAGAAAAAAAATCATATATTACTTAAATAAAAATTATTTTTGTATATATAAATAAGAAAACAAAGAATATATCTCATCACCATCTACATAAAGACTTCCATTGTTGATCTTTGTGACCGAATGCCCAAACCAAAACAGTAATATCAAATTCAACTATACATGACATAAGTTAACCCTACTAAAATTTAACTCTAATCAATTATGTGAATAACTAAATTGAATTCGAATGATAAATTTATAAAATAGAGTTTTTTTTGACTGAGTGATAAATGAATTAAAGTTTGAAAAAAGGAAAATAAGATTGGACGATGATTTGAGAAGCCTGAGAGAAGAGTTGACTGGTGTAGCGAAATATAATTTTGATAATGCTGGAGGTTTAGGTTATTTTTTGATGGTGCAGAATGTGGTGGGAGATTTTCTTGCAAGTAACTCCAAACTAAACTTAGCCATTGGATTTGATTAATCCAACGTTTATTTTTTGCAATTCGTGTTGTACTTGGATTCTTACATCTTTTGACTCAATTTCAATTTAAAATTTTATGTTAAATTAGTATTAGCTCTAATGTATAATATAAATCATTTTGCATCACTATGACAATCATAATCAATATAGATAAATAAATTTTAAGTTTGAAAAATAAAATAATGTTAAATTGGAGATAGTTTACTAATTACGATCGATTAAATAAATTTAAATATTAACATTTGGATTTGGATAAAGGTGTTAAACATAGAAATAGAAATGTTTCAAACATATACACATTGGTGATATGAAGCAAACATTAGTAACCAGTATAATATATTCACAATATTTCGTACAAGAGAAAGCAAATGACTTCATAATATCCAAAAATATCATTAAAGTTACTGACTATGACAATGTTGCTTGATCACTACATATATAACATAAAATTATTTTATAACCTAGAAAAAGTACTGCCAAAACAATGTGGGACATTCTATAAAACAAATGAAATATGTCGTTGAACATATGCAATACAATGACAGTGAATAAACATTTTTTAAAAAGGAACATGCTACAATAAGTAGTACGTTATGAAAAATATTTTTACAACCATATGAACAAACGTAGCAAAAAATACTATCTTTTACATCCTATGCACAAAAATGTAATCACAAGGATGTACAAAAGTGTAACCACTAAAAATAAATTTATAGCATTTTATTAAATTTGCAAAAAGCCCATTTTTCTATCATGGTTTCCTGAATCGCTTTAAATTCTAAGTTGTGAAAAGGGTTTATTCTTCTAGTGAGGCTAATGTTCATTTCATTGATGTGGCACTGTAATATGACTATGTTGGTTTTGCATGGACTTCAAAGAACACATATAAATCTATATTACGTATACTAAACCTATATTTGCTTTCCAACAATGAATTTTTACTGTTTTTTCTCCACCTTTTTAATACCTTTTTCAGTTAATCTTATTAATTACAAGGTCACTAGCTATTATCTTTAGTCTTTACCATTATTCTATTCAAATTATATTCTCTTGCCATGGCTATCTATATGCAATTAAGTATAAGATGCTGAATAATTATGTATTATGAGTCATGACTAGTCAATCACATGTCCTTGAATTTTTTTTGATTCTAGAAACATGAATGCAAAAAATACATCAATAAGATGCTTAAATGGCACATGGTATTTCATCCTTAAGCATGCTAACCATAAGTTTTTTCATATAATTGCACAGGGAGACAGAGCATCCATAGTTGGAGATGCAATAGAGTACATAAAAAGTCTTTTCCAAAATCTAGTGGAACTCAAAACATAAGTAGAGAAAAAGAAACATGGAATCACACGTCAAATACCGAAAGCAGAAGATATTGATGCTCTAGGTGACATGTAAAGTTCTTAGATAAAGCCTATTCAAGATAATGGATCGTTAAGATGCTCACGGATTCAGAAGATGTCAAAAAAAGCATTGTTAATGTACATATTTTCAATAATAAAGTGAATATCAAGCTTATTCGGTTGATTGTTCTCAGAGTGCAAAGATGAGGGGGATATGGGCAGTAAGGAAAGATCAAACCTTACATGATAAATATATCTTCTAACTATCAACAAAGAGAAGCAGACATTAATTCCTAAATCTGCATATATAGGTGTGTAGTATAGTCGAATATTGTTGTAGCCAATTGGGTTGCTATACTTTTTAGCGTGTGTGATATGTAACTTATGTCAAAAGATGTAATTTTTCCCACATTTACATATTATATGTATAATTGATGTTGTATGCTGAAACTCTTTATGAAATTCAATGTATTTGATGCTATTGTATACTTGTAATAGGAATGCTGCTATATAGAATTACTGCTATAAAGTAAAATAAATTCATACCGGTTATAAGTGTTAGCGAATTCGAAAATAAATGATTACACTTTTTAAATTACTAACGGTTATAACTGTTACAAAAATTATACCTTGTAACCATATTTGTAATGGTTATAACCGTTACAATTTCCATGAGGAAAGTTTGTCATGCCCTTGGTAACAAAGGGAATAATCGTAATTATATTTGTAATGGTTATAACCATTAGAAATACATTGTTCTAGTGTTGTGAATGTCTTACAATGGAATAAGCAATAGCAAATCCATATATAATACGAGAAAGCTCCATCATGCTCGTCCTCTTAGCTACCACCACGTACCTCTTAGACATGTCATATAGTTTACTCATTTAAGAGTACCCAAGATAATAAAAAGAAAAGCATAGAATATCGAGTTAGACATAAGCCTAGAGTGAGCGATAAAAATACTTAGAATATTATAATAGTCGATATAATAAGGAACAAGGGTATACAAACCATATTTTACATGCCCCTACAACAAAAAAGTTAGTACTTAACATCAATAACATGCTTCTCTACAAATATCATAAAGGTGTACCACATCCTAAGTACAACAGTAGGGGTTCAGGTATCCACATCCATAATACCTACATCATACGACATCCCTAGAGTGACAGATTATGAGAGAAACAACCAAAGCAAACATGGCATCCATCAAATAATCCTTAATATCACTCGATGTACCTCTAATATATGATAACTCGTATGACCATTCCTCTACTGCGGATTAATAGAAAAATCATGGGTTTTAGTGTACGCGCTTACAACCCAAGCTGACCCTAGACCCACTCCACATGTCTAGGGTATACAATCCATTCATCGATTCAAGGTAGCCATTCCAAAAACCCAATGAGCATTCTCACAATAACTCTGCTTACGAATACAACATAAAACACTCCAAGTACCAAGGATCCCTTAACATACGTATTTGAGCCCTTTCCTTGCTACATCTAGTTTCCCTTCGCCCTCAAGGAACCGTTCCTCATTCCTTTCTTTTCACGATAGAATCATTCAATACTTTATCTATAGGTAACCCGTTATAGAACCCGCCTTTATGGATAACCATTCTCATGACTCCATTCAACATCAAGTAGTCATCATTGGAACATATCTCCATCACCATCGAGTTACTATCATCGAAATCACGAAGTCTTCATCCTTTATCATGCTGCTGCATTGGCTCGAACATCAAGTTAACAAACAAACACCTTCAGCATGACCTGTAGAACCTATACTTCTTCATTTAGAATTTCATCGCCATAGACATTATTAATTCATGTCGGTACCGACTAGAAGAGGTCAGTACCGATAAGAATTCCTTAGCTTATACTTAGCCAAAATTTGGCTAAGTAGTTTTCTCCTTAGTTTTTTTCTTCATTTGCCTGCTTTGGACCTCTTTCCTTTATGCCATGAGCTCCCCATTCCCCCGCACCAACCTACGTGCCAAAAAAGAAGTTGGTATCGATCAAAAGTGATCGGTATCGGGTTATATACTTAGCTAAAATTTGGGTTTTAAGTCCTAAATCCCTCCTTGCCTTGTCCTAAAGCCTTCCCCGAAGTTTCATGGGTCAAATCCCGAAGCACCTTCCCTAAAGACTTGAGCAAACATCTCTATCAACCTGCTTCCATATCCACTACCGACCAGATTTTCACCTCCCAAACCACCTCTAAATGACAAGCGACCAGAAGTACCAGCTCCTCCCATCCTCCAGAGCCCCTCCTCCAAGCTTCATCCCATTTTGAGCAATTTTGACTTCGTTTCGGCCAAATTGGCAACTAGTTTCTATCCATCCTAAAAGCACTAGCAAACCATATTAAAGCAGAATATACAATAGCTTCCACCATCCACACACACTCATTAGGCATAAGTAATCAATCTAAACATGATGACATACAATGATTTAACCTAGATCTAATTTTGTTCCAAAATGACAATGTGATTCAAAAGGGGTTTCAAAATCATTTAATATCCCTTTAAATCTTTTCTAATTCGGCCATAAATTATTTTATGGGTTAAATTAAAGTTCAAATTCCTTTAAACAAGGAGTCATATCTAAAACATCATTTTTAACTATATAGATAAGCATAGAATAGTGAGAGATTAATAATCACTCACCTAATACCCAAATTACCAATCTAATTGCTCAAATCTGAAATGAATAGCGGTAAATCTGAATTCAAAGCACCTAAGCGATGAATCTATAATTTCCCTTCACTAATTACCCTTCTAATGGTTATTAGGCTAAGATTAATAATAAAAGGTGAGGTTTTTTGATGAGATTAGGCTTAATGGAGATTTGGAATTGTATTGGGGAAGTGGGCAATGATCATACCCTATTTCAGCACCTCTAATTAGGCACAATTCCCTAAATTAATTATTCGGCTTAAGTATGGGCTTACTTTAATACCCACTAATCTGCCTAGTAGTGAACAAAACTTAAAATAGCCATATCTCTAAAACGTTGAGTCTGTTTTCATATTATGACCACAGTACAGAAAGAGAAACTAAATACCTAATCTAATGGAAGTGGTTCAGACCCTAATTCTGGCCTTATCAAAATTTATGAGCTTTACAAGAATTTATAGGTCCAAACTATTCTATAAAAATTCTAAAGGTGGAAAATTTCGCTAGTAGTCATTTTACAAAGTTTTAGACTCATATGACCTTATATTAATTAAATAATAATATTTTATTGTTAACGGGATTTCTTGTCAACACCCCAAAGTGATACTAAGAAAGATGAAATACTACACGAGTAGTGAATGTGAATCCCTTGGGAATTGCCTTTCGATTTGGCTTTATTTCTTGATTTTCCTCAAATAGACCTTTCGACAACATCGAAAGGTATGGTTTCTAGGTTAGGTGACCTCTCGTTCCTATTGAGTTAGTAAGAAATCTCCTTCGAAAGCCTTCCTTTCGATTTGATTGAAGTTCCCCGAGTTGAGTTCCTTTAGATAGGCTCTGACCTGGTCGGAGGCCTAAAGCTGTAATTGGCTCGAGTTTTGGTTATTAAGTAGAGAAGGGAGATTAAAGGTAGGTTTCGACCTTGTCGATGGCTTGAGTGTTAACTTTCCTTGAGTTTAGCAGGAAATCTTATGCTCTAATGGATTTGGAGTAGGTTTCGACCTTATCGAAAGCTATGGGAACCACTTCTTTTGGATTAAATCTATAATTTCAGGTTTTGATGTTTAGGGAACAAGTTTCGACCTTGTCGAAAGCTTTAGATCACAGAGTAGATAACTTTGAAACTTTATATAAGTTGTTAAAGCCTGAAGAGGTGTCGACTTTGTCGATAGGTACCTTTCGATGGGGTTAAACCTGAAATGTAGAGATTAATCCAAAAAAAAGATTTAGTAAACAGTAAAGTGATCAATAATGCTCTAGACTTCCCTTTTTCCATCTAAGGAAATTTTATTTCATTAAATTCCCAAATCAATAATCTCCAAATTAGGGTTACAATGCTTTTTTAAAGAAAATACAAGTTTGGAATGAGAGAAATCCGATCCTCAAAACGTGACACCTTGGGTCTTATTTATAGATGCAGGCAGCCCCCCTTTCGTGCCCTTGTTTCGATAATGTCAAAAGGTCCTCCTTTTATATGCTGTTATGAAATATTCGACCTGGTCGAAAGGTTCTCCTTTTACATGCTGTTATATGCCTTTCGACCGTATCGAGAGGTGTCCCTTTATATGTTGTTATGAACCTTTCGACCTGGTCGAAAGGTTCGCCTTTTACATGCTGTTATATGCCTTTCGACCCGGTCGAAAGCCATGCTTCCTTTCGACGTTGTCCAAAAGGTCCTTTATTATTCTTTTGCCTTTGCTGATTTTTGAGTATTGCTTTCTTCACAGCACCTTTCGACATTGTCAAAAGGTGTCCTGGATGGATCTTTGCCTCCTTGTTGTTAGTGGAAGTAGTTTGGAGCCTTCGACATGGTCGATAGGTTGATTACATTGGTTTCGAAGAGATTCAATTGTCATTGGTTTTGATGTTGTTGAGTAACCTATGTTCTTGTTTCGATCTGATGTAGAACCCTTTCGGGACCATACTGGTTTCGACCGATTCGAAAGGCTTACTATAGCTTTCGAAGGGGTTGCTAATACTTGCTTCCTAGCAGTTTGAATGGTGGCGAAACCATTTGTTTCAAATGGTTTGACATATATTCAAAGAGCTATCCTTCATTGTTTTCGGAAGGTGTGGCTTTGACTCGATCGAAAGCCTTTCATTCAGTTGAGGCATTGCCAATGAGAGCGGAAGGAGGCTTTCGACTTCTTCACCTTCTTCGAAAGGTAAGAACTCCCTGGATATTGTGAGGAGGGACCTTCCGACACCTTCAAAAGGTCTTGAAGCTGTTAAACTTTGATGGCAGCATCCCTTTGACTCCTTTGTAAGGTTGGACTGGAATTCCTCTCCCTTGGTCTTTGCCTTGAAGACGTTTTGACTTGGTCGAAAAGTGAGTAGTTGAAGTAACATTTGCCCCCCTTGCGAAGGGATGCTCTCGACTTTCCAAGTCATCTTTGTCAAAACCTAGAAGCTTTCCGCCTCTTGGCGTTCCCACGTAGATCTGGGCCGCCCATTCAAATCTGATCCAGCGACTAGTATCCTAGGCGACTTTTCTTATATAGTACGCCTTTCTTCTTTCTTCTCTTTAACTTTTCCTGCAATCAAAATTTTAAACATGAGTAAGAGAGTTCCACAGATTCTCAAACTTCAATTCTCTTCTTAGAAATCAAAACGTCCATCAAACTTAATCTGTAAGTTTTAGATTTATCTTCGTGTTGTTGATTTTAATCGTATTTCACCCTTTCAAACTTCAAAACTGAAAATCGATTTTCGAAATGTTCGAATCTTAATTTTTCTGAAAGTAGGTTGCAACTAATTTATTGAAAAGCTTTTTCTAACCTAGTTTCAGGAATTTTGAAAGCTACACTTTTCGTTTTTGTTTTTGAAATTGACAATGGATGATACTCAAACCCCTTCCCTTATAGGTTTGGATTTTATTTTGAAATTTGTATTTTCTATTCGCTGTTGGAAAATCTGGGTTTTTAACTCGATAATTACTTTAATACTTTTGACATTGAGATAATTTGTTTCCTATTCGAATTCGTTTTATTTGTAGATTTGATTTACTTGTTCTTCAAGAAAATTTTCTTTTGAAAAAACTAGATTTGCAATCGTATTTGGGGGTTAATTAAACCCGATCCATTTACCAGAAAGCTTCTTCTGTACTGATGAAAAATTTTGAATTACAAAATGTCTTTTCTACCCCTTCGAAAGAGATTGAGGCGGCAACATTGGATTTGCTCCCTTAGCCCATTTCGATGGGGTCGAAAGGTGTTGTAACGCCAATTAGGTCATCCTTGTCGAAAGGTTATGCTATTAGATAGAGTGTTGGCACCCTTTCGATAGCAAAACGTTTCGACTTAGTGGAAACCCTTTGACCTCTAGGTCGAAACCCTCCTAGAGTTTTCTCTATCCATCTTTGTCGAAACGTCCAAAGTATACATGAGTTTAACTTGAAAACTTTTGACTTCAATGGGTAGGCTACGTTTCGACAACATCAATATTTTACTCAGGAATTTTAAGTTATTGGTTTCGACAATGTCGAAAGTTCTTGTTGTTTAGTTTTATGTAATGATTGTAGTGTATCTAGGCTCCCATAGAGCTTTCGACGCTGTTGAAAGGTGATTAATGGATTAATGTTGCGTCTCGTCCTTTCTACTTTGTCGATAGCTCAAGGAACACATTTTTTTAGGCTTTCGACAATGTTGAGGTATGCTTGTTTAAAGTTGATGCTATTGTCCTTTCGACATTATCGAAAGCTCAAGTTATTTGGTTTCTGACTTAAAATGTTTGCACAATCTTGAAGTTTTATATATGTTTTCATGTTTAAGTTATCTAATTAAATTTCTTTGTTTAATTCTCGAATGCATTCCAAATTCATAAATAACCAAATATTTTAACTAAAATGTTTTCACCTGGTAGAATCATGAGTTCTTCTAAGAAAGCTGAAGCCATTTCTAAACGTTCTTCCATTGTATCCCAAGATGAAGTTAATGCCATCCTTAGGGATTTTTGTATTACTGGAATTGAAGTCTTCCCTCCTTAGGAAACTAATACCATAGACAACCCTCCTGAAGGGTAGTTTGCTTATACTGCCAACCACATATGGCATGGAAAATTCTTACCTTTTCCGGAGTTCCTATCTTCATATCTATCTCACGTTGGAATCGCCCCAATCCAGCTGTCTCCAAATGTCTACACTATTCTCCTGTCTCTAGAGATGACGGCGCTGGAATATGGGCTCCCTTCTCTTAACCCTAAAGTGCTAAACTTGTTAACCAAGTTAGCAAGGCTAAGCAATCTCAACAACCAAATATACAGAGTCAACCCCTATAAGAAGTTAATATCAGACTGGTCAACAAATTCAGGGACTGGGAGAACCAGTTCTTCTTTGTCAAATGCTTTGCTAATATTCGTGGGACTTTTTCCTCTCCCCATAAGTTTGGTCTTGTATTGTCTTTTCCCTACTTTATGTTTTCTGTTAACTAATCTCATGCATTATCAGGTGTCTCTTCCAAGAAGCTTAATGATGTCAACAAGAGGACAGTTGATTCTCTAATTGTGGCTTCAAGACAAATTGGGAGCAGATTGACGCTTCTAACTCCCTCAAACATAAGAAAGCACTCTCTTCTGCCAGTGGGCCAGAGGATCTTAGGAACTCCGCCCTCTGTCCTTCACACGGCCAACGCTTTCTCTCCTTGGGAGATGTTGAGCACTTCTCTCTAATGTCACCTATCTGTGCTGACCCTTCTGGTACATTATTGGTCTAGTATTTTTTGTCTTTGGCATTCTTTGAATTATTTTGACTGACTTTACATTTGTTTGAATTTGTTCCAGCTTCTTCCCAAGTCATAGTGTCTTCTAGCGGTGCTGCCCCTCCTCCATCAACTTCTGGAGTGACATCAATCATGGTAGCCTTTGCAAAATCCAAGAAAACTATTAAAAGAAAACTAATGGAGTCCCTTGAAGACGTGCTTCCGGAGAAAGTCGCTAAAATCATTGATGTGGAGGAAGAGGAGGAGTGCCTATCTTCTAAACAAGTTTCGAAGGGCCCCATTGTTGAAGCCCCCAAAGATAAACCAGAGCAAACTCCGCCTATTCCTGACCCTTTTTCACCCATCTCTATTTCTGATTCCCCAGCTACACTTGAGCAGATGTAGCTAGCTTTATTGACGACTCCTTCCATGAAACAAATTCCTCCGAATTCATTACCTTCCACTCCTTCATCTACAACTTTTGAAGAACTAATCGAGCGCATCTTGCACTCTGAATCCTTTACTTCTTCTTGTCCGCCCTCTTTCACACCAGACTTGGCGGGGAATTATCGCTCTCTAATGGAGCAGCAACTTTTGGTAAGCTCTTACTCAGTTGACCTGATCATCATTGGTTTTCTTTAATCGCTAACTTGTGTTACACTTCTCACTCAAGATTTCTAGGAGTTGGATAGATTTGAACGAACACGTTTCAAAGTCTTCAGTCGAATCCTCCAAGCTGCAGGAGGAAAATTCCAAACTTAAAAATCAAGTATCTTCCTTAACCTTTGCCAAAAACGACGCTTCCACAGAGTTGGAGCAAGTAAAAGCTTCTCTTACCCGGACCGAGGCTGATTTAGAAGTAGTGGAGTAGGCCCACCAACTCACTACTGATGAAAAACTTTCCATGGAGCTCACTTCGAAAGATACGAAAGATGAAAAGGCTTGTTTGGTTGTTAAGAACACTTCTTTAAAAGATAAATTCAAGAAGACCAGAGCTTCGCTTAAACTTGCTGTTCGTACTCTTTCTGATGTCAAGCAGCAAGTATCTCAATTTGTCGACGCCACCTCTGGGCCAATGATGCTAAAGAACTATGAAGATGCCCTTATGCTTGCATATACTGACAACTACAAGAATTGCCCTAACTTTGGCTTTCCTTCACTTGACCCTGCCTTAGCCGAAAGGGTGATGGGCAAAATCAACCAGATGAAGCAGGGTATTGAACTCGAGGGCGAGGAGGAAGTCAATGCAGCTGAAATCCTTTTTCTCAATGTCCCCTCCTTCGAAATCAAATCTGAATCTGAGGAAGAGGGTGACACAGATGACGCTGGTGAGGAAAAGGATGATGATGGTGGTAAAGGCAGTGACGACGACGGCAATGATGATGACCCTACCGGAGGCCAAGACCTTGGTGGAGACAAATGGGGCCTGTCTGGAGTTTCTAAAAAGGATTGGGGCGGCCAAGCAAAATTTCTTAAAAAAAACCATCTCCCCAAAAGAATATGCCACCTGCATCCCCCGGGCCCTCTGCTCCTCTTGAAAGGGAAGCTGCTCCCATTCACACGGAGGATCCAAAAGGAAAAGAGCAGACTTCTCAGGCTTCAGTCCCAGTTTCTTAGGTATGGAATTCCCTATTTAAACATTTTTCTATGAGAAATGCGGATTACGGGTCTTAAGGCTGGAATAACACTAGAGGGGGGTGAATAGTGTTTTATGTATTTTTTAAATCTTTTCGAATTTTGTTCAATTTAAACACCAACAAATGCAATTCACAAACACAGATATAATCACAGAATCAGACATAGATGCAAATACTAAATAAAAGCAGTAAAGGAAAGAACACACCAGAATTTTATACTGGTTCGGAGTTACCCTACATCCAGTCCCGTACAATCATACGGATTTCTTTTCAAAATAATCACCCAGATTACACCCTCGGTTTCAAGGCTATGAGGTACACCCTCCTGTATTCGAGTTCAGGGAAACTCTCTTGATTTAACCAGGCTACAAGATCACCTAATTGATTTCCGGGGATACAATCACACCCAATTGATTTCAAGGCTCAACCGCACCTTTTGCTCAACAGCTTGATTTACAAAAGATTCTATAACTCTGAATAGCACTAAGATCTTATGGAGAGAGTGACAGAGAATCAAACAAGAGATAATCAAGTTTGATTCACTTGGTATTTTGGCAGAGTATAGTTTAGGATTCTTTAGAATAAATGTGGAAGATGAAGAGGAGAGAAAATAAAATGAAATCTGGTAAAAATCGTTTAGAACTTACTGGTACTTATAGTAGAGCAACAGCCATATCTATTCGTGAAAGGATACGACGAATAGACACTTCTTTTGAAAATTGAAATTTGAAAATAACGGACACCATGTCGACATGGGGGTTGAGGTATGTCGACATGCTCAAAGCAAAATTGATGTTTTGATTTTCTTATTAAAATTGGTTTCTATAATTTGTCAAAACAATTTCTAAACTTTGTAAATATATTTGAATATAGTTTAAACATATAAAAGAGTTTAGAAAATAATTTTTAATATATATAATCTTAATCTATAAAGTGATTTAAAATCTGAGTATATAAATATTTTAAAGCTAAATATTTAAAACAAGAGATGATTTTAAAACAAGGACAATTTTGAAATCAAAATATTAAAAATGATAAAAATAGTTTTGAGGCTAAAATATTTCAAACATGAGAGATGTCTTTTTGAAAAGAAAGTTTTGAAAACATTTTTAAAAACAAGAGATATACTTTTGAAAAACATTTTTATAAAATTAGTGGCTATCAAAATAGGACCACTATATGTTCCACTAGATATTGTCGTGGGTTCCATCCCACTAGGGTTCCATCCCTTTAACAGGCTCGAAGTGGATTCCATTCCACGAATAAATTTCGAATAAAGATGTAAGTGCTTTCAAGAAGTTTTAACATAATTCTAGACTAACTACATTATCTTGTACTGTTTGAAATCTTGAACTCTTGATAACTTGATTTCTTGATACTCATGAGTCTTCAATCTTGATATCTTTGATCTTTAAATTCATCAGTCTTGTATCTCTATACTATACAATCTTCATTCTTGGTACCTACATGTTTATATTCTGCATATACATATATATCTAGACCATAACGTTAGTATTTATATTATATTACAAGTCCTAAGGTTGTTGTCATCAAAACCATCATCTCAAGGACTAACATTTTCTCTTTGAAGGTAATAATTAGTGTAAAATCATTAATTTTAGATAAGGAGGAAGTCTTAATTTCCCTATAAAACAAAACTTGAAAGGAAACAAGCAGAAATTAACAAGTTATATAGGGAGTTAGATAGACAGATAAAGGAGCATAACATCCTCTCTAAAAAGTATCACAGTCTTGACCGGAGTGCCTCTGTCCTAGTATCTTTTAATAATCAAAGGGCTGCCCGTTATTAAAGAGAGCGCGTCTTCGATACAACGCTCTCTTAAAGGATAATCGGGAGTTGCTCACTTTATTTTGGATGATGATTGAAGAAAGGGATATTTTAGTTAATTTTTTGTATAAAGCCTACTGTAGACATTCGATTATAGATTTTTCGTACTTAGGTGAATTCAGCGAGGGTCTACTCAGACATTTCCACAAAAGATATTTAGATGAATTCAGATCTGACCCGCATCCTGGAGCATGTTGGAATTTACCACGAGTCAGGTCGATTCCTCAAAACCTCCCCATTGAGAAACTTAAGTACTATACAGATAAATTTGTTTCTGTGTTTTTCTCTAGATCTATTTTGTATGAACCAGATGAATGGTTATAAATATGTAACAGTTAATTGATTTATAAATATATGTTTTAGCTCTGTTTTATGTGCTTAGTTTTTCTTTACTGTACTATTACAGAATATCAGTTCTTTAGGTCAACTCGTCCCTAGAGACCACTTAAGCCAATATGTAAAATTGAGAAGGTTTTACTCTGAAAATGCATCAATTTTAAAGACTTCGAAGTTATCAAGATGTTGCTTTCTTCAAGATTTACAAAAATTGTACTTGGAATATCCTCGCCTCCGTTTTGACTTCCTCAGCAATGAGAAGGAAACATTCCTTAAAAAAAACAGAACATTTCACTCTAAATTAATTTTGCAGTCGCGATAGTCCCCTAGTTGGGAAATAGGACTATAGTTAATGCCCGCCGGTCATAACCCCCGAAGGAGTTACTATGCCCTTTGATTCGATAGTTAGCTTTCAGCTAACTCTCTAGATAAAGTTAGGAAAGTAATTTCTGAACTTTAATTGTAATCCAATCGCATGTTGTATCTTTTAACATTGTTGCTGCTTAAGTTGTAATCGTTACTACAATAATAAAGATATCTTTTACCCCGATCTTGACTTTCATTTTATTTCTTTTGCTTAAATAGGAGCTACATTTATCTACAACTCCTCTTTCTCATAATTTATTGTCATGCATTGATGCTATCAGAGAGAGACCGTTGACAGCAAGTGGAGGGATCATGGTCAACGACGAAGTCTTACTAAAGCGCTTTGGTGGCAACGCTGAAGCCGTGAAATGGCACAAGAGATACTTTCTTCAAAAAAATATCACCAGCAACCACAAAGATCATATTGCCTATCTCGAGGCGGAAATTAAAAGTAAAGATGAGATGAATACTGCTCTTAAGCGTCAAGTAAAGACAAATCCCTCTTTGATTTTGACTGGAAAATGTCAGAACTTATTCAGCAGATAAGTGACTTGGAGTTGAAATTAAAAGATAGCCAGGCGTAATGTGCCTCTTTGGAATTTATTATGGTGAACAAGACTTCGAATATTGATTTTCTGGTCCCCCAACCAACTCCTCCTGCTGTTAAACCTAGAAGGTCAAAGCTTCTCGCGGCCCAGAATTTTCAAATTATACCCAACCCTCCCTCGGGCTTAGATCATAATATAGCGGGGAATTGGTGCCAGAGAGTAAAATTCGAAATTGCCAAGTATTTTGATGAGCAGCAGAAAGTGACGTACTCCCAGACTATTAATGACTATGCTGCCAAGAATCAGAAGCTTGAGCATGAAAAATACTTGCTTGACAAGCGCGTCGCGGAGCTGGAAAGGGAAAAAAACCCTCAGGGCTGCAAACAAAGCTTTTAACAGCGCCCTGAAGACCAACATTGATGCGATTGATGATAGGAACAAAATAAGAAGAAAGGAAAATAAACTTAAGGAAATTTTTTTGCCGCAATTCCTCATGTTGTAGAACCTTCAGTTTCGAAAGCTCTCGATAAAGTTGCTCAAGACTTTAATCCATTTACATGTTTGGATCATGTAAATAATTTTGTGTATATGTAAATAATTTCATACTTCTGTAAATGATTTCTTAACTTATGTGAATCACATAAATTTTGTAAATATCACCTGATTTGTAATCCTTTCCTGTAATGTAACTTTTGAAATGCCTTTGAGTTGCTCATTCATTGATTTTTGGACTTACTAAATCTTTTTCTATTCCTCGTTGTTCTGATTTTCCTAAAAAGCATGTAGAAACAATATTTCTAATTGTTATCTTGAAATCGACATATTTTTCTATGTGTGTCATTTGTTTAGATTAACAAATCATTCTGTTAATTGTATGAAAAGTAGTTTATACTAAATGTAAAAATCTCATCTTTAACCACGATGAGAGATGACCAAGAATTTAACTTCTTCCACTTGGCTGGAATGTTCAAAAATTGCTGATAAAAAATTATGCCTTATCATAAGGGTATAAATATTAGAATGTAACCTTTATTTAATAAAGAACCAAATCCAAAAATCAGTGTCTGAAATTTTGAAGTAGTAACTCTCCAACCCATTCCTTAACATTAGTGGGATTTGAAAAATTAGAATCTGAAGTTCACACTCGGGAACTCTTAATAGCAATCTTTATTATAATATTCTTTGACCCAGATTCGGGCATTTGTGATGAATAGAAATCCACAGATCTTGTACCCAGATTAGGGTTTATATAAGTAGCAGCCTTGATACCCTAATTCGGGCATAGTAAGTTAGTGATTGATAAAGACCCAAAACCCAGATTCGGGTATTAATAGCTGACGTTTAGAAATGAGAGTTCTGAAACACAGATTTGGGTAATAATAAGCGGAGTTCCGTTCCACTCCTTTGCTTCTGTCTTCTTTGACATGTATGAACCCTTCAGGTTTTGAATACATAGAAATAATCTGATTAGCTGCCTCTTGAGTTAGGACGTCTTAGTCCGTGATCGAATATGCTTTTTCTCGAACTTGAATATCTTAGTTCATAATTTGATGAGCCTCTTCTCGGGCTTAGACATCTTAGTCCTTTATTGAATGAGCCTATTCTCGAGCTTGGACATCTTAGTCCTTTATTGAATGAGCCTCCCCTTGGGCTTGGACAACTTAGTCCATTATTTGATGGGCCTCTTCTTGGGCCTGGACGTCTTAGTCAATTGTTGTCCGGCGCTCTTGGGTAGCTCATCTTAAACACTGGAACCAAGGACTTACCCGACCTCCCTCCAGGAGGCACCCTGCGTTGGCCCTTTTGCGGCGTGGACAAGGGCTTGTTCGGCACTTTAACCTGGCCATCTTATGGCGTGACTAAAGGCTTACTGCATCCTCCCTCCAGGAGGTGCCTTGACCTAACCAGAGGCGCGACCAAAGGCTTGTCCGGTGCTTTAACCTGGCCATCTCATGGCACGGCTAAAGGCTTACCCTCCCTTCCTCCATGAGGTGCTCTGCCCTGGCCATTCTGGCGCGGACAGATGCTTTTCTACCATCTTAGGTAGACTACCATCTTAGGCAGCATCCAAATATAAGGAGCATTTCACTCCCAACCATGTAGACTTTCTCTTTACAGAAAGTAGATCTTTATTAATTTCTTCTCAAATCCTCTTTAAAAATTCACGGATCTTTCCTTGCCTAAAGAAATTTATGATCATCCCCTCCAGGTCCCTACAATGGTTGGTTTCATGACCATTCAACATATGATAGTAGAAAAAGGATCCTCCCAAGTTCCTTTCATGTTTTGGCTTTTTCTTTTGTAACGGCCAATAGTTAAGACCATCCTTAGTATGCAATTAGACATTTTCTATTGATGTTGTTAAGTTGCATTCCTTTGGAAGTCTAGATTTGAAGCTTGATTCTTGAGGATGTCACTTTGAATTTTTATTCTTCGGCCTTATTGTTTCATGATCTTCGATTTCTTTTTTTCGCTACCCTTTGAACCTCTTGAGTTGGAAGTGTTCTTGTTGTAGTTGGTTGCCATTTGTGTGCAAAGGCATTGTAATCATTCATTATTTCTTCCTCTAAAATTGTGCCTTTGGAATAATGTTGAATTGTTCTTCTCATTTGATTAAAGATATTTTCACTTCCATTTTTCCTCTTTCCGAGTGCAAAGATTGGGGTAGGGCCAACATGGAAAGGGTTTAAGCTCCATTTTTCAAGGTCATAAGATTCCGCTTTTTTCTGGTTTATAATTCTAAGAGCTTTGAGCCTTAGTCTTTGTTCTTCATCTTGATTGGAGTCCTTTATGATTGCTTGGAAGAACCTTGTTAAATGTGGTTCAGAAGAACCTTATTCAGATCGCTTAATTCTTCTAGCCATGATTTTCCAAAGCAGAATAAGCTTGAAGCAAAATTAATCCGAATGTTATAGAGAATAGTAGTGTTAGGGGTTTATCCAAGTCCAAGGTTTGAGCCCTCCTTCTAGCGCCAAAAATGTTAACAAGATTTCCTGTCAACACCCCAAAGTGATACTAAGGAAGATGAAAAATCTATTGCACGAGTAGTGAGTGTGAATCCCTTAGGAATTGCCTTTCGATTTGGCTTTATTTCTTAATATTCCTCAAATAGACCTTTCGACAACGTCGAAAGGTATGGTTTCTGGGTTAGGTGACCTTTCAATCCAGTTGAGTTAGTATGAAATATTTTTCGAAAGCCTTCTTTTCGATTTGGTTGAAGTTCTCTGAGTTGAGTTCCTTTAGATAGGTTTTGACCTGGTCGGAGGCTTAAAGCTGTAGATTGGCTCGAGTTTTGGTTATTAAGCAGAGAAGAGAGATTAAAGGTAGGTTTCGACCTTGTCGATGGCTTGAGTGTTAGCTTTCCTTGAATTTAGAAAGGAAATCTTATGCTCTAGTGGATTTGGAGTAGGTTCGACCTTGTCGAAAGCTATGGGAACCACTTCTTTTGGATTAAATCCGTAATTCCAGGTTTTGATGTTTAGAGAACAGGTTTCAACCTAGTCGAAAGCTTTAGATCACAGAGTAGATAGCTTCGAAAGGTTACATAAGTTATTAAAGCCTGAAGAGGTGTCGACTTTGTCGATAGGTACCTTTCGATGGGGTTAAACCTGAAATATAGAGATTAATCCAAAAAATGCTTTAGTAAACAGTAAAGTGATCAATAATGCTCAAGACTTCCCTTTTTCCATCTAAGGAAATTTTATTTCATTAAATTCCCAAATCATTAATCTCCAAATTAAGGTTACAATGATTTTTTAAAGAAAATATAAGTTTGAATTGAGAGAAATCCGATCCCTAAAACATGACCCCTTAGGTTTTATTTATAGATGCAGGCGGCCCCCCCTTTCGCGCCCTTGTTTTCGACAATGTCGAAAATTCCTCCTTTTATATGCTGTTACGAACCTTTCGATCTGGTCGAAAGTTTCACCTTTTACATGTTATTATATGCCTTTCGACCTTGTCAAGAGATGTCCCTTTATATGCTGTTATGAACGTTTCGACCAGGTCGAAAGGTTCGCCTTTTACATTCTGTTATATGCCTTTCGACCCGGTCAAAAGCCATGCCTCCTTTCGATGTTGTCGAAAGGTGCCCTTGTTCTTCTTGTCATACTCTAGCAATTCCTTCATTCTCTCTTAACCTTTCAACCTGATTGAAAGCCATGCCTCCTTTCGACGTTATCGAAAGGTCCTTTATCATTCTTTTGCCTTTGTTGATTTCTGAGTATTGCTTTCTTCACAGCACATTTCGACATTGTCGAAAGGTGTCCTGAATGGATCTTTGCCTCCTTGTTGTTAGTGGAAGTAGTTTGGAGCCTTCGGGACGGTCGATAGGTTTATTACATTGGTTTCGAAGAGATTCAATTGTCATTAGTTTCGATGTTGTTGAGTAGCCCATGTTCTTGTTTCGATCTGATGTAGAACCCTTTAGGGACCATACTGGTTTCGACCGATTTGAAAGGCTTACTATAGCTTTCGAAGGGGTTGCTAATACTTGCTTCCTGGCAGTTTGAATGGTGGCGAAACCATTGGTTTCGAATGGTTTGGCATATATTCAAAGAGCTATCCTTCATTGTTTTTAGAAGGTGTGGCTTCGACTCGATCGAAAGCCTTTCATCTAGTTGAGGCATTGCCAATGAGAGCGGAAGAAGGCTTTTGACTTCACCTTCTTCGAAAGGTAAGAACTCCCTGGATATTGTGAGGAGGGACCTTCCGACACCTTCGAAAGGTCTTGAAGCTGTTAAACTTTGATGGCAGTATCCCTTCGACTCTTTCGAAAGGTTGGACTGGGATTCCTCTCCCTTGGTCTTTGCCTTGAAGAGGTTTCGACTTGGTTGAAAGGTGAGTATATGGAGTAACATTTACAATTCTTTGTTATGTAGAATATGGGACGTTACACTACTGGACATATTCCCTTCCGTAAAACCATGAAGCAAGAACTCACGTATTGGAGAGAATGTTTGGAAAATACTGCCTATCCCATAAGCTGAATGGGCCTAAAACCAATGAATGAAGGCACCTGCGTGACTTGATAGAGGAGTAGGTTTGGAGTTGCCAACTTCTACAATATGTAAGGACTCAAACTGCAGTTGGAGCGACCACCATCTATGGCTGATGTACCTGATTGTGGATGCGGATATAGGTCGAGAATGATTATCCCATGAACGAGACAAATTTGAATCAAGTTTTAATTTTTCATTTTGACTTTGCTTTGAATAAACTACGAAGGATTACCACCGGGCTACTTACATGTGATTGAGATCTCGATCAGTTCTAAGGTAGGCTCTGGGCTAAGGTCCCAGGGTAATCCTCGACTAGATTAGACTTTTTAATTTTTGCTAGATGCATTTGAGTTAAATAATCAATTAATAGATATTTGGACATGAAAATCATTTGAACATGATAATTGATATTGTTGATGGATGCTATCAGAAAATAGTTATCCCTTAAACCTGATATATAAACTGATAGGACTTGGTTCCCTTAACCAAAGAGATGGGGCAACGAACCATAAAGTGCAAGTTCCCCTATGAGAGAGCGAGTGAAGGGACTTGTACATGTTAGTAAGTCCCATCACCGAAGAGTAAGCAGGTGGACGCACTCGGATAGCAAATCTCCTCCCAAGAGAGTGACAAACGGACGTGCTTGGATATTGGGTCCCCTTGCTAGAAAGCGGGCAGATTGGGCTCAATCTAGATGAATGATAATGCGATCTGGAAATATCTAAACTTAACTTTAGGATTTGAATGTCTTATGATTTGATAATGATTACTAAATGATTAATGAATGTCAACGCCTCAATTCGGTTGGACATACTTATAATGAAATACTAGGTAATACTGGATAATTTAGCAGTAATGCTCTAATCGGAAGCAATGCATCGCTATAATTAATTATTCATAATAGCATGATATCTGATTAACTTAAGACAGTTAACTTCCAGGAGAACACCAGACAATCTTAATTTATGATATATAATGATATGGTAATCCTGAGGGAACGCGAGATGATTATGACTTATAACCAACACTTAAGCGAGGACTTGAGTACTTAGCTACATAATCTAGAACAATCTTTTTATTTTCATGTGAATCCAAAGGAACCAGATGATTGCCCATGATTGGTCCAGTAAATAGGTAGAGAGCGCAAATGATAATAATTTGCCAACCTCGGAGTTTGTTCTTGAACAAAGCACACCTTATATTCACAAGGCGTGCTTTGTAGGGGGAAATGTTACCCACAAAATTTCCACAGTCTTAGAGTAGACTCTTATGGATGTACTAAATAGCAAAATGATGGAGTGAGTCAAGAAGCTTGGAAGATGTTAAGATTAAAGAAACAAAAGATTTGGCTAAGTTTCGAAAATGCACTATTTTGATCAATACTGACCATAATTTTGATCAATACCGATATGATTTGGTTAATGTTATCCAGTGTTTGAACTAAGTAATTTCTAAGTGAATCTGAACTTCGAAGTCAAAATGGATCAAGAACATAGGGACATTCTTAGAATGACGATATGAAGCCATAAAAGAAATTTGAAATAAAAAACGAAAAGTCAATTTTGATTGGTATTGATCAAAATTGTGATTGGTATCAATATGATTCTTGATGTGTAGTCGTATTTGTGGGAGTTAAAGAAGATGCATATGATGAAGGATATTTTGGCACTAAGTGAATTTGGTGATACCAATCACAATTTTGACCAGTATAATTGACCTGAGTAAATTGACCTTTTCTTATGAATTTGATCTGAGTATTCCAAATTAACCTATTCTTCATGCTGGATTTTCAAATCTAAAGATTAAGACGTACTCAAGCCTGAATAGCAAGATTTTTCCTTAGAATCATTTATAAATAGCCAGGTGCTTCAATTAGGAAGAGGATTGGCACTTTCTATCAAAAACTCTATCATTTTCCTTTCTTCACTCATAAAACTCATATAAAATAATACATACAAGTGGGTATCTTGGATTGTGATCGTAATCATTATATTTCGGAGAAAAAACTAACAATAACAAGGATTAAGTAGACGTAGGCCGATGTATTTCTAAACCACCATAAAAATCATTTTTTTAAAAACAATTCTACTACAACTTTCATGAAAAGCCAGTTGTTAAAGAACTTCAATACAACGGTTATCTAGTGAATGCTATATAGGTAAAGTTGTAACATGGTCTTTTTATTGTAGTGAATTCTCATACATTAGAGAGAAACTATGAGCTTCTCATTAATGTGGATAAAAACAATTGTTAGCAGCAACAATTTCTTCAATCATCAATAGGCCATAAAGAGTATAGATCTGCCGAATGGAACAAATCTTTAAATCCGAAATAGATTACATGTACATTATCAAATTATGGTACCCGAAGGGATGTGGTCCATCGGCTACAAATGTATCTTCAAGGAGATCGATGTAGTTGAAATTATATAAAATAGTTTTAATAGGAATAACTTCATCGATTTCAAATGTTGAATTTAGTGATGTAATTTTGCTAGTCAACATGCTCAAAACCATTCGAATTCTACTTGCAATTATCGCACAATTTGATTTTGTGTTTTGGTGCTTTGATATTGAAAAAAACTTCTAATAATGATTTAGAAGAGACTATTTGCACATAACAGCCAAAATGTTTTGAAGTCAGTGGGGGTGACATTAAGATTCATATGTTTTGGATATGATCCAAAAGCAGATACAATGATGGCATGCAATAAGCATTAGAGTTGAACAAGTATTTTTGATAGGGAAATCAAATACTTTGGTTTTCAGTTAAAATGCAGAGGAAGTGTGTTTATAAGAAAGAACATTATATTTACTAAAATATTTTTCAAATTATAAGTAAATATTAAACTTATGGTTACTGTTACCAACAAATTTTTCATTGTCTCAGAAAAGTCTCAAACAGATGGATCGGACTACAAATGATGAAGGAGTGAATCAAGAAGCTTGGAAGATGTCAAGATTAAGAAACTAAAGATTTGGCTAAGTTTCGAAAATGCACCATTTTGATTGGTATTGACCATAATTTTGATTGGCACCAATATGATTTGGTTATTGTTATCCAGTATTTAAACCAAGCAAGTTCTACGTAAATCTAAACTTCGAGACAAAAATAAAATGGATCAAGAACTTAGGGGCATTATTAGAATGCTAGTATGAAGCCATAAAAGAATTTTTAAGTCAAAAAGGAAAATTCAACTCTAATCGGTACCAATCAAAATTGTGATCGGTATCGATATGATTCTTAAAGTGTGGTCGTAGTTGTGGAAGTTAAAGAAGAAGCATATAATGGGGGATGTTTTGGCACTAAGTGAATTTGATTGGGTATCGATCACAATTGTGATTAGTACTAATATGATTCGAGTATTCCAAATTGACATGTTCTTCATGCTGGATTCTCGATTTGGAGATAGAGACGTATTCAAGCTTGAATAGCGAGATTTGTTGTCAGAATTGTCTATAAATAGAAAGATGACTTCAACTAGAAAGGAGATTGGCACTTTGGATCTAAAACTCTATCTTCCCCCCGACTCATAAAACCCATATAAAACTGAGATCTACAAGAGGATAGCTCGGATTTTGATTATAAACATTTTATTCCAGAGAAAAAACTATCAATAACAAGGACTAAGTGAATATAGAATGAAGTATTTGTCAAACCACTATAAAAATCATGTGATTGTTCTTATTTATATCATTTTCACACATGCTAGATTTATATCTAATCAACTTTGGGATATTTTGCCATCTTTTGATTCAATAATTATTAACGATGTACCCATGTTAAAATCATTTCATTTTGGTTGTTTAATCCTCGATATTAGATTTGATAATGACATCTTTTATAGTTGAATAAAAGGATGTTAGGACGGTTCCATATGATATACATTTAATATGTTTAATGTGGAGCATATGAGATGGATTCCTCGTGCTTTGGCTAGGAATTATCACATATGCTATGTAGTCTTCTATATCACATTTTGCTTATGTACCTGGTACACTAATCCGTAATCAAATTTGAATTAAGATCACTAAACGGTAGTTAAGTATATTCTCGAGTATTTGCGAAATGCTAGAGAAATGTTTGTAGAAACAATGAACTCCTTATGAAGGGATATTCAATCACGAACTCCGTAAGTGATATCAAGTACAATATGTCAATCTAAAATTCATGTTCAATTTTAGTTAACGAGCTTTAAATTAGAATTGTTCCCAACGAAATGTTATGTCTAATTTGACCAAAAGGCTAAGTACATTGCCTTGATTAACGCTGTAGCAAAAGTGTATATATATAATGCATAAATTTGTTACTAAGCTAGGGGTGATATGAAATATTGAGAATGCCACTACTTTGTTTTATGAAAATAATGCCACGAAAAGAATCATGAAAGAAACTTGAGCTCATTAAAAATTGGGTGACATTCTCTAAAAATTTCTATATGATAAAGGCAGTTTATCAGCGTCGGAGAGAGTTGATTGAAAAAGTTGTTAATTAAGACAAATAGCATATCCATTCACTTACGGATCAGTTCTAAGCAAACCGATCAAAGGGTTGAGATTGAGATTCCATAATTGGACTTAAGTGAAAGTGAGGGATTGAAAGAGTTAGTGGTATGCCTTATGGGCATTTATGTAATTTGTTACTTATATTTTTTTGGAACTGGGCCAACCCATAATGGAAGTAATTAGTGAATTAATTTTTTTTTACCATTTTGAACCTTTGTTGGGCCTATGAAGTCTAATTTATTTAGAACATTTCTAAGTTTCTTTTAAATAAAATCTTTATTTTATTTAAATCTATAAAATGATTTTATATATTAACTGATGTTATATTATATATATACGTGTATCATATACACATATATATATGTTTATGCATGCGTGACATATTTATCCGTGCAAGGTATAACATGCCCACGTATAGGTGTTGGGATTTACACCGCAATGGACATGTTAGCTCATCTAATATACAAATATATTATCTAAATGTAAGTTTATATACTTTATATATATATATACATATATATGAAATGCTACAAATATATATATATATATAATATTTTTGTTTAAATAATTTTGTGTGTGTATATACACAGATATATATATATATATATAAACATAAATATAAAACATATCAACATTGATATATCCAAAATTATATGAATTTATATTTAAATTTCCTATAAAATGTATTAAATATAAATTTTTTTACTGTAAGCTGAAAATAATATATATACATATATATATATAAATTTAAACATATATATGTTTATATGTTAAATACTTATACATATAATAATATAATATAAATATAGATTAAAATATATTTCTAATAAATATGTATTTACCTGGTCATGCATATGGCCCATAATTTTTTAAAATTTGTAAAATATGTTTTTATTAAATACCTATATGGATAATTTCTAAAATATTAAAATAAAAAATTATTTTCAAAACTAAATTTTGAATCACCAGAAAAATTTTAAATGGTATTTTGAATTTTTAATATTTATTATATAATTTTATAGTTTAAAATAATTTTAAAAACTAATTTTAATTGTCAGCTTAAATTTAAATATTTTTAAATCATAAAAAATGTTTTTATTAGTTTACTACCGAGAGTATGTTATGTGCTAATCTAATTCATAAAATATAAGACATTATATATATATATATATCCTGGTATAATTAATTTATGTAATTAATTGATTCAAATAATATTTAAATTATATATATATATATATAATATTTTTGTTATTGCCAAAAATATTATATCCATGATACTATATATAAAATTATATAAGCATATTTGTATAATGTATGATGTGATATTTAAATTATAAACTATATATATTTATATTATGTATTAAATTATTAAAATTAAAAAAAAAGTTCATTAATTTATTGTTGGGCTCTATTGTTATAGGTATATACATGATAAAAAAAAATTTAATATACAAATATATGCCAACATAGAAGTAATCTAATTGTGATAATGTATTTATGTATCAGAATCACCAACTAACTAACAATAATATATATATATAATATAAACATTATATCTAAACATTAATAATCATATATTGGATATAAATGTACCTTACACCTAATGCCTGAAAGTACACCTTGAAAGATAAGTTTTGCTTCTTGAACTTATTTCCAATCCAGTAGATTGCTAGTCTCTGAATCAATAACCACCAGCTATTGAATTAACTACTTTTTCTTTGATTTGAACTTGATATGATGAAGGATGAAAGTAGTAAGGTTCCACCAGAAATAGGTCTAAATGAAGGCTTTAAAAAGTATCAAGTGGATGTTGGTAGAGATGTTTATATAGAGGTAGAAAAGGAGAAAAGTTAGGATCTAAATCTATACCCACTCTCCCTACCTTATCTCCAAAACCCTAGCCCATGAAGATTCCATCATATGGCCACCCATCACCCCTATTAGATCAGAACCAACCAACCACTCTCATTTGCTTTAAACCCATTTAAAGTCCAAATAATATATTTTGAAGTTAAATCCAATTTAACGTAAATCGATATCATATATCGATTAATATATTTATAACTATTATAAATATATTTAATAATATTTTTTCATCAAATCAAAATAAAATTTTATAACTAATATCTTGTAAACATTAATTATTTAATTAATTTATAATAATTACAAATTATTTAAATTGTTTGGTCAAAGGAGCATTCATCGTTTCGGTTATGTGACCCACTAAGTGTAAATTTGGTAAGCAATTAAAATCAAACTATTTGAATATTAACATTCACACGTCACTTAGCAAGTGGTGTTACATTTTAGCCAAATTTATTGCTTACTCTTTTTTGGTAAAATCCAATTTTACTTTGTTAAGCGTTACCCGATTGTGACTATTATTTACATCAATTCTCTTCATCAAAACCATATCACTTTGGACTTGCAAAATTTAGTAATGATCAAAATTCCAGTATCATCTGTATTCAACTCTATAGTCCAAACACAAAGTCCTAGGTTAATCATAACAACTATTACTAACCGAACTGCTCTAGCCAGAGATTTTGACTTTAAGCTTACTTGAGTTGACCGTGTTGCTAACCCTATATAGTTGAGGAGATGAATCCTCTTTTGAATAGTGCTTTGCTTCCAATACTTCTACTCGACCCAACTATAGTCACTCGATGAACACGGTGCCACGATATGACTATAATTAAAGAAAAGCTTTCGATGGTGTTCTTAAGTCATGAGAACTATGTAAATCAGTCATATCGATATTTCTTATTTGATCGTAGTTATATTAATCAATAGAAAACTATCGAGTTAGTCATTCCATAGTTATCCAATAGCTATCACATGTAATCTACTAGTTCCCCTAGTAGTCATGAGTAATACACTACCCAACGTTTGGAGAGCGTTGATACATCGATATCCAATCTCGATGTATCTTGACTAGGAATATTTATTTATTATATAGCGATACAATACTCATGATTACAATAATCTGTAATTACTATCACAAACACACCATTTATGGATTTTCTAAATATATTTTAAATAGACATTTAATTATTTATAACATATTATAACAAATATACAACAAAATAAAACACATTTATTACGAATGAGAATTGATTACAGATTTAATCAAGTTATAATAAAGTACAAATTTTCCCCTAGGGCATACCCATAAATCTATCATCTCCCACTTGCATTTAGGGCCAGTTATGGAATCTCAATCCTATCCCTTAAATCATCTTCTCGAGAGCCGAACGAGATAGTCCCTTAGTGAGTGGATCTGCTATGTTATCCTTGGTATATACCTTTTGTATCACGATCTCTTTCTTCTCAACAAATTCTCTTATGAGGTGGAACTTTCGAAGAATGTGCCATGACTTCTTTTGTACTCTGGGCTCCATGCGATCTACATCGCTACATTGTGATCATAGAATAATATCATAGGATTCTAGGTAAGGATCCACTTCGAGTTCATTCAAAAAGTTGTGCATCCAGCCTGCCTCTTTAGATGCTTCATTGAGGGCGATGTACTCGACCTCCATCATCGAATCAGCAACCATTTCTTGCTTGGAACTTTACTAACTAATAACCCATCGTTAAGTGTAAAGACATAACCACACACCGGTTTACTATCATCTGTATCACTTTGAAAGCTCAAATCCATATACCACTTCATAAGGAGGTCTTCAATCCTATATACGTGGAATAAGTCCAAAGTATTTCTTATATACTTAAGTATACATTTTATAGCCATCCAATGCTTTTCTACATGATTAGACTAGTATCGGCTTACACATTCTAATGCATATGCCACATTCAGTCTAGTACATAGCACAACGTACATCATTAATCCTATATCTGAAGCATAAAGGATCCTTTTCTTATACTCTTTCTCCTCATCAGTATGAGGACCGTTTTAATACCCAGTAAAAATTAATAAAAAAATCAACTAATAAGAAAATAATTAATTGATAAATTAATAATAAGGCAAAAATGGAAATTTTGTAAAATCAAAATTTGACCATGGAAGTTATGTTGTTGCATTCGTAGTAATTTTCTGATCAATTTCCATATACAATACTTTGCAAACGGAGCTCAAATGAAAATTTTATGGACATTTTGAAGTTTTCAAATTCAAAGTAATTTGAATGGAATTCAAATTCAAATAAATAAATAATTCTTAAATTTGAAATTTAAAAGTAACAGTGTTTAGACTTGGGGGTTAAGTAAATGTTAAAAGAAAAGTTAATGTTAAATATAATTAAGTTATTAAATAAATTCATCAACATCAAAAATCAAATATTCCCAAAATATATGCTACAGGTCGACCGCATTCCCTGGGCCGGACCGTACATTTTTGGTGGCGACTAGGTTTTGTGCATTTGAATGATTCAGATTTTATTATTTTTAACCGACTCAAATCCGATGATTCTGGTGCGTTCTAACCACTGTAATAAGGGACCAGCCCCCACACTTTTATTCGCAAATTATTTTGGGAATCAAGCGAAGCTCTGTCAGTCTCTCTCTTTAAAGATTCATAAAATTCTCTAGGGTTTCAATTTAGAAATTTTAGGTGTTTATTTTTTAATCTCTTATTCTATTCTCCTTCAACCCTAAATTTTTGAATCTAATTCATATACAATTCCCTTATTGTATATTTCAAAAAAGAGATATCTGTACTAGATTGAAGCGGGCGTAAACAAGTCCAAAAAGGAAGAGTTAAGGACTTTTTGTGAGTGTAAATATAAGTCTCTCTTATTCCAGTAATTGTATAGTATCACTTGGATTAGATATATGCTTTTGAGGAATTTTGTTTACGAAAACATCACACTAAAACCCCCAAAATTCTCCTAAAGCAAAATGTCAATTCTTAAGTTGGAATCTTAATTATTCTATATTAAAATAGTGGAATTGTATAGTTATTATAATTTTAATGTTTTACATTCAGTTCCACTTCTTATCTTTTTCTTTGGATCTAATTAAGAGTTTCTGAAAAGAAATAAGTTAGGAAATGGCTGTAAGGTATTGATTCTTTTATTCGTATTTTGCACTGCCTATTTTCGCTATTTAAATAGAAATTCCCTTTTTCAATTTTATACAAAGAAGTTGAATAAAGCATAAAAGTATTTGAATTGTAAGTTTCTACTATTTTAGAATAAAATCAGTTTGGCATGGATTTTATGTTATACAAGTCTATTAGTTGAATTGTGGATTTGAATATATGGTATATTTGTTGATATGGAATTGGACTTGTATAAATTTAAAGTTTTGACACTTAGTCGTTAGTTTAGAGCGCAATCTTTGCACACTTAGAAATATTGTAGGCACGTATGTATGTATGTATATACACTAATAAATATATGTATGTATGTATATACATAAATATATTGGCGCAACTAACGTATAATTATAACGTATTAATTACGTTATTAACAAACTATTAATTATCATTAAATCCCCCTTAGGAAAGAAGTTAAACATAAAGGAGAAATAAGAGTTTTATTATAAGGCCTTGATATAGAATGCTGTGAGATGTGTGATAATATGTTAAGAGAGTGTTGAAAATCATGACTAAGTCATAGTGATGCGATGCAGTCAAAAGAAAACGGAACTCTGCATAGCTAATCTGGCTAACAATAGTGTGACTTTAGGACTAGTGTAAGACATCATCTATAATAAATACCCATGGAGGACACGAGATTGGTCCCAAGTTCTATAGGGTAAACCTGCCCAGCTAATCTGGCTTCTAGTACCTATGAATAGTCAGACTAATGTGAGATGTTACAGTTGGGTTATGGGTCATAATACAAAGGACCTGCTTCGGGGTTGAAGGTATTAAGTGACGATTGAGGGCCCACCTCTTCCCTATGTAGGAATTATTAAATGGTCAGGGTTAGTGGTTAGGCATGATAGAGGATACCTCAGGGAGGGTCTTCTTTGGTTTTGAGGTATTAAATAGCTATTGCGAGGCTTGCTATCCCATAAAAAGAAGTATTAAGTAGCCTAAAGGGATTTCATACAGTATCAGCTAGATTGTATCGGAGAGGAGTCCATCGTAGAATAGGTATTAAATAATGCAGACAAACCTTGAATGAGGTATTAAATGGTTAGTATCTTCTTAGCTCCAATTAAAAAGGTATTAAGTGGCTTGGGTGCTATCTTTTACATTGTTAGGATAATATTGACGATGGATACGATTTACTGTGTTGAAAGAATAATGGTTATGGATTTGAACTAGAAAAGCCTTAAGGCTTATAGTTGGAAGACTTACAATGTAGTTCGGATATGTAAGACATATTATTATTTATATTATACTTCCCATGTACTATTATAGAAGGGCTCGAGATTTTTATTCACCAAACATTGTTGTTCCGACTCCCTTCTCATTACAACATAGGTTAGAGATGCTGGTGCAGATTTTCAAAGATGGTGGCGGAGATACAGACTTGTGGCGGTTATTTAGTTATCTGATGTTATTTTTATATTTCCGATGTATTCATTGAGAGTGATGTATTTGAGATATTGTACTATGAATATTTGCCATTTTTATATGGGATTATTTTTTTGTTTTTGACATTTGAATTTTCAAATAAATGGGTATTGTTTTGATATTATATTTTATCCTCCCATTGTGAGATTTTGAATGTGTAGATAGATAGCTCTATGTATTCTTCTTTAAATCAATTTTATCAACCAACAACCAACTTTGGAGTGGTTCTAAGGTTTGATGGGCCTTTTCTAGGTTGAAAATTAGACCTAGTTCGAGGCGGGTTGTTACAATTGGTATCCGTGTTTGGGTTACCCAATCAATGGGAATAGGTGTACGTATGAGTGGCATACTTGTTATTTTTGAAAGTAATTTTCAAAGCATACGCCTAACTCTATTGACTATAGAAGTGTTGGAACCATATTTCTAAAGGATGGGTGAGGTGAAAATGAGTCGGAAAAATAAATAGAGTTAAATTCAAACTCCTATCCTGATTTCCCCACGGGGTGGAGGTCGTATCGTAAGGAGTGGAACAAAAAGAGCATGACTACAAGATATAGAATCACCCGAGAAGCTGAATCATGCGAGATTCCTTTGATTAGACAATGAATGCCTTATAACTTTAGATTTCGATGGATTATCGATTAAAGATATTCATTTAATCTAGATAGACGGGAAGTAAGAACCAATATGTTTTAAGCATCCAGAAGTAAGGAATGATAGGAGTGAAGCCAGATGTAAAGAAGGAGTGGAGCAAGTTCTTTTAAGAAGGTGTACATTAAGAAGATAAACAGATTTTTATTGAGTAGGGAAGAGAGAAGTTTAATGAAAAGGACAATTAAGTCAATCCAACCTCATGAGAAAGAATTTGATAAAAGGATTTCGGAAAATTCCATGAGATGTTTTGAATGAGTTTTTCAAAGGATTTATTAGAAAGTTATTGTTTTAAAAAAGTAAGGAAATTTGGAAACTCATAGTTTAAAATTTTTGGGTCAAAAGTTTCTGCTTAAAAGTTTTTTGGTAAAAATGATTTTCACATTTTTGAAATTATTAGTCTAAAAATTAATTGAGTCAAAAGGTTTTCGATTTAAATATTTTCGATAAAGGGTTTCTTCATTTTTGAAATAAATATAAAATAGAGAGTAGGTTAGACTCGACGATTTCTCCTATTTCACAAATTTGGAAGTTCTTTTCTTTTAAAAAAGAGAACAAATGGAAATGGAACTTGATAAAAATTAAGGTATAGAGAATACAAAGGATAAGAGCTGATGTAGAAGCTATTTAGGTAATAGAAATATAAATAGAGGTAATGTTGGGAGATTTGGATAGAAATAAAATTAGGAACTTATATAAAATAGGACTATCTAGTTAGAGATAACATAGGAGAGAAGTGATAGGAATAGGATACGAAAATGATAGGATAGAAGTTTACCGTTTTCACTCCACTTGTCATTGTTTAAAGTTATAGAAGATGTTTTTGGATATTTTGAATTAAAAATCCAACCTTTAAAGTAATAAATCTTTGACGTAGAATGTTTTTAAAAGAGGGAAATTATTTTGCTCCCTTTTCGAATTTAGCATTTCTTTGAGTTTTTGATTTAATAACAGTTTGGTTTAATAATTGATATTTTGAATGTTTTGGGTAAAAAAATCCTACTTTTAAAGAAGTAAATCTTTGAGGTAAAGTCTTTGAGAATGGAAATTATTTTGCTAAGGAAATTTTGAATTTGGGTGAAGAATAAAATGACAACTGTTTTGAAAATTGTGTTCAAATGCTTTTGCAAGTTTTTGTTCAATTGCTTTTGAGAAGTTGAGTTCAAATGCGTTTGGAAGGTTTTGTTTAAGTGTTTAATGAAAATGGAGTAGATATATAGAATGAAATAAAATATAATGGTTCAATGCTTTTGGGAATTCGATTCTTCAAACTGTTTGCAAATTGGAAATTCTTTCGGAAGATGTGTTTAAAAAATTTCTTTTGAAATGAGAAAATTTCTGAATTCCAAATGCCACATACTAATGTAATGGGGGTTTCTTAGTTTATGTTTTCAAAAATAAAGGTTTCGAATAGGTACTTCATGATTGCAAAGTTTTAGTTTTAAGAATGGTGATAACTAAACCAGATATTTTATGGAGTAGATAGAGAGCACTACCCAGGTAAGACAGGGTAAAGATTTTAGGATATGAATCAAAGAGGAATAATAAGTACAACCTAATTTGCAAATTTGAAATCAGCCCTAAATATATTTAAGTGTAGAATGTTGGTAAAGTTGTAAAGATATTCCCGATTTAAATTGGGTTGTAAATTAGGCTGGCCTAGTTGACTTGGAATGTTAAGTTCTATCTTTTGATTTATTCAGAGCGATTTTCTTATAAGTTCCATAAACTGTCCACTTACAAAATGTGTATAAAAGCACGTTGTATGAATTAACAAGGAATATACTAAAAAGGGAAAGTGAAGTGTAAGATATGGATATTCTTTTCCATAATTTAAACTGTCTATTTCAATAAAAGAAAAGATATAATTCCTTGTAATTTTAAATGAAGTAAAGATCTCACTTTAGGTTAATTTATGGAAAGTTATAACGGAAATCCTTTTTGAGAGGGTAGCTTTGATAAATGAAAATTTGGAAAGGAATGTTCTAGTTTAGAGTAATAGTTAGAAATAGGAATATATAAACACATATAACCGCGCTTACCAATTTAAAATAAATATATATAAATAGTGTAATTTACGACAATATTCTTATTAGTTATTGACAACGTAGTAATTATAGAACTAAGATTTCTCGACATTATTTATATGTTTAATAGGCAATAAATTTATAATTAATAGAGAGTTGAAATGGGAATTATGGGGACTGATTAAGAAATTTCATATGGCATTTATGGAGGAATTGAATAAGCATAATAGGTGGATTTTGAAACTGGTAATTAAAGGGGTAAAATGATGATTGATTAGAGATTTTTCAAATTTGATAGTAATGACCAATTATTATGGGTAATGGACATTTATTAGAAACCAAGAGGGAGAATTAAGGAAGATGGGTAATAGTGAAATGACATACTAAGAATGTCCATCTTAATTTAGTAAGGAGTGTTAGGACCACAACATCGTTAACACCAGTAGATAATGAATGGCAGCTTCCAGCAAAATTTCTTTTAGAGATTTGGGTTATAATTTCTTATTGTCTCCTTTAAGTTATTAGAAAAAGCATACAATATGGTATAAGATATATTCCTGCTTTATCATTAGGTTGATTTTATGGATAGGATTGGACCGTTGGATAAATATATACATATTGAGAAACAACGTAAATAAGGAAATTTCATATGGACACATAACTAGCGATAAACTGTAAGTAACTCTGGAAGTTAATAAGGAACTTGGGTTAGTGTTATCCGGCCTTCCGTTCCGGCTATATTCAGACTAACTGGACAAGTTAGACTGGATGATCATCGAGGAAGACAGCCCGAAGAGATGATTATTAGACTCATAAATCAAGCGCAAGCAATGATGAAGCGATGATCAACCGAGACCAAGAGATAGACTCTCTAGAATATTATAAGTATGGAATAATGCATCCCTTTGGCGGGGAATTAGTGCCTATCCTTTTCCCTAGGGGATCGATACCTATCCTCAATTTCCGCCCCCAAACTGGATGAGGTTGGTATGGAGTGACAAGTATGGCCCCATAATGCTACATTTCAAGTTTCAAGTCATTTGCAGTTCATATGCTCAAGTTATGGGAAAATTACTTCACCTATAAAAAAGGATCGGTATAAAAGGGATCGGTATAAAAGGGATCGATATAAAAGGGATCGGCTATATTCAGCTTTCACTACATATTACAACAATGATCGGTCAACAACTCAATATCTACAGATGTTATCAACATGAAACTTGGAGTATAAGCACATTACAACAAGGGGAACACCATCTAGGGATCGCACCCCAACCAAAGGAGGTTTAAGGGATCGGCCCCTATCCCTTTAGAGGGATTAGCTGAAATCAGAATGCATGCAACAAAACTTCATGGAAAATGCGATATCTCACAAACATAACTTGGGATGTCACGAAATTTGAAGTAGCTAACATCGTGGGGAACCCACCAGAGGGATCACATCCCATTGGACAAAAAAATAGGGGTCGAGGACGACCCCTATTGTGGGCCCCAATGGGCCTCGAAATTCTTGTGTTGCCTCGTCTCAGCCTGGAGGTTCTTCTGCCGAAATTTCAGCCCGATCCGTGCACGTCTTCCCTTATAAATACAACTAGCATGGTGTCAGAAATGAGGCCCCTTCTTTCTGCTGCAAAGGCTCTTCCATTTTTATTCTTCATTCTTGTACTAATGGATCACAGCTGATCCAAACATTCTTGTAATCATAATCAAGTGCAAGATCAACAAAAATATGAAGTGGACGTAGGCCAAGATTGCCGAACTGCTATAAAAACCTGCGTGTTCATTTATGATTTTTTCTCTGTTTTAATCTTATTCTTCATTTAATCTCTACTAGGTTCTATTAGATGTTGATGCCCAATTTTGGCGTCAACAATTAGTAACTAAGAATAAAGAATGATTCAATCCTAAAGATTTAGGATTTTAGGCAAAATAAATTTTAGCTTGTGAAGTGACACCATTCACCCAAAGGAGTGAAGATATATAGGGATATGAAGACAATTTTCTACCGGACAAGGATAAAGAAGAGGCAACGAAGCTATTTAGGTCATAATAGATAGGTTCACTAAAAATCTCTTGATTTATTCCCGCTAGAAGCAATTAGACCACATCATCTTAAGCACAAATTTACATCAAGGAGGTGGCTCGACTTCATGGAATTTCGATTAGCATTATTAGTGATAGAGACCCCTTATTTACTTGTGAATTTTGGAGGAACTTATAGGCAGTTTAGGAACTTCGTTGAATCCTAGCATTGCTTACCACCCACAAACCGATGCTCAAACCAGATGGGTGGATGAAGGACTTGTTAAGAGCTTGCATCATGGACTTTAGAGGATATTAAAAGCTGCACTTACCTTTAATCAAATTCATATATAATAATAATCGCCAATCGATGATTGGTATGACAACCTATGAAGCACTTTATGGGAGGCCATGCAAATCACCAAATTATTGGTGGGAAACCATCGACAATATCTTACCCGGAACAAATTTAATTCACGAGACTTCGAAAATGGTAGAATTGATCAGGTAGCATATGAAGATCACACAAGACCGCCATAATCCTACGTAGGCGAGCGAAAAAAAAGTTAGAGTTTGAAGTATGGGACGTGGTGTTTGTTAAAGTTTCCTTGCTTAAGAAGGTCATGAGATTTGGGAAGTCGGGAAAGTTTCCACCAAGATTTATTGAGCCTTTTCGAGTTTTGGAAAGAATAGGAAGACTTGCTTATCATATGGAGCTACCGAATAAGTTGGCAAGAGTCAATGACATTTTTCATATTTTGCACTTGAGGAAATGCCTTCATAGCACAACCACCACTAGTACAAAAAGTGCATATTGCTTCGCCTCATTTGCATCGGTTGAAGTAAAAACCGATGCAAATAGAATTATTTGCATCAGTTCTATCTTAATAACCGATGCAATTGGTACGTGGAAAACAATAGGTAATAAAAAAATCAAATTTGCATCAGTTCTCACCAACAACCGATGCAAATAGTTTTAGCCGCATCGGTTTTAAAATCAACCGATGCAACTACATGTTGATGGAAATATAAAATTTAGGTGGGAAATAATGAAAAATTGGGTTCAAACTACTTTGGACAAATGTACTCCTTGCTCCTCGACAACCCACTTCCAAAAAAATTGTTAGGAATGATGGTCATTCTTACATTTAAGAAAAATAAAATATCGATTTGGCATTATATTAAGTGGATGAATTTTTGTCAGGTATTATGTCCCCTTCACTTTCACAATGATGATATCATCAATGGTGATCGTATACATACAGAGCGGTGTTAGCTGGGCTCTTGGACTAGGAATTCCAGCTGTACTCATGATCTTTTCTTGCATATTATTTTTTATGGGCATAAAATATTACGTTCGGTTGAAGCCTCAAGGTAGTCCCTTTACAAGCGTTGCACATGTGATCGTTGCAGCATTCAGAAAGAGACATTTAGTTCAACCTGTGGACATCAACCTATTGTTTAGTCCAGAAATGAAAAGAGGTTCAATTAACTCAAAGCTACCCCACACTAAACAGTTCAGGTAATCAAAATAAATACTGTTTTTTAATTTATATATTGAAAAAAAAGAGTATATACAACAATAATACATTGTATGTGCTGCAGGTGTGTAGACAAGGCTTGCAATAATGACACCAAATGATGAAATAAAAACCAATAAATGGAGACTATGCACTCTCCAGTAGGTCGAAGAAGTTAAATGTCTAGTAAGGATCATTCTAGTATGGTTAACTTTAATTCTCTACTGTGTAAGAGGTGTTCAGTTTAACTCATATGTTGTTTTTCAAGCTCTGCAATCGGATAGACGCATTGGAAAATCTATATTCAAAATACCAGCTGCAACATATGGCATATTCACCATGATCTGAATTATGCTGCTAAAATGAATGTATGAACCATTATTTTGTATAGATTATTAACACTATAATTGATGATATATGTTTATTTTGGTATTATGTTATTTAGTTTGTATTTGCCATCAAATTTAATTTTGAATGATTGTAATATTGCATGCAATAATTGTTTGTTATACTCAATAATATATATATATATAGTCTATTTGAGTACTGTAATAATGGTTTCTAAGAATGGCTTTTTTGCATCAGGTATAAATAGCTGATGCAATAGAGGGATTAGTTTGCATTGGTTGGTATAAAAAACCGATGCAATAGAGGGATTAGTTTGCATCGGTTTTCAACAACAACCTATGCAACAAGTTCCTTTGTTGCATCGGTTTTCATTACAACCGATGCAACATGGGGGCTGTGTCCAAGCAACCAAACATGATATTTTGCATCAGTTGTTAGTAACAACCGATGCAAAAAGGACCTTTTTGCATCGGTTTCAGAACTGATGCAAAAGTGTTAAGCCTGTTGCATCGGTTGCATATGCATCGGTTGTTGAACTGATGCAAAAGGGGGGTAAACAACCGATGCAAATGGCATGTTTTGTAGTAGTGCACTGTGATAGAGCCCGATCAATTAGGGGACATTGAGACGGAGCCAATGACATCATGTGCCACCGCACGCATTGTAGAGCATGGAACTAGGAAGCTTTGCAACAAAGTAATAGGATGGTTTGAGTACAATGGGGGCAAATCTTACAGAATGCATGAGGATGTTCCATCCTAAACTTTTGTCTACTAAACATTTTTCTGTCCAAAATTAGTTTTGGTTGCTAGATTGGATGGTAGGATATGGTTGCCACACTTTTCACTATCACTTTTGCACTCATATAGATTTTTTTTGCATATTTAGGATGTTGCATACATGCCTATATATCACTACACTTATACTCAAGCTAAGATTGAGCTCACCTATAGTATATTTGCATACATAATCACATTGCACTTTTGGTTGAGTAGATTTTTATGTAGATAACTTGGTGGTATAACATGGATGTTTATTGCGCATTATGTTGTCCACCCCTTAAGGATTTCGGGGATAAAATTCTTTTTATGGGACAAGAAAGTAACACCTCATAAAAATTAATAAGAAATTAACTAATTAGAAAAGAAATAATTAAATTAATAATAAGGCTAAAAATGAAAATTTTGTAAAAATCATATTTTTGACCATGGAAGTAATGCCATTGTGTTCGTGATGACTTTTTGATCAATTTCAATATATAATGTTTTGAAAATTAAGCACAAACAAAAAAGCTACGGATGTTTGAAGTTTTCGAATTCAAAATAATTTAAATGGAAATCAAATTCAAAAAATAATTAATTCTTAAATTTTAAATTTTAAATGTAACAGTAATTAGACTTGGGGATAAGTAAACGTTAAAAGAAAAGTTAATGTTAAATATAACTAAGGAATTAAATAAATTAATCAATGACGGAAATCAAATATTCCTAAAATAAACGCTACCAGTCGATAGCTTTCCCTACACTATTCGACTGCTAGTGGTCGACCGCTTGGGGAAGAGCGGTTGATCAGTCGATGTTGGTGGTGGTAGGGTTTTGTGCATTTGAATGGTCCGGATTTTATTATTTTTAACCAACTTAAATCCGACAGTTCTGGTGCTTTCTAACTACTATTAATAAGCGCCTAGCCCCCTCACTTTTATTCGCAAATTATTTTGGGAACCAAGCGAAGCTCTGTCAAACTCTCTCTTCAAAGATTTAGAAAATTCTCTAGGGTTTCAGGTAAGAAATTTTATGTGTTTATTACTCAATCTCTTATTCTATTCTCCTCCAATCTCTAAATATCTGAATCTAATTCATATACAATTCTCTTGTGGAATATTTCAAAAAGAAGAGATCTGTAACAGATTTAAGCGGGCATAAACAAATCCAAAAAGGAAGAGCTAATATGAGTGAAAATCTTAGTCTTTCTTATTTCGGCAATTGTATAGTATAACTTGGATTTGATATATGCCTTTGGAGAATTTTGTTATGAAAACATCACACTAAAATCCTAAAATTCCCCTAAAGCGAAATGTTAATTCTTAAATTAGAATCTCAATTATTCTATATTAAAATATGGAATTGTATAGTTATTGCAATTTAATGTTTAACATTATATTCTACTTCTTGTCATTTTCTTTGGATTTAGTTAAGGTTTTTTGAGAAGAAATAAGTTAGGAAATAGTGTGTAAGGTATTGATTCTTTTATTCGTAGTTTTCACTGCCTATTTCCACAATTTAAATAGATATTCCCTTTTTCAATTTTATACAAAGAAGTTTAATAGAGCATAAAAGTGTTAGAATTGTAAGTTTCGCTATTTTAGGATAAAATAAGTTTGGTATGGATTCTACTTTATATGAGTCTGTTGATTGAATTAAGGATTTTGGATATATGGTATATTTGTTGATATGGAATTAGACTTGTATAAATTTAAAGTTTTGACATTTAAATGTTAGGTTAGGGCACAATCTTCGTAAGCTTAGAAATATTTTTGGTGCGAATATACATACATACATACACATATACACATACATACATGCATACATACGTGTGTGTGTGTATGTAAATAACATATAATTACAATGTAATAATTATGTAGTTAATAGGCTATTAATTATCATTAAATCCTCCTTAGAAAAGAAGTTAATTGTAAAGGCGAAATAAGAGTTTTCTTATAAGGCCTTGAAATAGAATGCAGAGAGATGTGTGATAATACGTTAAGGAAGTGTTGTAAATTATGACTAAGTTATAGGGATGCAAGGTCAATCAAAATAACATGGATGTCTGCCCACCTAATATGGCTACTGACTATTTGGCTTTTGGGCTGATGTGAGACATCGCCTATAAAAAGTACCTATGGAGGACGCGGGGTTAGTACTAAATTCTATAGGGTAAACCTGCCCAACTAATCTGGCTACCAGTACCAATGAATAGTCGGACTAATGTGAGATGTCATAGTTGGATTACGGGTCATAATATGTAGGACCTCTTCGAGGTTGAAGGAATTAAGTGACTAATTGAAGGCCCGCCTCTTCCTTATGTAAAAAGTATTAAATGGTCAATGTTAGCGGTTAGGCACAGTAAATATCTCGGGGAGAGTCTGCTTTGGTTTGGAGGTATTAAGTGGCTATTGCGAATCCCGCCACTCCCATAAAAAGAAGTATTAAGTGGCTTAAAGAGATTCCATGCAATGTCTGCTAGATAGTACCGAAGAGGAGTCTACCTTGCGATAGGTATCAAAAGGCGGGACCAGCCTTGAGTGAGGTATTAAATGGTCAGAGTCTGCCTAGTTCCCATTAAATAGGTATTAAGTGGCTTGGGTGCTATTTCTTACATTGTTAGGACATTATCGATAATAGATACGAGTTATTGGGTTAAAAGAGTAATGGTTAATAGGATAGGTAAGACATATTCTTATTAAATTATACTGCACAAGTATTAGTATAGAAAGGCTTGAGATTTTTATTCACAAACAATGTTGTTCTGACTCCCTCCTCATTATATCACAAGTTAGAAATGATGATGTAGATCTTCATAGATGGTGACAAAGATGAAGAATTATGGCAGTTATTTAGCTGTCTATGTTATTTTTATATTTATGATTTATCGATTGAGACATAATGTATTTGAGATGTCATACCATGAATATCCATCTCAGATTTTATTGCTCCAAGCCAGAATGTAGAGTCTGTAGGAAATGCGGATTACGGATCTTAAGGCTGGATTAACACTAGAGGGGGGTTGAATAGTGTTTGTTAGCACCAAAATTGGTCACTAAACTCGTAGAGAAAGATTGTGTAGAGATATAAGTGATGAAAGTAAATTAAACAGAGAAGACAATGCTAATTTAATTGCAGAAAGTAAGAACACCAAATTTATAGTGGTTCAGCGTAATTGCCTATGTCCACTTTGAGGTTAAACTTTATTGATCTTCTTTAGAGTTGATTACAAATACAATTCGTGAATCAAATGCTTGAATGAAGTTGTTTAAGTAGAGAAGATGAGTCTCGAAAATGGTAGAGTCTCCCCAGTGTTCTCTCCCAAAAAAGGATCCCTTTCACTGTGACCCTGCCCCTCTATTTATAGGCAAATATGGGCTGGACTTCCCAAATGGGCTGGATGGCCGAACACTCTAGCCCCAGTACAGTGGTCGCTGCATGCCGAACCTAGTATGTCGAACGCTCTAATGCCGAACAGTCCTTCTATTCCGAACGGTACGCTGGGTGTGTGGGAAGTGCAGGATGATTGTCAGTTGAGGCCGAACGTGTCTCCATCCGAAGCTCTTGAACGAAAAGTGCACGCTGGCCGAACGACATTGTCTCCTTGAGTAGTTGTGCATACTGAATGTCTTTTGGATGCCGAGTACTCACGTTGCCTAGTACTACGCCGAGTACCTTGGAGTGCCGAGTACTCTCGTTGCCGAGTACTACGCCGAGTACCAAGGGATGCCGAGCGCTCTTGTTGCCGAGTTCTCCTATCACCGAGTTCTAATGATGCCGAACGCTAGGGATGCTGAGCATTGGTTGTCGCCGAGTGCCAGTTGACGCCGAACATTACTTGACGCCGAGTCTCCTGGTCGCCGAGCATTACGGATGCCGAACGCTATGGATGCCGTGTGCTTCGCCGAACACTCCTGGATGCCGGCCACTCTGAGATGTTGAGTCCCACTGGATGTCGTGCGCTCTGCCGAACACTCCTGGATGCCAAGTGCTTCGCCGAACACCCCTGGATGCCGGCCACTCTGAGATGCCGAGTGTCACCTGATGCCGAGCACTAGTTGCCTGGTCAAATCTCCAGGAAACACTTGCCCCCCAAAGTGTATCGCGTGGCCGGACGTGATGCGCTTTGAATCTGGTTCAATTTTCCTTGATGATGCCTTCTCGAGCATGCCTATGACGGAGGTGCATGACGAACGTGGTTTGGACGCCGAACGATACGTTCGAAGCCGGACAGCCCTCATGTGCCGAACGGCACTTCGTTTTGATGCCGAACACTCTGGTATTGACCGGTTCTACCGGGTATAGCCTTTTCAACTTCTACCTCCCCCTATATAACCAGGTCCTTCCCGTCCCTTCTCCTTTACCTTTTCATTTCTGTCACTCTTCCAAGATTTGCAATTTTCTCTAGCCGAATAGATTTACAACTTGAACATTCCTTCCTAAGCTCCTAACTGCAATCTAGGTACTGCTCCTCGTATAACTCGAATAGGTTTCAAATGAGATGGTCAAGTTTGTCATGTAGAAAGCTTTCAAGTAGGTTGCCCTCATTGCCGAATGATAATGCGAGGCGAGGAGGAAGGATTTGAGGTGTTTGCACATGTGGCTATTGTATTTAGTTCCATCGCGCCGAACCAAAGTCAAAAAAGAAGGAGAAGGAAAACGTTGGAGGTGGTAAGGGTGTTGGAAGGAATAGCTATGGTTCGGCGTATGTTGTCATGCGCCGAATGATAGAGGCTGCCGAATAGTATTTCGTCTGAATAAACTAAGGCCGAACACTCACTAGAACGCCGAACAACAACTTAGCCGAACGAACTCTGGTCGCCGAACACACTTAGACGCCGAACTGTATCAATGCCAAACGTCATTAATATTGAGCAACTGACATGCCGAACCATGTTTAGGCCGAACAATACTATTGCCGAGCAAAACTTAGACCGAGCAAAACAAAACCGAACATTGTACTTAGGCCGAACATTTTGAATGCCGAACAGAACCTTTAACTGGACAATGACTTAACCGAACGAGGCCTTTAGCCGAACAAGGCCTTTAGCCGAACACTTGACAATGACTTAACCGAACAAACATACATGCTGATCTATTCTTAGGACGAACAATGCAATTGCCGAACAACATTTAAATGCCGAACAGTTATAAATGTCAAATTAGACTTAAGCCGGATACTTCATAAATTACATGTTTTCTAGATCTGGAACTGTTACCACCACCAGGCGGGCTCTTTGAGACGGTCAGCGATGACGGTCTTCGAAGGCAACGATTCGAAGCTCATTTTTATATCTTTGAAATCTTATTGCTTGTACACGATTTCTTGCACTAGTTCACACACCACGTGGGGGGGGAACTCGTGTTGCTAATTCTAACGTTCAACGTTTTTTAAGTATAGTTCTCTCAAGCACTTAGCCAGGTTCGTTATTTATTTGGGATGTCGAGAAAATCTAGCTCCGCCACTATATCCGACAGGCCTGGGCCGTCATCAAGGCAAGGAGCCGTTGATACTTCTAATCTGTCGACTTCTCCTGCTCATAACTTGGCACCTGATGCTCTGGAGGCAACAATCTTACTAGACAATCCGATCGATTCACAAGCCTCGAAGATCAACGAAGCTGCTCTACGACGGATATGCTCCATTCATGGGATTCCTTTTGCCAATGTGTTAGTTGCTTCGAGACACGACCGTCCTCATCTGCCCCCAGTCGGGTACACTACCTGCAACAAGTTCATGTGTTGGATGGGCAGCGTGCCTCCGTTCAATTTATTTCTCCGAGATGTACTGCAGTACATAGACATAGCTCCGTCGCAGCTGCACCCGAACGGCCATGCATTTCTATATGGGACTTACTTACTTTTCATGGCCGTCTTCTCTAGACCTCCAACCGCCGGTGATATCAGATACATTTATATGTTCAAGAGACGCAAAGACAGTCCTTCCTTTATGTTCCTCGAGCCATACCACAAATGCCAGATCTTGACAGGGGTATGTAGTAAATTCGCCCTGTACAAACAGGAATGGTTCTATGTGCACTGCCCTTCTGGTTTCGCTAAGAGATGGGTTGAAGGCAGTAAGTCTCTCTGCTGAGTCACTATTCATATTTGATCGGAGTCATGCTTTTCCTAACTCTTCATTTCATCTTTTCAGGTATCAACCCGCGTCCGGAAGGCCGAGGATATTCTGAGGCTGTTGAAGCCATTAGAGCTCTTCATGCTGAGGATCGAGACATCCGGACTATCATTTCAAATGAATCATTGTCGGGGTTTGGTTTGCTAGCCCCTGGTCGTCGGATCAGCCTTCCAGAAGGTGTCACCATTCCCAAACCTCCGTCTGGTAAAGGGAAAAAACAGGCCGGATCGTCGTCGCGCCGCACTCCCGATATGCACGGAGAAGGTGAGCGCAAAGAAGACGAAGCTCCTAAGACTTAGGGCGAGAACGTGGGTCCCGCTTGGAATCCGGCAATCGAAGTTCAGGATATTGAGACGTCATCCTACCCTTCGAAGGGAAAGAAGAAGTTAAAATATACAATTCAAAAGGAGAAAGTTGGTGGCACATCAAAAGTTACGCCTATCCCGCCTGAGAAAGAGGCTTCCTCACAGCATCTGGAAAGTTCTCTGAGGGGCCTGTCAAACCTGTCCATTCCCGATGATTTACTTAATTACGGGTTCGATGATCCTGAAGCTCTCAAATTTTCTTCGCCCGCTAGAGGCAATGCGGGAGTTTAACTCCCGGTCCAAGGAGACAACACCCCGATTAGTAAAGATAAACGAACTGGTCCGTCGGGGGGAACACTAGGACACACACGCACATATGCATTCCATCATACACTTCAAGTTTTTTCTCATCTCATGGACTTTTCTTAACTCGTTGTTATCTCCATTCTTTGCAGGTGATATGGGGCGTTCTCACGGACTCGATCGTCTTCAGGGCTCTTCTGTATTTCATCACTCTGGACGGGATTCTGGTTCAGGCAGACGCAGGGACAGAGGTGATTATGAAGATAGGGACAATCGTCCCCGCGAGTCGTCTCACCGCAAGAAGGCACACTCTCAATCTTCCCAGTCCCGTGATCTTCCTCCTCCAACTGAGCCGGATAGGGAGAAGTCTTTACAGAAGGGTTATCAATCTGATGCTCCTCGAGAACAACATTCCAGTTCATCGAGTACAAGGCAAGTTCGAGAGCAACGGAAAAGAGCGGAATTCTCAAAGCCTCCTCCTCCTACTCCTGCGGTGGACCCAACTGTTGCGGAAAAGATGGTCGATCTTAAGGCCAAGTTTCCAAAAATTTGCTTCGATGGTCTGAAGTTCCTCCCGGCCATTCATCATATTCCCGGGCATGTGAAGCAGAGTGCCATTGCCTGCAATAACGACGTCTATGTTCAACATGATGCGTTTGTGCACTTGGTGGAGAAGATCTCGGAAGTGTCCGTTGAGCGTCAACACGAGATTGATCGTCTGAATCTGGAGGCTGGCAGCGATAAGAAAATCATCAAACTCCAAGACGAAGAGCTTGCTTCGTATAAGTCGAAGCTGGAAGCCGCTGAACAAAGCGCAAAAGATACTGCTGAGGCAGTTACTCGTTTAGAGGTGGCTCACAAAAAAGAGCTTGACGAAGCAGTCCAGCGCAGCGGTGCCCTCGCCCTAGAAAAAGACTCTGTCCAAAATGAAAAGGACGCGCTCGCCACCCAAGTCAAAGAGCTGAAAGAATTACTCTCCAAGGAGAAGGAGGATAAGGTAGCTGCTCAAGAAGAATCACAACGATACTATGATGAGATCGTTGCTACCCGACTCCTGAAAACAAAGCTCGATGACAAACTCGCTGGGGTTGAGAAAATGAAGGATGAGGCCCGTGAGGAGGGCAAAAGAAAGGCTGTAGAGGAGATTGACTCTCGCCTCGAGGCGGCCGCGGAAGCCGGCAAGGAAGGGGTCAAAAGCATGTTTGACCCGTTGATTGCTGAATACGGAGCCCGCGTCCTCATGCATCGCGACTTAACATTCTTGGGTGACGGCTACCTAGAGTCCCTAGCCGAGGCCTGGGAAACTTTGATAACGATTAGGAAGATCGAGTCAGGCTCCGAAGAGGTCGATGAGGAGGCCCTGGTGAAGGAGTTCCTTAGGGGGAATGATCCATCGGATTTATCCGCAGCATTGGCACTTTACAGCAAAGGCTCTCCCCTTCCAAAAGAGAAAGATGGTGAAGCTGGCCCATCTGGGATTAATATTACTGCTCTTCATACTGCTGCTCAATCTGCTGCCCAATCGGCCGGTAGGCCGACACTTGATCCATTCGAGCAGCATGTTGGTTATGACCCCGAAGACCCTGGGATCGGTGCTCATGTGCTATCACCTATCCTGGAGGGTGAAACCCCACGCGCCACCGATAGCCAACCGGAACCTGGTGGGAAATTCTTCTTTCTCTAGAAGTCGAAAGATCCCGTCTTTTTTTTGCAGTGGCTACTCGTTCTAACGCTCATTCTTTATGTTTTCATGCAGGTTGTTCTGACATCGAGCAAACTCCGAGGAGCGATGACGCCAAGGAGGAGGCAGGGAAAACAAGCGATGTTGTCCACGCGGGAGTACTCCCTGGTCCCGATGCTCAGGTGATCGGGGAGCTGGATGATGATAAGCTCGACACTTCATCTCCTGCCGAAGGGGATGATGAAATTGAAATCACCGGCGCCTCTAAGCATACTTCACAGACAAGCATGAAGGACCGCCTTGCCGAAGAGGAGAAGAAAAAGGTTGAGGTCAAAGCTGAACCTGGAATACTGGAAGTAACCGACCCACGGAACCGACCTTTGAAAATCATTCTCCCAGGCAAGTTCAAACCGCTGGATGTTCCGTCTCCTACTCCTGACTCCATTTCTTTAGCAAGCAAAAAGTCCAAGAAAAAGCGTGAGGGAGAGGAGTCGTCGGAAACAACGAAGGAAGACAAGAAGAAGAAGTCGAAGAAATAATCGATACACTCGTTCAACGAGTTTCTTACTTAAGTCTTGTAATTGCTTTTACCTTCCACAACTTGTAGTTTGTATAGAGAGGTCTGAATTTTGTAAGAGTGATCATGTATCCCCATTTTGGACTTATCGAATAAAGTTTTTAGTTTCTTTTTCGTTTGAATGATTCTCTTGTCTTTCTTTGGTTTGCTGACTAATTGTAGCCATAACTCAAGTTCTTATGAGTTGCACTATCTCCCGGTCCATTCTCGTGTCGTTCAGACATTTTTAGACATGGCGTGCTTCTCGTACCACATCTCTCGAGTACTTGGACTTTTCGCTGACTCTGTGCTCCGGGAACTCGGAGATTTGAAATCGTTTATACTCTAGTCCGCGCTCTGGGGACTTAGAGTACTCCGCTCCGCACTCTGGGGATTCAGAGATTCGGAATCGTTTATACTCTAGTCCCCCTTTGAAATCGTTTATACTCTAGTCCGCTCTCCGGGGACTTGGAGTACTCCGCTCCGCACTCTGGGGGTTCGGAGATTCGGAATCGTTTATACTCTAGTCCGCGCTCTGGGGACTTAGAGTACTCCGCTCCGGGCTCTGGGGATTCGGAGATTTGGAATCGTTTATACTCTAGTCCACGCTCTGGGGACTTAGAGTACTCCGCTCCGCGCTCTGGGGATTCGGAGATTTGAAATCGTTTATACTCTAGTCCGCGCTCTAGGGACTTAGAGTACTCCGCTCCGCACTCTGGGGATTCGGAGATTTGAAGTCGTTTATACTCTAGTCCGCGCTCCGGGGACTTAGAGTACTCCGCTCCGCGCTCTGGGGATTCGGAGATTCGGAATCGTTTATACTGTAGTCCACGCTCTGGGGACTTAGAGTACTCCGCTCCGCACTCTGGGGATTCGGAGATTTGAAGTCGTTTATACTCTAGTCCGCGCTCCGGGGACTTAGAGTACTCCGCTCCGCGCTCTAGGGATTCGGAGATTCGGAATCGTTTATACTCTAGTCCGCGCTCCGGGGACTTAGAGTACTCCGCTCCGCGCTCCGGGGATTCGGAGATTTGAAATCGTTTATACTCTAGTCCGCGCTCTGGGGACTTAGAGTACTCCGCTCCGCGCTCTAGGGATTCGGAGATTCAGAATCGTTTATACTCTAGTCCGTGCTCTGGGGACTTAGAGTACTCCGCTCCGCGCTCTGGGGATTTGGAGATTTGAAATCGTTTATACTCTAGTCCACGCTCCGGGGACTTAGAGTACTCCGCTCCGCACTCCGGGGATTCGGAGATTTGGAACCGTTTGCACGAGTCTGTGCGTCGTACAGGATAATGTAATTTGTCACCCAATTATGAGATATAGAAACGTTAGTGATTCATGGAAAATACGGCTTCAAGCCTTTATTAATGAAAATCAACTAGACTGCTTGATTACAACTTTAAAAAGAAACTACGTTATGACTGAACGGAAACATGCAGGAAATAATAGTGCCTAAAATAAGAAAGGAAACATGCTAAATGTAATAGTGCCGCAGATGTTCACTGTTCCATGCTCGGGGGAGTGTCGTGCCATCAACGGTCGCTAGCTTGAATGTTCCCTCTCCAAGCTTCCGTTCAATGGCGTATGGACCTTCCCAGCTAGGATTCATACGTGATGGTACCGGGAAAACTCGTTTCAGAACGAGATCACCCACATCAAAGATCCTTGGACGGACTCTGCCGTCGTAGTAACGCTTAACTCGGTGTCTATGCGCTGCCGCCCTTAATTCAGCTTCTTCACGCTTTTCATCGATGCAGTCCAGGGATTCCAACAAGAGATTCTGGTTTGTCTTGGGATCATAGTATGTCACTCGGTGCGATGGAACTTCAAGCTCCACGGGTATAACGGCTTCAGAGCCGTATGCCAAGGCGAATGGAGTGTGGCCGGTCGCGGACTTGTGGGTAGTTCTATATGCCCATAATGCTGTCGGGAGTTCATCTACCCACTTGCCTCCAACCTTCTCCAGACGCTTCTTCAGTATGGACTTGATTATTTTGTTAACGGCCTCGACTTGCCCGTTAGCTTTCGGGTGTGCCACGGCGGCAAACTTCTTCTCGATGCCATACTTTAAACAGGACTCTTTGAACTCTCTGCTTTCAAATTGCGTCCCGTTGTCCGTGATGATGGTGCGAGGAAGGCCAAAGCGGCATATAATGTTTCGTACAACGAAGTTAACGACCTTCTTAGAGGTGATTGTGGCCAAAGGTTCTGCCTCAGCTCATTTCGTGAAATAGTCGACTGCAACTATCGCATATTTCGCGCCACCTTTGGATATAGGCAAAGAGTCGATTATGTCGATTCCCCAGATCGCAAATGGCCAGGGACTAATCATTTGTGTGAGTTCCATTGATGGAGCCCTCGGGATTTTCGCATATCTTTGACACTTGTCACATTTTCTTGCGTAGTCCGCGGCGTCCCGGTTTACGGTGGGCCAGTAATATCCATAGCGGAGGATCTTCTTTACTAGCGTTTGCCCCCCAGTATGGTCGCCACATTCCCCTTCGTGAACCTCTCTCAAGACCCGCTTTGTTTCATCATGAGCGATGCATCGTAATAATGGGACTGAGAATCCTTTTCGATACATTGATCCATCCTGCATTACGTATCGTGCGGCCTTTCGAAGGACCTGCCGTCTTTCGCTTCTTTTTTCTGGTAAAGCCCCGGTCGTTAGGTACAGTTTGAATGGGGTTATCCACGATTCCTTCTCGATTTCTATTTCCAACACGCGATCGACTTTCATCTCGTCTATGCTCGGGGCATGCAAGACTTCGACGGGATACAATCCCATTTGCTGCGCATCGCCGGTACTTGCAAACTTAGCCAATAAGTCGGCTTCTTTGTTCTGTTCGCGCGGGATATGTGAAATGTCATAACGCTCAAGATTTGATAGTAGTTCTTGGACCTGAATGAGGTACGGAGCAAGCTTTCGCCCCTTTGCTTGGTAGTCTCCCCGTACTTGGTAAACCACCAACTGTGAGTCACAAAAGATTTCGACTGATTCGATCCCGAGTTCTCTGATGAGCTTCAAGCCAGCAATCAGTGCTTCATATTCGGCCTCGTTATTTGTAGCCGGGAAATCGAGCTTCAGGGCATAACAGATTGATCAGTTTTCCGGAGTTATAAGAACTACGCCCACGCCGGAGCAACGGTCGTTTGATGCACCGTCAGTGTATAATTTCCATCGAACAGGGGGAATGATGTCGTGGTCATCCGGTTTGATGGGTATGGTAAACTCAGCGATGAAATCTGCTAATGCTTGACCTCGGATGGCTCTCCGCGGTAAGTATGCGATATCGAATTGGCTCAACTCGATGTTCCATCTTAGCAATCTCCCAGAAGTTTCAGGCCGTTGGAGTACCTGCCTCAGGGGTTGATCGGTATAAACACCGATTGAATGTGCTTGAAAGTATGGGCGCAGCTTGCGTGATGCAATCACCAAGCAATAAGCCAATTTCTCGATTTTAGGGTAATTCCTCTCTGCCCCTGTTAAACGCTTGCTAACATAATACACCGGCTTCTGGACTAGATCCTCCTCACGAACCAAAGCCGCACTTATCGCATGCGGGGATATAGCCAAGTATACGTACAACATCTCGTGGTCAACTGGTTTTGCTAGCATTGGTGGGCTCTCCAGATGCCTCACCAGATTCCGGAATGCTTCCTCACAACTAGACGTCCATTCAAAATTTCTCTTCCCTTTCTTTATGATATCGAAGAATGGGATGCACTTGTCAGTTGCCCTAGATATAAATCGACTTAGCGCAGCTACTTTTCCGTTCAAGCTCTGTACTTGCTTTATAGTCCTGGGCGCTTGCACATCTCGAATAGCTTGGATTTTTTCTGGGTTGGCTTCGATTCCCCTAGCATTGACGATGAATCCCAAAAACTTCCCTGATGCAACGCCGAATGAACACTTCAGAGGGTTGATCTTCATCCCGTAAAACCTGAGTATGTCGAACATCTCAGCCAAGTCTCGAATGTGGTCGTTTGACCGTCGTGACTTCACGAGCATGTCATCCACATAGACTTCCATCGTTCTACCCAGCTGGTCCTTGAACATTCGATTCACTAAACGCTGGTAAGTTGCTCCTGCGTTCTTCAATCCAAAGGGCATCACTACATAGCAATACAGCCCGACATTTGTAACGAAGCTGGTGTGTTCTTGGTCCGAAATATGCATCGGGATTTGGTTGTACCCTGAGTACGCGTCCATGAATGACAGCAGCTCGTGTCCTGCGGTGGAGTCGACCAACTGATAGATCCTAGGCAACGGGAAACTATCCTTAGGGCATGCTTTGTTCAAGTCGGAATAATCTACGCAAGTCCTCCATTTCCCATTCGCCTTTTTTACTAGCACGGGGTTGGATACCCATTCAGTGTAGAGGGCGTCGCGGACGAACCCATTTGCTTTGAGTTTGTCCACCTCCTCTCCAAGAGCGGCGGATCTCTCCGGATCCATTCCTCTCCTTTTTTGTTTAACTGGGACGTATTTCGGGTCTATGTTCAACATATGACTCGTAATGGCGGGAGAAATCCCACACATATCAGAATGCGTCCAGGCGAAAACATCAAGATTCGCCCGGAGGAAGTCGCTAAGGTCTTTGGTCATCGCGGGGCCAAGCTGTGATCCGATCTTCAGTATTCGCGAAGGGTCGTCACGGCTAACTGAAATGTCAATTGTTAATTCAGCCGGTGCCGCCTTCTCTTCCCTGGGTTTCTCATCGTCGTCTCTCGGATCTATATCTCCGAAGATCCGAGAACTATGCCCGAGCCAGGGCTCGGGCACTACTTGTCAATTATCCGCATTAAGGATGCAGACAGGATTGTCTGCAACCTTTCCCTTCTCCCTCCGATGGGCTTCTCGAAGCTCAGCCACATAACAGGAACGACCAGCTGCTTGATCGCCATGAACAATACCTACTCCTTTGTCAGTCGGGAACTTCAAAGTTAAACACCACGGGGCTAACGCTGCCCTAAACTCAGCCAGGGCCGGCCGGCCCAAGAAAACGTTATATGGAGAATCCACATCCAGAACTACGAAGGCTAGAATTCGCACCCTTCGACGCTCGCTCTGTCCCAGTTCAACTGGTAACTCAACATACCCCACGGCATCGGTCGCTGCGCCGTTAAAGCCGTGTATACGAGCCTTGGACGGTTTCAGGTCCTTTGTTTCTAGTTTCATTTGATCGTAAGCCTTCTTGAAGATGATGTTGACTGAACTTCCACAATCAATCAGAATTCTTTTCACATATGTTGGTCCGATCGTTGCAGATATGACCATGGGGTCGATGGTCGGAGCCTCTATCTGATCAGCGTCTCTACCTTTGAACACAATATCGTCTGTCATTACGCGCTGCTGCTTAGCAGGGGCCCCGTCCTCCGTGTTCGAACAGTACTCAAAATCTGCATGCTTTACGGAACTTGCATATCGCTCCATCTCTTGCCAATTCTTATCTGCGGGGTGAGGTCCGCCGATAATTGTATTTATGACTAGTCTACCTACGGTTCGGGCAGGCTCCTCGGGATGACGCGGAGCTGGTGCACGACCTGGGTTGGACGTTCCCTGTCCTCCTTCCTGTGGGTCCTTCACAAATTCTTGCAACTTCTTCTGCCTGATCAACTTCTCGATAGCGTCATGCAGGTGTCTGCACTCCTCCGTGTTGTGCCCATAAGTCTCATGGAAGCGACAATATTTCCCGGTCCGCTTCTGTTCCTCGGTTGATTCTTTCGGTCGTGGCTTTCTATATTGAAAAGTATTGCATGTGGATAGGTAAATGTTCTCAAGTGGCGCGTTCAGCGGAGTATACTCGCTGTAGCTTGGAATTCTCGACTTCCACTTCCCCGCTTCTTTCCTTTTCCCTTGACTCCTTCCTCCGGACTCCTTAGGTTGCCCAGGCTTGTTCTGGACATTGACTTGGACCTTTCTCGAGCTGTCTCCAGACTGCTTCACAGCAATGTTGCTCTTTATTGATTCTTGGACAGGTCCTGGCGCCTTATCCCGTCGTACCCACCTAGCTTCCTCTCTTCTTATGAACTGGTGTGCCTTTGAGTAGAAACGCTCTAGCGTAGCCGGAGGTTTTCCTGCCAGCCAGTCTCCAAACTCAGAGTCTGGATCCACACCTCTCATTACAGCCATTAGAATTGCATGGTCGTTGGGATTACTGACTTCAGTTGCTGCAACGTGGAATCTTTGCAAATATTCCTTCAACGACTCCCCGGGATTTTGGATTATACTTGACAGAGACATCACGTCCTTTGGGCACGTAGTGTGTATCCTGAACTGCTCAATAAACTTCTTTGCCAACTCCTCGAAATTTGATACGAATCGCGGAGGAAGTCAGGTGAACCACATAGTAGCGATCCCAGATAGTGTAATCGGAAAGCACCTACACTTGGTGGCATCATTCGCTCTAGCTGAATCCATCATCCATTCATACCTCATGATGTGCTGTCTGGGGTCAGTCCTCCCTTCATACGCAGGGATAGTAGGCATACTAAACTTCCTAGGGTACGCCGCTTGCAACACAACATCCGTGAATGGAGTATGACTTCTTGACACTCCCCAATCATCATTCGATAACCCCTGATTTTCCTTCATCAACTGCCTGATCATGGCTGTCAGATCTGGTGTCTGTATGGAAGGCGGAAGGTTAGTGTCCGTTCTACGCGCCTGACCATGCTGATGCCTCCTCTCCTGGCGGTCTGCCAATCGTGCGTCTTGAGGTTCGACATCGTTAGCATTTTGATGATCCGGGCCTCTATCCTCCTTCTGCACTCCGGTCCTGAAGTTTCCAGCTCTTGCTTGGTCACGGTCTCCAGTTGTTTGAGCAGAAGCTTCTGCTCGTGCAGCGTCAGTCTTGCGGCGTCTGCGCCTGGGAGGTTCATCAGAGGACGTTGAGCTGTCAGATGAAGAGTAAGGAGCGGGATTGCCCTCAGCATTCTGTTGCTGCTGTTGAGTGAGTTGTGCCATCAGGTTGGCGTTAGCTTGCATCTGCTCTCCTAGTTGTCTCCTGCTTTCCCTGAGTTCTCTCATCAAGTCATTGAACTCTATTCTGGTGACAACTGGAGTCTGTTCTTGAGCAGCAATTCCTGCACTCGGAATCGCTGGTTGATTGCTAGGTCCTTCTTGTTGCACACTAGCAGTTTCGTGGGCATCCGCATTATGAGAAGCTGACCTGGTACGTGGTCTTGCCATTGTAGAGTTATCGGTGTGAACTCTGAGTAGAATCAACGGATGTCCTATCAGTGAGTCGGATCTTCTTTGTGGGATTTGTTCAATCCAGTAGCTTCAAAGCAGATCCTTGAGGTCTGAGAATTCAACTCTCAGTGAAAGCACCAAAGTGTTAGCACCAAAATTGGTCACTAACCTCGTAGAGAAAGATTGTGTAGAGATATAAGTGATGAAAGTAAATTAAACAGAGAAGACAATGCTAATTTAATTGTAGAAAGTAAGAACACCAAATTTATAGTGGTTCAGCGTAATTGCCTACGTCCACTTTGAGGTTAAACTTTATTGATCTTCTTTAGAGTTGATTACAAATACAATTCGTGAATCAAATGCTTGAATGAAGTTGTTTAAGTAGAGAAGATGAGTCTCGAAAATGGCAGAGTCTCCCCAGTGTTCTCTCCCAAAAAAGGATCCCTTTCACTATGACCCTACCCCTCTATTTATAGGCAAATATGGGCTGGACTTCCCAAATGGGCTGGATGGCCGAACACTCTAGCCCCAGTACAGTGGTCGCTGCATGCCAAACCTAGTATGCCGAACGCTCTAATGCCGAACAGTCCTTCTATGCCGAACGGTACGCTGGATGTGTGGGAAGTGCAGGATGATTGTCAGTTGAGGCCGAACATGTCTCCATCCGAAGCTCTTGAACGAAAAGTGCACGCTGGCCGAACGACATTGTCTCCTTGAGTAGTTGTGCATACTGAATGTCTTCTGGATGCCGAGTACTCACGTTGCCTAGTACTCGCCGAGTACCTTGGAGTGCCGAGTACTCTCGTTGCCGAGTACTACACCGAGTACCAAGGGATGTTGAGCGCTCTTGTTGCCGAGTTCTCCTATCACCGAGTTCTAATGATGCCGAACGCTAGGGATGCTGAGCATTGGTTGTTGCCGAGTTCCAGTTGACGCCGAACACTACTTGATGCCGAGTCTCCTGGTCACCGAGCATTACGGATGCCGAACGCTATGGATGCCGTGTGCTTCGCCGAACACTCCTGGATGCCGGCCACTCTGAGATGTTGAGTCCCACTGGATGCCGTGCGCTCCGCCGAACACTCCTGGATGCCTAGTGCTTCGCCGAACACCCCTGGATGCCGGCCACTCTGAGATGCCGAGTGTCACCTGATGCCGAGCACTAGTTGCCTGGTCAAATCTCCAGGAAACAGTGTTTAATGGATTTTATGGAATTTTTGAAATCTTTTCAAATTAAACACAAAGAGATGCAATTCACAAATACAGAGAGAATCACAGAACCAGACACAGATGCAAATAGTAAATAAAAGCAGTAAAGGAAAAAACACACCAGAATTTTATACTGGTTCGGAGGTACCCTACATCCAGTCTCACACAATTTCTTGTGCAGATTTCTTTTCAAATATAATGTCAATATTACAACCTCGATTTCAAGGCCACGAGATACACCATCCTGTCTCCGAGTCCAGGGCAAACTCTCTTGATTTAACTAGGCTACAAGGTCACCTAATTGATTTACGGGCTACAATTACACCCAATAGATTTACGAGCCACAATCACACCATTTCCAATCACACTTTGATAGAGAGAGACTCGATACACTTCTTTGATTACAAATGATCCTATAACTTTGAATAGCACTGTGATCTTTGAGAGAGAGTGACAAAGAGTCAAACTAGAGATGATCGAGTTTGATTCAGTTAGAATTTCGACAGAGGTTTTTTAAAGCATTTGAAATATAAGAGAATATTTGAGTGGAGGAGTGAAGAATTGAAGAAAAACTAAACTTAAAATTCGTTGAAAACAACTGGTATTTATAGGAGAACAACGGTCATGTCCATTCACGAAAGGTTATGATGAATAGACACTTCTTTTGAAAATTTGAATTTTAAATTCTACGGCTACCATGTCGACATGGGGTGATGAGGGATGTCGACATGCCTATGTTAATTTTGAAAATAGATTTTGCTTTAAAATGATTTCTATTCTAAAACTTGTCAAAACAATTTCTAAAATTTGTAAACCATTTTGAATGTAGTTTAAATTTATAAAAGAGTATTAGAAAGTAATCTTAAAATATATAATCTATAATATAAAAGTAATATTAAAAACTAAGTATAGATTTCTTTAAAATATATTAAAGCTAAAATATTAAAATCAAGAGATAGTATAAACAACAAGAGATGATTTTGAAATTAATATGATTAAAAATAGATTTTGAATTAAGGCTAAAATATTTAAATTGATAGCGATGAGTTTAAAAAGATAGTTTTGAAAAAATAAATCATTTTGAAAATTTCGTGGATTCCATTCCACTAGAGAAGATTGTGGGTTCCATCCCACTAAAGAGGTCGTGGGTTCAATCCCACTATTAAAGCGAGAAGGTGGATTCCATTCCACAATTAAAATCTGAATAAAGATTTTAGTGCTATTATGAAGTTTTAACATAAATCTAGACTCTATTACTTATCTTGATATCTTGAACTCTTGAACTCATGATACTCATGAGTCTTCAGTCTTGATTTCTTCAATCTTGAATTCGTCAGTCTAGAATCTCTATACTCAGTCTTAAATCTTTATATTGTACAGTCTTCATTCTCAGTACCTGCATATATATATATCCTACATATACATATATAACTAGACAAGAATACTAGTATTTATATTTTATAACAAGTCCTAAGGTTGTTGTCATCAAAACTATCATCTCAGGGACTAACAGTCTCCCCTTTTTTGATGATGACAACCGTTGTTTATAAAATCTACTCCAACTCCCCCTTATTCCAACAACTCCCCCTTAATCTACTAACTCCCCCTTAATCTAAGCTTATTTAACCTATTTTATAATTCTCCCCCTTTGTCATCAACAAAACTAATACTAAACTATAAAAATCCCCCTAAATCTTATACTATAACACTGTATAGGATAATAACATAGTAGTAGAATATAAATGAGACAGATAATAATATAAATAAAATATAGTAAGGTAAATGTGAGAAATATGTAAATTTCAAACATAATCAATCAATATATACATCATGTTCTTATCAAACCACACCATGTTCAATCATATATTACACACCATATTCAAATCAATCCAAACCATATCAAATCAAATCAAACCAAACAATTCAAACAAAATCAAAGTAAATAAAACCACATATGTCAAATCAAACATTTCTTGGAACTTGAACCCATCCTTCTTCACCGAAGATAGGATCTGCCTTTATAGCATCCCATTCTTCATTATCTTTGTTCAGAGTTCCTTCTGGATTCACTTCAAGTTCTTCTTTGTTGAGGGCCGAGATCATCCATCGAATGACATCGAAATGACTTTCTTGTTCTTTTATCATCTGCATTTGGCTTAATTCTAAGTGACGTTGATTGCGAAGGATAAAAATAAGTATGCTCTTGAAGGAATTGAGAGTTTCTTCAAGTTTCTCACTTAGATTAGGAATAGAAGAGACCATTTTTTGATAGAGTATGAAGAAAGTCAATAGAAAATAAGGAGAATTGAAAGTAAACATTTTTCTGGAAGAAACGGGTATTTAAAGAGTTAGAAAGTCGTTTGAAATGAAAATACACAAGGTAGTTATGTCAATTTCAATTTCAAAAAAAACATTTTATGGCCGTTACATGTCGACATGGGGGGTAGGGGGATGTCGACATGCCCCTGTTAATTTTGGCAATTTGCTTTGTTTCTTTATATTATCTACAAGTCTATATATATAAACTTATATAATATAATAACAAGAATTCCAAAGAAATTTTAGAGCTAATAAGCAGAAATAAAAGATTTTCATTGATAAATTTAGTTAACATTGCATAAACGATACATAACATTAACTAAAGAGAGATACAAACTAATACAACCTGAAATGAAACTAGTATTAGTTAGAGGATGATGTAATCCAAGCTTGCGACTCACTTTCCCAAAGAAATTGTTCATTTTGGTGGAAATCTTGTCCAACTTTTTACTAACGGATCTTTTCAGAATCCGTTGGTTTTCCACGATAATCTTCTGATTCTTGAGAAGCGTTTTGTTGGATGGATTGTTAGGAGTGATAGGGTATTCGATGCTTTCCAATGAAGTTTCTTCCTCCTCCTCTCCTTCCTTTTCAATTTCCATCTCCTCCCCTTCTTCCTCCTCCTCCTCTTCTTCTTCCATCTCTTCATGAGCCAATCTCTCATCCTTTTTGGCAAGTGTTTCATATGGTTGAAACACAAACAGAATTTTCATGAGAGAGATGTTAGCATGGTCAAACACTTTTCTAGAAACGAACTCCTCTTTCTTATAATCAACACCAAAGTAGTTAAAAATCCGAGTGAGATAAATCCCATGATATAAAGTGTTTTCACCTAAAGTAAAATTTTTGGGACGAAGTACATCCAAAATCACTTACGTCCAATTAATGTCATAGTGCCCATAAATAGCAAAAGGAGCCTTACAAACTTTTAAAGTAGGGTGATTGAAAGTTCCCGATCTTGGAGTTATGGTATGTTGCAAAAGAAGGTTTACAATTCTAGCTTTAGGATGGAAATTTCGATTTATAAACTCAAAGTTATCAACTCCTTCAAAAATGTGATGAAATGTCCCACGATCATGTTCATCAATTTCAAAATTCGAAAGATCCATTCCCGTATGCTTACAACCAAGAATGTTACCCAAAATCTCACTATTTAAAATAATATGTGTTCCTTTAACGCTACTCCATACTTCCCCTTCATTTCCTTCGTAAAAACCACGATTCAAATTTGCATAAAACATTTTGACAAGATTCAGATAACAAACAAAATCATTTTGAGAATCATCAATTAAGCTAAGAATTTGATTCTCTTCAAAAAGAACATTGATTTCATAAGAAGAAAAGTCATTAAAGATAGCAAATTTTTCCATATGGACCTTTCCAAAGTTTGCATAGTTTATGTAAGCCTTGATAGCTTCTGAAACATTGTAGAGGAACTCTTTGGTGGCTTTGGACAGTCTAATGGTGGATGGAGTGCTTGAGGAAGCCATTTTTGAAGAAAGTAGAGAGCTTGAGAGTTTGAAAGAGAGTTTGAATTTTGAAATGAAACTGAAAAGATAGGATAAAGTTAAGAAGATAAATAGATATCAAGAGCCATGTTCTCTGGTCAAGAGATACCTTTTCAAAGCTTTGGAGTTGGTGAAAAGGTGGAGGGAAATTCAAAGTTTTGAATTCAAATTTGAATTTCAAATTTCTGGAGGGATGTCGACATGGGGGGTAGGGTCATGTCGACATGAGTCCCTAAAATCATGTGACTTATTTTCCTTATTTTATTTAATATATATATATATATATCCTATAATATAATTTATATTTTATCTGAAATAATATTAAATATAATAACATTTTAATATTAAAATATTATTATTTTGAAAATCAAAAATTTTAAATTCAAACAACAAATAATTTCAAAACATGCAAACAATCAAACATTCAAACAAGCAATTTTAATCAATATAATTTAAATGCGTACCTGTTTTTAGATCCATATTTTCGAGATCATCAGAATCGTGAATAGCTATAAAGCACGTGTTTGAATTTTCCGTCTCTCGATCTTCATCACTAGAGGATGAGTCTGAATCGTCCAGTGTAGCAGTATATGCTCTCTTTCTTTTCTTTGATGAATCATTACTTGGAGAAAATTTCTATTTATACGGATGCAGACAATCTCTTTTTAAGTGGCCTGCCTCATCACAATTGTAGCATCTGCCGTTGTTTTGAGTCTCGTTACTATTTCCAGGATTCTTGTGATCATTTCTCTTGTAATTGTTCATCTTTCTGTATTTCAAAAACTTTCTAAAATTCCTTGTCATCAAGGCTATTTCTTCATCGTCATCACTGTTTGAATCTGAACCATATGTTATTGCATTGAACGCTATTAAATTCTTTTCTAAGGCCTTGCTTTCTCTTCTTCCTTCCATTTGTACTTCAAACGACGTCAAATTCCCAATTAATTCTTCTATTTTCATAGTACTAATATCATTAGCCTCTTCAATTGCTAGAGTCTTCTAATCCCATTATGGAGTGAGTGAATTCAGAATTTTTCTGACTTGATCTTCTTCGGAAAAGTTCTTTCCTAATGCAATTAGTGAGTGCACAATGTCTTGAAACCTACTATACATGTCTGAAATGGACTCATTTGAATTCATCTTGAATAATTAAAACTGATTGGTCAAGATAGATATTTTGGTCTGTTTAACTTTGCTTGTTCCTTCATGAGTAACTTGCAATGTTTTCCAGATCTCATATGTAGACTTAGAGACAAACTCTCTATTAAACTCATTCCTATCAAGTGAACATAATAGAATATTCATGGCTTTGGAATTGTTTTGTGCAACAGTCTTTTGCTCAACGGTCTACGGTGCAAAATCAGTTATGGGTTCAATGTACTCAGTTTGTGTGATATTCCAAGTGTCTAATCATATTGATTGTAAATAGATTTTCATCCTACATGCCCAATATGCATAGTTATTGCCATTCAAAAGTGGTGGTCTGGCAATAGACTGACCCTCTACAAATGAACTAGTGATAGTGTTGACATCACCAGTGTTGGCAGCCATTTGAAAACTTTTCAAAAGTCAGATTATGAAAATTTTGAAAACCAATGCTCTGATACCAAATGTAGGAAATGCGGATTATGGATCTTAAGGCTGGATTAACACTAGAGGGGGGTGAATAGTGTTTAATGGATTTTATGGAATTTTTTAATCTTTTCAAATTAAACACAAACAGATGCAATTCACAAACATAGAGACAATCATAGAACCAGACACAGATGCAAATAGTAAATAAAAGCAGTAAAGGAAAGAACACATCATGAAAAATGTGTACGTGCTAATATAGTACACATGGATCGTGTAATATGATGTATAACACACAAATATATGACTAATCACAGATAATAGAAAATTCAGTAAAATAGAAAAATCACACCAGAGATTTTTATACTGGTTCGGAGCACCGTCCTACGTCCAGTCCCAGACTTCTATCTGGATTTCCACTACCAACTACCTCACTTCACCCGGAGGAACAGGTTTACAACACCCGAGCAGACGAACGGGATTTCACGCCTCTAACACACTGAGGACTTCAACACTTGCCTCTTACAACACCGAGGACTTCAACAAAGATGAATATAACTGTTTGTTGATGGTATGTGTTCTTGCTAACACAATTTTGTCACTTGTAGTACAAACTTCCTATAATCTTATCCTCAAATAGAATATTTGTATATATGAAGATTTGGAAGTGGATATCGTATTGAATCAAAAGAATGTTAAATAAATTCTAGGATTCAAAACGATATATGATAGAATATGAGCAATTTGAGCGCTTGAGAGTTCAAGATAGTGATCAATAGGATAGAGATTAGAATAATAGAACTAGTTAGTTAAAATAATGATTTCATGATGTTTATATAAGAAATAAAAAGTTGTAACCTTTTGTGAAAAAGGTACAAACAAAGGTCATGATCATTGGTGAAGAGAAAGAGAAGCAACCGTTGAAGAAAAGGAAGTGTCTATACGAAAGGTTGTTTCTGTTTGAAAACGGTCGACAGGTCAAAAATGGACCAGTAGATAGGAATTTGAATATATATACGTTATGTACAATTGTGCACGTTATCTGTGCATTCTGGGCAGAAACGGTCGACCGCCTGGTTTTAACCGGTCGACCGGTTTAGCTCAGATTGCACAGTTAATGTGCACTCATACATATATATATATATATATATATATATATATATATATATATAATTAAAGATTGAAGGTATGAGATTATTTGAGGATAGATTTTAACATAAATAACACTACTAACATACCAAATAATCAACCTCTAACGTATGGAGCTCTTTGTGTCTCTTCAAAATGATGAATAACTTCTTTTTGTCGATCACGGCTTATCCCTTTGTCAGAAATCAAAACTCTATAAAAATCTTGACTCAACATTCTTCCCCTTTTTGATTGATGACAACATAGTTATGAATCTCCCCCTGTATATGATCTCCCCCTGAGATTGTGCCTGCAAATCTATATATTCCTGCATATATACTGTTAGCAAAATTTTCTCCCCCTTTGTCATCGACGAAAAGGAGTTGTTAAATAGAGGATGTAAATGATATAAGCCAGATTATAAGCAACATAAAACTACTACCATAGATCAAGACTTTCCTCTTTTCTTAAGTGGGACCTGCAAAATAAAATTAAGTCCATGGTACCCACTTTTTATGGGGTCCTAAGAGTTAGGTCTTAGGAGTCCAAACCCATACGGGTCTGGTATCCCCTTTATATATATAATTAGTATTAAGATGCACAGAATTCATGAAATTCTGAATATATTTGTTCCTAATCAAATTGTTATTTGTTTTAGGAACCCATATTTTGATAGTTTTGACATTTTTCTTCTTAAATTTCACAACTGGTTTTGGTTTGGAATATAATAAACTAAGATTTTTCTTAGCTTCAGTCTTTTGTACTTTCTTCTTCCTTTCATTACCAAGATATTTCTTGGTTTCTTGTTTCTTATATCCCAAACCTTGTTTATTTGAAACAGATTGTGAACTTTCAATCATTTTTGTCAAATTTTCTCGACCTTTGTTAAAGTTAGAAACATTTTGAGTAATGTCATCTAACTTAGTTTGTAACCTAGCCTTTTCTATCCAGAATTTTGACTTTTGCCTTAAGCTCATGATTTTCAGTAGTGAGAGCATCATTTTTCTCTTTTTGAGTTTCAATTTCTTGACTCAAAAGAGATAATTGAGAGTCAACATTAGATGATGATTCTTGAAGTTTTTCAAGTTCTTCTTCTAATATTTTCTTCTCGTCTTTTAACATATCTCGTTCAAATTCTGCTCTACTCAAATCTGCTTTGGCTTCTTTTAACTATCATTTTATGTTTTTATATTTGACTATCAATTCAGCATTAATATCAAGTACTTCATCAAATGTAGGAATTTGTACCTCATCTTCTGTTGCCATGAAACATACATTTGCTTGTTCATCTTCCGTATCACTATCACTTTCTGATGAGTCTGTATCATCCCATGTTACCGAGAATGCTCGTTTCTTTGATTTGTCCTTCTTATATTTTAATTTGTCATTTTCTGACTTCTTCTTTTGCTCCGGACAATCCTTGTGCATGTGCCCCTTTTTGTGATAGTTGAAGCATTCTATAGCGGATGATGTTGGTTTATCCAGATTTCTTTCTGTTATAACGACCGGCTTTTCGCTGTTTTAGGAATTTTTTGAAACCTTTTGCAATGAATGCCAGATCTTCATCTTCAAACTCTGATTCATTTTCGTCTTTTTCAGCATGGAATGCCACGTTTTTCTTTTCTTCTTTTTGTTCCTTTCTAGTCTGCAAGTTAGCTTCATAGGACATTAGATTTCCTATCAATTCATCTGGCTTCATGACGGAAAGGTCATTAGCTTCTTCAATTGCTAATACTTTTCTTTCCCATTCACTAGTCATAGAATGTAGGACTGTTGAAACAACATCAAAATCAGAATACTTTTGTCCTAAGCCAATAAGTGCATGGTGGATAGTTTGAAACCGTGAATACATATCATTGATTGTCTCATTCGGTTTCATTTTGAAATTTTGAAACTGACTTTTCAGCATGGCTATTTTGGCTTGTTTAACCTTGTTAGTACCTTCATGAGTGGTTTTCAGCGTTTGCCAAATTTGATATGCAGTAGTGCAGATACTAACACGGTTATATTCATTTTGGTCTAATGCACAAAACAACATATTTATTGCTTTTGCATTTACGGCTACTGCCGTTTTCTCAGCCGCTGTCCATTCTGAATAATTATATGTTGGATTCACTATTTCTTTTTGAGTAGCATTCCAGGGATCATAACTATTTGATTGCATAAAGAATGACATACGTGTTGCCCAATAGCTATAGTTAAGACCATTGAAAAATGGAGGTCTTTGTGTCGATTGACCTTCTGTGTAAGTGGTGTTTTGAGTGCTAGTACTTACGTTATTTGCCATATTACAAGAATATATCAAATAACTGTGTTACGGTTATATGATGACCGTGCTCTGATACCAAATGAAAAATGTGTACGTGCTAATATAGTACACACGGATCGTGTAATATGATGTATAACACACAAATATATGACTAATCACAGATAATAGAAAATTCAGTAAAATAGAAAAATCACACCAGAGATTTTTATACTGGTTCGGAGCACCGTTCTACGTCCAGTCCCAGACTTCTATCTGGATTTTCACTACCAACTACCTCGCTTCACCCGGAGGAACAGGTTTACAACACCCGAGCAGACGAACGGGATTTCACGCCTCTAACACACTGAGGACTTCAACACTTGCCTCTTACAACACCGAGTACTTCAACAAAGATGAATATAACTGTTTGTTGACGGTATGTGTTCTTGCTAACACAATTTTGTCACTTGTAGTACAAACTTCCTATAATCTTATCCTCAAATAGAATATTTGTATATATGAAGATTTGGAAGTGGATATCGTATTGAATCAAAAGAATGTTAAATAAATTCTAGGATTCAAAACGATATATGATAGAATATGAGCAATTTGAGCGCTTGAGAGTTCAAGATAGTGATCAATAGAATAGAGATTAGAATAATAGAATTAGTTAGTTGAAATAATGATTTCATGATGTTTATATAAGAAATAAACAGTTGTAACCTTTTGTGAAAAAGGTACAAACAAAGGTCATGATCATTGGTGAAGAGAAAGAGAAGCAACCGTTGAAGAAAAGGAAGTGTCTATACGAAAGGTTGTTTCTGTTTGAAAACGGTCGACAGGTCAAAAATGGACCAGTAGACAGGAATTTGAATATATATACGTTATGTACAACTGTGCACGTTATCTGTGCATTCTGGGCAGAAACGGTCGACCGCCTGGTTTTAACCGGTCGACCGGTTTAGCTCAGATTGCACAGTTAATGTGCACTCATACATATATATATATATATATATATATTTAAAGATTGAAGGTATGAGATTATTTGAGGATAGATTTTAACATAAATAACACTGCTAACATACCAAATAATCAACCTCTAACGTATGGAGCTCTTTGTGTCTCTTCAAAATGATGAATAACTTCTTTTTGTCGATCACGGCTTATCCCTTTGTCAGAAATCAAAACTCTATAAAAATCTTGACTCAACATTCTCCCCCTTTTTGATTGATGACAACATAGTTATGAATCTCCCCCTGTATATGATCTCCCCCTGAGATTGTGCCTGCAAATCTATATATTCCTGCATATATACTGTTAGCACAATTTTCTCCCCCTTTGTCATCGACGAAAAGGAGTTGTTAAATAGAGGATGTAAATGATATAAGCCAGATTATAAGCAACATAAAACTACTACCATAGATCAAGACTTTCCTCTTTTCTTAAGTGGGACCTGCAAAAAATAAAATTAAGCCCAAGGTACCCAGTTTTTATGGGGTCCTAAGAGTTAGGTCTTAGGAGTCCAAACCCATACGGGTCTGGTATCCCCTTTATATATATAATTAGTATTAAGATGCACATAATTCATGAAATTCTAAATATATTTGTTCCTAATCAAATTGTTATTTGTTTTAGGAACCCATATTTTGATAGTTTTGACATTTTTCTTCTTAAATTTCACAACTGGTTTTGGTTTGGAATATAATAAACTAAGATTTTTCTTAGCTTCAGTCTTTTGTACTTTCTTCTTCCTTTCATTACCAAGATATTTCTTGGTTTCTTGTTTCTTATATCCCAAACCTTGTTTATTTGAAACAGATTGTGAACTTTCAATGATCTTTGTCAAATTTTCTCGACCTTTGTTAAAGTTAGAAACATTTTGAGTAATGTCATCTAACTTAGTTTGTAACCTAGCCTTTTCTAGGTCCAGAATTTTGACTTTTGCCTTAAGCTCATGATTTTCAGTAGTGAGAGCATCATTTTTCTCTTTTTGAGTTTCAATTTCTTGACTCAAAAGAGATAATTGAGAGTCAACATTAGATGATGATTCTTGAAGTTTTTCAAGTTCTTCTTCTAATATTTTCTTCAAGTCTTTTAACATATCTCGTTCAAATTCTGCTCTACTCAAATCTGCTTTGGCTTCTTTTAACTGTCGTTTTATGTTTTTATATTTGACTATCAATTCAGCATTAATATCAAGTACTTCATCAAATGTAGGAATTTGTACCTCATCTTCTGTTGCCATGAAACAGACATTTGCTTGTTCATCTTCCGTATCACTATCACTTTCTGATGAGTCTGTATCATCCCATGTTACCGAGAATGCTCGTTTCTTTGATTTGTCCTTCTTATATTTTAATTTGTCATTTTCTGACTTCTTCTTTTGCTCCGGACAATCCTTGTGCATGTGCCCCTTTTTGTGATAGTTGAAGCATTCTATAGCGGATGATGTTGGTTTATTTGATCCAGATTTCTTTCTGTTATAACGACCGGCTTTTCGCTGTTTTAGGAATTTTTTGAAACCTTTTGCAATGAATGCCAGATCTTCATCTTCAGACTCTGATTCATTTTCGTCTTTTTCAGCATGGAATGCCACGTTTTTCTTTTCTTCTTTTTGTTCCTTTCTAGTCTGCAAGTTAGCTTCATAGGACATTAGATTTCCTATCAATTCATCTGGCTTCATGACGGAAAGGTCATTAGCTTCTTCAATTGCTAATACTTTTCCTTCCCATTCACTAGTCAGAGAATGTAGGACTGTTGAAACAACATCAAAATCAGAATAATTTTGTCCTAAGCCAATAAGTGCATGGTGGATAGTTTGAAACCGTGAATACGTATCATTGATTGTCTCATTCGGTTTCATTTTGAAATTTTGAAACTGACTTTTCAGCATGGCTATTTTGGCTTGTTTAACCTTGTTAGTACCTTCATGAGTGGTTTTCAACGTTTGCCAAATTTGATATGCAGTAGTGCAGATACTAACACGGTTATATTCATTTTGGTCTAATGCACAAAACAACATATTTATTGCTTTTGCATTTACGGCTTCTGCCGTTTTCTCAGCCGCTGTCCATTCTGAATAATCAGTTGTTGGATTCACTATTTCTTTTTGAGTAGCATTCCAGGCATCATAACTATTTGAGTGCATAAAGAATGACATACGTGTTGCCCAATAGCTATAGTTAAGACCATTGAAATATGGAGGTCTTTGTGTCGATTGACCTTCTGTGTAAGTGGTGTTCTGAGTGCTAGTACTTGCATTATTTGCCATATTACAAGAATATATCAAATAACTGTGTTACGGTTATATGATGACCGTGCTCTGATACCAAATGAAAAATGTGTACGTGCTAATATAGTACACACGGATCGTGTAATATGATGTATAACACACAAATATATGACTAATCACAGATAATAGAAAATTCAGTAAAATAGAAAAATCACACCAGAGATTTTTATACTGGTTCGGAGCACCGTCCTACATCCTGTCCCCGACTTCTATCTGGATTTTCACTACCAACTACCTCGCTTCACCCGGAGGAACAGGTTTACAACACCCGAGCAGACGAACGGGATTTCACGCCTCTAACACACTGAGGACTTCAACACTTGCCTCTTACAACACCGAGGACTTCAACAAAGATGAATATAATTGTTTGTTGACGGTATGTGTTCTTGCTAACACAATTTTGTCACTTGTAGTACAAACTTCCTATAATCTTATCCTCAAATAGAATATTTGTATATATGAAGATTTGGAAGTGGATATCGTATTGAATCAAAAGAATGTTAAATAAATTCTAGGATTCAAAACGATATATGATAGAATATGAGCAATTTGAGCGCTTGAGAGTTCAAGATAGTGATCAATAGAATAGAGATTAGAATAATAGAATTAGTTAGTTGAAATAATGATTTCATGATGTTTATATAAGAAATAAACAGTTGTAACCTTTTGTGAAAAAGGTATAAACAAAGGTCATGATCATTGGTGAAGAGAAAGAGAAGCAACCGTTGAAGAAAAGGAAGTGTCTGTACGAAAGGTTGCTTTCTGTTTGAAAACGGTCGACAGGTCAAAAATGGACCAGTAGACAGGAATTTGAATATATATACGTTATGTACAATTGTGCACGTTATCTGTGCATTCTGGGCAGAAACGGTCGACCGCCTGGTTTTAACCGGTCGACTGGTTTAGCTCAGATTGCACAGTTAATGTGCACTCATACATATATATATATATATATATATATATTTAAAAATTGAAGGTATGAGATTATTTGAGGATAGATTTTAACATAAATAACACTACTAACATACCAAATAATCAACCTCTAACGTATGGAGCTCTTTGTGTCTCTTCAAAATGATGAATAACTTCTTTTTGTCGATCACGGCTTATCCCTTTGTCAGAAATCAAAACTCTATAAAAATCTTGACTCAACATTCTCCCCCTTTTTGATTGATGACAACATAGTTATGAATCTCCCCTTGTATATGATCTCCCCCTGAGATTGTGCCTGCAAATCTATATATTCCTGCATATATACTGTTAGCACAATTTTCTCCCCCTTTGTCATCGACGAAAAGGAGTTGTTAAATAGAGGATGTAAATGATATAAGCCAGATTATAAGCAACATAAAACTACTACCATAGATCAAGACTTTCCTCTTTTCTTAAGTGGGACCTGCAAAAAATAAAATTAAGTCCATGGTACCCACTTTTTATGGGGTCCTAAGAGTTAGGTCTTAGGAGTCCAAACCCATACGGGTCTGGTATCCCCTTTATATATATAATTAGTATTAAGATGCACAGAATTCATGAAATTCTGAATATATTTGTTCCTAATCAAATTGTTATTTGTTTTAGGAACCCATATTTTGATAGTTTTGACATTTTTCTTCTTAAATTTCACAACTGGTTTTGGTTTGGAATAGAATAAACTAAGATTTTTCTTAGCTTCAGTCTTTTGTACTTTCTTCTTCCTTTCATTACCAAGATATTTCTTGGTTTCTTGTTTCTTATATCCCAAACCTTGTTTATTTGAAACAGATTGTGAACTTTCAATGATTTTTGTCAAATTTTCTCGACCTTTGTTAAAGTTAGAAACATTTTGAGTAATGTCTTCTAACTTAGTTTGTAACCTAGCCTTTTCTAGGTCCAGAATTTTGACTTTTGCCTTAAGCTCATGATTTTCAGTAGTGAGAGCATCATTTTTCTCTTTTTGAGTTTCAATTTCTTGACTCAAAAGAGATAATTGAGAGTCAACATTAGATGATGATTCTTGAAGTTTTTCAAGTTCTTCTTCTAATATTTTCTTCTTGTCTTTTAACATATCTCGTTCAAATTCTGCTCTATTCTAATCTGCTTTGGCTTCTTTTAACTATCGTTTTATGTTTTTATATTTGACTATCAATTCAGCATTAATATCAAGTACTTCATCAAATGTAGGAATTTGTACCTCATCTTCTGTTGCCATGAAACAGACATTTGCTTGTTCATCTTCCGTATCACTATCACTTTCTGATGAGTCTGTATCATCCCATGTTACCGAGAATGCTCGTTTCTTTGATTTGTCCTTCTTATATTTTAATTTGTCATTTTCTGACTTCTTCTTTTGCTCCGGACAATCCTTGTGCATGTGCCCCTTTTTTTGATAGTTGAAGCATTCTATAGCGGATGATGTTGGTTTATTTGATCCAGATTTCTTTATGTTATAACGACCGGCTTTTCGCTGTTTTAGGAATTTTTTGAAACCTTTTGCAATGAATGCCAGATCTTCATCTTCAGACTCTGATTCATTTTCGTCTTTTTCAGCATGGAATGCCACGTTTTTCTTTTCTTCTTTTTGTTCCTTTCTAGTCTGCAAGTTAGCTTCATAGGACATTAGATTTCCTATCAATTCATCTGGCTTCATGACGGAAAGGTCATTAGCTTCTTCAATTGCTAATACTTTTCCTTCCCATTCACTAGTCAGAGAATGTAGGACTGTTGAAACAACATCAAAATCAGAATACTTTTGTCCTAAGCCAATAAGTGCATGGTGGATAGTTTGAAACCGTGAATACATATCATTGATTGTCTCATTCGGTTTCATTTTGAAATTTTGAAACTGACTTTTCAGCATGGCTATTTTGGCTTGTTTAACCTTGTTAGTACCTTCATGAGTGGTTTTTAGCGTTTTCCAAATTTGATATGCAGTAGTGCAGATACTAACACGGTTATATTCATTTTGGGCTAATGCACAAAACAACATATTTATTGCTTTTGCATTTACGGCTGCTGCCGTTTTCTCAGCCGCTGTCCATTCTGAATAATCAGTTGTTGGATTCACTATTTCTTTTTTAGTAGCATTCCAAGCATCATAACTATTTGATTGCATAAAGAATGACATACGTGTTGACCAATAGCTATAATTAAGACCATTGAAAAATGGAGGTCTTTGTGTCGATTGACCTTCTGTGTAAGTGGTGTTCTGAGTGCTAGTACTTGCGTTATTTGCCATATTACAAGAATATATCAAATAACTGTGTTACGGTTATATGATGATCGTGCTCTGATACCAAATGAAAAATGTGTACGTGCTAATATAGTACACACGGATCGTGTAATATGATGTATAACACACAAATATATGACTAATCACAGATAATAGATAATTCAGTAAAATAGAAAAATCACACCAGAGATTTTTATACTGGTTCGGAGCACCGTCCTACGTCCAGTCCCCGACTTCTATCTGGATTTTCACTACCAACTACCTCGCTTCACCCGGAGGAACAGGTTTACAACACCCGAGCAGACGAACGGGATTTCACGCCTCTAACACACTGAGGACTTCAACACTTGCCTCTTACAACACCAAGGACTTCAACAAAGATGAATATAATTGTTCGTTAACGGTATGTGTTCTTGCTAACACAATTTTGTCACTTGTAGTACAAACTTCCTATAATCTTATCCTCAAATAGAATATTTGTATATATGAAGATTTGGAAGTGGATATCGTATTGAATCAAAAGAATGTTAAATAAATTCTAGGATTCAAAACGATATATGATAGAATATGAGCAATTTGAGCGCTTGAGAGTTCAAGATAGTGATCAATAGAATAGAGATTAGAATAATAGAATTAGTTAGTTGAAATAATGATTTCATGATGTTTATATAAGAAATAAACAGTTGTAACCTTTTGTGAAAAAGGTACAAACAAAGGTCATGATCATTGGTGAAGAGAAAGAGAAGCAACTGTTGAAGAAAAGGAAGTGTCTGTACGAAAGGTTGCTTTCTGTTTGAAAACGGTCGACAGGTCAAAAATGGACCAGTAGACAGGAATTTGAATATATATACGTTATGTACAATTGTGCACGTTATCTGTGCATTCTGGGCAGAAACGGTCGACCGCCTAGTTTTAACCGGTCGACCGGTTTAGCACAGATTGCACAGTTAATGTGCACTCATACATACATATATATATATATATATATATATATATATTTAAAGATTGAAGGTATGAGATTATTTGAGGATAGATTTTAACATAAATAACACTACTAACATACCAAATAATCAACCTCTAACGTATGGAGCTCTTTGTGTCTCTTCAAAATGATGAATAACTTCTTTTTGTCGATCACGGCTTATCCCTTTGTCAGAAATCAAAACTCTATAAAAATCTTGACTCAACATTCTCCCCCTTTTTGATTGATGACAACATAGTTATGAATCTCCCCCTGTATATGATCTCCCCCTGAGATTGTGCCTGCAAATCTATATATTCCTGCATATATACTGTTAGCACAATTTTCTTCCCCTTTGTCATCGACGAAAAGGAGTTGTTAAATAGAGGATGTAAATGATATAAGCCAGATTATAAGCAACATAAAACTACTACCATAGATCAAGACTTTCCTCTTTTCTTAAGTGGGACCTGCAAAAAATAAAATTAAGTCCATGGTACCCACTTTTTATGGGGTCCTAAGAGTTAGGTCTTAGGAGTCCAAACCCATACGGGTCTGGTATCCCCTTTATATATATAATTAGTATTAAGATGCACAGAATTCATGAAATTCTGAATATATTTGTTCCTAATCAAATTGTTATTTGTTTTAGGAACCCATATTTTGATAGTTTTGACATTTTTCTTCTTAAATTTCACAACTGGTTTTGGTTTGGAATATAATAAACTAAGATTTTTCTTAGCTTTAGTCTTTTGTACTTTCTTCTTCCTTTCATTACCAAGATATTTCTTGGTTTCTTGTTTCTTATATCCCAAACCTTGTTTATTTGAAACAGATTGTGAACTTTCAATGATTTTTGTCAAATTTTCTCGATCTTTGTTAAAGTTAGAAACATTTTGAGTAATGTCATCTAACTTAGTTTGTAACCTAGCCTTTTCTAGGTCCAGAATTTTGACTTTTGCCTTAAGCTCATGATTTTCAGTAGTGAGAGCATCATTTTTCTCTTTTTGAGTTTCAATTTCTTGACTCAAAAGATATAATTGAGAGTCAACATTAGATGATGATTCTTGAAGTTTTTCAAGTTCTTCTTCTAATATTTTCTTCTCGTCTTTTAACATATCTCGTTCAAATTCTGCTCTACTCAAATATGCTTTGGCTTCTTTTAACTGTCGTTTTATGTTTTTATATTTGACTATCAATTCAGCATTAATATCAAGTACTTCATCAAATGTAGGAATTTGTACCTCATCTTCTGTTGCCATGAAACAGACATTTCCTTGTTCATCTTCCGTATCACTATCACTTTCTGATGAGTCTGTATCATCCCATGTTACCGAGAATGCTCGTTTCTTTGATTTGTCCTTCTTATATTTTAATTTGTCATTTTCTGACTTCTTCTTTTGCTCCGGACAATCCTTGTGCATGTGCCCCTTTTTGTGACAGTTGAAGCATTCTATAGCGGATGATGTTGGTTTATTTGATCCAGATTTCTTTCTGTTATAACGACCGGCTTTTCGCTGTTTTAGGAATTTTTTGAAACCTTTTGCAATGAATGCCAGATCTTCATCTTCAGACTCTGATTCATTTTCGTCTTTTTCAGCATGGAATGCCACGTTTTTCTTTTCTTCTTTTTGTTCCTTTCTAGTCTGCAAGTTAGCTTCATAGGACATTAGATTTCCTATCAATTCATCTGCCTTCATGACGGAAAGGTCATTAGCTTCTTCAATTGCTAATACTTTTCCTTCCCATTCACTAGTCAGAGAATGTAGGACTGTTGAAACAACATCAAAATCAGAATACTTTTGTCCTAAGCCAATAAGTGCATGGTGGATAGTTTGAAACCGTGAATACATATCATTGATTGTCTCATTCGGTTTCATTTTGAAATTTTGAAACTGACTTTTCAGCATGGCTATTTTGGCTTGTTTAACCTTGTTAGTACCTTCATGAGTGGTTTTCAGCGTTTGCCAAATTTGATATGCAGTAGTGCAGATACTAACACGGTTATATTCATTTTGGTCTAATGCACAAAACAACATATTTATTGCTTTTGCATTTACGGCTACTGCCGTTTTCTCAGCCGCTGTCCATTCTGAATAATCAGTTGTTGGATTCACTATTTCTTTTTGAGTAGCATTCCAGGCATCATAACTATTTGATTGCATAAAGAATGACATACGTGTTGCCCAATAGCTATAGTTAAGACCATTGAAAAATGGAGGTCTTTGTGTCGATTGACCTTCTGTGTAAGTGGTGTTCTGAGTGCTAGTACTTGCATTATTTGCCATATTACAAGAATATATCAAATAACTGTGTTACGGTTATATGATGACCGTGCTCTGATACCAAATGAAAAATGTGTACGTGCTAATATAGTACACACGGATCGTGTAATATGATGTATAACACACAAATATATGACTAATCACAGATAATAGAAAATTCAGTAAAATAGAAAAATCACACCAGAGATTTTTATACTGGTTCGGAGCACCGTCCTACATCCAGTCCCCGACTTCTATCTGGATTTTCACTACCAACTACCTCGCTTCACCCGAAGGAACAGGTTTACAACACTCGAGCAGACGAACGGGATTTCACGCCTCTAACACACTGAGGACTTCAACACTTGCCTCTTACAACACCGAGGACTTCAACAAAGATGAATATAATTGTTTGTTGACGGTATGTGTTCTTGCTAACACAATTTTGTCACTTGTAGTACAAACTTCCTATAATCTTATCCTCAAATAGAATATTTGTATATATGAAGATTTGGAAGTGGATATCGTATTGAATCAAAAGAATGTTAAATAAATTCTAGGATTCAAAACGATATATGATAGAATATGAGCAATTTGAGCGCTTGAGAGTTCAAGATAGTGATCAATAGAATAGAGATTAGAATAATAGAATTAGTTAGTTGAAATAATGATTTCATGATGTTTATATAAGAAATAAACAGTTGTAACCTTTTGTGAAAAAGGTACAAACAAAGGTCATGATCATTGGTGAAGAGAAAGAGAAGCAACCGTTGAAGAAAAGGAAGTGTCTGTACGAAAGGTTGCTTTCTGTTTGAAAACGGTCGACAGGTCAAAAATGGACCAGTAGACAGGAATTTGAATATATATACGTTATGTACAATTGTGCACGTTATCTGTGCATTCTGGGCAGAAACGGTCGACCGCCTGGTTTTAACCGGTCGACTGGTTTAGCTAAGATTGCACAGTTAATGTGCACTCATACATATATATATATGTATATATATTTAAAGATTGAAGGTATGAGATTATTTGAGGATAGATTTTAACATAAATAACACTACTAACATACCAAATAATCAACCTCTAACGTATGGAGCTCTTTGTGTCTCTTCAAAATGATGAATAACTTCTTTTTGTCGATCACGGCTTATCCCTTTGTCAGAAATCAAAACTCTATAAAAATCTTGACTCAACACATCAGAATTTTATACTGGTTCGGAATTACCCTACATCCGGTCCCACACAATTTCTTGTGCAGATTTCTTTTCAAATATAATGTCGATATTACAACCTCAATTTCAAGACCGTGAGATACACCCTCCTGTCTTTGAGTCCAAGGCAAACTCTCTTGATTTAAACAGGCTACAAGATCACCTAATTGATTTACGGGCTACAATCACACCCAATTGATTTACGGGCCATAATCACACCGTTTCCAATCACACTTTGATAGAGAGAGACTCTATACACTTCTTTGATTACAAATGATCCTACAACTCTGAATAGCACTGAGATCTTTGAGAGAGAGTGGCAGAGAATCAAACTAGAGATGATCGAGTTTGATTCACTTAGAATTTCGGCAGAGTTTTGTTAAAGCATTTGAAATATAAGAGAATATTTGAGTGGAGAAAAAGGAGTGAAGAAATGAAGAAAAACTAAATTAAAATTCGTTGAAAACAACTGGTATTTATAGGAGAACAACGGTCATCTCCATTCGCGAAAGGTTATGACGAATAGATATTTCTTTTGAAAAATTGAATTTTAAATTCTATGGCTACCATGTCGACATGGGAGGATGAGGGATGTCGACATGCCTATGTTAATTTTGAAAATAGATTTTTCTTTAAATGATTTCTATCTAAAACTTGTCAAAACAATTTCTAAACTTTGTAAACCATTTTGAATGTAGTTTAAATTTATAAAAGAGTTTTAGAAAGTAATCTTAAAATATATAATCTATAATATAAAAGTAATATTAAAAACTAAGTATAGATTTCTTTATAATATATTAAAGCTAAAATATTAAAATCAAGAGATAGTTTAAAAAACAAGAGATGATTTTGAAAATAATATGATTAAAAATAGTTTTTGAATTAAGGCTAAAATGTTTAAATTGATGGAGATGACTTTAAAAAGATAGTTTTGAAAAAATAAATCATTTTGAAAATTTCGTGGATTCCATTCCACTAGAGAAGATCATGGGTTCCATCCCACTAAAGAGGTCATGGGTTCCATCCCACTATTAAACCGAGAAAGTGGATTCCATTCCACAATTAAAATCCGAATAAAGATTTTAGTGTTATTATGAAGTATTAACATAAATCTAGACTTTATTACTTATCTTGATAACTTAAACTCTTGAACTCTTGATACTCATGAGTCTTTAGTCTTGAATCGCTATACTCAGTCTTGAATCTTTACACTGTACAGTCTTCATTCTCAGTACCTGCATATATTTATATCCCGCATATACATATATATCTAGACAAGAATATTAGTATTTATATTTTATAATAAGTCCTAAGGTTGTTGTCATCAAAACCATCATCTCAGGAACTAACATAGTCTTTATTTGTAGTGCTTGTTGGAAAGACAAAGGAGTGTCATCATCTAAGAAATGGTCCTCCTTCTCGCCATCTATGAGAAAAGCATAGGTGTGTGAAATTCCTTACTAGACCTTCTAACATGTTGCATGTAATCTTATACAGGTGGACTTGGTTCTCCCACTGTTTTAATCTAAGTGTTAGTCTCTTGGATCTCATCCAATCCTATAACTTCGCTGTTAATTTCTTTTGGTAGAAATTCCTTTTCTAAATAGAAAACATGTATGGAAACAATCATGTTTTTCTCCTTTTTGTTGTAGAAAATATATCCTCTAGAATTCTTGGGATATCATATAAACTTACACAAAGTCGATCTTGCCTAAAGCTTATTAAGGGTTCTTAACATAGGCCAGACAATCCCACACCTACAAATAACTAAAGTGGGGTTTTTCCCATGCCATATTCATATGGCATCTTAGGCGCAAGTTAGTGGGTACTAAATTCTGCATATTCACTGTAGTTTCCAACGCATATCCCCAATAGGACAAAGGCAACTCAACTTTAATCATCATGGAACGAACCATATCTAATAAGGTTCAGTTCCTTCGCTCCGACACACCGTTGTGTTGTGGAGTATAGGAGGAGTAACGTCAGAGATAATCCCATTATCTTTTAAGTATTATTGGAGTTATTATCCAACGTACTTGACTCCATGATCAGATCGAAGGAATTTTTTTCTTTTGGTTCGTCTGATTTTCAACTTAATTTTTATACTTCTTAAATTTCTTACAGACATCAAATTTGTTCTACATAAGATACATGTATCATAGTCTCGAGAAATCATCTGTAAAGGCAACAAAGTAAGAACAATCATTTTTGTTTACTACAAGCATTGGATAACATACATCATTATACACTAGTCCTAAGAGTTCATCAACTCTTTCATTGCACCCACTGAAGGGTGCTTAGTCATTTTTCCTTTGAGACAAGATTCATATATGTCAAACGATTCAGATTTAATTGACAGTAAAAAACCTTTGGTTTTCATTTTGTGTAGTCTATAACACCCCTAATTTTTGATAACATTATTCAGGAGATTTAATTAGATAAATTAAATAGAATAATGTAAATATTAGAGTGATAAGGGGATTGAGATTTGAATATTTATTTAGAGGTCGAGCTTAATTAAATAAATGGGCTTATGAATTGTTTTTATATGTTAATTGATTAACACAAGGGCATATTAGGAATTGCCGCACCATAATCCCTTTACACCTAAAACCCACGTTCCTATTCATTTTTGCATTCATTTTCAAAAACTCTAAAACGTAAACAAGAGACGAGCAAGCCGGCCGTTACCTAGGGAAGAATAGGGGAAAATCAAATTAAAGCTAAGGAATCAAGCAAGGGGAATTAACCAAAGACCAAATCTCAAGTTCCTTATCCTAATCAAGGTGAATAATAATCAAAACCATCTCTATTTTTGTTTTTAAGATCAGTTGATTTTGGATTTTATGTTTAAACCATGTGTGATGATTTTAATGACTATATGCATAGATTTTATGATATGTTAGATTCAAACAAGATTGTTTGACAAAGGTTTTATTTCATTTTAGGCTAAAAATCATGTTTTCTAGATTTCGACTTGCCATGAGGAATTTATATGTTATGTAAAATATTATTTTGGAGACGGGTTTTAATTTTTATAATTTTCCAAGCTATGGAAAATTTATTATGAATTTTCAAAGGAAAATATGAACAATTGAGTTTAGAAATTAATTTCGGGTATATTATGAAGAATTTGGGTCTGAAATTTTTATATGTTAGATAACATATTAAAATTGAATTTCTGTAATTTTTGGGGATTTTTCTTAAGTAATTTACTATAGAAGTTAAATTATTTTAGATGGGGGACTTAAATGATTTAATTATTTTGCTTAATGGAAGGGCTTATTTGTTAAATTAATTTTTTTAGATCTGAAATAATTGTGGTAGTTTTTAAGAAAGAATTTCAAAATTTTATGGCAATCAATTAAATGTTTACAAATAGGCAGGTTAGTTAAAAAGCAATTACTTTAAAAGGCATTAAAATAGTCTTTACCCAGAAATTATATTCCGCCTCTTTTAGAAGCAACCTTTCGACCCTATGCTTCCGCCACAACCAAGTCGAAACCAACCAAGTCAAAACCAACCAAGCCGAAACCAATACACAAGGTATCAATATGTTGGTATGTAGTGGATTGGAGAAAGGCGGAAGGCATGGTGTCGAAACCAATGCTTTCGAAGGGGTCGAGCCTTTGTTTTACTGTCAAAAGATATGTGCTTGCTTTGTTTTCAAAAGAATGCTTTCGAAGAGATCGAAACCCCTTCAATGTAGCTTTCAAAGAAGTTGCTTTCGAATATATTGCCGTCTTTTGTTTAAAGTGAAACTTTCGAAAGAGTTGCCTTGTATTTAAATCAAAGCTTTCAAATGGGTAGTTTCGACCCAATCGAAACCCTACTGCCGACCTTATGCCTTTCAAATGGATTGAAGTCATCAATGCTTTCGAAAGGTAGCTTTTATTTATTAAATATATTAAGCCATTTCCTACAGCTTTCGAAAGGGTTTAATGGTTTCGAAGGCAATGGCTTCGAAAGAGGTTTCGAAGCTATCCTTCAAAGGTTTTACTTAAATGATTTAAGCTTTCGTAAGGATGGTTCCGAAGCCATCAGTTTTTCACCAAACACTTTTATATAAAGACTAATGGTTTTGAAAGGGGTACTTTTGTTTATATTCACTTTGTCCCAAAAGATATTTTTAAGGATAAACCCAATGGTTTCGAAAGTGGTACTTTCAAATGGTTTCGAAAGGGGTACTTTCAAATGGTTTTGAAGCTACGCTTCTAAGAGAAATAAGTAATGCTTTAATACATTCGAAAGGTATGTTTTGATGGTTTCAAAAGAGTTGTTTTAAATTTTTCGAAAGGCATATGCTTAGTATTTTGAAAAGAAGATTTGAATGCTTTCTAGAAGGAGGTTATCCAATGGTTTTGAAAGTGAAGGTTTAAGGTTTTGAAAGCCTTAGTTTACAAAATAAATAACCCAATCTCATTTTTAAAGGAAAACCATGACATAATAAAGGAGTTTTAAAATGGATTTTAAGTATGAAGTTTATGAAGAAGCATTCCTTGTCAAAATAATAGGTTAAAGGGATTAACCATGTTTTATATGGAAATGATTTCAAGTGTATTAAACCACAAATGTTAGAGTTATTATGTTATTATGTTTGCTTCTTCTAATATACATATTCACTCTAAAATGGACCAATAACTGTATTTTAGGGAGAAAGGGTAGAATAACCAGCTAGGTTCACCCAATAGTGAATATAAATTGAGTTAACTTCTGAATGAGTTGAATTGCATCCAAGAGGTCAGATACACCAGAATGTAGGATGCCTAAATACTGATTAAAGAAGTTGTCAGATAGACAGGTTTATAGTAAACCCATGAAAACTATGTTTAGAAAGAACTATTGGTAGGGGCCAATAGGTTCTTAGTGATCCCATGAAAACTATGATTAGAAAGGGTTATTGGCAGGGGCCAATAGGTTTGTAGTGAACCCTTGAAAATTATATCCAGATTAAGTTATTGACAGAAAGCAATAGGTTCCTAGTCAACCCATGAAAACTAGGATATAAGGGAAGTTATTGGAGATACCAATAGTTTCAGGGGGAACTCATGAAACAGTAAATTTATTGGCAGGGGCCTATAGATTCTTAGTGATCCCATGAAAACTATGAAACCGGACAGGGAGTCCATAAGCTTTAAATAAGTTATTAGTTTGCCCTTGAAATCTAATAGGTTAATAGTGACCCAAGAAACTATAAATGCGACAGATAGTCAGGATAAATGGGGATGGGAAATCCAGAATTGATTTACTTGTTTGCATATCATCATAATATTTTGAATTGTTATGTTTCTAACCATTATTGTGGATGTAGGAGCATAGCATATGGTTATTTTAAAATTTGGAAGACACTAGTGAGGGGAAAACCCGTTCCGCTAAGCGGCGTGGTCTCACTAGGTATCTAAATGGTTTGGATGGTAGATTATTATTCATACTAGGCTTTATGTCTAACTCAAAGTTTATGTTTTCCCCTTAAACTCTCGAGTGCTCAATTGATTTTGAGTAGTTTGAGAGTTGAGGTTTTTAGGTTCTCTTTAGACGAATTATCTTCCGGACACGTGCATGAGGCGAGCTAGCTAGTAGGAGTTCTTTTCTATTTTTATTCCACCATGTTTTGTTGTAAAGGAAAAGTTGTTTAATTGCCTAGTTATATATACTCTGACCATCCTAGGGAGCATCTTCATATATTGCTCTTGGCGTATGTTTAATAATTATATTTTCTCTGAGTGTGGTTCATGTATTGGGATTATGTAATGAATTTGAAATGATTTGAAATGGAATGTAAAAGTTGTTTAATGATTTTAAAAAATTTCCATATCCATGTGTTTCTGTTATATCAATGCATCTAATATTACCTTATTTAGCCGTCGAGGATTAATAACTATGGATGACTATAGCATCCGTAGCCGTTAGTTTTGGGCCTCCAAGTGGGGGATGTTACAAGTTGATATCAGAGCATAGGTTTATGAAAACTTAAAAGAAATTTAAACCTAAAAGATTTTTCAAAACATAATCCAATGAATTGGAAAATAAGATCTGGGTTTGGGATATCGCTATAGTATTGTACTTGTATTATATATATATGTATGTATGTATATGTAAGTACGTATTCCGCTCTCTCTTAGACCATTCTTCTGTATCTTACTAAGGCTCGTATGCAAATTTATGACAAAGAAGATATGGAGGCGGGAAATGGAAGAGGAAATCTCGGTGGAGGAAGCACCATAACCAACGGAAATGCTCGACCCACCAGGAGGAACCCGGGTTGATAGGCTAATGCTAATCAAAATGCAGATGCCAATGTGGGTGCTGGCAATCCACTAGTAGATATGGATATGATGTATCAGTTCTTTGTCAATCTAATGCAAGCAGGAGCTACTGCCGTGTTGCTGGGAATGTTGGAGGAGCTAATCTCGTGGCTCCAATTTTGAATAATTATGCTAAGCTGAGCAGAGATTGCACCAGCCTTGGTGGGAAGCCGTTTATGGGAACAAAGGATGTCATAGAAGTTGAGAATTGGTTGTTGCATTGTGAGAAAATCTTCGCTGATTTGGGTTTGGATGATGAGTAGAAGAGGAGGTTGGCCTCTAGGCAGTTGCAAGGGGCAGCGCTTCATTGGTGGAATAGTGATACTAACAGAGTTTCGAAGGAAGAGTTGACTTGGGCAGAATTTTGAAGGAGATTTGAATAGAGGTTTTTGTCTGAAGTTGCTAAGTCAGCCTTGTTGAGAAAGTTTATGGATTGGTGCAGGGAGAGATGTCGATAATTTAGTATGCCACTAAGTTTGATGAGTTGTGCCGATATGGGTATGCTACTATAGAAACCGTCATCAAGAGGAATTAGAAGTTCATTCGAGGATTGAGACCCGAGATTGCTAGGGCGACCCTGCCACATCTCCGTGATCCTTGTAATGTCATTGTGGAGATAACAATCTGATATGAGGAAATGCTTGCTATTGGGGGAAAGGAAAAGCCAGTTGAAACTTGAGGTTCTCAGGGAAAGAAGAGAAAGTTCTTTAAGAAGAAGGGAGCCCAAAAGGGAGAGGCTGCCAAGAAGGCAATGGCAGATTTGGTCTGTTTCAAGTGTGACAAGAAAGGTCATTATGCTCATGAGTGTCGGTCAGGAAAATGAAAGAAGACTACAGAAAAGAAGGGTGCAAAGTGATTCAATAGTGACTAGGTTGGGTATTATAAGAATCAGTTTCCAGAACCAGTCAGCACGGAAAGGGGATAGGTCTTTGCTATTGGACCATCATCTACTAGGCCAACTAGAACTGAGAAAGGAAAGATTTCGATGGAAGGTACGCTTTTGATTTAGCGTATACCAGTTAGGGTACTATTTGATACCAGTGCATCAAATTCATTTATATCTCAGTGTTTGGTTGATATGTTATGCTTAGAACCCACATACCTTGTTACTTCTTTAAGGGTTGCGAAACTAATAAAAGGGTATGCAACTCTAGGGATAAGATGTGACTAGTTAGAACTTGATTTGTTAGGTCATAAGTTTGCATGCAGTCTGTATGTTTTTGATTTCATAGATTTTGGGATCATTTTGGGTATGGGTTGGTTGGGAAAGTATGAGGCTAGGATATTTTTCCACGTAGGGAAATATCGCTAAGACACCCTAATAGTCATAATCGAATCATATTCTCAATGGAGAATCCTGACTGAAGTGTTGGTGCTTTGTTAAGTGCTATAGAAGTGGGAGAAGAGTTAAGTCATATTCATGTAGAAAGAGAGTTTGCAGATGTCTTTGAGCCAGTTACAGGATTACCACCGAAACGAGCTGTTGAGTTTTCGTTAGATCTTGTGCCAGGAGCTGAACCTGTAAGTAGACCACTTAGCAGGATGACACCGACCGAGATAAAGGAATTGAAGGTGCAACTAGTGGATCTAAAAGGGAGGAATTTTATTAGACCAACCAGTTTGCCTTAGAGACGGCCGCGGTGTTCATGAAGAAACCAGGTGGGTCGTCAAGGATGTGTATCGACTATCGTAATTTGAACGAGATGACGATTAAGAATAAGTATCCTTTGCCTAGAATTGAAGATCTATTTGATCAGTTGTGTGGAGCCAGAGTGTTTTCTCGGTTGGATTTAGCGACAGGTTTCCATCAGTTAAGAGCGGCAGAGGACAGTATTCCATTGATAGCATTTTAGACTAGTTATGGTTCGTATGAGTTATTAGTAATGCCATTCGGGTTAACAAATACACCTGATTTCTTCGTGGATTTGATGAACCGAGTTTTTTGAGGGTACTTGGATAGGTTCATGTTGGTGTTTATAGATGACATTTTAGTAAACTCTAAGGATTAAAGAGAGCATGAAGATCATCTTAGAGCGGTGCTTGAGACGCCGAGGTAGCATCGGCTGAAAGCGAAATTTTCCAAGTGTCATTTTTGGAAGAAAGAGGTTAAGTTCCTTGGTCATGTAGTTTCAGAGAAGGGCTAATCAGCCGATCCTGATATGATTGAAGCTGTTGATAATTGGAAGAGACCAGAGATGATGACTAAGATTATAAGTTTTCTTAGACTTGTTGACTATTACCGGAGATTCATCAAGGATTTCTCATGGGTAGCAGCGCCTTTTACTAAGTTAACCAGGAAGGATGTGAAGTTCTTCTGGTCCGAAAAATGTGAGGAAGTGTAATGACCCAAGATTTTAGGAATTTATTCTGAAAAATATAAATAAATTTAAAATAATTTTTAAATAAAATTTTGAAGGAGGCATTGATATAGCTTGATAGTGTATCAGTGTGTGTACATGTGTGCACAGGAAATACACATGAATATAAGCTAAAACCCTGAACTCCAAGAATACATACATATTGATGTGTATGGAAATATATATATATATATATATATATGTAGATTAAATTCTTAAAAGTAGTATGCATGAGTAAATGTATATATGAATGCTACTGAATATTTTTGAGTGTACATGTGCATGTGTGTGTCAGTATAGAATGATGTATGAATATATAGGTGGGTGTACTAATTATTTCAGTAAGACTTATATAAATATATATATGTGTTAATAAAATACTAGAGTTTAAACTAGTGAAATAAAATATACAGACATATTTTAATATAAGCAGAAATAAAAAGAATGAAGATATAAAAAGGAATAATCCTCTTATAAATAAATGAAGGAAGTACATACCATTTGCATGAAAGCTAAAAATAAGATAAAACAGGGAAGTGCTTGGTATAGGCAGAATTAGAAAGGAGTATTTAATAAATAACAAAATCAAGTCACATTTTTTGCATGATTGTAGACAAGGGGAAAAGTATTTTCTGAAAAGCAAATTTCTGAAAAAAATGTGTAACCACTTTTCTCTTCACCCAAATTAAGCCGGGAAGGGTAAAACTTTGGGTTTAAAATGCAGATAACATGATTTTTCTGGTGGGCAAAAATGGACTTAGCCAATACCCAAAACCCTAAGAGAGACCCTGTATATATATACATGTATATGCAGCAGCCTCCTCTCCTCCTCAGAAAAGAATTTTGAAAAAAAAAACAAACAACACCATAGAAATCATAAGACAAGGGAAGGAAGAGAGCTTGAGGCTAAGGGCAGAAGCTCATCAATTAATTAAGGAAACAAAGAAGAGAGCTAGGTGAGAAAACTCACTCAAAAACCTAAGGCAATAAGTCCTAATGTAGGCAGCCAGTTATAAGTATTTTTCTTAAGAGAGTATTTTCATATATGAATGCTTATCTGTGAATTTAAATCTGAAAATGTTTTGATTATCTTTGGTTGATTACTTGTTTTATTATAACAAAGTTTTATGTGTTGTTAGTATACATATCTGTTTTATACACTCAGATCTCTGATATGTTAATGTTTAGGGATATAAACAAATACCCAGAAAATAAAATGTTGAGAATAGGCAAGTAGTATTGGTTTTGGCTCAACCCAGAAAGATGTAAATAATGTTGAGCTGCAATATACTCATGTATAAGTGCTGAGGCTTGAAATAGAAAGGAATTAGGGGTGCAATAGGGTTGCCTATGTGCTGATGCTCCTGATTCAATAAAATGCATAGCAAACAAAATTTTGTGATTCAGTGAAACCAGGTCATCCTGAGTTTAACTCAAGCACAAATGTTTGCAAAAGAAAAAAAAACTCTCCCAGAAACCATAAGCCAATGTTAGTTGCCTAAACTCCTTTTAAATACCAGGATGAATATATATATATACAGAACCTTATTTTGTAATCACCAATGGTTGTTTGCTTGATTGCCCCTGTATGGTCATGAAAAATCAAAAGAGCTATTATTAACTTAAACCTGATTAGGAAATTGGGGTCAAGAACACTGCAGGAATGACTTGTGTGCTTGAGTAACACAAGTTGACACATGGCTTGTTTAAGTCCTGAGATCTTTGTGTAATGGAGTGAATTAGTTCATTACAGTGTGTCCATTGATTCATAAATATTGCAGATGAGACCAAGGATAGATAAATATACCCAGGGAATAATACTGGAGATGATGAGAAAACTAGAGTTTTTCCCAGATTTGAAATATGAGAATTGAATAAATGATTTAACTCATATTAGTTATTTTCCTGTTTGGTATGAATGATTGTTTGTCTATGATTGAGTTGTATGCTTGAATGTATGTGCCATATTTATATATGTAGTCTCTGGAAAGAAAATTAAAGTGTGCACATGCACAATGACACAGAGCATGCACACAAGTATTTGCCTGATTCCAAAGGGCTGAACTTTCTGTATATGTACTTAACTTAACTTTAACCTGATTAACTAATTATTTTTGTGAGCTTTCTCATACCAGACATGTGTCTGACCCTAGTGTTCTAATGGCATCTGGGGTGTCTCATTTAAAATGAGGCAGTTTCAAATGCTTTTTCAGGGATTGCAGCAACTAAGTAGGAGTAGGAGTAAAGCTTTGAGAAGAAGATATAGCATGCTAAACTTAGATAGATAAGAGCCTAAATGTTGAAATCTGCATGTATTGACAATTTAAATTGCTACTTGTATTAAGTATTGAATATTGGATGGATATTTTGTTAGGTATTTTATTAAGAGATTGACTTGTATCTGGAATCTATGAACCAAGTTAAATATCTGTTATGTTTAATTTAATCAAATCTTGTAAGTGGATTTAGCAAGAACACCATGTTAAAATCTAATGATTACATTTTATAAATGTATTAGTCAATCTTGAATTTTTGGAAAGGATTTAAGTTTTGGAAAAATCAGGATAGTTGATTCTCAGAAAATTAAATGGTTTATTTTCTACTATGACATATGTATACAAAAGAAAATAGGCATAGGTTGAATGTTTTATATGGCTGCAAGGTTCCCCTAATTAAACTTGTTTCATACAAAATGTCTCATGTCCTATTCTTAAGGAAAGGATTTGTAATAAGGGAATTGTAAGCCAGATCCAAATAGTTGCAGATATAAATGCACATAAACATGTTTAGTGCAAATATTACCACATCTTTTCCTTTGTATTTGTGATAAGAATCTGAATTTCACTCAGATTCTAACCAAATGCATTCTTAATTCCAGACAGATTTTGTGAGAAGAAATTCAAACCTGGATAATGATAAACACTTCTATCATTTACAAAACCCAAGCAACAGACCCTTAATTTATATCAATCATGAAGCCTTCCAGGTTGTAGAAATGGGTTCCAAGAATAATTAAGCAAGAATTATTGTTTGGTATGATAGAATATAGGCAAAAATAAAGTATATATGTGCAGATATAGGTAGATAACAGGTTCCAAACTGTACAGAAGAAAAATGAAAAAGAAAAAAAAACAAAAATTGTGTTTGAACCAACCAGCATAGTACTCGAACTCGTGACCTCTCGTGTATAAGTTAGGCGCGTTTCCATTACGCCTAGATGTTGCTTGTGTTCTCTTATAACCCGCTTTCTTTTAGCTTGATTTTGACACTATTCAGACTTTAACACAAACATCTATATTAAAAGCTTGCTTTCCACTGATTATTACTTGATCACTTCTTAGTTAGGATAAACAGACTAAAGTATATGTTCCAGTGGATTGTTTGGTCAAAAAAAAAATCAGCAATCCAATATCCTCTTGTTTTCCAGAACTCTGATTCAAACAAGAGAGGCATATACATCCTCACATGTATGTGCTTATTTTTGTGAATGTACTGATATATTTATATTGGTTGATTATTGTGATCCTGGATATATTTGGTTTATTGGAGAAAGATATTGACCCTGAGAATTATAATTGCAATGGATGATATATCTATATATATATATATATATATCCTCTTTACCTAAAAAAAAAAATCCCTATGGAATTAGAGTAGAAATAGTAGGGTCATTTCAGTTGGTATCAGAGCTATGTTATTCAACATAGTAGAAGTAAGGATCAAGTTCTTAGATAGAAATAAAATTGAAAGGAACTAAATATATATATATAACAATGTGTTCAGTGTGGAAAAAAAACCCACTGAAACAACCAAATTACCAATTAAACTAACCAGCTATGTAAATTATTATTAGCAAACTATGGTAGGGAGACCACCAAATCAGGGAGCAGGATCTTCCCATGCACCACCAATGGTCAATCTGCAAGACTTGGTGAGAGCATTTAGGGATGGGGCAGGACAAAGGCAAGAAAATCCCTATGAAGAACTCTCAAAATTACTTAAGACATATACTCATTTAGGAGGCAAAAGCTTTGAAGGGACAGAAAGTATCATGGAAATTCAAACATGGTTGAGAACATTGGAAAGAATTTTCAATGACATGCAACTTGATGATCAAAGAAAGAGGCAAGTGGCTTCAAGACAGCTAAAAGGAGTAGCTTTAGGCTGGTGGGAAGTAATCATTGCAGGAAGGAATGAGAATGAAATCACTTGGAATCAATTCAAAGAGATGTTAGAAGCAAGGTTTGTACCAGCATCAGCAAAGACTACCTTGCTAGAAGAATTCATTAGACTTAGACAAGGAACCATGACTGTCACAGAATACACTCAAAAGTTTGAGGGACTTTCCACATATGGAGCAATGCTTGTGGCAGATGAGGCATCTAAAAATGATAGGTACATAAAAGGTCTGAACCCAGGACTTAGCAGAGCCATGTTACCCTATGCAGACAAGACTTTTGACCATGTGATAGACTTAGCTTTGAGGTTGGAGCAGCATGACAAGGAAAGGGAGAAGTTCAGAAATTTTAAGAGCAATAATATCAAGAAAGGTAAGGGGAGGTATCACCCTTATGATAAGAAGAAAGAAGAGGCTAGTAACAAAAGCACTGGAGATGTCAAAGCTAAGGAAGACAAGAAGAAAATTGTGTGCCATCAGTGTGGAAAGGAAGGGCATATCAAACCAAGATGTCCAGAATTGAAAGGAGGAGCTTTCAAATGCTATCTATGTGGGAAAGAGGGGCATATGAAGAGGAATTGTCCTGAGTATAAACAGCAAGGCAAATTGGCAAATTTGGAAGGAAAAGGCAAAGCCACAGTGGAGAGTAACACTGTAAACCATAGCCAAGTGGAAGGTACATTACTTATTTGTACCATACCCATAACAGTAGTATATGATACTGGGGCAACTCACTCTTTAATTTCTTATGAATTGGTTAAAATGCTAAAACTGAATTGCATATTGGTTGAAACCCCATTGCATATACACAGTCCATTGGGGAGTTCTAGTGTTTTAAATATGATTTGTGTGGATGTGGAGTTAAACATAGGAGGAAATATTTTTATTTCCAATTTATATGTTTTGAATTACCCAAATATAGGTGTTATATTGGGGGTAGACTGGTTAAGGCAATTTAAAGCCATAATTAATTTAGACTCATCCACCATATCATTGCAAAATTCTAGAGGCCAGAGAATCACAGTTTTATGTGAGGTAGCTAAGGAAGGAAAACTATATCATTTAGTTGACTCAGAAAAAGATTTCAGTGAACTAACCATTGAAGAAATTCCCATAGTCAATGAATATTTGGATGTGTTTGGTGAGGTCAAGGGTATTCCACACCATAGACCAGTAGAATTCCAGATCAATCTAGTTCCAGGAGCAAGCCCAGTGATTAAAAAGCCAACTAGAATGGGGCCAAATGAACTAAAAGAATTAAAGAAACAGTTAGAAGAATTGGAAGAAAAGGGTTTTATAAGACCAAGTAATTCTTGCTGGGGAGCACCAGTGGTATTTGTTAAGAAGCAAGATGGCTCCTTAAGACTCTGCATAGATTATAGAGAATTAAACAAAGTAACTATTAAAAATAAATACCCATTGCCAAGAATAGATGATCTTTTTGATCAATTAGCAGGGGCAAAAGTATTTTCTAGACTAGACTTAGCATCTGGTTTTCATCAAATGAAGGTGGAAGAATCAAGCATCAAGTACACTGCCTTTAACACTAGGTATGGGTTGTATGAATTTTTGGTTATGCCATTTGGCTTGACCAATGCACCATCTTACTTTGTAGATTTAATGAACAGAACCTTTAGAGATTGTTTAGACAAGTTTGTGCTTATTTTTATAGATGACATTTTGATTTATTCCAAGACAGTGGAAGAACATAAGCATCATTTGCACCTGGTTTTGTCTAGATTAAGGGAAAAAGATTTAAAGGCAAAATTTTCAAAATGTGTGTTTTGGAAGGAGGAAGTACATTTTCTTGGCCATGTTATATCTGCCAAAGGAATTTCTGTGAACCCCAATAAAGTAGTGGCTATTCAAGCATGGAAGAGGCCAAGCACTGTGAGTGAAGTGAGGTCATTTATGGGGATGGCAGGGTATTATAGGAGGTTTATAAAAGATTTTTCAAAAATTTCTACACCACTCACTAACCTAACCAGGAAGAACCAAGCTTTTGTTTGGTCAGAAAAATGTGAAAAGTCTTTTGAACAGTTGAAGGAGGCATTGGTGAATGCTCCAATTCTAAAGGTACCACATGGAAATGAAGAATTAGTGGTATACACTGATGCTAGTGGATTTGGCTTGGGTGCAGTGTTGATGCAACAAGGCCAAGTCATTGCATATGCATCCAGACAACTTAAACCCCATGAAGTAAGGTATGCCACACATGATCTCGAATTAGCAGCTGTGATATATGCTTTAAAACTTTGGAGACATTATTTGTTAGGTACTAAGTTTGAACTTTACACTGACCACAAGTCTCTAAAATATTTGTTTTCACAAAAAGATTTGAACATGAGGCAACATAGATGGGTGGAGTTCTTAGCTGCCTATGACTTTGACATACTTTATACACCAGGTAAAGCAAACAAAGTTGCAGATGCTCTAAGTAGACAGCATGCTAAATTGGCTATGATGATGATAGAAGAATTTAAAAACTTATTTTTGCTAACTGAGTTAGAAATTGGGGAGAATGGTTGTGTGCACATTAATGAGCAGATGCATGGTGCACAAGAAGATAAAGGGAAGTTAAGCTTAATGACACTTCAACCAGATTTAATTCTGAAGGTAGGAAAAATGCAAGAACAAGATGCTCACTTATTAGAGAAGAGAATGCTCCTCTCAAGAGGGGAGGAAGTAATGAATCACCACATTGATAAAGATGGTTATGTGAGATACCAGAATAGGATGTGTGTACCAGAGGACATAGAATTGAAGAAGGAGATATTGAATGAATATCACAGAAGTAAATACTCCATACACCCAGGTAACACAAAAATGTATCAAAATTTGAAAAGAGACTTCTGGTGGAAGGGGATGAAATCTGATATAGCTAAGTACATTGCCAAATGTATGACTTGCCAACAAGTCAAGGCTGAAACTCAAAGACCATCAGGGTTGATGCAACCTCTTAATGTACCACAGTGGAAGTGGGAAGACATATCTATGGACTTCATAGATGGACTGCCTAGATCTAAGAGAGGTAATACAAGTATATGGGTGATAGTTGATAGGCTAACCAAGGTAGCACACTTCATCCCAGTCAAGTCAGAAAGAACAACACCAAAACTAGCTCAAATTTTTATAAAAGAAGTGGTAAAGTTACATGGCATTCCCAAAACCATTGTGAGTGATAGGGATACCATCTTCACTTCAAAATTCTGGAGAAGCTTTCATGAAGCAATGGGAAGTGAACTATGTTTAAGTACTGCCTACCATCCTCAATCAGATGGGCAGACTGAGGTAGTAAACAAAGTTTTGGAGGACATGTTGAGGGCATGTATACTGGATTTTGGGGGCAACTGGGAAGATTATCTTCATCTAGTTGAATTTACATACAACAACAGCTACCAAAGCACCATAGGAATGGCTCCATTTGAAGCCTTATATGGTAAACCCTGTTTGTCACCTGTTTGCTGGGTAGAAGCAGGAGAAAGGTCTATTTTAGGACCTGAGTACATACAAGAAACCAAGGAGAAAATTGAGTTGGTAAGAAGAAGAATGACAGCAGCTCAAGATAGGCAAAAGAAATTTGCAGACATGAGAAGGAGGCAGGTAGAATATGAGGTGGGAAATTTTGTTTTCATCAAAATCTCACCCATGAAAAATGTGCTGAGGTTTGGAAAACAAGGCAAATTGACCCCAAGATATATTGGACCATACAAAATTCTGGAGAGAATTGGTCCCTTGGCATATAAGTTGGAATTACCAGAAAACATGCAAGGTATACATAATGTTTTTCATGTATCACAATTGAGAAGATGGGTCCATGACAAGGCAGAAATTCTTGAAACCCCAACCCAAGTGCAGATAAATCCTAATTTGATTTATGAAAAGGATCCAGTGGGAATTTTGGCAAAAGATGTGAAGAAGTTGAGGAATAAATCTCTGAAACTTGTGAAGGTACAGTGGAGTCTTGATCCTAGTGATTGCACATGGGAATTAGAAGACAAAGTTAGGATGAATTATCCTAAGCTATTTTCAGATTAAGGTAATTCTGATTTTTGATTGTTTTCTTTATTTTGGATGAATATATTTTTAGTTAGTATAGAACTAAGAATCTATTTGGTAGAGAATATACTTGTTCTCTGAATTATGTTTAAAATTTATTTTAAGCTTAGGAAAATTGTGGGACACAATTTCTAAAAGGAGGGGTGTATGTAATGACCCAAGATTTTAGGAATTTATTCTGAAAAATATAAATAAATTTAAAATAATTTTAAAATAAAATTTTGAAGGAGGAATTGATATAGCTTGATAGTGTATCAGTGTGTGTACATGTGTGCACAGGAAATACACATGAATATAAGCTAAAACCCTGAACTCCAAGAATACATACATATTGATGTGTATGGAAATATATATATATATATATATATGTAGATTAAATTCTTAAAAGTAGTATGCATGAGTAAATGTATATATGAATGCTACTGAATATTTTTGAGTGTACATGTGCATGTGTGTGTCAGTATAGAATGATGTATGAATATATAGGTGGGTGTACTAATTATTTCAGTAAGACTTATATAAATATATATATGTGTTAATAAAATACTAGAGTTTAAACTAGTGAAATAAAATATACAGACATATTTTAATATAAGCAGAAATAAAAAGAATGAAGATATAAAAAGGAATAATCCTCTTATAAATAAATGAAGGAAGTACATACCATTTGCATGAAAGCTAAAAATAAGATAAAACAGGGAAGTGCTTGGTATAGGCAGAATTAGAAAGGAGTATTTAATAAATAACAAAATCAAGTCACATTTTTAGCATGATTGTAGACAAGGGGAAAAGTATTTTCTGAAAAGCAAATTTCTGAAAAAAATGTGTAACCACTTTTCTCTTCACCCAAATTAAGCCGGGAAGGGTAAAACTTTGGGTTTAAAATGCAGATAACATGATTTTTCTTGTGGGCAAAAATGGACTTAGCCAATACCCAAAACCCTAAGAGAGACCCTGTATATATATACATGTATATGCAGCAGCCTCCTCTCCTCCTCAGAAAAGAATTTTGAAAAAAAAAACAAACAACACCATAGAAATCATAAGACAAGGGAAGGAAGAGAGCTTGAGGCTAAGGGCAGAAGCTCATCAATTAATTAAGGAAACAAAGAAGAGAGCTAGGTGAGAAAACTCACTCAAAAACCTAAGGCAATAAGTCCTAATGTAGGCAGCCAGTTATAAGTATTTTTCTTAAAAGAGTATTTTCATATATGAATGCTTATCTGTGAATTTAAATCTGAAAATGTTTTGATTCTCTTTGGTTGATTACTTGTTTTATTATAACAAAGTTTTATGTGTTGTTAGTATACATATCTGTTTTATACACTCAGATCTCTGATATGTTAATGTTTAGGGATATAAACAAATACCCAGAAAATAAAATGTTGAGAATAGGCAAGTAGTATTGGTTTTGGCTCAACCCAGAAAGATGTAAATAATGTTGAGCTGCAATATACTCATGTATAAGTGCTGAGGCTTGAAATAGAAAGGAATTAGGGGTGCAATAGGGTTGCCTATGTGCTGATGCTCCTAATTCAATAAAATGCATAGCAAACAAAATTTTGTGATTCAGTGAAACCAGGTCATCCTGAGTTTAACTCAAGCACAAATGTTTGCAAAAGAAAAAAAAACTCTCCCAGAAACCATAAGCCAATGTTAGTTGCCTAAACTCCTTTTAAATACCAGGATGAATATATATATATACAGAACCTTATTTTGTAATCACCAATGGTTGTTTGCTTGATTGCCCCTGTATGGTCATGAAAAATCAAAAGAGCTATTATTAACTTAAACCTGATTAGGAAATTGGGGTCAAGAACACTGCAGGAATGACTTGTGTGCTTGAGTAACACAAGTTGACACATGGCTTGTTTAAGTCCTGAGATCTTTGTGTAATGGAGTGAATTAGTTCATTACAGTGTGTCCATTGATTCATAAATATTGCAGATGAGACCAAGGATAGATAAATATACCCAGGGAATAATACTGGAGATGATGAGAAAACTAGAGTTTTTCCCAGATTTGAAATATGAGAATTGAATAAATGATTTAACTCATATTAGTTATTTTCCTGTTTGGTATGAATGATTGTTTGTCTATGATTGAGTTGTATGCTTGAATGTATGTGCCATATTTATATATGTAGTCTCTGGAAAGAAAATTAAAGTGTGCACATGCACAATGACACAGAGCATGCACACAAGTATTTGCCTGATTCCAAAGGGCTGAACTTTCTGTATATGTACTTAACTTAACTTTAACCTGATTAACTAATTATTTTTGTGAGCTTTCTCATACCAGACATGTGTCTGACCCTAGTGTTCTAATGGCATCTGGGGTGTCTCATTTAAAATGAGGCAGTTTCAAATGCTTTTTCAGGGATTGCAGCAACTAAGTAGGAGTAGGAGTAAAGCTTTGAGAAGAAGATATAGCATGCTAAACTTAGATAGATAAGAGCCTAAATGTTGAAATCTGCATGTATTGACAATTTAAATTGCTACTTGTATTAAGTATTGAATATTGGATGGATATTTTGTTAGGTATTTTATTAAGAGATTGACTTGTATCTGGAATCTATGAACCAAGTTAAATATCTGTTATGTTTAATTTAATCAAATCTTGTAAGTGGATTTAGCAAGAACACCATGTTAAAATCTAATGATTACATTTTATAAATGTATTAGTCAATCTTGAATTTTTGGAAAGGATTTAAGTTTTGGAAAAATCAGGATAGTTGATTCTCAGAAAATTAAATGGTTTATTTTCTACTATGACATATGTATACAAAAGAAAATAGGCATAGGTTGAATGTTTTATATGGCTGCAAGGTTCCCCTAATTAAACTTGTTTCATACAAAATGTCTCATGTCCTATTCTTAAGGAAAGGATTTGTAATAAGGGAATTGTAAGCCAGATCCAAATAGTTGCAGATATAAATGCACATAAACATGTTTAGTGCAAATATTACCACATCTTTTCCTTTGTATTTGTGATAAGAATCTGAATTTCACTCAGATTCTAACCAAATGCATTCTTAATTCCAGACAGATTTTGTGAGAAGAAATTCAAACCTGGATAATGATAAACACTTCTATCATTTACAAAACCCAAGCAACAGACCCTTAATTTATATCAATCATGAAGCCTTCCAGGTTGTAGAAATGGGTTTCAAGAATAATTAAGCAAGAATTATTGTTTGGTATGATAGAATATAGACAAAAATAAAGTATATATGTGCAGATATAGGTAGATAACAGGTTCCAAACTGTACAGAAGAAAAATGAAAAAGAAAAAAAACAAAAATTGTGTTTGAACCAACCAGCATAGTACTCGAACTCGTGACCTCTCGTGTATAAGTTAGGCGCGTTTCCATTACGCCTAGATGTTGCTTGTGTTCTCTTATAACCCGCTTTCTTTTAGCTTGATTTTGACACTATTCAGACTTTAACACAAACATCTATATTAAAAGCTTGCTTTCCACTGATTATTACTTGATCACTTCTTAGTTAGGATAAACAGACTAAAGTATATGTTCCAGTGGATTGTTTGGTCAAAAAAAAAATCAGCAATCCAATATCCTCTTGTTTTCCAGAACTCTGATTCAAACAAGAGAGGCATATACATCCTCACATGTATGTGCTTATTTTTGTGAATGTACTGATATATTTATATTGGTTGATTATTGTGATCCTGGATATATTTGGTTTATTGGAGAAAGATATTGACCCTGAGAATTATAATTGCAATGGATGATATATCTATCTATATATATATATATCCTCTTTACCTAAAAAAAAAATCCTTATGGAATCAGAGTAGAAATAGTAGGGTCATTTCAGTAAGCATTCCTTAAGTTAAAGCATTTGTTGACCAATGCACCTATGCTAGTAGTTCCAGACGCAAACCAAGGGTTAGTGGTGTATACAGATGCATGTGGGACTGGATTGGGAGCTGTGTTGCTGCAGAAGGGTAAAGTTATTACGTATGCTTCACGATAGCTTAGATCGCATGAACTGAGATATCCTACTCATGATTTGGAGTTGGCTGCGGTGATCTTTGGATTGAAGATTTGGAGACATTGTCTCTTAGGGGAGAGATTTGAGTTATACAAAGATCATAAGTCTTTAAGATATTTATTCTCTCAGAAGGAGGTTAATATGAGACAGCAGAGCTGCCTAGAGTTTTTAGCTGCTTATGATTTTGGTATAGAGTATACACCTGGGAAAGGAAATAAAGTAGCGGATGCTCTTAGCAGAAGACATCATAATGTGGTGTTAGCTATGTTGGCAGAATGGAAAGATTTAGAAGCTTTGACTACTAGTAGTGTGCGGTTAAGATCGACTGCTAGTTCTAGTCAGAGCACCGCCATGTTTTCCTGTATAGAAGTTCGACCAGTGTTGATTGAAAGGATTGCTTCCAAGTAGAAGGAAGATCCATTATTAGCCGAGAGGATTAGAAGGCTTGAGGTTGGAACTGAGATTGATGATCCAAAGGATTTTAGTCTTCACCAGAGAGGATGGTTGGGAAAGAAGGGACGGTTGTGTGTTTCGAATGTTGAGGACATAAGGAAAGAAGTTCTTGGGGAATGTCATTGATCTAAATTTAAGATTCATCCTGGAGGGACCCAGATGTATCAAGATATGAAAAGGAGCTTTTATTAGGAAGGTATGAAGAGGGATGTTGGCTTGTGGGTTAGGCAGTGTGAAAACTGTCAACAAGTGAAGGCCAAACATCAAAAGCCGAGTGGGTTGATTGAACCTTTAGAGATAACAGTTTGGAAATGGGATTCGATACTCATGGATTTCGATGGGTTGTCAAGGTCAAATAGAGAAAATGAAAGTATATGGGTCATAATGGATAGGCTAATCAAGAGTGCTCATTTCATTCCAGTTAAGTCAACCAATACAACACCTGTTTTATCCAGATTGTCCACGAAGAACATAGTTATACTGCATGGAATTCCTAGTAGTATAGTCAGTGACAGAGATGCTTTGATTACTAGTGAATTCTGGCAAAGTCTACAGGATGTATCAGGTACCAAGCTTAACATGAGCACTGCATATCACCCTTGGACGGATGGGCAAACAGAGAGAGTCAATAAGGTCCTCGAGGATTTGTTAAGAGCTTATGTATTGGACTTTGGTGGATCTTGGAAGGATCACCTACACTTAGTCGAGTTTTACTATAACAATAGTTATCAGATTAGTATAGGAATGACGCCTTTTGAAGCTTTGTGTGGAAGGCCATGCAAATCACCAACATGTTGGTTAGAGATTGGAGATAGATTAGTCTTAGGTCTAGATTAGGTTAGAGAGGTAAAGGAGAAGATTGAGTTAATCCGAGAAAGGATGAAGAAAGCTCAGTCCAAATAGAAGAGTTACGCAGATAAAAGGTGTAAAGACCTAGAATTCTAGGTTGGAGATAAGGTTTTCATTAAGGTATCATCAATGAAGGGTGTGGTGCGATTTGGAAAGTCAGGGAAACTGGCACCGAGATATGTTGGTCCGTTCTTAGTTATAGAGAGGATCGGGAAGCTCGCATATAGAGTAAAGTTGCCGAGCAGTATGGCAGGTGTCCATAATGTGTTTCATGTATCTCATCTTTGCAAGTATGTGCATGATCCAAAGACTACTATTCCTCCGACAGGATTGGAAGATTTGATAGTAGAACCGAATTTGACTTTTGTTAGGCAACCAGTTCGGGTTGCAGCGAGAGATGAGAAAAGGTTAAGAAACAAGATAGTCAAGTTAGTGAAATTTCAATGGAGCGACGACGAGAAGGACTGTACTTGGGAGACAGATGACAGGATTGGAGATACTTATCCTGATCTGCTTTGAGGGTATGTTCTATATTAGCTTTATATAGACAGTTGCTAGTCAGGTAGGCTAGTATGGTTGTTAGGATCTGTTATAGATGATTGCTATGCTTAGTATTTAGTCCTTACTGAATTTCGAGGACGAAATTCTTTAGGAATGGGAGCCTTTAACACACCTAATTTTTAATAACATTATTCAGGAGATTTAGTTTGATAAATTAAATAGAATAATGTAAACAACAAAGTGATAAGGGGATTGGGATTTGAATGTTTGTTTAGAGGCAGAGCTTAATTAAATAAATGAGCTTATGAATGGTTTTTATATGTTGATTAATTAATGCAAGGGCATATTAGGAATTGCCGCACCATAATCCCTTAACATCTAAAACCCACTTTCCTATTCTTTTTCACGTTCATTTTCAAAAACTCTAAAACGTAAACAAGAGAAGAGCAAGCAGACCATTGCCTAGGGAAGAAAAGGGGAAAATCAAATCAAAGCTAAGGAATCAAGCTAAGGGAATTAATCAAAGATCAAACCTCAAGTTCCTTATCCTAATAAAGGTGAATAATAATCAAAACCACTCTATTTTTGTTTTTAAGATCATTTGATTTTGGGTTTTATGTTTAAACCATATGTGATGATTTTAATGATGGTATGCATAGATTTTATGATATGTTAGATTCAAACAAGATTGTTTGATAAAGGTTTAATTCAATTTTAGGCTAAAAATCATGTTTTCTAGATTTTGAATTGCCATGAGGAATTTATATCTTATGTAAAACATTATTTTGGAGATGTATTTTATTTTTTTTTAATTTTCCAAGCTATCAAAAATTTATTATGAATTTTCAAAGGAAAATTTCAACAATTAGGTTTAGAAATTAATTTCGGCTATATTATGAAGAATTTGGGTCTGAAAATTTTATATGTTTGATAACATATTAAAAGTGAATTTTAGTAATTTTTGGTGATTTTTCCCAAGTAATTTACTATGGAAGTTAAATTATTTTAAATGGAGGACTTAAATGATTTAATTGTTTTTGCTTAATGGAAGGGCTTATTAGTTAAATTAATTTTTGTTTAGATATGAAATAATTGCGATTATTTTTAAGAAAAAATTTGAAAAGTTTATGGCAACCAATTAAATTTTTACAAATAGGAAGGTTAGTTAAAAAGCAATTACTTAAAAAGGCAATAAAACAGTCTTTACCCAGAAATTATGTTCCGCCTCTTCTAGAAGCAACCTTTCGACCCTATGCTTCCGCCTCAACTAGGTCGAAACCAACCAAGCTGAAACCAACAAGGTATCAATATGTTGGAACCAATGCTTCCGAAGGGGTCAAGGCTTTGTTTTACTCTCAAAAGATATGCGCTTGCCTTGTTTTCCAAAGAATGCTTTCGAAGAGGTTGAAACCCCTTCAATGTAGCTTTCAAAGAAGTTGCTTTTGGATATATTGCTGCCTTTTATTTAAAGTGAAACTTTCAAAAGAGTTGCCTTATATCAAAGCTTTCGAAAGGGTAGTTTCGACCCAATCGAAACCCTACTACCGACCTTATACCTTTTGAATGGATTGAAGTCATCAATGCTTTCGAAAGGTAGCGTTTGTTTATAAAATATATTAAGCCACTTCCTATAGCTTTTGAAAGGGTTTAATGGTATCGAAGGCAATGACTTCGAAAGGGGTTTCGAAGGCAAAGGCTTCGAAAGGGGTTTCGAAGCTATCCTTCAAATGTTTTACTTAAATGATTTAAGGTTTTGAAAGGATGGTTTCGAAGACATTAGTTTTTCCCCAAACACTTTTATATGAAGATTAATGGTTTCAAAAGGGGTGCTTTAATTTATATTCACTTTGACCCAAAAGTTATTTTTAAACCCAATGGTTTCGAAAAGGGTACTTTCAAATGGTTTCGAAAGGGATACTTTAAAATGGTTTTGAAGCTATGCTTCTAAGAGTAATAAGTAATGCTTTAATACTTTAGAAAGGTATGTTTTGATGGTTTCGAAAGAGTAGTTTTAAAGTGTTTCGAAAGGCATATGCTTAGTGTTTTGATAAGAAGATTTGAATGCATTTCGAAGGAGGTTATCCAATGGTTTCGAAAGTAAAGGTTTAAGGTTTCGAATGCCTTAGTTTTCAAAATAAATAATCCAATCTCATTTTTAAAGGAAAACCATGGCATAATAAAGGATTTTTAAAATGACTTTTAAGTATAAAGTTTATGAAGAAGCTTTCCTTGATAAAATGATAGGTTAAAAGGATTAACCATGTTTTATATGAAAATTATTTCAAGGATATTAAACCACAGATGTTGGAGTTATTATGTTTGCTTCTTCTAATATACATATTCACTGTCAAATGGACCCGTAACTGTATTTTAGGGAGAAAGGGCAGAATAACCGGCTAGGTTAACCTAGTAGCGAATATAAATTGAGTTAACTCCTGAATGAGTAGAATTACATCCAAAAGGTCAGACAGACTAGAATGTAGGATGCCTAAATACTAATTAAAGAAGTTGTCAAGTAGATAGGTTCATAGTAAACTCATTAAAACTATGTTTAGAAAGAGTTATTTGCATGGGCCAATAAGTTCTTAGTGATCCCATGAAAACTATGATTAGAAAGAGTTATTGGCAAGGGCCTATAGGTTTGTAGTGAACCCATGAAAACTATACTCATATTAAGTTATTGACAGAAGTCAATAGGTTCCTAATCAACACACGAAAACTAGGATATGAGGGAGGTTATTGGAGATACCAATAGGTTCAGGAAGAACCCATGAAAAAATAAAGTTATTGGTAGGGGTCAATAGGTTCTTAGTAATCCCATAAAAACCATGAAACCGGACAAGGAGTCCATAAAATTTAAACAGGTTATTAGTCAGCCCATGAAAACTAATAGGTTAATATTGACCCTAGAAACTATAAATGAGATAGATAGTTATGATAAATAAGGATGGAAAACCCAGAATTGATTCACTTGTTTGCATATCATCATAATATTTTGAATTATTATGTTTCTAACCATTGTGGATGCAGGGGCACAGTATATGGTTATTATAAAAGTTTGGAACATACCAGTGAAGGTATAACCCATTCTGCTAAGTGGCGTGGTCTCACTAGATATCTAGATGGCTTGAGATGGTAAATTATTATTCATGCCAGGCTTTATGTCTGACTCAAAGTTTATGTTTTCTCCTTAAACTCTCGGGTGTTCAATTAATTTTGAGTAGTTTGAGAGTTGAGGTTTTCAGGTTCCCTTTAGACTAATAAGCTTTCGGAGACGTGCAAGAGGCAAGCTAGCTAGTAGGAGTTCTTTTCTATTTTGATTCCGCTGTGTTTTATTGTAAAGGAAAAGTTGTTTAATTGCCTAGTTATATATACTCCGATCATCCAATGGGGCATCTTCATATGTCGCTCTTGGCGTATGTTATAATAATTATATTTTCTCCGAGCGTGGTTCACGTATTGGGATTATGTAATGCATTTGAAATGATTTGAAATGGAATGTGAAAATTGCTTAATGATTTAAATTTTTTTCCATATCCCTGTGTTTCAGTTATATCAATGCATCTAACATTACCATATTTGGTCACCGAGGATAAATAACTATGAATGACTGTAGCATCCATAGCTTTTAGTTTTAGGCCTCCAAGTGGGGGATGTTACATAGTCACTTCTCACTTATTTGACCTAGCCTACAATACCAAAGATAATTTTCATTTTTATTGCTATTAGAATTACTCACAGAACATATATAATTTATATTGATCACAAAAATGCCATTTTTAAGAGAACCATCACAAACTTTCTTTCAATTCAAACTAATGTTCATAACATTATTTGCATAATGAAATATGTATCCTGTCTCAAACACTCACTACTACAAAACATGCCATTTGCATCGGTTGTTTACCCCCCTTTTGCATCAGTTCAACATCCGATGCATATGCAACCGATGCAACAGGCTTAACAGTTTTGCATCAGTTCTAAAACCGATGCAAAACGGTCCTTTTTGCATCGGTTGTTACTAACAACTGATGCAAAAATATGGTTGGTTTCTTGAACACAAACCTCATGTTGCATCGATTGTAATGAAAACCGATGCAACAAAGGAACTTGTTGCATAGGTTGTTGTTGGAAACCGATGCAACATAAGAGTCTTTGGGTTGAAAAGGCTTCTTTGTTGCATCGGTTTTTTATAACAACCGGTGCAAACTAATCCCTCTATTGCATCAGCTATTTATACCTGATGCAAAGAAGCCATTCTCAGAAATCATTATTATAGACAATGTATATATATTATTGATTATAAGAAACAATTATTGCATGCCATATTACAATCATTCAATAGATTTCATGATAAAACATATACAAACAACCAAACTGATCAATAACAGAAGTTGAATTTGCTTTACAACCAGCCTAAAACATGTATTTAACAGCATAACCATACTACAACCAAAATATAGTTTAAGACAAAAAAATATTAAAGTTCATACTACACCAAGTTAACATTTCTTCTAAAATAGACTACCAAAGTTAAAGTAACACGTCTAACCATGCTGACATCAACTTCAATAGCTAAATTTCTCCTATCCTGAACAATAAAACTTCTTCACTATCCAACAGTTTGGTTTACCTGAAAGAATTTCATATGCAAGCTTCCCTCTCATCTCTTTGATTAAATCTTCACTTACAGCTTTAGCTAAATCAAATTCTTTAACCCTTCTATCCAAACAATGATCACAAAGACACTACAGTCACTCCTAAATATTAAAAACATTTTAATTTAATAAACAAGCAATGAAAGTTTATAATAAACAAGCAATGAAAAGATTTCAAACATGATTTGAATTTGATAATATCTGTTGCGAGTTTTATCCACTTATCAGATTAGAAGCACTTTACTGAGTCGAACCATGAACCATCATATTTGTCTAGAATCTCATTTCAAGAATCTAACATAATTTTTGTCAACCAAATATTGCAGGTAGTGTAACCTATCATTAGTGTTTAGGCAACCCAGAATAGCTCTATAAGCACAATGTGACATTTTCTTACGATAAATGTTATTCCAAACAACTAAGCACTAACCATACTAATCTGAAACTTGCCTCCACTTTTTCCATGTTTTTGAGAAAGAAAATTCTTATTGGCCATGCCACTCCCAGTAATCTTGAGATTCTTCCAATTGTATATGTATTTGATGTATAATAGAACTGCATTCTCTGGTCTCTATTGTATTTCCTGTATTCTAATGCCCTTCTTGTATTATATTGGACACCGACACATTTTTATGTTCACTTAAATAATATCCATCGCAGCCAAGTATATCAACAAGACTAGTGCATTTGATCCATGGATCAATCTATAGAATAGTATTAATGTCATTGACTATCAGTCTTTTGATGCATTTTAAACTTCTTACTTTATGCTTAATCATGTTCTTCATGGTACATGACATATTATTATTGTTCCTCAGTTTCCAAAAGTTTGATTGAGAGAAGTATTTATTAATCATCCACTTGGACCAAAGGTTATTCTTAAAATGCAACTGCCATATGAGTTTTAGACATGCTGTAGTTCTCAAATCAACAAAGTTTTTGTGACCAATACCCCTTTCTTTTTTAGGCCTGCATAACTTAGTCCAAGAAAATTTATTTGATTTGCAGGCCCAAATAAAATCATGCACGAAATGCACAGTTTGCAGTCTACATTTAGGTGCGAGAAACAGCCTAAGCTTGTCAGCCTCAGTTGAATGAGAGAACAGTTACTCATTATATACCCAAAGTTTTCATGCATAATAACAGTTTGTATTTACTTCGAATAAACTTTAAGTTCTCTACTTACAAATCTAAACGATAAATAGATACAAACCTGAAAAGGACAGATGGATTGTTGCAGCTGGTGATTATGGTGGCTTCTACTCTTAAGCTCCAACAGAAAACAGCTATTGCAATGATACTCTTAACCTGACATTATAATCACCGACTAACATTAAGAAAAATGCTCATAAGTGAAAACATGGTTAGCATAGTCAATAGAATAATTTTTTTTTACAGTTAATGCTTAACATCATCTATATTAGTGATGATGCTCTAATTTTTTTTTACAAATATCTATTTTGTAGAGAACTAGTTTTCATTGTGAATACTACAGATAGTCTTGTCGACTATAGACTTATAAGTGCCGGTAATTGGGTATATACCATTAGATCATAACTTAACAATTGGAAAAGATTTGAAATTGAAATATATGTTAGATTAGAAAAATAATACCATTTATTATAATAGTTATTTTTTTATTAGATAACATGGATAAAAATGCCACTGAACAAAGGTAAAAAACCTAAAATCGACCAATATAAGGAATTTTAGTTTTGTTATATAGTTACAATAAAATTAAGTAAAATCCTATGGATGTGCGGGTTGATTTGGCTTGTCTTGGGGCTCAGACTAAAAATGATTTATAATTGAGTGGGCTGAGTTCAAACTAGATCCAACTTAATTGGAGAAAATATATTTGATTTCATATCCTATACTGTCCCTTCATCAACAGGTTTCGCTTCGGTCTGGGTGGATACTGTTTCTTCATTTGGATTATTCATGACCCTAGTTTATAATGGAACTTATTTCTGAATTATTCTTATTCTTGCCACACCAGTCAGTTTAATGCATAGTAAACTAACAGTATAGTGTAATGAGTTTGGCAATGCTCAAAGTTTCTAACAGTTGCACGAAATTCTAAATTGTAGCAGTAACGTGCTGAACTCATTTGTTTGTTGATAAATGCTATATTACAGTGTCCATGTTAAATACAAGCTCTTCCTAGCTGTTGTGCGGTACTTGCCTTTTCCTTCTGATGATAACAGTAAAGCTAGTTTATTTTACTGACACGCGTAGTGGTTATGTGCGTGTATGTATGTTATTCACAAGTTATGAAATCAGAGTGGGTACTTCACTACTTCATCTTTAAAGAGAATTTCAACTACTCACAACAATCATATTATAACTCAGTGGGGGTCTATGGATGGTCTGAAGGGAGCGAGACCTACACTAGTGCTATGTTGCTCATCGTACATGAACCATCTCCAAAACCAGTGGGCCTTCAAATAAACTCATTCATCTCGTCTATAGGAACATTTTTTGCCTCGGACAGGAAAAACAAGACAAATAGAGACATGATGACTATCCACCATGAAGAAGAAATATTCCAGCTGTTAAGGAAAGTACATGAGCAACATAATACCATTTATTATAAGTCTAGAAGACCATTTATTTTCTACTCATTTTTGTAAAGGTTTATACTCTGTATATGCTTAGTAAAAGATGATTACTTAAGCAGCGGCAACTCCAGCATTGTAAGGAAAGGCATTAAGGTAAGTGATTGGAGATTCATGGCGTTTTCCAGTTTTTGACGATGATGCATACTTCTCTTTATTCTCATCCACCGTTATCTGTTGGCATCTGCATTCCTCGCTGCAAAAGGCATGTCCCCTGCATAATCATAACCATTCTCTAGTTTAATTCTGTCTTTTTTTTGTCCTTTTCAAATGATATATTGCTATACAAAACGCAAAAGGATTGCATGTAGTCATATTTTTGATTTAAAACTATTATACATTGTGATTGTATTAAGTTGATATGGAACAGAGAAAATGGCAGTTTTTTCTTGAAATCACAGTGCCTAATAAAGAAATTGAACTTCTCCATGACTCAAGTGTTGGTTACACGAGTAGCCAATGCATGAAACTAACTGTTAGGCATATGAAGGTGTCAAAGCAAACATCATGCATGCGACTGAATCAAAGCAATCATGTGTGTTCTTTGATTTTTTTTCCCCTCCAAGTATGAATGATTATTTGATTACTATATACAACTGATGTTAAAGGGATCCATATTCTCATGTAGGAGACATACGAAATCAATTGAAATGGACAAGATTTTCTGAATCCTAGCTTAGAATATATTCATGAATAAGTCTATTGACAAGATGTTATGTTCCACTCCTCCATTCATCTACTATACAACTTACACTTTATCTCATTTTGTATAAGCACTTAAGGCAATTCACCTCAAAATTAATTTATGACACATTATAATTCATAAATAACCGATTCATCATAAGATTTTATTTTATTTTTGGTGAAATCGATAAATGATGTTTAGAGGCTTGGTATACAAAGCATTTGAATCCACATTTCGAAGCCCTTAATTATAACCTTGGTAGTAATGGTGCAAGTAAGATTTTACATTATGCCTTAGTGAAATTTTAATTGCACTTGAATGATCTTACATATATGAGCCTAAAATGCCTTAAATCAGACTACAATCTGCAATTCACGGCAATATTATTCTCATGTCAACTCCAATGAACAAATTGTAGGAAAGACAGACTTTGCTAATGTTATGGTCCTTAGAAAACAATATGGATAAAATCTCAACTTCATCCGATGATAAAAGCTTAGTGGTTGCCAATAAACTTCATGATATTTTTGCACCATTAACAATAACCATATATTTTCATACAAATGCATATCAAACAAGTGTCATTTCAAACCATCTTCCTTTTATTTCATATTATTACTCTTTTATTTTATATTAGTTAACTATGGCAGGTGGTGGTATCAGAGACAGGTTGGCCATCTAGTGGTGGAAGTGCATCTACTTTACAGTATGCTAAAATTTATAACAATAATTCGGTAAGACGTTTAAAAAGAAATGTAGAGACACCAAGGAAAACATAAACAAATATAGAGGCTTACTTGTTGGCTATGTTTAATGAAAATGAGAAACCACCTAAAAATAGGAGAGGAAAAAAGTAAACAAAAGCACACATGTTATTGCATTGGAATCTGAAGTGATACATGTATTTTGGTTGTACAAATAAAAGCAAAAACACTCTCGCAGCAGTTAATTTCAAAATAAAACAGGGAAATAGATTATGTGCTATACACAACAATTACTATTCTAGCAAAACATGGAATAAACTCTTCTCAAAAGCAGTGACAAAGTAAGTATATTAATATGTTAAATTCAGAAAATTACCACGTGGGTATCAGAAAATGTAGGTAAATTTTGCTAAAAAATATTTAGGTCCTGTAAATTAATAGCAAAATTGAATGTTTCATAATTGCTCTTTGAAGATTTAGCTGTAGAGTGATGTTGCATTGCATGACTTTTTTCCAGTACAACCAACATATAGCAATGCTATTTGAATCAAAATCAAGGATGATGACAACCAATCTGATGTTCTTGAACATGGAGTAGTAATGAAAAATAATACTGAATTTTTTAAATGCTAATGCGAAATGTAGTTAAAATGATTCCCTACAGCTGCAAATAAATAAATACAGCTAAAAATTTATAGAAGCACAGTAATGTGGCTAAAAATTCATGTACCTGGCTGAAACTAAATATCAGGACTCGACCTTGGTGTTTTGCTATTTTTAGTCTTGCAGATCAATTTCCTTTTCTTTCCATTTTTTCTCAATGCTTCAGCAATAGCCAGTGTAGATTCCTATGTTTTATAACAAAAAAAAGCGTAAGAGGTAATCATCATCTCTTTTCAGCAAACATGGAAATTAAAATCTGAAGCAACAAAAGATAATCAGGCAAGAGATAAAATAGTTCCAACACAGTCCAGTTTTGAATCTATGTTTACAGATGTACATGATAATATAAGCTCTACAAATCAACCTAGCATATCTCCTAATGTGCATTGCTAATAAGACTAACTTAAAGGGAAAGAGAAAATTGGTGTGCGAAAGAACACTCCACTACCACCTGAACATACACAAGGAGGACAACAATCTACAGTCAATAGACCGGAGACTAACATTCATACAAACGCACATATTCCTCAACAAAGACCATCTAAGAATAATGGAAAGGGACCTGCAAAGCAACATATTGAAATCCCGGGGCATAATGCTTTTGGTTGCTTACAGAGCGATGACATTCTTTTAACTTCCACTTCATCGTTGCCAGAGAACAGTTCAAAGTCGGTTTAGCACTCTCCAACTGGGATTGCACATAATATCCTAGAACAAGATAGAGTGATTATTAAAGATCTAAATGAAAGTTCCAGTTCATAAGATTTCTGTGCAGCAGGTGACTACTTTAGTGAGCCCTACTAACAGTTTATAGAAAATGTAGCAGCAAATATACAAGAAGTTCCACACACAATAGAACATATAGATTTCTCAACTATGATAACTGCTAATTCTATATATGTTCAAAAGTGAGGAAAAACAATTCCAAATACAACAACAGATTCTCCTAAAAGGCAAACAAGAAGCTCTACGAATATCACATGAAACTTTTGGATTGTATCAGTAATCTATCAAAACTGACAAAGGATTGAACCAACATAAAAACCCTAATTGTAATCATCATAAAACCCTAAGTGTTCCAATTAAGCATACAAGCTAAAACCTAATTAGAATCGGTTTTAACACAAAAATGACAATAATAACGGATTTAAGTAAAATCGAAACAATATTTTTCTAGAACCAACCCTAACAGAAAATAGAGAGATTGATGAAACAAGGAGATTACTTGGCTATGAACTTCGAAGAGAATCGGCATGATCCAGAGTAAACAAGAGGATCGGGTGAAAAATGTTGATTGGACAAGAAGAACGATGAGATATTTGCAGAGCACGGATGGAGCTTCCATGGAACAGTTTTTGTTTTCGTGACTTGAAATGGAACGGTAAGAGAGGGGAAGTGAACTCTTTGAAACACATAGTCAAGGGATGCAAATTAATGTAATTGCATCGGTTGACTTTAAAACTGATGCGACTAAAACTATTTGCATCGATGTATTTTCTTCGGTTGTTGGTGATAACTGATGCAAATTTGATTTTTTATTACCTATTGCTTTCCACGTACCAATTGCACCGGTTATTAAGATAGAACTGATGCAAATAGTTCTATTTGCATTAGTTTTTACTTCAACTGATTCAAATGAGGCGAAGCAATATATATGCACTTTTTGTACTAGTGACTCTAAAAACAAAAATAATTCTATAAATAAAGTCTTTCACATGATAGCATTTATTTAATATCAAAACAAAACCACTAGGCAAACATAAATGAAAATCTCCCACTACCGTTGCATTTACGATATACACATTAGCAATTTGGAATCTCATTTTGCCCTTTGCAATGTAACGCTAGTTCCTTAGTACAAATGTGAGTTCCATCTCCTGTATCTAAAACCCAAGACATTATTGATTACAGAACCATTTTGAATCATAAATGTACCTGGTGGAGCTGCAGAACTGTTTTGCTTCTTTCTTTCACAATCTTGAGGTACTCGGGACAGTTTCTCTTCCAATTTCCTTTCTTATAGCAATGGTGACATTCAACCTTGTCGTCAACACCTTTCTTTCCTTGGTTTCTTTTCTTTTTACCATCTCTCTTTCGCTTCTTCGAATTGTTTCAAGATAGCGCCTCACTTTTAACTACAAGTACAGTCGACTGATACTTAGATCATGACTTGCCCAACCTCAACATGCCGAGGAGCTACACAAGATTCACTATTATATTGTTTATGTTATAGTTTAGTATGAGTGGTTCATACAGGGGAGGTTGGTAAAATGAACCTAGGATCAAATCGACCTTTGGCTCATTACTTACAACAATGTCCAATGATGCAAGCTTATCAATATAACCCTTCATTATCAGCACATAATCATCCACCTTTTGTCCCTTTTGCATTTCGATGTTGAACACTTTCTTAGTAGTCTCGTATCTTATGGAATGAGACTGCTATCCAAAAAGTGTCTTGAGACTATCAAGTATCTCATAGACAAACATCGATTTGTGTTGCCTTTGCAACTGTTTTTCTACAGTAGATAGCACGAACACTTGGGGGATTTCGAGGTTAGCCATCCACTTATTTTAAGCAACCTATAGATTTTCATGATCATCGTCGGTAGGACTTGTTAGTGGAGCGCAAGTTATAGACGACCAAACTCGCTCGGATGCCAAAGCTATCTTTATAGCTCGTAGGCAGTCAACATAGTTGTTTAGTCCGGTTAATCGATCACTTTTATTAGTCTTGGATTCGACATTATGTACAATTTTTTTATAGGTAAACTATTAGGACATTAACATAGCAGATATTCTTATAATATTAGTAAGGTTAAACTTTACATTTAATTTTACTAATATGCTCCCACTAGCGTTTTATCTTTCTCTAAATCCTAAGTCAAAACATAGAAGTATTTCGACTTCACTAATAGGTAATAGGTCTTGTATGTCTTGGGATTATGACCTTGAAAGAAGCTCCATAAATCGTACTCCCATATACGATGGATAACTCCTTATCGGTTTTATCATATACAGCTCCTAACCCATGGTACTTTGTCCTAATTTCACCTTTACCTTAAGGAAAGCTCAACGAATTAAGTAAGATTATTCACTCGGACCTACCATTTTGCAATGGTCTAAGTATAATGTACACACTTGAGGAAAGCTCAACAAATATATTCATTTATCTTACCTCATCTATTCAATATATTAATAGTACTATATTTAACATCCTTAGTTTGAGGAAAGCTCAACAACTAAAGAGTATCCAAGTAATCTATTAATATATAGATGGTAGGAGACTATATTACGTTAAAGTTCATAATCTTTAATATATTATATTAAGTTACATTGGCTTAAGGAATAATGGATTTCTTATGAAACACCCCCGTGATTCAAGTGTCAAACATATCGAAAATCACGGTATATGTACCTTTACATATGAATTTTTCCCTAAGTCTATTTTGGGTTTCTGAATGTTCCAACTTTAACATTCATATTATATAAGTTTTATTATTATATAACTTTATATTTTATATTTCTTATTTAATAGTCTTATATATAATATTATACTACTTAAATCTTTTTAATTTCGATTAATTAAGTTTTTTAATAATTTTATATTATATTAATATAAATTTATATTCAATGTATTGTATACTATAACCATTATAGTATAACACATATATCATATATATGTGTATATTATTTAATTAATTACCTTTTAATTAATTTATTTAAATAAATTATTTTGATAAAATTATATTAATTTCAAAATTCAATTCATATGCATACATGTATACTTATGTTATTTTAAAACATTTTAAGACAGCATAACATATATTAAAACATGTATGTATTTATTTATTAATTAACTTATTTAATTAATTTATATTATTAATCTTATTAATAAATTTTAAACTTTATGAAATTAATTTATATTATTTTTCAAACATTTTGAATTTTTTTATTATATTATAACTTTTATAATATATGTATACCTTTTTTTTAAATTTAACTTTTAAATTTAAAATGCTATATTTTTTCAAAACTAGCCCAAGGCCCAATTCAAATTGGGCCTTTTCTGTTAAGGACAACATTTGGGCTTACATATCTTTTTGGGCTAGGCTGGTAGGCAGGTAGGGTAGAGTACTTGATTACCCAAACTCAATCTTTCGACACTACCTTTCTAGACACCCTACTGTCTAGGCTGTGAGCCTACTTAGTTTGCCCGAACATAATTAATCTAGACCGCATTAGCTATTGGAATCCAATATCATTGTTGAAACTGGGCAAGCTCGTAGCGGAAGTAATGGTTGAACTCGAATATTTTTTATAATATTTGGTTTTAATTTGGTTTATTATAATATTTCATTTTAATTAACGTATAAAAATATTCTTCAGGGACACAGTCTCTAATTTTGAGGAAACTAGTTCCATTGGATCCGTAATAGTGAATTATAATATGCCGTCGAATTTCATGGCATGGATGGGTGAGGTCGTTGCGAAGATGTTGTCATTGCAAAGATGTTATCGTCAAATTTTAGGACATGGGTAGGTGAGTTATTGCCAAGAGGAGTAGAAGAAAAAGGCGACGATGTTGTCAGATTTTAATACCGTTGAGGGATGAGCAAAAAGGGAGGAAGGAAGGCATCGGCCATGGTGGATTTGAGCACTGTAGATGAGTGGGTGTGTTTTATTTTAAATGGGAAAATGGATTAAAATATAATTAGTTTTTAATTAAAGTAATCAGTGGAATTTATTTATATTTAAATCCCATTAAATTATAGATTTAATAACTTATCCATACGAGGTCCAATCGAGATGAGGATTTTTGCATTACGCTCATAACAAAGAAAGCCTCGCAATGGAATTGGTTTGGAAGAATTTGGAGACAGCTGTAATTTGGGTTAAATTGGATGTCGTTCGATTTTAATTCCAAGTCGAAACGCCTCGGCTGCAACAGAATTTCAATGAGTTAATCTCGCCTTTTTGGTTAATAAAAAAATATTATATAGCCAATAAAATTATTTATTAGATGGAGGGATATTTTATTGTTGATTGTTATTGACTATTTGGATGATTTACTAGATATATTGTTGGTTTGGATATATTCCCGCCCTTGAAGCGAATAAGACCTTATTACGTTCCCATGTAGGAGCAGTGAGACCCTATTAAGTTCCCGTGTAAGAGCCGATGACCTTTTGTATACGAATCCCACCTCGAAGCGGTTGATTTATATTTTATGATTGTATACTGTATGTGATGCAGGGGAAGGTTGGAGGGATCCAATGGGATTCCTCACATTGTTGTTTTATTTTCATATATGATATATGATATATTGGATGCTATATTTGATGACATTGAAACGATTTTGCTTATCTAGTGCTTTAGAAGCACTGGGGCTTATATTTTGGTATTTTAAAAATAGTGATTGAATAAAAAAGAGATTTCAAAATGATTTTGGAAATTATGTATGTTTTAAATAATTATGCCGAACTATTTGTGTTTGTACCAAAATTGGGCACAACACTCTTCGGGCGTATTTGAAGAGATTAAAATAAAGAATATAAATATAAAAAGAGGCTAATCTAACAAACATGCCAAAACAGATAAATAGAAATACAAGAACACAGGAATTTAGAGTGGTTCGGCGTTGTAGCCTACGTCCACTATAGAAAGTTTGCTGTTTTATTGAAGGTTACAATCTGATTACAACAGTAAACACTCAAGCACTCGAGTTACAAAAGGTCTTCGGCAAAGTATCAGCGTAATGGAGCCAAAAGTCCATTTTCTAGAGGCATATGGCTGCTATTTATAGGCGTAGGCTGAAAATATCTAGCTTCCATCTCGAAATACTCCTTCTCTTATGTGGGTGGGCCCACCAGATCGATCCATGGTCATTTGGGATCGATACGTGTACCATTCGTATCGATCAAGATAAGGTCATTTTAGGCTAAGATCGATCATGGACATTTTTGAGATGGTATGCAAGCACCTGTGAAAATTTGGTGGCATTTGGACTTATAGATTTTGAGTTATGAACGATCCAAGTTTGGAATTGCAAAAAGGCTAGCGTCTTCGTATCGATCAGCTGCACTTCGATGACGTGGAGCTATAATCAAGGAGCGAACCACATTTCATGCCGAGTGACTGCTTCTTCCACTTTTCCATGCTTACTTCGTATCATCCTGGGCACTCTCTTTTCGTATCGATGACCTACACTTCATTTCATATCGATGTTTGCTTATGTTCTTCGTATCGATGATCAAAGACGCTTCGTATTGATAGCTTTTACTTTAGTTTGCATCAATACATACTTATTCCTTTTGTATCGATATTCGCTTATACATTTCATATCGATCACTAGGTAGTTAGTTTCGTATCGATGTTTTTAGGTGCTACAGCGTATCGATTGATTGGTAGCATATCTCGTATCGATCGTTGGCCGATCGATACGAGATGCGTTGATGGATGATCGATACGCAATGTGTAGGAGTGCAACCGATACGAAATATCTTCAACTGATAAATACGAAGCGGAAAGTACATGATGGATACGAAGAGGAGTAGGCGCTAAGGGATACGAACTGATGTTTTCTTTATTGATCTTGATCGATCCATATCTTGAGCATACGGACTTCGATTGACTTGAAATTTTGAACGTTGGCTTTCAAAGTTTTGCTTATCGTACCATGTTAGTTGTAGCTCGATCCGGACTCGGACAAAATTTGCCAGTATCCATATCGAACCTGTGTATAACCGATCGTCGGGACAAATTATCTTTGGTTTCCAGTCAATTCCTTGGTGTCACGGCCTTGCCAAAAGGCATGATAAAATTTGCCCCCCAAAGTACGTCTTGTGAGAACATGACGTGCTTTGAAAAGCTGCAATCTTCATTCTGAAAAGTCCTATCCGATTCGTTGAATTGTTGTTGCCATTTCGTCAAAAGATGTAACCTTTAATCGATTTCCAGTAATATAAATGTTGAACTGTTGACTGCCAATGATTATGTAGTGCATTGTTGTAATTGAGTGTCGAGTGTTAGCAATTTGTTGTTCACTGTTGTAATTGTCACCAGGTGAGCATTCAACTCCTATGAATTTTGAAAATTGAATGTTAGTCCGTCATACATGCACATATGTTAACCTGACTCCCGTTAACGTTTGCACGTCCACGAGTCATTGTCAAGTTTTTTTTTGAATCGAGTTTCATATTGATCCTCTCCTAGATCGATGTGAAATTCAAGTTGTAACAATGCTTGATGGTCGTTTTAGAGTATCCCTTCATATCGATCCTCTCCTGGATCGATTTGAGAAGTTGGGATAGGCATTTCGTATCAATGGCCATCGATGCGAATTAGTGGTCCTCTGAAACGCTACGTATCGATGGATACGAATCCTGGTGGTCTTCAAAGTGATGGATACGAAATTGTCATTTCGTATCAATGGATTTAAGTAGCTTCAACTAGCCTTTGATGTGTCTTTCGTATCGATGGCCCGATGGTACGAAAAGCTTGCTTTGGACCGATTTGAGTCGATGGTTACGAACAGTTGCTGCTTTAGTTCGATGGTGGATGGATACGAAGTACGATTCATATCAATGACATGGGATACTTCTTTTTACCGATTAACATAACTGGGAGGCGAATCGTTTCCTTTCCTTGGTTTCATATCCATATAAATACTTTTAGGACTTAGAAATTTTTTTACTTGTCTTCACTTTTCTCTTGCTTTCGTATCGATTGAAAAACTGAGAAATAGGAATTGCCTTCGTCCCCAAATCAACACAACTCTTTTATCACTCAACCTAAATCTTTAAATTAGGTAATTGATCGGTAACTTCACATTAAAAACAACGAGACTCGAGTTTGACTACCGATCGAATCATGGCCATGGCCAGTTCTGGTGATGAGGAGGTCATAAATGGGTCGGAGCAAGGTAGTGGAAGGTTGGAATGGCATTTGTGTTGTTTGGAGAAGAAGGAGTGTAGAGGGATACGAAGGAAAGACCTGTATTAATGATGGATGATGGGCGAGTTCGTATCGATCGGGATATGACGAAACTTCGTATCGAATGAATGAATCGCTTCGTATCGATAGTTGGTAGGTATTCATGTTGATCAATTAACGATGGTCATTCATATCGATACGTAGTGATCGATACGAATCCTGGACCTGGCGATCGATACGAATTGATCTTTGGTGACCGATACGAAATGTTGTTCCATGATCGATACAAATTGATCTTTGGTGATCGGTCCAAGTACAAACCGTGATGGATACGAAACCTTAGTTTAATCGAATATTTGACTCCGACGAGCTTCTGCCTTACATAATTGGACTCAACCGTTTCACTGCATATTTGACTACCCTTCGAAGCTCGTCGATGGAACTATAACTTGACAAACCTGATGAACTTTAACTTGGATCATTCGCTGAAGTCTGGATGGCATGGTTGTGATGGTTAGCGATGACGGTCACTCTGGTTGAATCTCGAAGTCTTGTCATTTGAACATCTCACAAATTCCGTAGAATTTCTTAAGTATTATGTAGCACTACTGCACTGCACAACACATTCACGCACTTCACACTGGGGGGAACACAGGTTTATTACCGTCTAATGATGATTTTTACTAAGTTCAATAGCTATGAACCTAGAAGTTCATAATCGCAGGACGTTCAGAGTCAGCCTCTTCCTGTAATCGAAATGCTGGCTATCGCAGCCGAAGTTATTAGCCCTGCTCCGAATGAGCTGCCAGGATCACAATTCATCGCTAATCCACAAAATTCTATCTGCTCTAACATTTTTGAAGACATGTTAAGCAGGATTAGCCTAAGGCATAGGTTGACGGTGAGCGATTTCTTACTGCCTGGGCCAGAAGATAGAGCCCATAACCCCTCGGAAGGGTACACAGCCTACAATAGATTTATGTGTGTAGCCGAGACACTTCCTCCTTTCAACCAGTTCATCCGGGGAGTTTTACTTTTCTTGAGGATCGCTCTATCTCAGCTGCACCCGAATGTATATGCCTTGCTCAATAGTTTGTTTATCATCTTCATGGAGCACCTCTTCCATCCTCCGATAGTAGAAGACATCAGATTCTTATTCAATGTAAAGAGTCGTGGGGACAACCCTTCCTTCACTTTCCTAGAGGCAGTTAGGAACTGTCAAGTCGTGGTCGGGGCTTGGAGCAAGCTGAGTTATTTTAAGACCGAATGGTTCTTCGTTCGGTGCCAACCGGGGTTCGCCAGTCGATGGCTAGTCAGACGTAAGAGCTCCAACTTCTCCGTTGATTAGCTGGATAATAGTTGTCGATGCCAAGTCTAACACTTTCTTTCTTTTATAACTTCGATTTCGCGGCCTGAAGGAGCTCGATTTAAGGAGATAGTAAGGGTCCTTCAAGAAGTGCCAGCCGCGTACAGAGAAATTGATGCAGTCCTCACAGATGAAAATCTGATTGCCGTGGGGTTAACTGATAGAGACTAGAGCATTGGACTTGTAGGAGTTCGTAGGACGGCTCCGGCGAGGCAAGTGAGATGGAGAGCTCCCAGAACTGTTATAACCGAACAAGGCAATGACGAGAGCTCGACAGCTAGAGACGAGCCCATGGCTATGCCTTCGTCGGACTCTCAAGCATCGGGAAAAAGAAAAGGCAAGACTGTTGTTCGCAAATCTCTAAGGCGCAAAACCGTCGTGGTGTCATTGCCCGCTACTAGTCAGGAGATTCCTCCTCCGCAAATGGAGAGCTCGTTAGAAGGATTAGCGGATGTCCCAATCCCAAATGATCTGACTTCATTTCAAGACTTCGGGTTAGAAACCGAGGCAGGCTGGAGCGCTTTAGATGTAGAGGAACCAACTCTTGCAAGCAGAGCTGCTACAATCGGTCAGTTGGGGGGTTTGTACATACATGCACACACTTCACGGAACCACAATCTCTAATCACATGTTTTTCAAAACTCTGGAGATATCTAACTCCGTTTCTCTTTTCATTTTGCAGATGCGATGTCGAAGCAAGGATCTATGCTCGGTAATCTTTGTTTTGCATGCCATTCATCTAGCTCATATTCCGAGTCTCGCAGGCATGAGGTTGAAAGAGAATACGATTGCGGCTACTCCAGTCAAGAGACGGAGCATTATGAGAGGTAAAGAGATAGGGAGAGGGAGAGGCAGTATAGGCGCCGTTCTCGGTCGCGCTCTCCTCCACCTAGAGGTCCAACGCAACCCTCCGGCTCCGGAAAATAAACCACTAAAACTTCATGCCAACCAGCGCCTCCACAAACTTCGAGATCTGGCGAGCAGCGCCATAGAACTAGGACAAAAGTTCCTGTCGTCACTACATCAGCGGCTATGGAGCTCAAAGGAGAGGGAACCATCTGAATAGCTCAGTTGAAAATGGATTTGACTAATATTTGCTTTGATGACTTTCACTTTCCCCCGAACTTGAAGCGAATTCCCGATGGGGCTGAACAAACTGTGCATGATTATGTATATGATGCCTATAACCAGTATCGAGAGTGGATGAAGGCCGGAGAGAATGCTTCAGTGGTGGCTTTTGATCGGGCGAAGACAATTGGAAATCTGGAGAAAGATCTCACCCAAAAAGATCACATAGTGCAGGTGCTTACCACCGAGAATGACACTTTAAGGAACTCGGAAACGGAGGCCCTTAAGAAAGTCGATGAGACAGGCAAGAAGATAGAACAGATGCGACAGGAGCACCTGACCTTGGTCGAGGAGATAGGCTACAGAACCGCCACCGTTATGGCGGAAAGAGATGCCGCGCTCAAAGAGCTAGAGGAGCTTAAAGCCAAATTTACTGAAGTCGTCAAAGAGAAAGACAATGCTAACAAAGCTGCCCAAGAGGCGTGTGAGCAGGCCGTGGCACTCAGGGGTGAGCGAGATGTAGCCAAGTTAAAGGTCCAAGAAATTAAGGCCAAAATTGAAACTGATGTTAGAACGGCAGAGGCCAGGTTGGAAGGTGATATGGAAGACCTCTTAGTCACTTATAATTTCAATATCCTAAAACACTGCAACCTAAGTTAGCTCGACGACTACCCGCTTCATCTATACAATGCCCCGTGCCGCTTGATAGAGGATGAAAAGGCGGACCATCACACTACATCTATCGACGACTTTGAGCTGGAGAATCGGATATTAAATGAAGATGAGAGAAAAGTTCTTCATGGTGCCATTGTCACTTTTGAGAAGGAAAATTTTGCCGGCCAATATCCGGATGTTGGAGAGGGGTCGGGAGTCGAACACCACGAAGCAAGCTCCGAAAGGCTTGCAGCAACTCAACCCAAGCTTACTTCTACAATTAACTCTCCAACTATTCCTGTGTATGATCCTGATCAGCCACATCTGTCTCCTGTGCATGAGCATGGCTCCGAAGGCATACCGGCCCCGCACATGAGCCAATCTGAGGAAGGTACTCTGAACACTTCTTGCATCCATTCAAAGTTGGGAGTGCTATCAGAAGATGTCACTAATTTTTTCTCTTATCTTTATTCAGCTATAGAATCTGTGCCGACTGAGCCTCCTGCAATCCAAGAGTTGCATCATGAGCAGGAGGCTATTATGATGGAGGCAACCACGACAACGGCCGCTGCATCAATCGAGGAAGTGCACGAGAGTGCTTTCATTTTTGACGAACAGATGATGGAAGAACTCCTTGGTCATCAAAATGATCCACTTACCGACTTGTCATTCATCATGGTTGAAGGTGTGTTTACGGCTAGCTCTTTGGGCCCAACTAGCAGCATTCCCATGGAAGCCCAAGCAGTTCGGGAGGAAGAGATAATGGCGGAGATCAATGCTGAAATGGAAAGAGCCGCGCAGGCTAGTAGTATTGGAGGTGGTATGGCGGGTCCTGGTCTGGTCCCCATGCGTATGATTTCTCCTGACAGCATAATTGTTGACACTGGCGTGCCTCCCTCGTTCTCTCACATTGAAAGTGCCACTGTTCCTCCGGCTCCGCATTCAGAAAGTATCTCAATCCCCGTGAGTTCGAAGGAAGAGACCTCTGTAACCCCTCCGACCAGAGACCAAGCAGCAAAAGGCAAAAGCTCGAAGAGGCATCCGAGCGGTAGCTCTAGTGGGTCGACGCTGAGGAAGAAGAAGAAAAAGCCAAAGGAGTAGACATGTCTTCTTATTCCCTCTTTTGGTAGATAGATAGGAATTTCATAAAGTGTTTCCTTTTGCTTTCCGTATGCCGTGTATAGATGCGGGCTCGGCCCCTGCCTATAGGAATTCTTGAAATAATTTTTTTACTTATCCTTTTTCTCCCAATAAATAGTTAAAATGAAATTTCATTTTGTTTTCAGCATAACTCTGTGTTTGTTTGCTTAAGTGTTTTAGTGCTCGAATTTCCATTCAATGTACCTGTGAGGCTTTTAGTTTTTTGAGTCGGACTTGAGTTTGGTCGTTAAGTCCCAAAGTCCTGGCTTCGGGTCATAACCAAACGTCGAGTCAAATTTTGATGTTAAAATGTCTCGGTCAGTGGTTGGTACTTGAGCTATGCCCCCAGTCTCGAGGAAAATTGAAGAAGTCAGTCGATGGATAGTCTTCGCCTTTGTTGACCTCTATTTAACTAAGTCGGAACGAAGTCAAAGCAAGACAAGTTCGAGTGGTCGGATCACACTCGATCATCTATTGGTACTTGCATCCGCACTCTGGGGATTGAGCTCGAGTGATGACGGTCGGTTACGCCTTCTCGTCATTTAGGATCATGTCCACGCTCCGGGAACATGGCATAATTCACGAGTGGTTAGCCACACTTGTTTAGTACTTGGAGGCATATCCGTGCTTCGGGGATAAGAGTTGTTTTATGGGCGGTCATTCATTCCCGCTTTATGTTTTTTTACTCCAGTTCGCGCTCTAGGAATATGGAGTTGGTTGATGGGTGGTTAGTCATACCCATTTAGTGTTTAGAATTAGGTCTGCGCTCCGGGGACCTAAGTTGTTTTACGGGTGGTCAGTCACACCCGTTTAATACCTAGAATCAAGTCCGTACTCTAGGGACTTAGGTTGATTTGCGGGTGGTCAGTCAAACCCAATTTATGTTTGTACTCTAGTCCGCACTCTAGGGACTTGGAGTCGTCTTGCGGGTGGTCAGCTCACACCCGGTTTGTGCTTATACTCCAGCCCATGCTTTTAGGGACTTAGAGTTAGTCGGTGGGTGGTTAGTCGCACCCGTTCAATGTTTATACACTAGTTCTCACTCCGAGAATCTGGAGTTGATTGGCAGACGGTCAGTCACATCTGCCTAAGTATTGGGATCTCGTTCATACTCTGGGAACGAGAAGTTGATCGGGAACATGGATGGTCGGATCACATCCGCTCTGAGTAGGCAAGCGAAGTCGTAGATGGATGGGTCCATCCTCCTCGAGCTTGTAAAAATGGAGACGAGGTCGTGGATGGACGGTTCAATCCTCCTCAAGTTTAGATTATACATGGGTGAAGTTATGGGTGGACGGATCCACCCTCCTCGAGCCCACGTTTTGGATTTGAAGTTTATACTCCAGCTCGCACTCTGGGAACCGGAGTTCGTTAGAGGATTGTTGTGTATCAATCCTTTTTAGCTTCAGTGTAGTTGCTCGCCCCCGAGCTCGGGATTTCACTAAGCGAGTGACCGGTTGTATCACAGTCACTCCCTATTTGAATAAGTCCCACCGTAGGATGGAACTTAGCTCTTTGTACATTGTGATGGTCACATGACGTATTTCAAGAATCGCTACTCTAGCCTGAGAGTTTGCATTTTATTGCTGAAATAAGAAAGTACGACAAGGTCTGTTGCCTTATTACAAGTTCAAATTTCGAAATGCATAAACAAATTTCAAATGAAAAGTAGACTAAATGAATAAACAAAGCCTGTTATGTGTAGTAGCGACGGAGACTCTCGCTATTCCAAGCTCTCGGCAAAGTGAGACCATCAACAGTTGATAATTTGAATGTGCCATCTCCAAATCTCTGTTCGATGACATACGGTCCCTCCCATGTTGGTTTCATATGCGAAGGGACCAGATAGATTCTCTTGAGTACAAGATTTCCAAGTTCAAAGGTTCTTGGTCGGATCTTAGCATTGTATAATCGGGCAACACGACTTCGACGTGCGGCTGCCCTCAAATCAGCCTCTTCACATTTCTCATCCAATAAATCTAGAGATTCAGCAAGTAATATGGCGTTCGTCTTCGGATCATAATATGTCACACGATGAGAAGGTACTTCCAATTCAACTGACATAACGGACTCAGAGCTGTAGGAAAGTGATGTTGGAACCTGCCTTCTTCGATTTTAATGTGACAACTATATATTTCAAACTATATACTATGATAACAAATATTCTTGCAGGAATCCACAAAGAAAAGCTATTATCATATCGTCAACAAACAAAGCTCAAAGATATTGATTATTATTTCCGGTTAGATATTTTTGTACAATCTCTGATATGATGATAACACACACACACAAATAGTTTTTTGGAAAACATGTTCTACAAATATAAAATATCTTTTTATAGACATAAAAGTATTTTCAAAAGTTTCTCAAGTTCAGAATCACTAAAATAAAGAAGAGGAACAAATCAGTACAAATTCAGACATCTGTCACTTTTATTTAGCCATCTGTCATAAAAACAGACGTCTGTCACTTTAATACAGACGTCTGTCATAAAAACAGACGTCTAAATTAAATGAACAGACGTCTAAACTCACAGAAATTTGTTTCTTCTGCCTATTTGACTGTTTAAACTTACTTAGCCATCTGTCACTTTTTCTCAGACATCTGAACTTGACGAACTGAAGCATCTCTTCATGAAAATTCAAATTTTGAAGAGTTGTCTTCTTCACCAACAGTTGCACTCCTTCTAATAGTTGCAACTATTGAATTAAAACTATTCAATACTATAAATAGAGATGAAAATCCACTATTTCATATACGAATTCTTTCTATCTATACTTGCTTTGTATTATCATAATCACAAGCGATTTTCAATCTCTACTTCCTATCTTTGCACATTCAAATCATCATATCAAGAAGATTATAGGAAGGGTGTACTACATTGACTATATTCGTGTTTTTCAAAGAACACACAAAGTCAAGAAACAATTTACCAAATTGTATTTGAAGTCCTATTCGGTTGCTTAGGCGGAAAAGTCCTATTCGGTTGCTTAGGCGGAAAAGTCCTGTTCGGTTGCTCAGGCGGTGTAATACCTGTTCCTCCGGGTTAAGTGAGGGTTATTCAAGAAATTCCAGAAGCAGTCTGGGACTGGACGTAGAACGAGAAGTTCGAACCAGTATAAAAATCCCTGGTGTCATTTTTATTACTGCCATTTACTATTGTTTATAATTCCGCACTTGCTAGTCGTAGTTTAACTATATTATCGATCCATATACACTTTCAAGTGAAAATGGAGTGTGGCCGGTTGCGGACTTGTGGGTGGTTCGATATGCCCATAGGGCCATGGAAAGTTCATTGACCCATCTGCCTCCAGCCTTCTCCAGTCGTTTCTTCAGAACGGACTTAATAACTTTATTAACAGCTTCAACATGTCCATTTTCTTGAGGGTAAGCAAATGCCGAGAACTTCTTCTGAATGTGAAAACATTGACAGAAATTCTTGAACTCGACACTATCGAATTGGGCTCCGTTGTCAGTGATAATTGTATGCGGGAGGCCAAATCGACAGATAATGTTGCATACAACAAAGTTGATTAGTTTCTTCGTCGTAATAGTAGCAAGGGGCACGGCTTCCACCCACTTAGTAAAGTAGTCAACTGCAATGATAGCGTACTTTGCACCACCTTTAGCCAAAGGTAAAGATCCAATTATATCAATGCCCCTTGTGGTGAACGGCCATGGACTGACCATCTGAGTAATTTCGGTAGGAGGGGCTCTTGGAATTCGAGCATGTTTTTGGCACCTATCACATTTCTTGGCGTAATCCAATGCATCTCGGTTCACCGTCGGCCAATAGTACCCATATCGGAGTATCTTCTTAGCAAGGGCTTGCCCTCCAGTATGATCGCCGCATTCTCCCTCGTGCACATCATGTAACACTCATTTGATCTTGTCGTATGCAATACACCGGAGTAAAGGAACAGAGTATCCTCTCTTGTACATGACTCCATTCTGGATAATGAATCGCGAAGCTTTCCGGAGAACTTGTCTTTTCTCACTTCTGCGCTCAAGCAAAGTTCCATGTTCGATATAGTTTCTGAACGGGGTCATCCATGACTCCTTCTCGGGCGTTGTCCCATGCACCTAGTCCGTCTCCATTTGATCGATACTCGGAGAGGTAAGTGTCTCAACGAGGAAGAGTCCCATTTGCTGTGCTTCACCAGTGCGGGCTAGTTTTGCCAAAGAATCGGCCTTCTGATTGTGCTCACGAGGTATACAGAGGATGGCATGGTAGTCGAACTGCTTCAACACTTCCTAGACCTAGGCAAGATAAGCAGCCAACCTTCGGTCTCTTTCTTGGTATTCTCCCCAAACATGGCATATGACCAATTGAGAGTAGTAGATCTCCACAGCAATAATTCTCAAGTCTCTGGCAAGTCTGAGTCTTGTGAGTAAAGCTTCATATTCGGCCTCGTTGTTAGTCGTGCGAAAGTCAAACTTCAAAGCATAGCATATGGATCGACCTTCTAGGGTTTTGAGTACAACTCCAGCGCCTGAGCAGCGGTCGTTTGATGCACCGTCAGTGTATAACTTCCATATGTATTTGAGAGATTCACTGGTTTCGAGCAAGTCCTTCGGTATAGTAAATTCAGCTGTAAAGTCCGCCAAACTTTTCCTTGGATGGTTCATCTCGACGTATAAGAAATATTAAACTGACTCAACTCGATGTTCCACTTGAGTAACCTACCAGATGTCTCAGGCCGCATAAGGACCTATCGTAACAGCCAGTCGGTGTAGACTGTGATCGGATAAGCCTGGAAATATGGACGGAGCTTTCTCGAGGCAATGACTAGGCAACAAGCCAGCTTTTCCAACTTTGGGTAGTTTCTCTCAGTCCCTGTCAATCGCTTGCTTATATAATAGACCGGTCGTTGTATCCGATCTTCTTCCTGAATCAATGCAGCACTGATCACATTCGTCGAAACTGCCAGATAGATATATAACCTTTCATGATCAACCGACTTTGACAGAATAGGTGGCGTTGCCAGATGTTGAACCAATGCTTGGAATGCGCCTTCGCACTCCGCCAACCATTCGAAATTGCGTTTTCCTTTTCTGATCAGGTCGAAGAAGGGGATGCACTTGTCCGTGGATTTGGAGATGAATCTACTTAAGGCCGCTACCTTCCCGTTGAGGCTCTGTACTTGCTTTATAGTTCTGGGAGTCTCGAGATTCCAAATCGCCCAGATTTTCTCAGGATTGGCTTCAATTCCTCGAGCATTGACAATGAATCCAAGGAAATTTCTGAATGCGACCCCGAAGTGACATTTCAACGGGTTGGGATGCATTCGGTACTGTCAGGGATGTTGAACATTATTTCCAAGTCTTTGACATGATTGATGGACAGCCGTGACTTTACAAGCATATCGTCCATGTACACCTCCATGGTTTTCCCGATCTGGTTAGCGAACATTCGGTTCACAAGCCTTTGGTAAGTTGCCCCAGCGTTCTTGAGTCGAAACGGCATCACTTTATAGCAAAAGAGTCCTAGATCCGTGACAAAGCTGGTATGCTCCTGATTAGGTAGGAGCATCGGTATTTGATTGTAGCCAGAATATGCATCCATGAAAGATAAGAGTTCGTGTCCGTCCGTTCAATCTACAAGTTAATCAATTCTGGGAAGTGGAAAACTGTCCTTGGGGCATGCTTTATTCAAATCTGAGTAGTCCACACAAGTCCTCCATTTCCCGTTGGACTTCCTAACAAGCACTGGGTTGGATACCCACTCTGGATACAATGCGTCTCGAATAAACTCATTCGACTTGAGTTTATCTACATCTTCCTTCAGGGCGGCAGATCTCTCTGGATCCATACCGCGCCTTTTCTGTTTGACCGGAACATGCTGCAGGTCAATATTCAATGCATGGCTTGTGATGTTCGGTGAGATCCATCACATATCTAAGTGCATCCAAGCAAACACGTCGAGGTTTGCCCGGAGAAATTCAACCAATTCCTCTCTTATATGTTGGCTTAGCTGAGATCCGACCTTGATCATTCTGGAGTCGTCATCTTCATCGATCGGAACATCGATTGTCAACTCTGCCGGGGAAGCCTGACTATCTTTGACTTCCTCTTCATTATCGTCATCTCATGGATCAAGATCTTTCAGGAACTGGTTGTGGCGCCCGCGCCTAGACCTAGGCGTTAGCTATCAATTTTCAGTGAAACGGACGTAGAGAGATTCCTCTACGTCCTTGTCCTTCTCTTTCCACTGCGCCTCCGTAGCTCAACAACATAACAGGCGCGTCCAACCGCCTGATCTCCTTAAACAACTCCAACCCCGTTATCAGTAGGGAACTTTAGAGTTAAGCACTATGGGGCAATGGCTGCCACGAATTTAGCTATGGTCGGTCGGCCCAAGAAAGCATTATACGGAGAATTAATGTCCAACACAACGAACTGTAACATCTGGACTCTCCGGCGATCTCCGATTCCCAACTCAACTGACAACTTCACCATCCCAGAGGGTATCGTTGCACTCCTATTAAAGCCATGTATGCGAGATTGGCATGGCTTTAAGTCCTTCGCTTCCATTTTCATCTGGTCATAAGCTCGTTTGAAAAGAATATTTACGGAGCTTTCACTATCTATCAAGATCCTCTTCATCCAAGCAGAACCTATTTGAGCCGATATGACTAATGGATCGATAGTGGGGACTTCAACTCTATCAGCGTGTCTGTTCCGAAAAATGATGTCATCTGTCATCGTCTTTTGTTGTTTCGTCGGAGCCCCATCATCAACATTACTGCAACACTCGACGTCAGGATGCCTAATCGAACTGGCATACGACTCCATTTCCCTCTAGCTCCGATCAGTTGGATGAGGACCACCACTAACTGTATTAATAACCAACCTCCCACCAGTACGCGTAGGTTCTTACGATCAAGCCTGGTTTTGACCTTGATTCTGGTTTGATAGGCCTGCACCTCCAGCCTGCGGCACCCAAACTAATTGTTCCAACTTTCTCTCCCAGATTAACTTCTAAATGATGTCTTGTAAATGACGACACTCATTAGTATTGTGACCATATCAATCTTGGAATCTATAGAATTTCCCAATCGAATCTGCTTCTCAGACGATTGTTTCGGAGTTGGTTTCTTATGCTGTCTAGTATTACAGATTTGCAAATAAACATTCTCCAGGGATGTATTCAATGGGGTATATTGGTCAAACATGGGAGCTCTGCATCGCGGTCGATGATTTTGATCTTTCTTCTTACCCTGACCTCCATCACCTTTCTGCTAACTCTGCTTACTCTGTATATTCAACTGCACTTTACCGGAACTCTCACCATTTTGTTTCACAGCAACGTTACTTTGAATGCCTTTGACACTGGGCCCTGCATCATCCTGCTTTCTAGATTGTCTAGCGTCTTCTCTCCTCAAGAGTTGGGCGCCCTTAGCAAAGAAACGATCCAATGACGCGGGGGGTTTCCCAGCCATCCAATTTCCAAATTCGGAATCAGGATCGATCCCTTTAGTCATCGCCATTGATATAGAATTGTCATTAGGGTTGCTGATCTCCGCACAAGCGGCATGGAACCTTTCTAGATAACGTTTGAGTGTCTCTCCTAGAGCTTGAGTGACACTGGATAAGGTGTTAACATCCTTCAGCCTCACAACGTGCATACGAAACTGTTCAACGAAGTTGGAAGCCAACTGATCAAAGCATGAAATGGATCAAGGTGGTAAACGAGTAAACCACATGGTTGCGATGCCCCTAGAGAGATAGGAAAACTCCTACACTTGATCACATCGTCAGCTCGTGCGGCGTTCATGAGCCATTCATACTTCAGGATGTGTTGGTTAGGGTCTGAACTCCCTTCGTAAACAGGTAAAGTCGGCATTCTAAATCGGCGGGGTGGTTCAGCATAATGGATGTCGTTAGTGAATGGCGTATGAACCCGGGAGATTCCCCGGTCGTCATTGGTGAGGCCTTGACTTTCGCGGATCATTTGACAGATCATGGTTGGGATGTCTGGCATTGGACATTCTGGGCCAAGGCGTGGTCGGGTTCCACGTTGCGAGGACGGTCCGGTCGCGGTCGACGGTCCGTGCCTCGCCTCCTTTGCTCTTGATCTTTGGGAAAATAGGGTTCAGGAGCATGATTGTGTTGATGAAAGGCTGGGTTTGGTTGATTCTGAAGTTGAGCTTCCATATTTGTCGCGGTAGCAGCTGCATGGTTATCAGTAGTGCGATAAGGAGGTGCCCCTCCTCGATAGGAGGGTACAGCCTGGTGCCCCATGGAGGGACCTGCTCCCGCTTGTCCGAGATTCAGAATACGCTGATGCCCGGAGGCATGCACGTAGCTTCCATCTAGTCGTGGACGTGTAGATCTATGGTTGAAATCAGAAGAAGCTGAGCTTTCGGTGAATGAATAGGAAGCACGATCCCTTCTGGATCTCCTTCGTCTTTCCTCATTCCGTCAGTGGGCCAGCTCCGTGTTGGCATGGGTCTGTTGCGTGAGCTCCTGACGGCTCTGAGTTAGTTCTTGCATTAGCATCTGAAACTCCTCCCTAGTGACAGGGGCCTTGTGGATCTAAGGGTCTATCCGAATTCTAACCTGTAGTAGGCAGCTTTGTGGGGTTCTGTCTATCCCGTCCTTCTGAATTAGCGGCAGTTGAAGTAGTCCTTATGTTAACCATGGTTGGTGTAGTTCTTTCCTAGATCTGATGCAATCTGAATTGGATGGAATAAACTACTGGATGTTAAATCTGGATCTCCTCCTTAGATTCTTGCAATCCAACGATGGTAGTAGATCCAATGAGCAGGAGAAAAACTGGGTTTTCTCAATGAAAGCACCAAAATATTTATACCAAAATTGGGCACAACACTCTTTGGGCATATTTGAAGAGATTAAAATGAAGAATATAAATGTAAAACAAGGCTAATCTAACAAACATGCCTAAATAGACAAATAGAAATGCAAGAACACAGGAATTTAGAGTGGTTTGGCGTTGTAGCCTACGTCCACTATAGAAAGTTTGTTGTTTTATTGAAGGTTACAATTTGATTACAACAATAAACACTCAAGCACTCGAGTTAAAAAAGGTCTTCGGTAGAGTATCGGCGTAATGGAGCCAAAAGTCCATTTTCTAGAGGCATATGGCTGCTATTTATAGGCATATGCTAAAAATATCTGGCTCGGATCTCAGAATACTCCTTCTCTCACGTGGGTGGGCCCACCAGATCGATCCATGGTCATTTGGGATCGATCCATGATCGATACGTGTACCATTCGTATCGATCAAGATGACGTCCTTTTGGGCTGAGATCGATCATGGACATTCTTCAGATGGTACGCAAGCTCCTGTGAAAATTTGGTGGCATTTGGACTAGTAGATTTTGAGTTATGATCGATCCAAGTTTGGATTTGCAAAAAGGCCGGCGTCTTCGTATCGATCAGCTGCATTCGATGACGTGGATCTATAATCCAGGAGCAATCCACTTTTCATGCCGAGTGACTGCTTCTTCCACTTTTCCATGCTTACTTCGTATCGGCCTGGGCACTCTCTTTTCGTATCGATGACCTACACTTCATTTAGTATCGATGTTTGCTTATGTTCTTCGTATCGATGACCAAAGCCACTTCGTATCGATGGCTTTTACTTCAGTTTGCATCAATACGTACTTATTCCTTTCGTATCGATATTCGCTTATACTTTTTGTACCAATCACTGTTAGTTAGTTTCGTATCGATGTTTTTAGGTGCTACTGCGTATCGATTTCTTAGTAGCATATCTCATATCGATTGTTGGCCGATCGATATGAATTGCGTTGATGGATGATCGATACGCAATGTGTAGGAGTGCACCGGTATGAAATATCTTCAACTGATGGATACAAAGCGGAAAATACATGATGGATACGAAGAGGAGTAGGCACTAAGGGATACGAACTGATGGTTTCTTTCTTGATCTTGATTGATCCATATCTTGAGCATACGGACTCTGATTGACTTGAAATTTGGAACTTTGGCTTTCATAGTTTTGCTTATCATACCATGTTAATTGTACCTCGATCCGAACTCGGACAAAATTTGTCAGTATCCATAGCGAACCTGTGTATAACCGATCGTTGGGACAGATTGTCTTTGGTTTCCAGTCAATTCCTTGGTGTCACGTCCTTGCCAAAAGGCGGGATAACAATTTGAAGAAGTAATTTAAAATCAAACGTATGATTTTTGGATATTATAATTTAATAATTTTATAAAATATTTTAAGTAGAGATATTTCGAATTGTAAATAAAGATTTTTAAAGTCTTAAAATAAGTCCATCTTTTATAATAAAGGGATATGTTTTTAAAGGGAAATAGAAATACTTTGATATAAATATTTATTAACCATTTTATATAGAGTGATATATATATATGTACATATAATAAAGATTATTTACAAATGTGAGATTTATAAATGTGATATATTATAAAAGTGATATTTTACAAATGATGTGAAGATTTGAAAAATTGCATTTTATCAATATAAGTACGGATTTATAAACGGTGTTTATAAATTAAAGGAAACTATCATCATTTAATAAATTTGTGAAATAAATCAAACGGTGGATTTATTATAAGATGTGGAATGATAGTTTAGAAATAGTTGATTCTATTTTGGATATTGAAGGTGATGGTAAATTGCAAATGTGAAACAATTATAAATAGAAAGGAATTTATAAAAGGAATTTATCCATATAGGAGCAACATTATAAATGGATTGTTGATGTTCAAAATTGAATTCTTTTTGTAAATAAGCGGGATTTATAAAGGGATGGGGTTATAATAAAAGTAATTTATGAAAGGAAGTTTATAAAATAGAAAGAGATTCATAAATATAGTTTTATAAATATGGACATGATTACGTGGGAATTTAAGTACAGATTTTTATCAAGGAAATATATATCGCTTAAAAATTATTTATTTATATTTAATATTATTTTAAATTTATTTATCAATATTTTTAGTATTTTGAAGGTTAGTTATTTAAATAATTACTATGGTTTTGAAATTAATAACAACGAATTATTAATAGTGTTTTGGAAATTAATTAATATTATTTGTAATAAAGTGAGAGATTAATTATTTTTGTTATTTTATAATGGTTGAAATTATTAATAATTATTTTTAAGAATGTTCTGGAATTATCAACTATAATTATTTGTAATGCTAGTATTAATAATTATTATTATATAATAGTGTTATAAAGTAAGGATTGTCTGTTTATTTATATATATTTCAAGATTTATAGATAGGGTTTTAAAAATGGTTTCGGGGATTTATAAAGTAGCTGTAAGAGGTTTTATAGGTTATAAAAAGAGTTTCATAAATAGTTACGTATTTACAATGAGTTTGTAAAGGAGTTTTAGAAATGAATAAAAAGAAATTACAAGTGGTGGGAATTTATAAAAGAGATTATAAATGATTTCCTAATATCAATAAAATAGTTTATAAATGGTTTTATAAATTTATAACGGAGTTTATAAAAGATTTATAATTGTATAAAAAGGAAATCTTCTTGGGTGTTTAGCGAATATGGTTATGCCGTTGAGATAAGTATATGAATATTTTTTCAAGTATTGAAATATAGGGTATTTTTGATATATATATATATATACATAAACATATATATATATATATATGTTTGTAAAATGGAATTTTGCTACAATATGTACATAATGAAATTAATAAAAGAAAGGATTTATTAAAGAGGCTAGAGATTGCTTATATGCTTAACCAATGTTGGTTTTCCCTATGGAATTAAATCCCCGATTGAATGTTTGTTATTTGATAATTAAATAACCGACTATCGAAATTGAACCCAAAACGTAACTTTGGAAATATCTAGGAGAAACACGTGAATTATATGTCGTAGTCATCTCCGATGACACTGTACTATGCGTATAAATCTCATTTGGTTCTCCTAGGACAATGTTTAGGAAATCTGTCCACTAACGGTTAGGAGGTGATCCCCGCTCTTATCTTTGACTGTTTAGTTCCTAAAGAACCGGGGTTAAGTTTATCAAGAATTATCAAAAAGTTGTAAAGAGACCGGGATCATTATGTTATCCGAAAACCACTTCGATCCAACTCAAGCCCTTCGAAGTGAAGACAACTTGAAGATGATGGAATTGAAGACGGAGCTCAAAAGTTTTGTTCAGTCCGAGAACGAACTTGTATGGATGAATGCTGATATTGCATTGTTGCCTGGAGGGCAGTGTTAGCATTCCAAGTGGGAAGTGCTATAAAAAAGGTAAAACGTAGCCTCAAGCCTCATCAACCAGGAATGACTAAAGCAGTAGAGATGCAGCAGTGCTAAGTGGGTCGCTCCTAAGTAGGGTATAATCATCCCTATCTAGAGTCGATTACTATCTCTTACTTGTATGCTTCGGGACCCATTTACGGAGGGGTGATCATATTCGATAGTATCCAGTAAGAGGTTGGCCGGTCCTATATTGGCAGAGGATTCAAGCGAGGTCCTCGGTGTTATTTTATTTAGAGATGCATCGTAACGGGCGGTACCCCGGTAGCCCAGTCATTGTATGGAATCCATTCACCAATACGAGTCTTTACAGTTTTAGTTGTATACATATTATGGTGGAATTTAATTAATGTAACAATTTCGATTAAGATTAATAAGTATTTGTATCTTAGACTCTATTATAATATTAGGGAATTTCATATAAAATGTTTTGGTTATCATAAGGTAAAAACTCATCTGTTTTTATGTGGGACGTGGGCTTACGGGATTTTTTTGGTTTTCAAAGGTTTTATATAACTTTAAAATCTAGTTGGGTGTGTTTTCATACGCTGGATTTCCAGACTAACTCGGGTGTTGTTTTATGATGATGCTCGGGTCAGGCCGAGCTTATTTGCATATTTTTTTGGATGCATTGGAGCTCATAAGATGAGTGGGAGGTCTTCAAGTCGTATTAACGTATATTTTTTATCTGCTGCTTTGTTAATGAAATCATTAGCAGTTGTGAGGACTGAGGACAGGTTGTTATAACTGTCCAGGCTGATGATTGTGAGTTGTTGTTATACTCCGATGGATGTATGTATATAAACAATTTCTCATTTGTAAAGCTCATTGATATTATATTTTATATTGTTCTGCTGCGATTGTGAGATTCTGTGTTGTTTTTAGTTTCTATCTCTCCTTGTTTTCTTCTCTACTTCCTCCCTCTTCTTTCCTATAACTATCCATTATTCCCACTCAATTTAGGTTGAACATGTGTGGTTTATTGTCAACTTGAATATGTGCGAATTGGCGAGTCGTTACACTACCTTCCATACAACACTCCTCTAGATAAAATGTACTATGGGTTGCAATAACCTTTTCAACCCTAATGAAAAATATGGGCCCCAAAGCATACATAGATATATCGATTCTAGATATGGGATGATCATACCCTAATGGGAGCGACCCGCATAGTCTTGCGGCAAAACCTATTTTAACCATTTCCAAGGTATGAGGCTTGAGAGGCTATGCTCTTACCATTTCCTCATAGCAAATAATCCTGGAATGCTAATGCTGCCCTCTAGGCAGAAATGCAATGCCAGCATTCATCCATATAATTTCGTTCTGGGTCTGAATGAAACCGAAGGCACTACCTCTATTACATCTATTTTGGAATCACCCTTAGAATTAGTCGCAAGTAGGCCTTCACTTTAAAGAGCTCCATCTTTAGTAATCATCCAGATGTCTTCAATTCGAACACATATGTTGGTTTGAAGTGGTTTTCGGATAATTTATTCGATCCCGATCTCTTCGAACCTAACCCTGATAATTTCCGGTTGACTCATTCTCGTTTATTTTGAAAGTATGCAACAAGTATTCGACTCCTCATCAGAGAACTCGAATATAACCAACATACTTCCTTAGTCAAAATTGGCCAAGATTTGATAGTTAGTTATTTAACTATCAACCAAATAAAACAAGAGATTTAATTACCCATAGCAACCATTAAACTGCAGATTAAATCTTTCATTTATTTACATCTCTTTTCAAAATACTTATCAAAATATTCATAAACTTATCTCACTGGCATAAGTATAGTCATAAAACATTGGGAATGATTTCTTATTTCAAAATCATATTAAAAGGATCGGAACAACTGTTATTTAAATTGAAGATAAAGATAACCTCAAACACTATTACTTTGGTATTAAGTGTGGAACAAATGTCCATATCACCAAAATTAAGGTCGGTTAAAAGAAATCCTATCTCAAATTCTTTAATAATTTACTTATAAATCCTTTTAATAAATCTCTTTCATTTACGAAATCTCCTTTACTTAACTTCTAAATCTATTTATAAAACACTTTATATATCTCTAAGTTTATTTATAAAACTCTTTAATAAATATCCAAAACTACTTATAAAACTCTTTTACAAATATCCAAAATCATTTATAAAACTTCTTTTATAAATATTCAAAATCATTTATAAAACTTCTTTCCAAATTTCAAGATCTATTTTCAATTTATAAAATTCCTTTATAAACTTCCCTTATTTAAAAAAACTTCTTTAATAAACTTTAATTAATAAAGTTCCTCTAATAACATTAATTATTAAAAATACCATTAAATAAACAAGTTATTATTTAAAACATTTTTCATTTAATTATTTTTAAACCACTTTAGCGAAATAATGATTTTAAACAATCATTTCAAAAGTATTAAATTACTTTAAACATTTTTAATAAAATAATTTCTTAATTATCCTTCAAATATCAAATTTAAAATGATAATAAACTTTAAAACATTTTTAAAAGGATAAAACAAAATATTTGACTTCACAAAATCAGAAAGAGGCTTAGTTACCACAATGGTTCTCATTTAATTGAGTTTACTTTTCAAGTTATTACATAGGGTATTTATATAACAAGCAGATATGTAAAAGGAATCAGCCAATAACAATCAATCAACATATAGGTAATGTCCAAGTTATTTTTTTTTGGCAAGGCCGACGGGGTTGAATGGACCTCGACCATATTTTATTGCAACACCTAAGAGTACAAACAGTAGCAACAACATGAGCAACTGCTCACAGAAAACAGAGAAACTAGGTGCTACAAACACAAGGAAAATACAAGAAGACATCAAAGAAAATAGGAACACATGAGTTACAACAAGTTGTATCTCATGAATATTCCCGGATCAAAAGAGAAGAGCAGATCCAAGGAACATTTAATTTCGTGCAATATCCAGGGCTTTAATATTGCATCGCTTTTTGCATTGTAGGCATCAAAAATTCTCGTATTTCGCTCTCTCCAAACAGCAGTGATGAAGCTTTTAAGCACTACTATGAATATTCTTTTTTGTCTCTCCTTTCCCCTCGCCTTAGCATGTATGCATTCCCACTCTATAAAATTGTCATGTGCGGGCACAGTACTATGTATCCTTGTCATGATATCAATCCAGACTTGTTTTATTACTGAGCATTCAAAAAACAAATGCTCAACAGTTTCAGGTTGGTCGCAGCAGAATGAGCAGTAAATGTTCAGATTCATTCCCATACTTACAAGTCTCGCCTTAGTTATAATAGCTCTTTTCAGAACCTTCCACAATGTCAAGTTCTCTTGCATACTGCTATCAGAAGTCCATGTACACTTCCACCATTTGCATGTTGGTTTGGCACTGTTCCGCTGCATGAATTCATAAGCATCTCCAATCTTATAAGATGCCCGCTTGTCTCCCCCAAACAATTCTCGCAGATGTAGTAGAAATCGGGGTGAATTTTCCTATCTTGTTCCATAGGTTTTGGACACTCTGGTTAGAAGAGAAAGTGCCCAACCCAAAAAATGTGAAGAGAACATCCCTAACTTTCGTTGCAGGGTGCACTCCGGTTTGACTAATTTCGTTGTGGGTAAGATGTCGACTCAAAATGAATCCCTTCTCCAGCCAGGGATCATCCCAAAAGTTAACACTGAAAATAGGATCAGTTTTCATTTGTATCATAGGGAGAACCAATTCTTTAAGCTTGAAGAGGCACTGCCACGTCCAACTTAAGTTTTGTGGCTTATGCATATTCCAGATACTCTTTCCTTTAATCACATTTCTCTCTGACCACTTAGCCCAAAGACTGTCAGAGCAATTAAACAAGGTGTCAACATGTTTAGCAATAGCTGCTTTATTCCACTGCTTGAGATTCAACAGTCCAAGCCCTCCCTTGTTCAAAGGTTGCTCAAGAGAACTGAACTTAATAGGAGCAAGGTATCTGCCCATAGTTTTTCCCGACCAAAAGAATCTCATTATTGCTGTTCTAATCATCTTAATTAACTTGAAGGGGAGAACATAGGTTCTAGCCCAGTACACTTGCATTGCAAAAAGAACAGACTTGATAAAAGTTAATCTACCAGCTTGGCTAAGCTTTCTAGTGGTCCAGCAGTTCATTTTCGATGTTATTTTCTCAAACAGCGGGAGACATTGATTTGCTGTAATTTTAGATGTATTTAGGGGCAGACCGAGATAAGAGACAGTGGATAAGTTAAGAGATAGGCCAGTGATCTGAGTAATCTGATGAACTCTTTCCAAACTCACACCAGCAAGTTTAATATCAGATTTTTGGAGATTAACCTATAGCCCAGTCATCGCATGAAATTGTTGCAGCGTATTCATAATATTTTGAACAGTATTGAGCTCAGGAGCACAGAACATGACAAGATCATCTGCAAACATAAGATCAGATATTTGTGGGTCTTTACACGAAGGGTGTAGTTTAAATTTTCCTTGTTGTATAGTTTTGTTGATCAACCTGGTAAGAAGCTCCATAACCAGAATGAAGATGTAAGCAGATAACGGATCACCTTGCCTTATTCCTTGTTTGCTAGTAAAAAAACCTTTCATTACACCACTAACATTGACAGAGTACGTAGGAGTTGAAATACATTCATAAATCCATGCTATAAAATGTGGGGGGAAATTCATATAACCCATAATTCTGACAATGCTGTCCTATTGTAACATATCAAAGGCTTTCATGATATCGAGTTTCAACATCGCTTTAGGGGAAGAATTTGATCTATTATAACCTTTTATTAGTTCATGAGCAAGAAGGATGTTATCAAGTATATTCCTTCCAGGAAGAAAAGCAGCCTGATTAATGGATACTAAACGAGGAAGCACAAACTTTAATCTGGTCGCTATAACCTTTGCAATGCATTTGTATATTGTGTTACAGCAAGATATAGGACGAAAGTCTTTAACATTTTGCGCATTCTTGAGCTTGGGGATTAGAGCAATATTGGTGTAGTTAAACGACCGGTAGATTTTACACTTCTTGAAGAAAAGGGCTATTGCATTACACACATCAGTAGAAACTATCGACCAGCAAGAGGTATAGAAAAATGCATTCAAACCATCCGGGCCTCCACACGAGTTAGTTCTAAGAGAGAACATCGCCTTAACAATTTCATCATTTGTAACTTCAGAACAGAGAAAGTTAAAATCATTTTCGTCAAGTCTTGGCAATATATCAGAGGGAATATTATCAATATCAGGATTGAAATTGGTAGAGTTGTCGTACAATGTCGAGAAATATTGTTCAAAAGCTACCTGAACACCATCAGTAGCAGTTTGAAGAACTCCATGAGTATCTATTATAGAGGCAATATTCTCCTTAATCTGCTTATTTTTCAGGCTTGCATGGAAGTAAGCACTGTTTTTATCCCCTTTTTCCCACCATTTAATTCTTGACTTTTGTCGTATCATATCACTTTCCTTGGCTAAAGCATCATAGTATTGCTGAGACAAAGTTGATTCGGCAGCAGAGAGTTGAGCATTGTTGACATCAGCCATCATAGCAATTTGAGCTTCAACAAGTTTCATTTGAATAGATGTACTCATCCTATCTCCTTTACCATACTTCTTATACGCCCAGAGCTTTAAGACATCCTTCACTTCTTTAATTTTTTCCTATAAAAGAAATAAATGATTTCCAGGTTTAGTTTTGTTCCATGTAGCGGTAACAATAGATTTAAAGTCCGGCTCAAGAGCCCATGTATTAAAAAATTTAAAATTTGTTTTTCCTCTCTTGTCCACTCCACGGAGATGGATGATTTGAGGTGAGTGATCAGACAGGAGAGGAGGGGGAAGGAAGTTGTAGAGGAGAGGCCATTTGTGAAGGGCATTTTGATTGGAAAAAGTATGATCTATTCTAGAAAAGGTCCTATTACCATTTCTTCTTTTATTATTCCATGAGTATTGCATTCCTACAGTTTTAACAGTGACAAGGTCCGCATCAATAAGCGTTGTATTTAGAGGTTGTATCTCACTTTGGGACAAAGGATTCCCTCTAACTCTATCAGAGAGGTTATACAGCAATTAAAGTCACCAAAAATTAACCATGGATGGGTGGATTGCCTAAGAGCAGGAATGACAGCATGTAAGGAGTTCCTTGCAGCGGCAGAGGAGGCTGCATAAATAATGGTAACATAATAAGTTGAATTATCAGTGCTGTCCTTAGCATGACAATGTATCAATTGGGCAGTGGATAGTATGGGAGTTAATTGGAGCTGAAGGGGGTTATAAAGAATCATAATTCTCACATACGGAGATTCGTTCAGGTTGTGAATGAGCTTCCAGTCCGGTTTTATGTATTCAGCTGCCTTGATTGTTAATGGAAGATTTAGCTTTGTTTCTAGAATCGCCAGTAACGTCAAATGTTGCTCACTAATGAGTTGTTTACATTGATCAAGCTTGATACTGTTGTATGCCCCTCGTATATTCCATGCTCCAATGATCGACATCATTATAGAGCACGAGCATTGAGCATTTCTATCTTCATTCTCCTAGTTACTGCTTGCTTCGAAGTCAAGTAATTAGGAATTGTTGCTGAAAATGGGGTTACTTCATTGCTTGTTGAACTAGCTATCGGGGAGGAGGATTGCTGGGCCAGAGATGGAAAGGTTGGAGAGGAATGTGGAATGGGAGGGGAAGAGAGGGTATTGGTTATTGGAGGAGGTTTATAGGCCTTTGGTGGTTGGATATTGGAGTAAGACTGTGGTTGAGATTGATTGTGAGATGCATTAGCAGGTTGGCAGGTTGTGTCATCTGTGCATGTCTCCTGAACATTGTGCATGTTCTTTTCTCTCTCTTCAATATTCCTGTTCTTCTTTCCTTTACTCTTCTCGATTTTTCTACTCGTTACGATTGACCCTTCTTCATTTTCCTTATCTTTCCCTGTTCCACCATCATTATTTCCACTGTTGTTTGCTACTTTGTCTCCAATGTTGTGTTCTTGCTGTTTTATTTGTATTGTGTTTTGAATCTTTACTTGTTGTTTACTTTTGCTGCTTTGACTTCCTTGCGATATTCTATTTTGTGTTTCACTTGGAGTTTTTCCCTCAAAATCTCTCATTTCTTCACCAGTTCCTCCATTCTCTAAACCACTTTCTTCTTGTACTTCTCTCAAGTGTTCAGTATCTTCTAAGTCAAGCAGCACAGCGAATTTATTAGATATCGGGACAACTTCAATCAATTCCTCATCTAATGAATTCTCATCACTCTTGGTTCTTATTTCATTGCCCATTTCTACTGTTGAAGTTTGTCTATTGTAAGCTTCACTTTTATTGCTACATTCTCCTTTCTCTTTTCTTATCTCACTTTGCTCCCCGATCTGCTCTATCTCTTCTCCCTTTTCATTCATTTGCTCATCACCAGCTTTGTTTATTAGTTTCTCATTCACTTCCATCTCTTTTTCACCTCTAATTAATTCCCTCTTTGATTCCTTTGTCCAAGTTATTATAATAGCATAATGGTGGTTTTTTCTGCTAAACACATGCCCAAGTTATTATAATAGTAGAATGGTGTTTTATTTTACTAAACAGATGTCAAATATAACATAATTACCAGAATTGTTATTTATTCTACAAAATAGATATCATTAGGTTTTATACTCAATTGGGGTTGCTTAAGGGTGGTTGACACAAAAAACCCTTGGATTTAAAAACAATCTTTAAAATGAAAGTTACTTTAGAACAAAATCGACGTTCAGAATTAAAGTGGTTTAAAACTTTCAAACTTTTTATTCAATAAATAAATAATATTTAAACTCTTTAATCATATCTAAACCTTTAATTAGAAATTAAACAATAATTAACTATTAAATAAATAATTAAATAATAATTTTCTTTTAATTATATAATAGTTAATCTTTAAGTAACAATTATTTAAAACTATAATTAATCTTTAATTAATTATTAATAATAATTTAAACTATTAATAATAATTAAATATTATTTAATCTAATTTATTTAAATTGGTAATCTTTAATTAAAACTTGAAAAATAAATTAAATCTTTATTTAAAATAATTAAATTATAATTAATTTTTAATTAAATCTTAACTTAAATTTAACTTGATTAGTAATTAATTAATAATTATTCCCTTTCATAACTAAATAATTAATATTTAACAATTAAAGAAAATAATAATAAAACCTTAAATAATTAATAAAATAATAATTAACTTTTTAAATTATTTAGCTAATTATAATTAACTTACTTGATTAATACTTAATTACTAATTATCTTGTTAACTAATGATTAATGAATCAGTTAACTAACTAACCATTAAATAAATGAATAAATAAATAATTAAGATTTATTTTTAAGTACTTAAAATAAGTTTTGCAAACACTTTTCATAACGAAACTTAAGATTAATAAAATTTAAATTTGCAAAAGAGTTCGTTTTACGAACTGCATTTATAACGACTATAACTACATAACCCGAAATTTTTAAAACTTGTTTTATATTCCAAATTACTTTCAAAAACACTTACCCTTATGTATTAACTATTTTATAACTTAGCAAAAGGATTTTGAAATAAAAATAAAATTTTGAAAACTAAATCAAAGTCTAAACTTGAAAACTTTTTCCAATAGGACCTTAAATGGAAACAAGTTAACCAAGGAGCTCAGTGTCACAAAATCTCAACTTTAGGTGCTATTCATTTTAGCATATAATACCACATAATTAATTGCAAACATATACATGCCATCACCCATAACAACAAGTAAAAATCAAATTTGACTAACTAACTTACATAACTTTCATACATTCCAAGTACATACAAGCTTATAATCTAAGCATACACATGTATAACTAACTCAATACCATATTCATTCACGCAAGCAATAATTTTACAACAATTTTACATTGTAAATAAAGTTAGAAACTTTAGAAAAGGGGGTGAGCTTTAACTCACCTCAAGGCTACCAAAACTTACTAACTGGACCGGATCTTTTTCTAAAAAAGACTTAGGGCTTTGCATCGAACTTGGAAAAATGGAATTTTTATGGCTTTAGGAGCAAAAGTGGTTTGGCCAAAGGCCTTTAGAGTTTGGCCATGATAGTAAAATGGGTGGTGTTGGTTATTTTGGAGAAATGGGGACGTATAAATGGAAGGGTGAATGTTCTAAGCAAGTTTTCTAAGGGTTTAAAAATGGAGAAACTAATAAATTTTAAAACTTTAGATCTAGGAAGCCATGAAAGTATTTTTGAAGAAGATGAGGAAGGTTTAGAAATGTGAATGAATGAAGAAAATGAAAGCAAAATTCATGAAATAGTTTATATATAAAATGCAATTAGGATTTTATCAAAATGCCTACCCTCCACCACATTAATGCCATATCACCAGGACCCTCCACCTCACCGTGATTTTGACGATTATGGCCTCCCTCCATCTCACCACATGCCAACATTGATCCGGCATGTTTAAACATGTTTTTGTACTTAATTGTACTTATATTTGCCTATGATGTGACCTCTACCTTTTTTACTTAATTATATTTTTAGACCTTGTATATCTGAGTATAAATACACTTGTACATATATACTAATGCGTGCGCACACACACACACACATATGTATATCCTAACTTATTTATAAATATATATATTTACACTAAAGAGTTCACAATGTTTCCTATAATTTTTTGACGACGAAAAGCCGAAAATCCAGAAAACGAAATCTCATCACATTTTCGATTTTTCTTCGAACTAAATATTTTTATAAAAAAATTTCGATAACTATTTCATCATCATTATTTATTATTTAAAAGAGTTATATTTTGATTATAATATCTATTATTTAAATATTTAAAATTAATTAAATATTCGCAAGACAAAGCGGTGAAATTCTAGGCCATTACAACAAGCACAAGTTCAATGCACACAAGGGTTTAAGGAGATGAGATTTCATAAGTAACAGCATAGTGAAAGTCGCTATAACAACACTTACAAAAATCAAATAGTATGAGACAAATATTTCAAACAAATATCAATATAAGCAGTATAAGAATATGAATAGACCAATATTGGCGTGAAATCCTTTAGGGTCTCTCTACAAAATGTTCCATATAAATATCATATGTATATATCCACATATACACACACACATATACAAACATATATATATATATATATATATATATATATATATATATGCACTTCAAAGTGTCCTGTAGCGACCTATTTACTATGGAAATACTCCAACTTCTTCTTTTTGTCCCCTGCAACAAAATGGTTATTCATGCCATCTGTTATCAAACGGTAATTCAAATCAAAACAAATGATAAAACAATAATAACAAACATATTATTATCAATAATTAGCAATTAATAGCTAGCATATCATTTACTAATTAATCCACATGTTAATTAACTTCAAAAGTAAACCTTTTACTTTGCAAGTACAGAACGATGATTTATTCTACTTGATTGATGTCTAAAATAATCTATTCAATTTAATTATAGAAAACAGTGTTTTATTCTGCTAAATAGATATCACAAATGAAGTATAAATAATTTAACTACATTAAATGTAATTAAATTAAATCACTACAATTTCATCATTAACTTATACGTCATTAAAACTATCAACTGTCATTCAAGCATTCAATAATAATCTATAGAAACAAAGATATTATATATTATTTAGAGGTGAGCAAACTCACCAAAATTCCTGTTGATGTTTTCACATTTCGGTTTGACCTAAAATCGAACGGTATTCAGTTTTAGCCAGAATTCAACTAGCTCCAAAAAAACGAATCCAATTCCAATATGATGATAACTTAGATACGAGTCCAATGCAAAAGATCGTGTCCAAATCCGACCTCATATGCGATAGTTATTCAATTTATAAGTTTAAGATTAAATTAAATTAATTAAATAACTTAATCACTTTACTTAATTACATACCAACCCTTAATCCTTCTCCTCCAATCCCTAATCTCCCTTCCTTCCTATACACAATCAAAATGCATGCACATCCCACCATGCACGCACGCCCTAAACTCGACCATTTCTCAACAAAATCGAAATCTGTCTTCTCTGAAAAACTTCTCTTTACATGTCGCACCTCCTTGACCTGACCATCATCATCCCGATCCACAAATGAAGATCGCGGCCTATGAGCTCCAATGCGAACTCAAAATGTCGCATTCAATTTCGAGCTACTGGAGTTTGAGAAACTTAGGGGAACAATGCTCCTTAACAAGAGAAAAGTGATGGCGCCATCATCTCTCCCTAACTCCGCCTCGACCAACAATAAACTCAAACCTAAGTTTCGGCCTTCACATTGCCCACATTCAGACAAACGCGACCCCCCATCATCTCAAAAGCCTCGCCAAAAAAAACTCAACAAATCAAATTTTTGATCTTTTTGTACAGTACATCGTTGGATTTATATTTTAAAAGGTGGAAGCCATTTTTTTGTTTGCTATAAACATGTCGATCACCTCAAAACCCAACCACACATCACCAAACTCTATAGATTTGAAAATCTCATCGATACAAACTCAAAGAATCCAACTTTATGATTTTTAGTTGATTAATCAGTTTGGTTTTGAATGGAGGAGGGTTGGTTTCATTGTTTGCAGAAAATAGCAAATGAAAAAGGAAATGAAAAGAAGAGAGGGAAAATGAAATGTAAAGGGGAAGAAAAGTGTATGAATTTACTTAGTTTTATAAACAAAATAATTTTCTTACTTCAATCACAAGTAAACAAAAAATTTCAAGCTAGCCTTCATAATCAACATTAATGCAAGTTGAAAAAATTTGAACTTGATGTGATTTTTAAAAAGTTTTGAAAAGAAAGATTTGCGGTATTCCACAACTCAATATATTTGTTCGTGTACGAACCACGAACAACAAAAATGAAAATATGTCCGTGCACCAAAATGCGGCACGATCAAAAATCAATAATAAAATACATAGATTATTTTGTTTTGTGAAAATTCAAAAATACCATCGTTTTCCATAAAATACGTCAAACGAAAATTTAAATATTTTCCAAATTAAGAATTGTGGAAAAATCCAATAAATTCATTTAAAAATATGCCATTAAAAATTAAGTCGTTTTATTAATAATTGATTTTCTTATCATTTATTCAAACCATTTATTATTGTAAATAAATTTATAAAATGAGTCCACCGTTATTATATATTAATTAAAAGAGTTAAATAAGGCTTTTAAATCCATGTAATTAATATTTAATTCACAATTTAGATATCTAAATAATCCTTATTTTTTAATTCCAGTTATTAAACTTTAAAAACCGATTATTTAAATATTAAAAGTTAATTCAATATTCACATTTAAAAATGATAAAATTCTAGGATATTACATTCTCCCCTTAAAAGAATTTCATCCTTGAAATTCCCAAAGGAAGAAAATGTCTCCAATACCCTTACGTTTTTAAAAATTCCTTATATTGCAAATTCGACAGCACCTTCTTTGCTCAGTAGATTCATAAAAACTACAACTCGCCACAACTAGCCCAAATCAATAAAAGAAAACAAAAGCCAAGTGGCTTCCCATATCTGGGGCGTAGAATCATCAATCAAAATATCAATCTCTAAATCAACTATATACCACTTTTGCACTTGATTTTTAGTTTTGTAAGCAACTTACTATCTCGATGCAAATGCAAGTGCCCAAGAAATCAAATTGTAATCTCTTGCTTCCCTATACCTATCTTGTACTTACATAATCCAAAAGAGTACCATGCTGAAGAAAGAGCAATAGACAAGATATTTTATCATAAGCACAAGCAACATCAAAAATATAACAACCATATGCAACAAATGTATAGAGAATACTCTGTAACAAATACTATGCATCCAATCTTTTCAAAAGATAAATTTAGAACTAAGTGCCTGGGTTTTGTATTCAAACTATTTTTTCAAATTCCTTCAAAAAAAAATATCAAAACCAAAATCAATTATAACAAGGAGAGGGCTCCTTGTAACGACCCGTAATTTTCGATAATTAAAAATATTAATTTAAATAAGATGTTGGTGTTATTATTGGAAGAAATAAAAAAAATTGATTTATTAATTAGAAAAATAACTAGAATGTAATGTTAATAATGTTATGTAAGGTAATGGATAACTACTTTAATGCAATTTCAATTAATTGAAATGATTGTAAATATAAAATTTGGTTATAAAGTGTAAATGAGGAAATAAACCAAATGTGGTATTAAACGGTGAAATTGTACGTAATTAATTGAAATTGGGTAATGTAGAATAATTAATTAGCGCGTGAATTTATTAGTTTTGATTGTTAACAATAAACATAGAAATGTGTTTGAATTGGTAAGTTGTAACAATGGTTTAATTATAAATTCACTATTTAATTCATTGATAATAAATTGCAATTAATCTACTTAATTATTGCAGTAAATGTGAATTAAGATGGTAACTGTAGAATATTGACGTAATAGATGGTAAACCAATATTAACTATGTCCACAGAGCAATGATTGATTGAATAAAAAGAGTGAAATTAAATTAAATCAATTTATTGTAATTTAAATTATAATTAATGAATTTACTGTAATTGAAACTGAACACCCTAATTAGTGTACGTTGGATTGACATGGAAATTTGTTTTAAAAGATTATAAGTGTCTAGGGAAATCAAAAATGATAAAATTTGTTAATTTTAAATTTAAATTTAAAAAGTGATTTAATAATAATTTATTTAATTAACGTGAAAATAGCCATTTTGGCCACTATCTCGGATTTCGACGAAATCAGTTTCATCGGATCCGTAACGGTGAATTATTGTATGGTTTCAAGTTTCGTAACGATCGGACTAGTCATTTGATCGTACGGGCTCAAAACGCGTAGAAATCAATTTAGTTGAAATTAATTTGAAATAAGCTAATTTTAAAAGCTAACTTCTTTATACGATTGAATTTGGACTTGAAAGTTATTCCATTAAATTTAAAAATATCGAAAACATCTATTTTGATATATTGGATGACCTACTTTCGTTTCGGAAGCGAAACGGGCTTTCCGGGTCGTTATTTTCGTTTCGAACCAATTCGATACGTGTTCATTTCTTATCGGGCTTTGTGCATATAAATAGTTTTGTTTCAACCCTATCAGTCTTTATTTCTCATTAGTGTACGTACTGAAATTTCTGTCATTTCTCTCTTCTCAATGGCTGAAAACCTAATTCCCAAATCCAAATACAAATCAAAATCAATTTCAAAAAATCAAACTCTCCAAACCCTATCATATTGTATACCCATTCGAAGCTCTCGACGAGCACAACTCAAATCTGCTATTCATTTTTGCAATCGGTTTTGGTTTGACCGGAAATTAGCCATTTATCCACGGTCGTCCGATTGGATGGTGGATCTGCGACGAGGGTTCGTTCGGGAGGTATAGGCTTGTAGATGTCGTCGAGCTGAGTGCATCCATCGGTTTCGTTCACCTCGAAGTTGGTCAGATCAGCGGCGAAATTTTCGATTAGGTTTTTTACCCTAGCGGCGACGGCTGTGTCACCTTGGAGGCGGAGGCGTTCATCTAAGGGTCGTAGGGGCGCCGGAGCACGCTGAGTTCACTGGCGTTGATGGATCTGGTCGAAGTCGAGTGTGGGCAGCAATAGTTGGTCAATGGCAGATGGTAGAGGCCGCTCACGTTCATTTTGTCTGGAGGAAGATTAGGGTTTCGTATGTGTACTCTGTGCTGACGTGTTGTGGGGTAACGCGTTTTTCTTTTTTATTTTATTTTTATTTTAAAACGTTTAACTTCTAATGATCATAACTTTTACGTACGAGGTCGGATTTGGGCACGGTTTGTTCTATTAGGATCGTATCAAAATTTCGGACATTTTGGAACTGGTTTGAATGAATTCTGAGACTATTGAATTTTGGGCCTTTATTTGGATTTCAAATCGACTTGAAATCAAATGTGAGTGTTTTAACCCACCCACAACTACTAAATTATCTTATGTTAGTTAAATTGAATTTATGATGTGATTAGAAATTGATTGGTTGATGTTTGGTATATTTAAATAGTCATTCCAGTTAAATATGACTTTTATTGAATTTAATCGTCATTTCATTTAATATTGAATTTTAAAATTTCCAATTAATACCTATTATTGATCATCAGTAAATTGCTGTTACTTATTGGTAGATTTGGATGATGATTGTGATGGATGTTTGATTGTTGATATTGGATGACTGGATGTTATATTTTTATATTGTTATAACGCTGCAAGTTCCCTATGGGTTGAAATGATACATACCCGAACGATCTGATAGATTAGGAGAAATCGTTATGGGTTGAAATGGTAGACTCGAGCGATTCATGGACTTGAAATAAAATTTGGGATTGCGGATTGAAATGATATATACCCATAAATTTAAAAATATTTGCGGATTGAAATGATAAATATCTGTATCACTTGACCATAGGGTAGAAAATTATATAAGAACGTCGGATTGGTTAAGTTAAATGATTTTAAATCCTTAAAATTTGAATTCAGTTAAACGATGTTTTGAATTAAAATTTGACTTGTATAAACTGAATTATTTTTGAAATCCAAGCTTTAAATGTTGAAATTGGAGTTGGTTCAATGAATTGTTTAAAAGAATAAAAACGGAAATTTCAAAGTTGAATTTGAAATATAACTGAAATTTATCAAAATGGAGTTATCGGAAATGTTTAAAGATTTAAACTTTGAAATCTATGAAATTAAAGTGGTTTAAAATTGTAGTTCAACCATAGATTTATAATCAATATAAATTGAGATGGTTTAATGAAAAATTGAATTGAAAGTTTAAATTCGAGTTGGTGATTTGAAATCTGGATATGGTTCAGATTTGTTGAAAAGGAAGAAATAGTTTATTTTGATACCAATTTCAAACTTAATTATTTTAATATATACTGTTCAAAGATTTATTATTTTAAAAATCCCGACTTTTAAGATTTTCAAACTATTAAACTATTTTAACTATTTTCAACTATTTTAAACTATTTTAATCAATTTAAACTATTTTAATTTATCTTAATCTATTTTAATCTATTTTAACCTATTTAAGCTAATTAACCCATTTTAATTTATTTTAAATCTATTTAATTTATTTTAAATCTATTTAAACTATCTTAAATCCACCTAAACTATTTTAATCTATTTTAAACCATTTTAAAGTATTTTAAACTATTTTAAACTATTTTAAAACTATCTAAACTATTTTCTAAAAATAAAACGGTGCAAGGTTGGACTGCTATATTTAAATCCTTGATTTAAAGTGAATATGATTAAATGATGTTATAACCTAATTTGGGATTTAAATGATATTTTCTGGTGAAATGACATATTTGATAAAATATGATGATTTTGAAATGAGATTTAACTTATTTTGTCGATATGATTTCGAAAGTGAATATGATTTCGAAAGTGATATGTTTGAATCGAATATGATATTTTTATATCAATTATGAATTGACTTTTGAAATGTAAAAGAACCATCCGGTGTGAAATAAGCGTTTGGTTGTTAAAGAGACCGAGATCAGATATTGTCATACTCTCTGCCAATACCAAAAACCACTTTAACAACTGTGTACATGGTGGAGATTCCAGAATGAAGTAGGATGGTTTGGCGAACGATTCTATACGAAGTATTTACGTAGCCCTGGCTCCCATGAGTCAGCTTGATGTGGCTAAAACAGAAGCTATACCGGGCCAAGTGAGGTCGCTCCTCCGATCGGGCACAATTCTTCGATACCATATTATGACTTTGTGATTGATTTGGTGGCCACACCTCGATTTTGATTATGGGAGTGTGTTCCGAGGTGGGCGGTAGTAGCTGTTATGTGTTACCACCAGTCCGGGAGTGCAAATGGTAGAATCCAACCCTGGCATTGCCTCGCGTGCCGTGTCACATGCCATATCGCGCCTTCTACGAGTTTGGTTTGTACCGTACCTATGGAGTGCCCTCTGATAGCCCTCCAGTTTACGGAGGAATTACGGTACTATATAGACTACGAGAATATATAAAATGTGTTAAGGGGGATATGGGTAATGCCTTAACGCTATTTTAATACTTTACTGTAGACACTATTATAATAGTGTATGGTACTATGTATGTAGATAGTTTAACGGATCCTTAAGAGATGGAAATCCCGAACATCTCTTAAGTTATTGCACTCACGTTAGACACTAGATAAGAGATGTCAAACCCCGTAAACATCTCCGACGCCGTTACACTCATATTTATTTACTGTTAATTTAACTTACATAAGATCTTTTAGTTCTGACTCGAGTGTTTGTCTTTTCAATTCGCTCGGGTCAGTCTGAGCTTTTCAGTATCCCGAAGACTGCTTTTCTGGAGGACGAAGACGGAGATTTGTATAATATTATTATTTATTATATTTATTCCACTGCATCATGTTGTTCTACTGCATTTATTTATTTATTCATGTTGTATGTAACTCTGATCTGTATTGTAAAAGTGTAATCAAATGTTATTTGTCAACAGCTTCATGAACTGTTTATTTGATTATTATATTTTGTCATTCTATTATGAGATTCTGTGTTTTGTTTTTCCTTCTTTTCTCTTCTTTTTCTTATTTACCCCATAACAATCCTCCCTTTTGAATGGTTTGGGTCTGACATGTATGGTTTATTATCGATTTAAACCGTCCAAAAAGGTTTACACTTCTTCAATTAAAGCCTAGTATAACTCTAGAATCTAAACAACATGGAGCATCCAGTGGTATTCTGATTCCTCCTAAAACAACAACCAGAGTACACAAATAAACCTGGCAAGTCTTACAAATTGGAAAACTCCTAATTGCCCAACTTTAGTCATAACAAAACATTTGAATAAAAAACACTTCACAAAAACTCCTTTCAAATATCCTGAAACAATAATACTTCACCAAAGTCTTCAATAATAATATTACTATTTCTTTCATAAATTCTTCCAAAATCAATTTTCAAAAGCATCGAGATTTAAGTCCTAATAAACAACAATTTTATAAACCGTAGTCTATAAAATCACACTACCAATTAAAGTCAAATTCCATAGAGGGATAAATTAACACTTAACATTATTTAAAATGTTATATGACTAACAAACGAGATTTAGAATTTTGCTTAGGTTTACAACTTTCTCGATCGTCCAAGGATATAGATATTTTTCTAAGTGTACCATTACGCTCATCAGCCTTTGGTTATTTCTTAGAAGATTATCTAATCTACCTTAGAACAAAATTGAAAGTCACTCCCTAAACATTCCTATGCCAAACAACAAAGCATACAAACATACTTAAGCTGTATGATGTACATAAATCATCTGTATGCAATGTTTGATCCAACCACTTGCTCAAATACATAGACTTTACTTTCGAACTAGTATTGCTCACTCAACCTCCCTAGTGCGAACTTCGATCAGGTTCAATGATTAGAAACCTCCATTCTCCTTACATAGCCATATATTATGATAGAAAATCTCAGTAACATATTGAGAATCCGAATCAAGTATTCACTAACAAGAATCAAGTGAGAAATCCTTTTTCGGACAGGAGTGAATCACCCCGAAGTTATGTACTCAAATCCTAGATCGAGAACCGTGAGAATAAAATGATCTACGTGAAAGAGTTAGGGGTGTGTCCTAGGGGCAATTATGTAATTTTTTACATATATCTAACTTGATAACCCATTTTTCAAAATAAAAGGTGTTTTATATCTACTGCATACTTACTATAATGTATAATATTAACCAATTAATTTAATTAAAAGTATATTAATAGAAAATCCATAAATGGTATGTTTTGTGATAATAGCTACAAAGCGTTGTAACCATGAGTAATTTATCACAATGAAAATACATATACCATTTAAAATATTCCTAGTCAAGATGTATTGAGACTGGATATCGATACATCCATTAAGGCTACAGTAAGTAACGCTCTCCAAATGTTGGGCTATGTATTACTCATGACTGCTGAGGGCACCAGTGGGTTACATATTGATAGTTATTAGACACGTATGGAATGACTCACTCGATAGTTTTCTATTAGTTAACATAACGAAGGTCAAGTAGAAAATATCAATGTGACTAATTTACATGGTTCTCTTGACTTGAGAATGCTATTAATCTTCAATATGGAATCTCTACTTTGATTATAGTTAAATCATAGCACGACGTCCATCGAACGAGTGTAGTTGGGTCGAGCGGAAGCATTGAAAATGAAACACTGTTCAAGAGAGGATTTGTCTACTTGGTTATATGAAGTTAGTATCACGGTCAGCTGAAGTCAACTCAAAGTCAAAGTCTCCTGCTAGATCAGTACGGTTAATGATGATTGTTATTATTAAACCAAGGATTTTGTATTTGTACTATAAAGTTGAATGTGGATGATAATGGAATTTTGACCATTACCGAATTCCGTAGGTCCTAATGTAATATAGTTTTGACAAAGAGAATTAGTATAAATAATCGTTGTAATCGAGTGTCACTTATAATAAGTAAAATTGGATTTTACCAAAAGATATGTAAGCAATAAATTCAGCCAAAATGTCACACCACCTATTAAGTGACGTGTAAACATTAATATTAGAGTAGTTTGGTATTAATCGTTGACAGAATTTACACCTTTGAGTCGCACAACCGTAATGATGAATTCTCTAAAAAAACCACATGATTTAATAAATTTATAAAATGTTGTAGATTGATTAAATTAATTGATATTCAAGAAATATTAATTATTATTTATTTGGTGTTTGGTGTTTGGAAGTTTTTTATAATAATTTTAATGCATTCATAAAAGTTATATTTGCATGCATTAATATACGATATCGATGTAATTTAAAGATAATTGCATGAAATGATATATGGAAATTTTATGTCATTTAATGATACGATTTGTAGAAATTTTATGCCATTTGATGACATATCATATGAAAAGAAAGGATTGGAGAAAGAGAGCAACTATCAAGGAAATTAATTAGGGAAGTTTTAATTAAAGAATGGAAAAGGTTTCATTCTTTCGAATAAAACATATTCTCTATTTCATTTTATACACATAATTCATTCTTTCTCATTCATTCGTTTTCTATTCCTCCTTCTAACTTTTCATGGCAGAAAACAAAAATCAAGTTCCCAAAATCTTTTAACTCCAAATAAAAATATCAAATAAAACAAAACAAAAGTGGTTCATCAATCTCTTGTAAGGAGAGGATGGGGATTTTGAAGATGTGAGAAGATGTCATCATTCAAGGTGTGACTTCTAGGCAACATTCTAAGAGGAATTCATTTTCAAGGTATGCTTTAAGGCTTTGGGTAATAAGATCGATTCATGGAATCTAAGAGCTTTTGATTCATCATTCAAGGTGTGATTTGATGGCAACTTCTCAAGGTAATTTCTAATTAATTCTTTTACATATTCTCTATAATCATATGCTTGGATTTGTGTGATTTATTTATATTCATATTGACTATGTTGTAACATGAAAATTGATAAGCCCTTTCTTAATTAAAAGTATGACTATTATGCTCATTTCATTAAGATCTATGTTTGTTATCTTTTACATTACAATAAATATAAATTAATTTATAGTGAACTATATTTTATAATATTGACATACACAATTTCAAATGAGTTGTAATTTAATTCTTATTTTAAAATTAATTTCTATTATTGTATGATTAATGATTAGATATAATTACTTTAAATATTGTTTATAAAAGCATGAAAGGTTTTGGTCTAAAATTTTGAATGAACTTTTTTGTAATTTTAAATTTAATACATATATATATATATATTCTAAATTTATAGTCTATAAAATTTCCAAACTCTTATTTCATTTCCAGACTAAAAGTTCGATTTAAGTTAATAATTTAGAGTGAAATATAAATTGTCAAATTGAAATTTTAATTATATTTGGTTTTATATTACATACATATGCTTGTGTAAATATATGTGTGTATGCATGTAAATTTAAAATATTTGTATCTTTAATTGCCATAGTCTGATTTAACCCTTTTTAATTTAAAAGTGAGGCAATTACATATATACATTTACTACTAGTTGATATTTATGTCATTGTATCAAAACACCTCTTGCATGTAAAATAATGTTGTATTAATTAAATTTGTTAAAGTGTAAAGTGAACAAATCAACGATTCCACCTTTTCATTTCCTAACTTATCAAATCCTTATGTTATTGCATTCAATTTATTCTTATTTATTCATGTCTATGTCAACAATCAATCTTACTTACTTTATATCTAGCATTTTAGTCATACAGATTAAAATATGAATATATTTGATATATTCACACTTTTCATATCTCACACTTAGTTAATTTAGATCTAAGTTAATAAAAAAACTTTCCCTTAATAATGTTGTTTAATATATTAATTACTTTAATTAAAGAGGAAGAGAAATGAGAGGTTTCTCCCTCTTTATATTTTGACATGTCTTCCCTTATTTATTGCATATGGTAAAAGAAGGGAATGAAAAGTTTACTTCTCTAAATTCATTTTATATGTTTTTATTACATATATTAACACTATTTATATATTTACATAAATGGATGTATTTGATACATACATTATAATACTATAAATTAAGTTACATTCAAATCTCCAATTTAACAATTTAAATAAAATAAAGATTTTATTTAAACGAAAAATTAAATAAGATCTGAATATATCTAGACTTCATAGGCCTACAAATGATCTAAAATGGTAAAAAAATTCACTGATTTCTTCCACTGCAGGCTGGCCTAGTTATTTCAATGGTATCACAGCCCAATAGCCTACGTAGTTTGAATTAGTCATGTTAAGGCTAACTAATTAAGCTTATTCACTTGGTAAAGTTTCTAGAAAGGTAATGTTTAGGATTGGAATTTGGTAATTAAGTACCCTGTCCTACTTGGTTTTCAGCCTGGCCTGAAAGGTGAAGTGAGTCCAAAAGTTGCCCCTAATAGAAAAGGCCTAATTTGAATTGGGCCCTAGGCTAGTTTTCAAAAAAAAATTAAAATTAAGACAAGGTTTTAAATTTGAAAGTTAAATTTAAAATAAAAACATGTTTATTATAAAAGGTTATAATATAACAAAAAATTTCAATTGAAACTATTTGAATATTAATTTTGAAATTTAAAGTTCATTAATATGATAAATAAAATAAATTAATTAAATGAGTTAATTAATTAATACATATATGCATGTATTATATATATTGATATATTTTATTTTATTTTAAAGTGTTTAAGATAGCATAAGTATACAAATATTTATATATAAGATAAATTTTGAAATTAAAATTGTTTAATTAAATAAATTAACTAAAGGTTAATTAATTAAATAAAGATACATATACATAAGATATATGTGTTATATTATAAAGGTTATAGTATCTACTATAAAAGTTATAGTAGATATGTCCAATATAAAAGTTGTATTGGACATTAACATAAAATTAATTAAAGAGTTAATTAATTTACATTAAAGATTTAATTAAATAAAATATCATACATAAGACTATCATATAATTAATATGAAATATAAAAGTTATATAATAATAAAACTTATATGATATGAATGTTTAAACTAAAGGTGGAACACTAAAGAGACCAAATAAACTTAAGGAATAAACACATACGTAAATGTACATATACCGCGATTTCTAATGTGTCGGATATTTGAATCACGAGGGTATTTCATAAGAAATACATTATTCCATAAGTCAATATCACTCAATATAATATATTGCAGATTATGAATCTTCAATATAATTTTGTCCTTTATTATATATATATATATATTAATAAATTACTTGCATACTCCTTAGTTGTTGAGCAAACTCAAGTTAGGGATGTTATGTGTAGTATTATTAATATATTGAATAGACGAGGTAAGATAACTATATGTATTTGTTGAGCAAACTCAAGGTACATAATCTATACTTAGGCCGTCGTGATATGGTTGGTATGACTGAATAATCTCTTTCAATTTTTTGAGCAAACTTAAGGTCGAAATGAGGTTAGAACACTGAAACATGGGTTAGGAGTTGTATGTGATACAACTGATAAGGAATTATCCAACGTTTGTGGGGTTATGATTTGTTGATCAAACTCAAGGTCAGAATACCAAGATAGACAAGTCCTAACACCCACTAGTGAAGTCGAAAGTGTAACGACCCATATTTATTCTTGATAATTAGAATATTGAATTTAATAAGATTTTAGGATTTAACATTGTATGAAATTAGAAATTTATGATTTGTTAGTAAGTAAACAATTAGAATGTAATTTAATAATGTGATTCAATGTAATTGATTACTATTTTAGTGTAATTTCAATTTATTTTAATAATTTTTTGAATGTAAGTTCAATTGATTGTAATAATAGATGTTAATATAAGAATGGAATAATTTAAGAAATAAATGTTGAAATATATGAAATGAACAGAAAACAGTTGTGGTATAATGAGAATTCGTTTGAAATCTAATATTGAATATAAACTGCAATAAGAGTTGTTGGAATCCTTTAATTGAAAAGAAAAGACAAGTGCATTGTAATTAATAAGTTCAACATAAGGACTTACATTTTAAATTAAATTAAGATAAACATTTAATGAAATTTAAGCTTTGACTTGAAAAGAATAAATTGTATGTTTGTCTCTAATCGGAATAACAAATGTTGAATTTTGAATAAGATAAAACATTTACTTTGTAAATAGTGTATAAATTTTGGAGAAGTTGATTTTCAATAAGATAAAACATTTACTTTGTAAATAGTGTATAAATTTTGTTGTATATGAAATTTTATAAAACATGTTTGAATTGGTATAAATGAAAAGAAAACAGTGTTTTATAATTAGAATTTGTTTGAAATTAGTAATGAAATGAATTAGAATTAGATTAATTGAAATGTTTCAATTAAAAGGAAACATAAATGAATGAGTTAATATAGGAACTTGCATTTTGTGTCAGTATGGAATGAACATTTTGATTAAGATAATTGCATGTTTTGAGATGTATAAAAATAAAACTTTCATTTTGAATAAGTATGATTTTGGAAAAAAAATTGAATTTCTAAATAATCTATACACACACACACACATTAATATTCAAATTTTTAAATATATCAGAGGGTTCATGGTTGTGTAAATGTTGTGGAATCCACTAGAATTACCTTGTATTAACAGTTGTACATTAATTACATAAGTTCACATATATTTATTTTTCCATTTTATATATGGTTAAAACTTGTAAATTGGTTGCATTAATGTGACCGTTATAGTAATTGAAAAAAGTAAAGTAAAACATTTTTATAGTGCACAAATAGGTATATATTCATTAATTAATAAAATTTGTTTGAGTAACGTAAATAAATATATAGATTGATTGGTTGATTAATTGATTGATTGATTGTTAATTGATTGATTGCGTTAATGGAGTGTGCACATATATTAACATAAAGGGGTTTTAGGCAAAAGGTCCATATTTTCAAAGCTCATGCACAAAAAGTCCCTGCTCATAAACCCATGTAAATTAGGTCCCTATTTTTTGTTATTTTTTACCAAACTGTCCTCTTCCAGAAAATCGATTTAGCATCCTTTTCAGAGGCAAAAGCAGTATAAATTAGCCAAAATCTAAAAATAAGGACCTAATTTTCATAATATATTCGGGAGGGACTTTTCTTACATCATCTTTCAATTCCAGGGAGTTGACAGCCATTCCTTGTAACATAAAACGAATGTTTTAATATGGAATTAAATGATGTAAATATGTGTATATTTGGGTTTATTGATATGAATTAATTGGAGTAAGTTTTGGAATTCGGACCCTAATGGTTTGTTTATAGGATATAGGTGGTCCCTTCATTTGCTTTACATTTATTATCACGTCGCCTCTCTCTTTTCGTTTTCAAGTTCTCAGCGTAGCCTCCACTTGAGCATCCATTTAATTAGTAGACTACTCATTCATTTCTTATTAATCAATAATAGTCTCATTTGATTTATTTCTAATTAACAATTGCCCCATTCTTTTCATTTGTTTCTCATTTGTTCGTTTTCTCCTTTAAGTGCCTTACTTGAAGTTTTTTTTCCTTTTCTTTTTTCCAATTTTAATGTGAACATCCAAATTAATATTCATGCCATCTAATTAGCATTTATTATTCTCCATTTCTGAAGTTTATTTTGTTTATGCGTTATTAGTTCTTGTAGCTTCCTTTCGTTAGCAACTCTTCCTTCTGAAGCTTCATATTAAAGAGCGGAAGATTTATTTTTATCTTTATTCATATTTATTCCTTTACTTCACCTCTTTCAATACTACCATTTTACGGCCGTTCATATTTTTTACTTTATTTCAATTCCTAGTTTGTGTATATATACTTTATTAGCTTTTCATTTGTTTCCATCTTCATTCCTGTAGCCTCATTTCATTTTTCAAATCTCATCTTCTGTAGCTTCATTTCTCCAAACAAACTTCCATCTCATTTTTTTTCTCTCTCTCTTCATTTTCCTCCTTCATTTTTTTTTCTTCTTCAAATCTCCTTCTTCTCTTTTTTTTTCAAAGCTTCCTTTTTCTTATTCTTATTCTTCATATCTTCTTCTTCTTTTTCAAAGCTTCCTTTTCATTTTCAATTCTTCATCTTCTTTTAAAAAAATTCTTCTTTTCCAAATATTCTTCTTTTTCCAAATCTGTTTCTTCAAATCCAAAACTATACAAAATTCTCTGTCTTTTACAAAACTTTCTAAAAAAAGGAAGATTAATATAGCAAGGAAACAAATTAAAAGGAGGAAATAGTAGCGGATCCAAATCCGACTAGAAAAGGGTAATCCATAAGGTGAGTGTTTAAACTGATCACTCACGAAATACTAAAATTTTATTGCAAGTTAAACCAGGTCATTTAATGATAAATTTTTTATTGTTGATTTGGAATTTTAATTGATATTTAATTTGAATACCTAAACTCCAATATCTGATAACTAATAATTATTGTGACATGTTATTGAATTGGTTGATTTGTTGAATTAGTTGATTTGAATGTTGATTGTATGTTGTGATAGATGCTATTATGATTGAATGTGTATTTGTTCATTTATTTTGGTATATCCTTATTATCACACTATAGTTTATTGTAACAACCCTGGTTTGGAGATTACCTGTATATATTAAATTATAACGGAGGTTGTAATTTAATATTGTAAATTAAAATATAATTGGAGATTTTAAATTGTTTATTTGGAATAAACAACGAATTTTGTAATTAAAATGGGGAAAATAAAGTTTGGAACTTTATTTTGTTTAAATGGGAATAAAATATGGATTAGATAAGTATTTGGTTTAAATAAATTAAAATATTGGGTATTTATTAGTTTGGAGCTAATAAATTAATTAGGTGATGTATTTCAATGTTAAATTGTTGAAATAAATCTAAAGTAATGGAAATAAGGTTTTTAAAAATTTATTTTGAGAATTTGGAGTGAAAATAATCAATTTGTAATTTTATTTGGGTAAATACAACAATGTTGGAAAACATTGTTAATATTAATCTTTTATTGAATTTAAAATGAGAAATATGAAGCAATTTTTCTCCTCAATTTCCACCAAATCCATTCGTTTATATCAAAATCTTCCTCAACGAAAATCGTAGAGCTTCTCGAGCTCGTCAAATCCATATGGTGGTGATTGTCGATGGTGGCTTAGTTTCGCCAGAATCATCTCGGGAAGGTACGGCGTTCGAGCTTGTCGATCGAGAGCATGAAGGGACCGAGTGCCTCGTGATTATGGTCGTAGGTAGAGGGCGCGTAGGGCTTTCGAATGCCGGTGGTCGATCAACCTCTAGGGCGACATGGTGGCAGCGACGATCGTTTAAAATTCACGTGTTGATGGGTGTCTTCATTTCATCTGTGCCAGGAAGAACATACGCGAGAAGGAAATTAACGTGCGGCCTTGATCTACTGTGGATGATTTGAACGGCTGTGATTTTTTTAAGGTTTAAAAAAAATTGTAAATTTAATTATATATATATAATCGTGAAACTTATCAAATGCATATCTTATTCATACGAGGTTGGAATCGAACAAAACAAGCGAAGACGGAATCGTGGCGACGAGCACTACATGCTGGAATAGATTTGGAGACCATTGGAGCTAGCTAAAATTTTAGGTTAAATCGAACGTGTTCGATTTAATTTAAAATTGGAACGTTTGGAAAATTTAAAACTCAAGGTGAGTTAATCTCACTCATTTTTGGAGGTTTAATTTAAAAAGTTAGAAATTTAAATTATTAGTTGATTGAACGATTTGATAATTTTTATTATCTGTTGGATGTTATAATATATATGGTAGTATATGTTAGTAATTGGAGTGATCGTTCCCACATATTTTAGCAGATGAGACCCTATGCGCCCCGCATAATAGCGGATGACCCTATATACCGCGATATTCCACCTCAAAGCAGAATTGGTATTTTTATGTTGTATTAACATCTATGGATGCAGGGAAACAGGTTGGAGGGGTCCAATTGGATTCCTCAAAAATGTTGAATTTAATTTCATATATAGTGATATATGTTTTGTTTGAATAATCTATGATAAATTATTGTGTGATTTGAATTGATTGAATGATATGGCAGTTTTGGCCTAGATTTTTGTATTTTTAAATACCAATAATATATGGTCTGAATTTGAAAAGAATTTATAAAAAAAGATTTTTGAAGTAAAATATTTATATAGAGTTTTGGATTAATTAATTGGATAAAATAAATGGTTTTGAAATTGTACTTAACTATTTCCGGATATTATAAATAAGGATTTTGGAATAATGTATGTAAAGGATTCTAAATAAAAATTCTTAAGTGATATTTGTTTAAATAGAAAAGGTTTTTAAAATTAGAGATTTTAAATAGATTGGAGAATAAAAAGGGGGATTTGCGAAATTGGAACGTAAATCAATTGGTGATAAAATCGAGAGGGATTTATAAATGTTAGACTGGTCCTGTGCAGTTAAAGCGCTCGGCAGATTCAAAGCGGTGGAGGTGCAAAAAGTCATAGCGGGGATACAGCGAGGATATAGCAGGATATAGCGGATGGCTTTAAAATAGCATATAAAACTCGTACTTAATGTTTTTACGAATATATAAAAGGTAATTAAATTAAAATTTATCATTCAATTGAATTATAACTAATACATAAATAATTTTTAAATAAAAACATGTGCAAATATACTTTAAATAAACGTAAAACTGTTATATAACATAATTGAATTTAGTAGAATATTAGAGTATTTTCATTTCTGAAAATATATTAAAAATTAAATCAAATAAATTAGTTTCATAATTTTTATAATGTATAAATTGAATTTTTCAATTCATTTTATTAAAGAAGATATAGCGGGAATAGCGGAATATAGCGGGAATAGCGGAATATAGCGGAAATAACGGGATATAGCGGAAATAGCGGGGATTAAAGCGGAAAGGCTATATTGTGGGGCTATATGGAAATATCGTAGCGTCAGAAACCCGCTATGAGATATAGTGGGGTTATAGCGGGGTAATAGCGGGGCATTAACTGCACAGGACTGGTCATATTGGAATTGAAAAAGATATTTTTCTGAGAAGTTAAGTTTGTTTTAAAATGAAGGATTTTTAATTATTAACTAGGTAATTTAAAGGGTTTAAGAATATTTTAGAAAATTAATTATTTAGTTGTTTTAATTATTTAGAATCTATTTAATTATTAATTGAGTTAGTTATAATGAGTTGATATGAAGTTAATTGTTATTTAAGAATTAATTAGTATTATTATTTTAAAAGGATAAATTATTCAATATTAAAATTTTATATAATAACTTTTATTAAAGAGTATTTGCCTAAAGTTTAACTTGGAAAATTATTATAGAAATTTCATGAGTATTATTTTAAAGATTATTAAATAAAGTTTCGGGAAGTAATGGTATACTCGCATGGCAAAATCGGAGGCAGTGAGTGCCTGCAGTTAAGTTTTGGATTTCTCTGGGATAGAGACGTAACCATTGAGTTTTGAATCCATGGTTTGATACTGCAGTGGTACTTTCCAGACTATTTTAAAGGTTTCCAAATATCTTTGAAAAGAATAGTTTGTGAATATACTAAATTCGGTAAGAAAATATATATTTTGGATAAAGAGATTTAAGTGATTGAAATTTAAATTGAATAAGAATAGTCTTTTTCAGTGGAAAATGGAATCTTTAATTGTATGATTGTTTATTTGATAGTTAAATAACCGACTATCAAATCTGGACCCAAAATATAACTTTGGGAATATCTAGGACGAGGATAAGGAAATCTGTCCACTAACGGTTGGAAGTGATCTCCGATCTTATCTTCGTCTGTTTATTTCCTAAAGAACCAGGGTTGAGTTTACCGAAAAATATCGAACGTTGTTTCGAAGAGACCGAGATCAGATAAGTTATCTGAAAACTACTTCGATCCAACGAGTACGTTTTCGAAGGGAAAACAAGAGCATGGAGTCGAAGATGGAGCAGTGACGTGCAAGGGCTAATCGCTACTAATCCTGAGGATGATTCCAAAACGGATGTAGTAGGAATAGTGCCTTCGGTTCCGTTCGGACCCAGAACAGACTTGTATGGATGAATGCTAGTAATATATTGTCATTGGAGGACAATGAGCATTCTAAGTGAAAATTCCTTAAAAAGGTAATCGTAGCCTCTAGCCTCATCAACCGGGAATGACTGAAAAGCATGGGAGATGCAGCAAGGCTAAATAGGTCGCACCCAATTAGGGTATGTGTAACGACCCTGAATTTGTGATAATTAAAATTCGAATATTTAATTTATTTTAAATATTAATAAATGGAATTAAGAAGTCGAATAATTTATTATTCGAATATTGGATTTAATTTGATAATTAAATCGATATATTAATGATTGAAATTCCAGAAATAATTGAAATATGGGTTTAATGTGCTGGAAATGATTTATAAAGTTATATTAAATCATACTGGAGTTATAGAAATATTTTAGAACTCTTAAAGGTGAATTTGGAGTTAAATTGTGAAAATCGATATTTTAATATTTAATTATCGACTGTAAAAATAGTCAATTTTCGAACAGTCTCAGAATTGAACGAGACCAGTTCCATTGGATCCGTAATAGTTAGTTATTATCGGATTTCAATTTTCGGATCAATCGGAGTTGTCGTTTGACCATGGCAGCTCGAAACGCATCGATATCATTTTAATTTAAATCGTCGAGTTAAAAATAGTCATTTTTCAAACGGTCTCGGATTTCGACGAAACCAGTTTCATCGGATCCGTAATGTGATATTATTGTAAGATTTCAAATTTCGTAATTTTTGGATTTACCGTTTGTCCGGGGCAAGCCTAAACGCCTCGAAATTGATTTAAATCGGTTTAATTTAAATTGATCGTTTTTCTCCGTATCTCGCACAGACGATCGAATTAGCCTCCGAAACCTGTTCCATTGCGTTCGGAACGCGGGGTAAACCTTATGAACGTCAGCCGGCACGCTCGAATCGGAGTTCGAAAAAATTTCGATGAATAGTAAAATTGGCCATTTTCTATAAAAGGACCTTCTTTCTTTCATTTGCAAATTAGAGACTAGGGTTTCATCTCAAAGCCCTGGCCGCCACAGTTTGTATTCAATGGCCGAAAAGCTCTCTCGTTTTTCCCTTGAAAACTCATGATCCAATCATCGTTTCAAAAATCTTCCAACTACAAACATAAAGAGCGAAGTAAGAGCTTGAAATCTATACGAGTATGATGGGTTTTCATTGAGTGGATCGTCTTCAACATGGCCTCGAACGTCCAACGTTCGCACGCGTTTCGAGAAGGGTGGGGACCACCGAGCTTCGAGCTCTTCCAGCCGAACATGGCTCTTGGCGAGGCGAGTTGAATGGGGGTCTCCGATCATGTTCACGTTGGTTGTAGGTGGTCGCGTGCGTTAGGGTTTCGTGGCGGCGTGGGTTTATGTTCGTTCGTTCGAACCTGGGAGCAGCATACGTGAGGAAGATGATAGTTGCGTGCGGCCTTGATTTCATCTCCTGCAACGAACGGTCCAGATTTAAGTTAGGTTTAAAATTGAAAGTAAATTGTAAATTAAATTTTATATTAATTCGTTCAATGTTTAAACCGATGTAACTTTGTCATACGATATCAGATTTCGACAAAACCAGAAGCGCTGGAACCGTAGCGACGAGTATTACGCAGTGATGATATGCTAGGATTTTTCAGAGCAAGCGAGAATTTTTGATTTAAATCGAACGGATCGATTTAATTTGAAATCTAAACGTTCGATAAACTCAAGGTGAGATTATTTTCTCACTCAAATTGAAAAGTGGAATTTTCAGTTATTATTTGATTGACTGTTTTGAATGTGCTATTAGATATGATAGGATATATCTATATATATAGCAGTATATACATATTGGCATATGTATATATTGGATTGATTGATTCCCGCCTCGTATAGCGGATGAGACCCTATTGCGCCGTTAGTAAGCGTATTTATAAAAACCTATATACCGCGATAATTCCGTACTGGAGCGGAATTGGTATTGTGCTAACATCTTTGGATGCAGGGAAACAGGTTGGAGGGATCCAACTGGATTCCTCAACTGTATTTATTGTTTACAGATATTGTGATATTTGTTGATTATCATATGTTGATATATGATGTTTGATGTAGTGACGGACTAATTGATGCGTTGCATCATTGGATTCAAGTTTTAATAACGACTTTGAATTTAAAAGGATTTTTAAAGTGATCTTTGAAATTATACGTTTTATTAAATTTTGAAGTGATTTATTTTAAATAAATAAACGTTCAAATATTAAAGTTATAAAAGTTAAGATCTTTGTGAAATATAATCGAAAAGTGATTTTTGGAATAAATAGTTGATTGATTTATAAAATGGGTTAAATTGAGATTTTTTAAAATGTTATAAACGGTTTACTTAAAAAGGTTTATAAAGTTGACATTTTATAAATTAAGATATTGGAATTATAAAACGAGTTTTTATAAGTGTTAAAAAAATGAAGTGATAATAAAAATCATATGTGAACGAGATTTATAGATTTATAAATGGTGAAGTATAAATTGTATAGAAGTTGTGGGATAGAAGATTTATAAGGAATTTACTTATAAATTAGATTTTTGCACTTAGATGAGATTTGAACGGAATTTGCTAATAAAATGATTTTTATAAGTTGAAATTGTCATGAAATGTAAATGTGATTTATAAACGTTGTTTATAAACCCGAAGTCACTTATCTTGATAAGTAATTTTAGAAATTAATAAAAGGAGAATTTTATAAATCGAAGTTGTTAGAAAATATAAAGGTGAATTTATAAACGTTGTTTTATAAATTCGAAATCAATTGGATTTGATAGATTAAATATAGAAGGTTGTTGAAGGAGATATATTCACGATTTTGGATAGTGAATACATCGTTAAGTAAAATGGATAGTTTTGGGAAAAGTGACATTGAAAATGAAGTTAAACATTTTAGAGATGTTTTTAAAAGGTATTATGACATCGAATACATAGATTTCAACATTTATTGTTGAAATAGACGTTTTCGAAAAATAAGGAAATGGTGGACTATAACAATGTTGTTATAGTAAATGATTTCCGAAAGGAAATGTTTTGATGTAGTATTGGGATTTATATATCTATCTAAATCCGAATCCCTATACTAGTGATTTCGAGTCGTCGTAACGATGTTTTACGCAACATTCGTTTTGACTCAAATAGATGTTGAAATTTATGATTTCCTTAAAGAATGAATATATACTTAATTTGATTTAAGTATATCGAATATTTTCAAATGTTGAAAATAAATAGGTTTGTGAAATACTTATTATTAAATAAGTATGGAAATGCTTTTCCAATATGAAATCAACTGTTTTGAGATTTTATCTTCAAAGATAAAATGAAATGTGAATATTTGAAATTTGTTTTCAAACGGTTAAGTGTGGAAATTTTATATCTAGTAAAGATATTTTGGAAGATAAAATAATTTGGGAAAATTATTTGGAATCTGATGATGTTGCGCATCTTTATTGATAGTTAAATAACCGACTATCAATAATTACCTTTAGATAGGTATTTGTTGTGAATTGGATGAATTTGAATGCCACACTTATTTTTAAATAATCGCTCACTATTCGGGTTAGCCGGGAAAGGACCATGGGGTCGTATAACCCATTCCGAATATGTGATACGTCGTTATGAATCGCATTTGAAGACCGGTGTTGAAGACCGGATATTTTTGAAAACGGAAGGATTACCGTCGAGTTACTCTACATCGACTGATCTTCGATTTAGAGGTTTTTATCACCCTTAGTGACGGGAAGTCCTGACGTGATTGAAAATTATCCGGAAATGCAAGGGCTTCGTGAGAAGTGCCTTCGGTTCTGTTCGATCCCGGAACAGACTTGTATGGATTGTGTGTCTGACATTACACTTTGAGATATAAAGCTGATTTCTTTCAAATACATTTCTGTTGGTGGCGGAGAATTTATTCTCTTAGCTTAACACCCTTCTCTGAGACGTACGAGCTCAGAGGTTATGTAGTTGAAATTTATCAGCGATATATCCCAATTTGGTAACGTGGCATACTGAGTGTTGCTGTGAAATGATCAGTGTTTGATCATTTGCGATATGATCATTTGTTTGATCTTATATCTTTGTGATCATAGGTTGATCATTTTGTTTGACCCGAAGCAGGGCTTTTTGAGAAAGCGTAGCTTTGTGGACGAGACTTCGTCGAGCCTCACACCCCGGAAATGGTCGAAACAGGAAGGATGCGGCAAGGTTCTAGGGAGTAGCGCCCCTTAGTGTATGTCATTCCTTCTGGATAAAGGTGGTATCATGGTATGGAGCCCAGATACTTAACCTCTGTGGTTGCTGCACAGTTATTATTACTTTGTGGTTTGTTGGAAATCGGGGATCCTCGGGAAGATCGGTGACGATCGGGGGATGGCATACGCGTGTCAGTAGTTACCTATTTTTGCAGAGGTAACCCGGCCTTGTGTTGGCAGAGATCTAACCGTAATGTTAGGTTATTTCTCGGGTCGTCTATTCCAGGGACGTACCCATCGTGGATAGGAAGTTCCTTAGCCTGACCATTTGTTGGAAATCCAAAGGAACAATACGTGACTTGTACGGTTTTAGTTGTAGAACCTATCATTCACTTATGGTGGCGCCCCACTGTTTGGATGGTAGCTATAGTAGGCATAGTTCGAAATGTCTATGCTGGCTAAGATTAATATTATACTTTCGAAATGTTTTCTACACTATGCACTAATAATAATATCAAAAATGATTTGATTTTGCGTAGTAAGTATCTTTGACTATCATAAGAAGAAATCTCCTCCAATTCTGCGTTTGCATTGTGTGTGTGGTGGGAGGTCTTATGGTAGTTTCATTTTCCAAAAGCATTGCGAATTGACTTTGAAATTCTCTGCTATTTATTTTAAAGATAAATAACTGTTTTACGATCTCACACCAGTCACCATGACTGACTCGGAGTTTATTGTTTCCCTTCTAAACTCTGGGTGCCCACCAATTTCCACACGGGCAGTCTAGAGTTAGATTATCAGGATATTCTGGATATTCTGGAGCTTTGGAAGCAAGCTGGATGGCGAGACGTAGTATTTGTATCTGATAGTATTTATTCCGCTGTGTATTCTGTATGAGGACAAGTTTATATAAATGTCCATTGATGTGATGTATTGTATTCAGTTGTATATTGACTCTGATTGATGTATGCATAAAATGATATAGTTCTTTGTTTTAGAGATTATTCATTTATCTATTATATGTTGTTCCGCTGCGATATGTGAGATTCTGATATTGTTCTGTTTCTATGGCTGTTCTGTTGTTCTTCTTCTTTCTTTCTTCTCTTTTTCTTCTATCTTCTTCTTCTTCTACTTTTTCTTTTTCTTAAAACCATAACTTTTCGGGTTTCCGGCATTCGATGGCTCAGCAGTCGATAAAGTGAGTATCGATGTTGAATTTTCGAAAGTCGAAAATTTCGGGATGTTACAAGTGGTATCAGAGCATATGGTTAAGCGACAACCCTGCTCTGTTGGGTGTTACTCATTAGAGATAGAGTCAGTAGTACTCTAGAATGAGTTGAGTGTAATAATAGATATGAGCGCGTATTTGTTATTTGAATATAAAGTTGCTTTGTATTGTGATGATTGGTTTATTGAGTGGTATATGAACCTTCGTCGGCACAGTCTTGCAAAACTGTATCGAAGGGGTTTCTAAACACTTGAATAGAACAGTTCGGCACAGTACTGTTTTAAATAGGGTAAATGAAATAATTTTACCCAAAACTATTTTGTATAGAAAAGAAATGTTTTCTATGAATTACTATAGTATATGGTTGCATGGTTGTTAGAGTTGATAATATTAAATTATTATCAATGAAATTGAATAAGAAATTGGAATCATAACTCCAAAGTTAAGAAATAAATCCATATACTAATCAAATTCAGGAATGTAAATTATAAATGTGATTTGTAATTTGAAACGGGATTCTAGAGAAGTATTTGGAAATGTTTTGAAAATGATTTGAAAATTTTGGAGATTTGGAAAGTCTAAATCATTTTTGATTTAAAAATGTATTTCAAAGGTTTTGAAAAGTATTTTGAAGAGATGAAAAGCTCTAAACTCTTTTCGGTCGCTGGAAAATAACTTCGATGATGACCGCGGCATCGTTGGTGTTCATTTTCGGGTTTCCAAAAGAGGAAATTGCTGCCAAATTGTTTTAAATAGAAGTTGTTTGAAAAAAAATTTGGATTTTGTTTTGGAAATTCAAAGGATAATTTGAATTGTTTTCAAAATGGTTTTGAATGAAGTTGATAACTTGTAAAGTTTAAAGTTTAAATAAAAATCCATTTAACGAATGAAATTTATAAATGTGAATTGAAATATAAAGAGATGAATTCATATATGAATAAAAATTATGAATATGAATTGTAAATATGATTTACAAATGAAAATAGAATTCAAAAAGGATAATTGAAGATAAAATTCATAATAGAATTAGTAATATGAATGTATGGATGATTTTATAAATCAAGATGTAAATAAGTCGAAGACTTATAAAATATTTGGAATTTGATAGAAATGAGATTCAAATTGAAAATGAAAGAAATTGTGAATGAGTAAATAAATTTGAATAAATGAAGTGAATAAGATTAAAACTGAATGTTGAAACCGAATTTGAATAAGTGAATTAGAATTTGAAATGGATTAGTAACTGAAACTAATTTAAAATGGTGCAGTATGAATGAAAGCTAATCAATAAAATTCAATATTTCAGAATTGAAAGTAAATTGAATCCAAATTAGATTGGAATTGTGAATTGAACTCAAATGAGAAATTGAAATTTGAAATTGAATTCAAATAAAATTTGAAATGTAAAATTGAAGATAATGGATATAACTTCAATAGTGAACTAAAAGATGATATAAGTAGTTTATATTGAAAATTTGTAATTGAATTTGCAAAATGATTTGAATGCTGTAACTAGATATAATGGCTAGTAGGATATACAGGTGTATAAAGGGATTGGAAAATTTATTTCACAGATAATTCGAATTTGCTCGAAAAGGTACGTATTTGAATTATAATATGAGATTTTGATGATTTCTCTCTAGCCGCTTGGCTTTTTCTTTTTCTTTTTGAAATCTGAGAGTCCGTAGGGACGTTTTGTAGTAGTGCCGTGTTAGCCGCGCAAAGGAGACGCTGGCGAAATTTTTCGGAAATTTAGGGCGTTAGAAATTTTTGAGAAATTTTGAAAGTTTAAAATTTGAATTTAAACTCGAATTTGAATTTTGAAGTTAAACAATGTTGTTTGAAACTTAAAATTTAAGTTGGAAAGTTAGTTGAGATGATAACGAATCTTTAGTAGGAAGATCCGTTTGAAAAGTGATAAAACTATTAGATGTTGAAAGATAGTAGACGAGTTAAGGACATTTTTCCCTAACTTGTAATTTCGAGGACGAAATTCTTTTAAGGGGGGAAGTTTGTAACGACCCTGAATTTGTGATAATTAAAATTCGAATATTTAATTTATTTTAAATATTAATAAATGGAATTAAGAAGTCGAATAATTTATTATTCGAATATTGGATTTAATTTGATAATTAAATCGATATATTAATGATTGAAATTCCAGAAATAATTGAAATATGGGTTTAATGTGCTGGAAATGATTTATAAAGTTATATTAAATCATACTGGAGTTATAGAAATATTTTAGAACTCTTAAAGGTGAATTTGGAGTTAAATTGTGAAAATCGATATTTTAATATTTAATTATCGACTGTAAAAATAGTCAATTTTCGAACAGTCTCAGAATTGAACGAGACCAGTTCCATTGGATCCGTAATAGTTAGTTATTATCGGATTTCAATTTTTGGATCAATCGGAGTTGTCGTTTGACCATGGCAGCTCGAAACGCATCGATATCATTTTAATTTAAATCGTCGAGTTAAAAATAGTCATTTTTCAAACGGTCTCGGATTTCGACGAAACTAGTTTCATCGGATCCGTAATGTGATATTATTGTAAGATTTCAAATTTCGTAATTTTTGGATTTACCGTTTGTCCGGGGCAAGCCTAAACGCCTCGAAATTGATTTAAATCGGTTTAATTTAAATTGATCGTTTTTCTCCGTATCTCGCACAGACGATCGAATTAGCCTCCGAAACCTGTTCCATTGCGTTCGGAACGCGGGGTAAACCTTATGAACGTCAGCCGGCACGCTCGAATCGGAGTTCGAAAAAATTTCGATGAATAGTAAAATTGGCCATTTTCTATAAAAGGACCTTCTTTCTTTCATTTGCAAATTAGAGACTAGGGTTTCATCTCAAAGCCCTGGCCGCCACAGTTTGTATTCAATGGCCGAAAAGCTCTCTCGTTTTTCCCTTGAAAACTCGTGATCCAATCATCGTTTCAAAAATCTTCCAACTACAAACATAAAGAGCGAAGTAAGAGCTTGAAATCTATACGAGTATGATGGGTTTTCATTGAGTGGATCGTCTTCAACATGGCCTCGAACGTCCAACGTTCGCACGCGTTTCGAGAAGGGTGGGGACCACCGAGCTTCGAGCTCTTCCAGCCGAACATGGCTCTTGGCGAGGCGAGTTGAATGGGGGTCTCCGATCATGTTCACGTTGGTTGTAGGTGGTCGCGTGCGTTAGGGTTTCGTGGCGGCGTGGGTTTATGTTCGTTCGTTCGAACCTGGGAGCAGCATACGTGAGGAAGATGATAGTTGCGTGCGGCCTTGATTTCATCTCCTGCAACGAACGGTCCAGATTTAAGTTAGGTTTAAAATTGAAAGTAAATTGTAAATTAAATTTTATATTAATTCGTTCAATGTTTAAACCGATGTAACTTTGTCATACGATATCAGATTTCGACAAAACCAGAAGCGCTGGAACCGTAGCGACGAGTATTACGCAGTGATGATATGCTAGGATTTTTCAGAGCAAGCGAGAATTTTTGATTTAAATCGAACGGATCGATTTAATTTGAAATCTAAACGTTCGATAAACTCAAGGTGAGATTATTTTCTCACTCAAATTGAAAAGTGGAATTTTCAGTTATTATTTGATTGACTGTTTTGAATGTGCTATTAGATATGATAGGATATATCTATATATATAGCAGTATATACATATTGGCATATGTATATATTGGATTGATTGATTCCCGCCTCGTATAGCGGATGAGACCCTATTGCGCCGTTAGTAAGCGTATTTATAAAAACCTATATACCGCGATAATTCCGTACTGGAGCGGAATTGGTATTGTGCTAACATCTTTGGATGCAGGGAAACAGGTTGGAGGGATCCAACTGGATTCCTCAACTGTATTTATTGTTTACAGATATTGTGATATTTGTTGATTATCATATGTTGATATATGATGTTTGATGTAGTGACGGACTAATTGATGCGTTGCATCATTGGATTCAAGTTTTAATAACGACTTTGAATTTAAAAGGATTTTTAAAGTGATCTTTGAAATTATACGTTTTATTAAATTTTGAAGTGATTTATTTTAAATAAATAAACGTTCAAATATTAAAGTTATAAAAGTTAAGATCTTTGTGAAATATAATCGAAAAGTGATTTTTGGAATAAATAGTTGATTGATTTATAAAATGGGTTAAATTGAGATTTTTTAAAATGTTATAAACGGTTTACTTAAAAAGGTTTATAAAGTTGACATTTTATAAATTAAGATATTGGAATTATAAAACGAGTTTTTATAAGTGTTAAAAAAATGAAGTGATAATAAAAATCATATGTGAACGAGATTTATAGATTTATAAATGGTGAAGTATAAATTGTATAGAAGTTGTGGGATAGAAGATTTATAAGGAATTTACTTATAAATTAGATTTTTGCACTTAGATGAGATTTGAACGAAATTTGCTAATAAAATGATTTTTATAAGTTGAAATTGTCATGAAATGTAAATGTGATTTATAAACGTTGTTTATAAACCCGAAGTCACTTATCTTGATAAGTAATTTTAGAAATTAATAAAAGGAGAATTTTATAAATCGAAGTTGTTAGAAAATATAAAGGTGAATTTATAAACGTTGTTTTATAAATTCGAAATCAATTGGATTTGATAGATTAAATATAGAAGGTTGTTGAAGGAGATATATTCACGATTTTGGATAGTGAATACATCGTTAAGTAAAATGGATAGTTTTGGGAAAAGTGACATTGAAAATGAAGTTAAACATTTTAGAGATGTTTTTAAAAGGTATTATGACATCGAATACATAGATTTCAACATTTATTGTTGAAATAGACGTTTTCGAAAAATAAGGAAATGGTGGACTATAACAATGTTGTTATAGTAAATGATTTCCGAAAGGAAATGTTTTGATGTAGTATTGGGATTTATATATCTATCTAAATCCGAATCCCTATACTAGTGATTTCGAGTCGTCGTAACGATGTTTTACGCAACATTCGTTTTGACTCAAATAGATGTTGAAATTTATGATTTCCTTAAAGAATGAATATATACTTAATTTGATTTAAGTATATCGAATATTTTCAAATGTTGAAAATAAATAGGTTTGTGAAATACTTATTATTAAATAAGTATGGAAATGCTTTTCCAATATGAAATCAACTGTTTTGAGATTTTATCTTCAAAGATAAAATGAAATGTGAATATTTGAAATTTGTTTTCAAACGGTTAAGTGTGGAAATTTTATATCTAGTAAAGATATTTTGGAAGATAAAATAATTTGGGAAAATTATTTGGAATCTGATGATGTTGCGCATCTTTATTGATAGTTAAATAACCGACTATCAATAATTACCTTTAGATAGGTATTTGTTGTGAATTGGATGAATTTGAATGCCACACTTATTTTTAAATAATCGCTCACTATTCGGGTTAGCCGGGAAAGGACCATGGGGTCGTATAACCCATTCCGAATATGTGATACGTCGTTATGAATCGCATTTGAAGACCGGTGTTGAAGACCGGATATTTTTGAAAACGGAAGGATTACCGTCGAGTTACTCTACATCGACTGATCTTCGATTTAGAGGTTTTTATCACCCTTAGTGACGGGAAGTCCTGACGTGATTGAAAATTATCCGGAAATGCATGGGCTTCGTGAGAAGTGCCTTCGGTTCTGTTCGATCCCGGAACAGACTTGTATGGATTGTGTGTCTGACATTACACTTTGAGATATAAAGCTGATTTCTTTCAAATACATTTCTGTTGGTGGCGGAGAATTTATTCTCTTAGCTTAACACCCTTCTCTGAGACGTACGAGCTCAGAGGTTATGTAGTTGAAATTTATCAGCGATATATCCCAATTTGGTAACGTGGCATACTGAGTGTTGCTGTGAAATGATCAGTGTTTGATCATTTGCGATATGATCATTTGTTTGATCTTATATCTTTGTGATCATAGGTTGATCATTTTGTTTGACCCGAAGCAGGGCTTTTTGAGAAAGCGTAGCTTTGTGGACGAGACTTCGTCGAGCCTCACACCCCGGAAATGGTCGAAACAGGAAGGATGCGGCAAGGTTCTAGGGAGTAGCGCCCCTTAGTGTATGTCATTCCTTCTGGATAAAGGTGGTATCATGGTATGGAGCCCAGATACTTAACCTCTGTGGTTGCTGCACAGTTATTATTACTTTGTGGTTTGTTGGAAATCGGGGATCCTCGGGAAGATCGGTGACGATCGGGGGATGGCATACGCGTGTCAGTAGTTACCTATTTTTGCAGAGGTAACCCGGCCTTGTGTTGGTAGAGATCTAACCGTAATGTTAGGTTATTTCTCGGGTCGTCTATTCCAGGGACGTACCCATCGTGGATAGGAAGTTCCTTAGCCTGACCATTTGTTGGAAATCCAAAGGAACAATACGTGACTTGTACGGTTTTAGTTGTAGAACCTATCATTCACTTATGGTGGCGCCCCACTGTTTGGATGGTAGCTATAGTAGGCATAGTTCGAAATGTCTATGCTGGCTAAGATTAATATTATACTTTCGAAATGTTTTCTACACTATGCACTAATAATAATATCAAAAATGATTTGATTTTGCGTAGTAAGCATCTTTGACTATCATAAGAAGAAATCTCCTCCAATTCTGCGTTTGCATTGTGTGTGTGGTGGGAGGTCTTATGGTAGTTTCATTTTCCAAAAGCATTGCGAATTGACTTTAAAATTCTCTGCTATTTATTTTAAAGATAAATAACTGTTTTACGATCTCACACCAGTCACCATGACTGACTCGGAGTTTATTGTTTCCCTTCTAAACTCTGGGTGCCCACCAATTTCCACACGGGCAGTCTAGAGTTAGATTATCAGGATATTCTGGATATTCTGGAGCTTTGGAAGCAAGCTGGATGGCGAGACGTAGTATTTGTATCTGATAGTATTTATTCCGCTGTGTATTCTGTATGAGGACAAGTTTATATAAATGTCCATTGATGTGATGTATTGTATTCAGTTGTATATTGACTCTGATTGATGTATGCATAAAATGATATAGTTCTTTGTTTTAGAGATTATTCATTTATCTATTATATGTTGTTCCGCTGCGATATGTGAGATTCTGATATTGTTCTGTTTCTATGGCTGTTCTGTTGTTCTTCTTCTTTCTTTCTTCTCTTTTTCTTCTATCTTCTTCTTCTTCTACTTTTTCTTTTTCTTAAAACCATAACTTTTCGGGTTTCCGGCATTCGATGGCTCAGCAGTCGATAAAGTGAGTATCGATGTTGAATTTTCGAAAGTCGAAAATTTCGGGATGTTACAGTATGTTTATCACCTTTCTAGATACCCTCGGATATTATTACTGCGATACATGGAAGGAGCTCGGAAAGGGTGGGAACACCTGGGGTGATAGCATATTCGGTCTATCCAGGTTAGGGGTAGTCCGGCCTTGTGTTGCAGTGGATCCCGGCGTGGTCCTCGGTACACTGTTTCTAGACATGTACTGTGACAGGTGGTACCCCAGTGCCTAGTCATTCATATGGAATCCATTCTCCAATACGTGCCTTTACGGTTTTGGTTGTAGAGCCTAGTATGATGGAATTTAATAAATGTAACAATTTCAGCTATTTGAATAAGTATTTGTACTTAGACACTATCATAATATCATAGGATTTGATAGAAATTGTTTTGGTTATCGTAAGGTAAAAACCCGTCGTGTTTATATGTGGCGTGGTCTTACGAGATACCTTTGATTTTCAAAGGATTTTGATAACTTTAATAATTCAAATTGAGTTTGTTTTCTCACGATGGTTATCCAGACTGACTCGGGTGTTATTTTATTATAATGCTCGGGTTAGACCGAGTATTATAGATACAGGATAGGATGCTATGGAGCTCAGGAGACGAGCTGGAGACTGAGACATATTCTCGTACTTGTTTATTCCGCTGCAATGTTTTTTTTTGTTGAAATTATCAGCAGTTGTGAGGATAGGCTGTTATAACTATCCAGGATGGTAATTATTGATTTGTGTACTCTAGTATGAGATATGCATATTACAGGTTTTGATTTGTGTAAAGAGCTATTGATATTATATATTATTCCGCCTACTGTGAGATTCTATTTTTGTTAGTTTCTTCTTTCTTCTACCTACTTTCTTTTTCCCCAACAATCTTTCTTTCCGGCGCTCGATCGTTCGGCATGTTATACAATGAGCATATTTTTGTCGATTTTTGAAGGTCGAAAAGGCGGGTTGTCACATTTTCCAAACATTCTTCTTTTTCCAAATCCTTTTTTCAAACCCAGATCTATACAAACTTCTCTATCTCTTCCAAAACTTTCTAAAAAAGAAGAAGATTAAGATAGCAAGGAAACAATTCAAAAAGAGGAAGAAGTAGTGGATCCAAATCCAACTAGAAAAGGGAAATCCATAAGGTGAGTGTTTAAACTCACTCACGAAATACTAAAATTTTATTGCAAGTTAAACCGGGTCATTTAGTGATAAATTTTTGATTGTTGGTTTGGAATTTTAATTGATATTTAATTTGAATACCTAAACTCAAATATGTGATAACTAATAATTATTATGACATGTTATTGAATTGGTTGATTTGTTGAATTGGTTGATTGTATGTTGTGATGGATGCTATTATGATTGAATGTGTATTTGTTCATTTATTTTGATATATCCTTGTTATCACCCTATAGTTTATTGTAATCATATAAATTTTCATATTGATTATTTGAACACTGAATAAAGATATAAAACCCATGAATTTCATATATTTACATGAGAAAAAAAATTAGTATGTTTAGATTTACTATTTGAACCATAAAAATGAATTTTGAGAAATAAACTGTTGTTACCTTATTGGAAAGTTTTCAAAATTAAATTTTGAAACATTGGGAAGTTTCCATAGAATTGAATGTTGAAACTTTCAAACATTTTTATAAATCAAATCTCTTGGAACTATGAAATTTAATTGGGAATTTTTCTGTAAATTTTTAAATTACTAGAATGGATCTATTATGAAATCTATTGTATTTTGAATATGGAAACAATAACTTTTTTGGAAAATTTGAACCTTCAAAAATGTAGTTATCTGCATTCCTTATTTCATCTAATTTTGATTTAATTTACATAAGATCTTTTAGTTCTGGCTCGAGTGTTTTGTCTTTTCATTACGCTCAGGTCAGTCTGAGCTTTTCAGTTAATTGAAGACTATTTTTTGGAGGACGAAGATGAAGATTCAGTATATTATTGCTATTTATTATAATTATTCCGCTGCATTATTTGTTTATTACTGCTGTATAACCCTGATTTGTATTGTAAAGTGTAATCAAATGTTATTTGTAAAATAGCTTCATGAACTATTTATTTGATTATTATATTTTGTCAATCCGCTGCGAGATTCTGTATTTTGTTTTTCTTTATTTTCTTTTGTTTTTTTATTTACCCCATTAACAATCCTCCCTTTTGAATGATTTAATTTAGACATGTATGATTTATTGTCGATTTAAACCGTCCAAAAAGGTGGGTCGTTACAGAAAGACTTCTATGTTTCATCTTAGGGTTTGAGAAACATAAAGGACTAGTGGGAGCCTTATTAGAAAAATGAAATGGTAATATTTAACATTTCTAATATTATAAGAACATATGCTAAATGATGTTATAATTATCACAATGATAAATTTGTGCATTTAATATGATTGATAAAACATTTATCAATTAATATATACAAATGAACCGAACTGAAAATTTACTAATAGAAATATAACAACTACTTAAGAGTTCACGACCCGTAAATTAATCGCTTTGTATTTGAATATTTAAATAATTTTTAAATATTTAAATAATTTTTAAATATTTAAATAATGGATTTTAATAATCAAATAAACATAATTTAAATATTAATTAATGATATTAAAATCATTTTTAAATTTTGTTTACAAAACTAAAGAGTTCAAAGAAAAACAGAAAATGTGACTGAAAATTGTTTTCCGAATTTTCGACGTTTCATCGTATAAAAGTTATTTGAAATGTTATACACGCTTTCTTATATATATGCACACATAGACTAATTATATAATTATGGGTTAAGATAGTATAATTAGGTTTAATTAAGTTAATTAACTTAAGATAATAATGATGTGACACTTTGGCAACTAAATAAAAAATAAATAGAAAATAGTCACATCAGGGGAGACTTGATTTGATATTTTGGCAACTAAATAAAAAAAATAGAACATAGTCACATCTGGGAGACATGATTTGATATTTTGGCAAATTTAATTTTAAATGCATGTTGGAAAGGTGGGTCATTACGGTTGGTATCAGAGCCAAAAAGTTTGAATTTAGCAATTTGGAACTAATTCTAAAAGTGTTTTACCAATACGGAAATCAAGCCAAAAAGTTCAGTTCGTTTTTGAAAGAAAAGGTTTTGATTCGATTATGGAAATGAATTATTTCTGTAAAGCGAATCACTTATTTGGAAACGATTTATTTGTATAATTAGCACTAAACATCGGAGAAGTAGACTTGTTGTTATTTCGAAAGAAAAGAATAATTGTGAGTTTAACTCACATTTAATTTTATTATATCATATTAATGATGTTAAAATCATTTATTGATTGCTTGTTTGATTTAATTTTCGTTTGGAAAATGGATGACATATTAATTTGATCGTTATAAACCCATATGATTATCTATATATTAGCGGTAACCATTGTTTTGTAGGGAAAATCTATAGAGAGACCCAAAAGGGGTTTCTCGACCATAAATTATTTATTTACATCATTATGTTGTAATATTGATGGTTTATTGAAATTAATTACTGATATTCCCTTTTATATTTTAAATGTCATTATTGTGATTTTCGCTATATCGCCATTTATTAAATTTCAACCCAAGAACCCTATCATATGAACTTAAGCTTGTATTTCCAGTAAAAAATATATTGAAAATTTATTAATCATTTTGGTTAATGATAGTTTAAACTAATTAATCTTTTAAATTAATTAATTTGAGAGTAATTAACTAGTTTAATAAATGATGATTAAAAATTGGTTTATCTTTAGATTTTATTCATCATTTTTGCTAGTGATGTTTTATACTTAATTAATCGTTTTAACTAATGATTATTTGAGTTCAATTAATTCTTTTAATTAAGGATAATGGAGTTTAATTAATTTGTAGAACTCAATTAATTATTTTAATTAATGATGATGGGATTCAACTAATTATTTCAATTAAGGATAATTGAAATTAATAATTATTTAATGATATCTAAAAGTAATTAATCATTTTAAATAATGATAATTGAATTTTATTAATCATTTTGATTAATGATTGTTTTAAATTTAATTAATTTTTTTAACTAAGGATTTTTGGAATTTAGTTAAATCGTTTTAATTAATGATGTTTTATAATTAAATAAATCATTTTAACAAATAATATTTTAATTAATCGGTTTGACTAATGAAGTTTGGATTTAATTAATCCGATTAATTTATGATTATTTTGAACTAAATATTAGAATTACTTATCATTTTAATTAATGATGTTTGGGATTAATTATTCATTTAATTAATGACTATTTGAATTTAATAAAAAAAATTAATTGATTGATTTAATAAAGGTGATTAAAGTAAGTTAACTAGTATAATAAAAATTGCTTTAATAAACTGATTTAAAGTTAAAAGACTGATTTAATAAAGATTTTAAAGTTAATTTACCAATGTTATAAAAGTGTTTGGAAATAATTACCTATTTTATTATAGATAATGAATTGTTTATTTAAAGGGTGATGACATGGCATGCATGTAGTGGAGGTTATGTCCTTTAAGAGTAGTTTGGTAATTTGATTTATCCATTAGTATGAAAGGTTAATTTCCTAATTCTTTTTCTTATTTTTCTCGTTTCTATCTTCATTTTCAAAACTTCATGAAAACTTTCTCTAAGTTTTCATGGCTTCCATAAATTTCTAAAATTTAAAAACCTTGGTTTCATCCATTTTTAAAACCCTTAAGTGTTGTTTAAAATCCTTTCATCCACTTCTACAACAACTCCTTCATAAAACAAGTCCTGTAACAACTAGTATTTTTGATAATTAAAAATATTAAATTAAATAAGATTTTGAAATTTAATATTGTGAGAAATTAAAATTTATGATTTATAAATGGAAAGGATTATTAGAATGTAATTTAATAATGTTGGAATCTCGATTTTACATCGTTTTGATTGTGGCAAACTATATAAATAAATATTTGTGTGTACTAATCACTTATGTAGGAAATTCGATGCAGATTCATATTCAGAATATTTTGAAGCTGATAGCCCTTTGTTTAGAGTCTTATATTATTTAGAAATATGTTAAAATCTCTCCTGAAATGATATATATATATATATATATAAACATATACACACATGCACTACCCTACACAAAAGGCTGAAACAGCCGGCTGAATGGATTCATTCAGCCGTCTGATTGCTGAAACAAATTTATGGTTTCACAATATTCAGCCGGCTGAATGAGTTTATTCAGCCGGCTGTTTTAGGCCAAAAATGCCTATTTCCTTGCTGTTTACGATTTTATCAAATTCGGAAGGCTGAACAAATAATTTCAGCCGGCTGAATATTTTTCAACAACTATTTTATGAAAAGACACTTCTCTTCATCGAGGAGAAACATCTTCAAACCAACAGTTGCACCTGTTTCTTTTCAACATTGCCTTTCATCAATGGTTGCAACTCTTTAAACTCTATAAATAGATTTCAGAATTCAAACAAAAATTACAATAACTGATTTTAGTATTCTTGAATTCGTATCTCTTAATCTCTATTTTCAAACTACACTCAAACTGCTTACATTCTCTGATCGTTGATCACTCTATCTTCCACAATTCTCAAAGCACATTACACTATATATATATATATCATAAAGGAGAAGATTATAGGAAGATTGTACTTAATTGACTTATCAGTGCTATTCATAGAGCACACTACAGTCAGATACCTTTGTTATTTGTAAAGAAGTCATGTTCGGTTGCTCAGGCGGTAGAAGTCCTATTCGGTTGCTTAGGCGGTAGAAGTCATGTTCGGTTGCTCACGCGGTGTAAACCTATTCCTCCGGGTTAAGTGAGGGTTGCAAGTTTAATTCCAGAAGGAGTCTGAGACTGGATGTAGAACGGGAGTTCGAACCACTATAAAAATCTCTGGTGTCATTTACTTTACTGCTTTAATTATCTACTTACTTAGTTTATATTCCGCACAAGTAGTTTTTCCATATTGCACGATCTTATAGCACAATCACTTTCATTTGGTATCGGAGCAAGGCCATCATATAACCGTAAAAAAGTTATCTGATATTGTTTTAATATGGAAAACAACACCAGCACTGTTGCTAACACTACCTTTTTAGAAGGTCAATCTACTGCACGACCACCTCTATTTAATGGAATAAACTATAAATATTGGGCTACTAGAATGAGAATTTATATACAAGCAAGTAGTTATGAAACCTGGAACATTATGCAATCTGAATATATTATTCCTACTACTGAATATTCAACATGATCTAACATGCAAAAATTAGATGCTGCTGCAAATGCTTAAGCTATGAATATTATATTGTGCATTAGACAAAAATGAGTTTAATAGAATAAGCATGTGTAAAACTGCTCATGAAATTTTGCGTACACTTAATGATACACATGAAGGAACTAACAAAGTCAAACAAATTAAAATTTCTATGCTTAAAAATCAGTTCCAGAATTTTAAAATGAAGCAAGATGAGACTATAAATGAAATGTACTCTAGATTTCAAGATATATATCATTCTTTGATAGCATTAGGAGAAACTTACATAGATTTTGATATTGTTTCAAAAATCCTCAACTCACTAACGGATGAGTGGGAACGAAAAGTCTTAGCAATCGAAGAAGCTAACGACATTTCGACCATAAAACCAGAAGAGTTGATTGGAAATCTAATGTCTTATGAAGTTAATCTCACGCCAAAACGAGTATAGGCTCAAGATATGAAAAATAAGCATTCCAGGCAGAAAAAGATGAATCAGATTCAAATGAAGAAGATATGGCGTTCATTGCTAAAAAATTCAAAAAGTTTTTGAAATTTAGAAAGAGCAACAAATTTAGAAATAACAAGAACAGCTCCATCAACAATAACAACACCAACAAACCATCATCATCTGCTCTAGAATGTTATGAATGTCACAAGAAAGGTCACATCAAGAAAGACTGTCTTGAGAAAAAGAAAGACAAATATAAGCACAAAAAGGACAAATTCAAGAAGAAAGCTTTCTCTGTCACATGGGACGATACAGAATCATCTTCATCATCAGATAGTGACTCGGACAATGATTCAGAACAAGCCAACATTTGCTTTATGGCCACAAAAGATGAGGTAAGTGATCTAACTTTTAATGACCTTTTGGAAATAAATTCAGAATTACTTGACAAACTAAAAGGCAAAAATAGAAAGTACAAAGAAACTCTTAAAAAATTGAATAGAACTGAAATCGAAGTAGAAATGCTAAGAGATGAAAAGAAAATTTTAGAATAAGAACTCCAAGTTACTCAATAATCTTGTTCTAATATGACATCTCAACTTTCTCTGCTAAGTCAAGAGATAGAAACTCAGAAAGAAAAAAATGATGCTTTATTAATTGAAAATCATGACCTTAAAGCAAATATCAAGATTTTAGAGTGAGATAACTCAAGCTTTAAAACAAAGTTAGAAGACATTACTAAAAATGTTTCTAATTTTAATAAAGATAGAGAAAATTTTTCCAAAATTATAGAAAATTCTCAAACTTTTTCAAATAAAAGAGGACTAGGATATAAACAATCCTCTAAAATTATTCCAAAGAAAAAGAATTCTTCATATAAAAGGAATAATAAAGTTGAAAAACCTAGTTCTAAAATTTCAAAATTTACTACATCAATTAAAATTTGGATTCCTAAAACAAATAATTCTTCAATTAGAAATAAGTATATAGATTATTTTATAAAAACTGTTCATAAAAACAACTATTTTGTTTTCAAAAGGAATTCTGAACCCTCTTGGGTTTGGCTTCCTAAGACCTAACTTTTAGGACCCAAAATAAAAGGGTGGGTACCAATGTTATCTCTGTATTTTGCAGGTACCATCCAAAAAGAGAGGTAAATGGATACTAGACAGTGGTTGCTCAAAACACATGACAGGAAACAAAGGAATGCTAACAAACATTAATTACTCAGATGGAGGTTCTGTCACATTTGGAGATAATTCCAAAGGATATTTCATCGGCAAAGGCGATGTGAGCAATAACGGTATATCTAATTTAATTCTTATTATAGATGTCTTATTAGTTAAAAATTTGAAGCATAATTTACTTAGTATCAGCCAAATATGTGACAAAGGATTCAATATTTCCTTTTCTGAAAATAAGTGTAGCATTTTTGATCAAAATAAAAATCTTATTTTTGAAGGTTTTAGAGATAAAAATATTTATGTTTTAAATATGAATATAAATTATAATACAAATATGATTTTAATAGCCAAAGAAAATGATCCTTGGTTATGGCACAAAAGATTTTGTCATATTAATTTCAAAACTACAAATAAATTATCTAAAAATAATTTAGTAAAAGGTTTACCAAAAATGGACTTTAAAGTATATTTGTGATACTTGTCAATTAGGAAAATTATCAAAATCATCCTTTAAATCAAAGAAAAATATTTCTACTGTACAACCACTAGAACTATTACATTTAGATCTCTTTGGTCCAACTCAAATTCAATCTATAAATCATAGTAAATATGTGTTTGTTATAGTAGATGATTTCTCAAGATATACTTGGACTATTTTCCTAAAAAATAAAAGTGATACTTTTGAAAATTTCAAGAATTTTGCAAAGAAAATTCATAATCTCAAAAATTAAAAATATTAGAAGTGATCATGGAGGTGAATTTGAAAATGAAGCTTTTGAACATTTTTGTAATAAAATGGGAATTTATCATAATTTTTCTTTTCCTAAAACACCACAACAAAATGGAGTTGTAGAAAGGAAAAATAGAACGTTACAAGAATGTGCAAGAACTTTGTTAAATGGAAGCACATTACCAAAACATTTCTGGGCAGAAGCTGTAGCAACTGCTTGCTATGTTCTAAATTGTGTTTCCATCCGACCTTTAACAAAACACACTCCATATGAACTTTTTCATCAAAGAAAACCAAACATTTCATATTTTAAAACTTTTGGTTCAAAATGTTTTATCTTAAACACAAAAGATCAGGTTGGAAAATTCGATCAAAAATCCGATGAAGAAATCTTCGTAGGATATTTAGAATGAAGCAAAGCTTATCGAATTTTCAATAAAAGAACAAAAAAAATCGAAGAAACACTTCATGTTTCATTTGATGAAAATTTCAAATTTAATAATAATTTTAAGGATGATGAAGATATACCTAACACGGTCACAAATACGGTTACTCAAAATAATTTTGAAGAAGATGAAAACATTGTTTATAATTTTTAAGAAAATGAAAACATTGTTCATAATGAAAATGAATTAAGATCTCCTCCTAGGATTTTACAAGATCACCCAGTAGAAAATGTCATGGGAGAAACTGATACACATGTTAGAACCAGAAATCAACTTAATCAAATGGGCCATGTAGCTTTTCTTTCTAAAATCGAACCTAAAAATGCAAAAGAAGCGTCTACTGATGACTATTGGATTATAGCTATGAAAGAAGAGCTAAACCAATTCGAACGAAACGAAGTTTGGGAACTAGTTCCTAGACCAAGTGATCAAACAGTCATTGGTACTAAATGGGTTTTCAAAAATAAAGCAGATGAACAAGGTAATATAACTAGGAATAAAGCTAGATTAGTTGCACAAGGATATAATCAAGAAGAAGGAATTGACTATGAAGAAACATTTGCTCCAGTTGCACGACTTGAAGCAATACGTATCTTACTGGCTTTTGCATGTTTTCATAATTTCAAACTTTATCAAATGGATGTTAAAAGTGCTTTCTTAAATGGTTATATAAAAGAAAATGTTTTTGTTGAACAACCTCCGTTTTCACACATGAAAAATTTCCAGACCACATCTATAAACTTAAGAAAGCCTTATACAGTCTAAAACAAGCACCCCGTGCTTGGTATGTACGTCTTAAGAGCAATCTAATAGATTCTGGTTTTGAAATTGGGAAGGTTGATCAAACTCTTTTTATTAAAATAACTAAAAAGAGAATTTTAATTATTCAAATTTATGTAGATGATATTATTTTTGGCTCTACAAATGAAAAATTATGTCAGGAATTTTCCAAAATAATGACCAAAGAATTTGAAATGTCACATATGGGAGAATTATCTTATTTTCTCGGATTACAGATTAAACAAATAGAAAATGGAATTTTTATTAATCAAGAAAAGTATTGTAATAATCTAATTAAACGCTTTAATATGGAAAATACTTCTGCTAAACCAACTCCAATGAGTACAAAGTTCATCTCGATAGAGATGAAAGTGGCAAAAGTGTTGACCAAAAATTATATCGAAGTATAATTGGATCGTTACTTTATCTAACTGCTAGTAGACCTGACATAATGATGAGTGTTTGTTTATGGCTCGATTCCTAAAGAATCACATATGCGAGCAGTAAAACGCATATTGCGTTATCTAAGCAAAACCAAATATTTTGGACTTTTCTATCCAAAAGAATGTCCTTTCGAGTTAGTTTCATTTAGTGACGCTGACTTTGGAGGATGTCGGATGGATCAGAAAAGTACTAGTGGGACTTGTCACTTCATTGGACAATCCTTAGTCTCTTGGTTTAGCAAGAAACAAAATTGTGTTTCACTTTCAACTTGTGAGGCGGAATATATTTCTACTGCCTTAGCTTGTGCTCAAGTCATTTATATGCAACAAACACTTCAAGATTTTGATGTTAATTTATCTAAATCAACATTTTTTTGTGATAATACTAGTGCTATAAACTTATCCAAAAATCCTGTCAATCACCCACGAACTAAACATATTGACATACGTCATCATTTTATTCGTGATAATATTGGAAAGGATTTAGTCAGACTGGAATTTGTATCCTCTGAAAATCAATTGGCATATATATTTACAAAACCTTTAAATGAAAATATCTTCATAAAATTAAGAAGAGAATTAGGAATTGTATCCATAAAGGAATTATAATTTAAAAAAAAATTCAAGACTCGAACTCGGGATCTCTTACTTGGAAATCTGGTGCTCTACCACTATACTACTCTTTTCTTTACAACCAAATTTGGTTTACATTCTATTTTTATTTTATTTTTTTTACCTTACATTTTTAACTTCTTTACAACCATTTTTTTCTCTTGTTCTTAAGAGCCTAACCACCAATCTTGTTTCTATTTATATGACCCTCTTACATATAAATACCTCTACTTCTCTTCTTTCTTTTGCAATCAATTAAAAAAAATAGTTTCAACTCTCTTATTCAAAAATGTCTTCCCAGCATAATTCTAAATCCTTTGCACTATCATATTATTCTCCTAGTTCAGGATCGGTGAATTTACCTACTCCAACACTGATTTATGAACCAGTACCAATTGTTCCTCCTTCTACTCACACGGGTTACACTCCACCCAGTAAAAGAACAAGACGGTCTCTATTTTTTGGTTCACCATCTACCGAAGAAAAGATAAATGACATTCATCACTACCAAAGGGAAACGCTGGAATTACAGCGCGAACTTTATTATGAACAAAAAGTTAACGCCAAGCGTTTAAACTTTTTGGAACAAGTCGCATTGAAATTCTGTGGTTCCTCATCCAAAAGCACGGTTCATCAACCATCTCCCATTTGTTCTCCATCCCGACGCAATCCTAGGGAACTATCGCCGCAGCATCCACCAATATCTCTGAATTCATGGGAATGCGGCAATAGATGGTCACCACTCAGGCCATTTTAAGAGAACACAAAAATAGAGCAGGATGAATATCACACTCCAAGCTCCTCTTCCAAATCTGTTTAAAAGTTTTTGTTAATATGTAATCTTGTTTGTTTATTCAAAAATATTCACATTGTTCTTTTAATAATAATACTTGTTATAAAAGTAAAAGGCAGCCATATGTTTTCACGAAATTCAGCCGGCTGTCTATACTCAAACAGACGGCTGAATATTATCTAGGAATAATTTTCTTCCCAGATTCAGACGGCTAGATCACTTCAAAAAGCCGTCTGAATCAGATCAAAAATGAACTGTTTTATTGCGGGAAGAAATTCAGACGGCTGTTTACAGTGAAACAGCTGGCTGAATTCTTCCTGAGGCATTTTTTTTAACTGGCCCTACACTTTTTCTTCCAACTTTACCCTTACTTTTCACCTACCTATATATATTCATCTTTTACCTTTTACCCATTCACTTCAGAACCTAGCACATCTTTTTCAAATTTTCAACTTTTACTCTTCATTTTTTAAAACCTCTAATGGCTCCTAGATCAAAACGCACAAGGGAATCTGCCTCAGGTCTTTCCGAAGATTAGATTCGTCGATGGCTTTGGAATGATGTTTCAGTCTTCCGCTTCAATTCCATGAAAAATTATAGCATCTTTGAAGGGGCTTTCATGAAGTTCCTGGATTTCGCGGCTTGCCGTATTAGAGAATTGGCCGAGCAATTCCACTTTGATAATCTCATAGGGTATGCTCCCAATAGTGTTAAAACTAATCATCTTTTGATCAAACTCTTTCTTGCAAATCTGAATCTAGACCACCATAATCCTCAAAATCGACAAGATTGTGTTTGGTCAATAGTTTATGGCACTAAAATCTTTTTGCCTTTACAAAGATTAGACAATATTTTTAATTTTCCATTTCAAGGTGTTGATATAGATGATATTGAAGTTGATATGGATCATAGAGATGAAGTTTCACATCATTTCTTGTCCGATCACCTTACTGATTTAAGTGCATTAAAATTTAGCACCTTAAAGCCACAAGCACGCCTTATTCATTGTGCTTTCATTCGCTCCTTACAACCTCAAACGGGAAGTTATGAAAAAGTTTATAAAAGAGATTTTCAAGCCCTCTATTCAATCTACTCCAACCAACAAGTAAATTGGGGCAAAATCATTTAAGATGAATTTCAAGACATCACAATCCGAAGAAAATATAAGACCATTCATTATGGTGCTTATATTCTGCGTATCCTTCTCAACTTCGGCATTCCAATGCTCGACTCCGAGTTTTCAAGCATTATTGAGTTAGGCGCAAAAACCTTAGGATTGATGGGTCTTCCTCACCGGCGTCTTCCACAACAAATCATTTCTTTTCAAGAATGGTCTCACAATGTTCAACAAGGTGTTCCACAACCTCGTGACACTAGTATTGCCTCCTCTTCGCATACCCAACACGAAGAAGAAGAAGAGGACGATGACTCCATTCAAGTTGTTGGCCCAGAAACTTCTTCCAGACAAGCTATCATCACTCTCTCCCAAAATCAATCAAAACTTCATCGGGAAATTAAAACTCTTGAAAAGAAGACGGACAAGAAATTCAACTCCATAAAAGGATTTCTTAATAGGATATGGGATAAAATTTCTTGTTCTGGTTCTACATCCACCGAAGCTTACAACCCATCTCCCTTTCAATGGTCGTCTTCGAGTTCGGATTCTGATGATGATGAGCCTTCTGTCTCTATTTAGTTTTATTTTTCTTTGTTTTTGCTTCAATTTGTAATTTTTCTTTTCAAAATTCTATGGTTCTCTATCTAGTTATTTTAAATGTTGTATGAATATTGTTATTCTCTTTTGGTAATGACATCTCGAGTATGGGTATTAATCCTTGCTTTAAAATGTTTCTATGCATTTATTTCTTTCTTTTTGTCGATGACAAAGGGGGAGAAAGTTAGCTTAAATTATTGTGCATATTGACATGGGGAGTAGCAATCTTAAAGTAAGTATTTATGTAAATATATTATACTTATATAGTTGTCATCATCAAAAAGGGGGAGAATGTTGGAATCTCAATTTTACATCGTTTTGCTTGTGACAAACTATATAAATAAATATTTGTGTGTACTAATCACTTATGCAGGAGATTCAATGCAGATTCATAGTCAGAATATTTTTAAGCTGATAGTCCTTTGTTTAGAGTCTTATATTATTTAGAAATATGCTAAAATCTCTCCTGAAATGATATATATAAAAACATATACACACATGCACTACCCTACACAAAAGGCTGAAACAGTCGGCTAAATGGATTCATTCAGTCGTCTGATTGTTGAAACAAATTTATGGTTTCACAATATTCAGCCGGCTGAATGTGTTTATTCAGCCGGCTATTTTAGGCCAAAAATTGCATATTTCCTTGTTGTTTACGATTTTATCAAATTCAGAAGGCTGAATAAATAATTTCAGCCGGCTGAATATTTTTCAACAGCTATTTTATGAAAAGACACTTCTCTTCATCGAGGAGAAACATCTTCAAACCAACAGTTGCACCTGTTTCTTTTCAACATTGCCTTTCATCAGTGGTTGCAACTCTTTAAACTCTATAAATAGATTTCAGAATTCAGACAAAAATTACAATAACTGATTTTAGTATTCTTGAATTCTTATCTCTTATTCTCTATTTTCAAACTGCACTCAAACTGCTTACATTCTCTGATCGTTGATCACTCTATCTTCCACAATTCTCAAAGCACATTACACTATATATATATATCATAAAGGAGAAGATTATAGGAAGATTGTACTTAATTGACTTATCAATGCTATTCAAAGAGCACACTACAGTTAGATACTTTTGTTATTTGTAAAGAAGTCTTGTTTGGTTGCTCAGGCGATAGAAGTCCTATTCGGTTGCTTAGGCGGTAGAAGTCCTGTTCGGTTGCTCAGGCGGTGTAAACCTATTCCTCCGAGTTAAGTGAGGGTTGCTAGTTTGATTCCAGAAGGAGTCTGGGACTCGACGTAGAACGGGAGTTCGAACCAGTATAAAAATCTCTGGTGTCATTTACTTTACTGCTTTAATTATTTACTTACTTAGTTTATATTCCGCACAAGTAGTTTATCCATATTACACGATCCTATAGCACAGTCACTTTCAAATAAAGTTGATTTAATGTAACTAATAACTATTTTAATGTAACCTCAATCAATTGAAATAATTGTAACGTTAGTTTGGTTATAATTGTAAATAAAAAATAAAATCAATGAAATTTAATCTCATTAAATATTTCAGTTAATATGAGTTAAGATGATAACTGTAGAATATGAATGTAATAAAATGTAAACTAATATTAATTATATTCATAAGGAAATCGTTGATTTAATTATAAAAATGTAAATAAAAAATAAAAGAATTGTGAAATCTAAATTAATAAATATGTTTTATTTCCATTGTAATTGAACGTTGAATTTAGTGCAATGTTTAAATATTGGATTTAACATGGAAAAATTATTTTAAAAGATTATAAATTCCTATTTGATCAAGAATGATGAAAAGGGTTAACTTTTAAATTTGAATTTAAAGGGATAAAATCAATTTAATAATAATTTATTTAATTAACGTGAAAATAGCCATTTTGGCCACTGTCTCGGATTTCGACGAAACTAGTTTCATCGGATCCGTAAGAGTGAATTATTGTAGGATTTCAAGTTTCGTAGCAATCGGACTTATCGTTTGACCGTGCGAGATTAAAACACGTAGAAATCAATTGATGGAATTTAAATGAATATAATTTGATTTTGAAAGCTAACTTCTATATACAATGGAATTAGGGTTTGAAACTAGTTCCATTGAGTTTAAAAATATCAAAAACCTATATTTTGATATATGGGATTGTAACAACCCGCATATTTTACGATTCTATATTAAAATATTTTATTTAAATATAGCATCGTTCAGTGGAATATAGTTCGAAAAGCTACTTTTTGCAAATAGTCGAATTAGGACTCGAGACCACTTCCATTGAGTTTAAAATGTCATTTGTGACCTTTTTGAGTATAAACATTGATACGTTTGGAGTTGAGTGAATTTTGCTATTTTTCACTTAGGGGTTTGGGTTTGGGTTTCAGCCCAATAACCTAACATAAGACCCTAGCTCCACGCCCTCTTCTCTTCATTCACTTTCATTTCCTAATACCTTCAAGCTTTAGCAAAAATGGGGGAAGAGAAAAGGAATTAGAAATTCCTAAGCCCTTGATTCATTTGCAAACTCAAGTTATAGCTCAAAAATCAAAGAGAAGCTTAGGTAAGCATCCTCTTCATCTTCTCCAACTCATTCTCTCTTCAATTTCAGAAATTTCCTAAACCTAACTTAGGAAATGTTCTTCGTTTGAGCTTAGATTCAAGCTTCTTGGGTTGAAGTGAAGAGTGGTTGATCTTTCCTTTATGATTAAGCTTCTCATTCATTGTTTTTGGGTTTAAAGGTGAGATTTTATCTCACATCTATGCCTATAACTATCTTTGATTGTTAGGTATGAATTCCTAACATCTTTACATGTTCATTTGATTTTGATTTTGATTTGGATTGATTTGGTGAATATTCCAATTTTTGGTTTTTAAGTCCAATTTTGTGAAAATCCTTTTAAGGATGTTTGAACATGTTTTTGGTGAAGCATCAAAGAGCCTATAGGGCTGGGTTGCCAATTGGCGTAAACCCCTAGCACCCATTGCTCGTCCGATCGCGATTTGTTGGAGTTTTTCCCCACAAAGGGGGCTAGGCTAATTCTGCTCTGGTAGCAGGTTCAGTCGACTGAACCAGTAGGTCAGTTGACTGATCCAGTAGGTCAGTTGACTGAACCAGAACCCAGGAATTTGCCTGGGTCTGTGTCAGTCGACCGACCTTCTGGTTCAGTCGACTGACCCTGGGGCAGAAAACTACGTACCCCTGTGTCAGTTGACTGACACCCTGGGTTAGTCGACTGACCTGGAAACATAAAGTTTCCAGGCACTGGGCCAGTCGACTGACCCCCTGGTTCAGTCGACTGACCTGCTTGTTTCAGTCTATTTTGCTTGAGGTTCCAGTTTTTATCGATTCGTGATTATCCGATTTGTTGTTATCATTTATTATCTACTCTGATGACTTCTTTTTTGGGATTTTTGAGGATATCCATTTTGATGGATTCAGTATCGATTTCTTTGGATTGGATTCACATCTTCGTATGTGAATTTTTTATGATTAATTGTTTTTACAATCATTTCTGTGATTTGTCACTTTAAAATACAAAGGTTTTTATACTAGTAGTAAATATTCAACTCTTTTACAAAGATGATTTCAACTCTATTTTTAATACAAAGCTCATTTATAAAACTGTTTTCTAATCTATTAGTATATACAAACCTTTACCTCATTCGTGTGAGAAATCTAATTAAACGGCTTAGTAAAACAAGTGGTATGAAACGCTTGCGTTTACTTCGTCGGTCAATTCTTGCACTTGTTCGATTGAACTCTTGTGACAATTTTCGAGTGGAAGTCTACAATCTGTTCGTAAATATTTGAGTTAAGCTAGTGGTTATGGGACATGAAGCTAAACTCTTATATTTACTAGCTTAGTGTAATTTACACTTATTTTCGAGTGGAAGCCTATAGTCTGTTCGTAAATATTTGAGTTAAGCTAGTCGTTATGGGACATGAAGCTAAACTCTTATATTTACTAACTTAGTGTAATTTACACTTGTCGATCATTGATGATCATTTTGTGATATAGACTAGCGATGTGCGATGTCTCTTTGTTTGTGTGGGGACTTATAACCCCGTTTGTGGAACTTCAGTTCAATTTGGTGGGGTAGTGACCCATGGTCTTTGGACCGTTCGTGGAGCAATCGGCTCAATCAGTCTGTGCATGAGTCATATCTTTTAGGGTGCGTCGATGTTTGGCTCATTTATCCGTGTGGGGAACTGTACCATGACCGAATCTGTGCATGAGGCGTATCTTTTAGGGTGCGTCGATGTTCGGTTCATTTATTGGGTTAGCGACCCATGGAATAGCATTCCGTTTGTGATACACGTGTTGGTGAGTTTTCATGCTCCCGTTTGTGATAGACCTTCCCCCTTTGTGATTTCTGGATTTCTAGTTGATGATTTCTAGAATTTGTGGTTCACCACTTTTCGTGATTGGCAATGATATGTTTGTCAATATATTTTTGGTTTGGTGAATAAAATAAAGAATATGACATTCTTTTTGGTGCTTTGAGATTCTTGAGATATTGTATGATTTTGTTGTTGTTTAAAGTATACTGTCACTATATGACATTATTGTTATCATACGTTTTTGTTATATCTCTTCTTATATCTCATTTTATATATGATAATTATAGCTAGACTGATCTGTTTATTATTTTCTTCTTAAATAATACTCGGGTCAGACCGAGGTATTTCAGGTGCTCATGCTTGACTTCTTATCAGGATCCTTCACCTGATTTTTAGGCTAAGTACTTTAGATCAGTAGTTTTTGTTATTATACATTTGAGATATAGACTCCTTGATGTATAATTGTTCTTTTGTCTAGCACTTGTATCCATTCTTTTGTGATGTAGTGGATCTTGTTTTACCACTACTTTGATGTACACTTTTATGTGTTATATTCATATCTGATTCCGCCTTTGTGATATGAATATCTATGACTGATTTGTGTTATGTTTATTTCTATATTTGTTTCCGAAGTCCACATAGGCACTGTGTGGTAGCTTTGAGTTTGTATTTGATATGTCGGATTTCCTCTAGAAATGAAATGTAAGTTATATTATCTGACATATCGGTACTCGCACAAAGCAATCACACGGAGGGTCGTTCCTCAACAGCCTTATTCTTCGTGCTAGTCGACGGCATTACCCCATAGTGTCCTTGGCTAGCGTGAGTATAGAGGTGGGGCGTCACAGCATGGTATCAGAGCCAAACTTCGGAACAATGTAGAATAATCTAGAAAGGATCATTGTCCTAAGTCTTTCTTAGGAATCGTGCCATAGGATTTAATTCGAGTCTTCATACTGTTCTATCCTATTTTCTTTTGTGATGCCTTGCTTTATCAATCAAGTTTGTTTGATATTCATTTTGTGAATAACCTTTTTCCTCTTCTTTCTTTCTTAAAGAAGAGAAATGGTTAGATCTGGTAGTCCCAGTGCCGGTCAATCCAGTAGTCCTTCTCTAGATGGCGTATTCATGTCTGCCCAACAACTTTTGGATCTTGTAAAGAATCATAGGTTTATATGTGCTTTGAGTAAGAACCCTGAAAAGGTTTTACCTCTGAAATTAGAAGTGCCTTTCGACCAATTTGTTGATATCACTCTTCGACTAGAAGAGGCCGATAAAGAAAGTGATGTTGACGTTGTGGATGCCAAACAAAACTTCAACATCAACAAGAAAAGGTATATTAAGTTCAAAAGCCCTAATCCCAACAAGAAATGGAAGCAGGCAATTTCGGTAGCAAAGACTCCTACCTCTAGTCATGGACAATGCTACAATTGTGGTTCTATGGACCACTATGCAAGCGAGTGTCTGCAACCCCTCTATTGTTGCTATTGCAAAAGTTTGAGTCATCATATACTGCGTGTCCCATACTTCAAGCAAGAAGGAGGGAAAACTAAAGGTTGTGCAAGCCTCTACTAGCACTTCTCTTGGTCAAGGTAATTATCATTCTGTCCTTGACGATATTTGTTTTGTGATTATCTTATTCGAGTTTCTTTTGATTTGGGTTCATCTCATTATTTTATATCAAAAGAACTTGATGATTCTTTCTCTTTTAATATTATGGGTTTGATGATTTCATTGAAGATTGCAAATCCGGTTGGTGGATCCGCAACACTCAGTTTACTTTATGGAAAATGTCAAGATTATTTTATGTGATTATTCTTTTCGAGCTGATTTGCATGTTATGCGTTACTTAGGCTTCGAAATTGATTTTTTTTGGAAAGGATTGGCTTAATCATTTTGAAGCCCACACCCTATATCCTGAGCGGGCAATCTATCTTCGACATCCTTAATCTGTTAAGCAGATTTCTATTTTTTCTTAATGATTTCGATTTCCAATTTGATGACATCATTTTATTCTTTAAACCCACTTGATGAGGAAAGTGTTATTTCTCTCATTCATGTAGTTTGTGAATTTTTCGGTATATTTGAGCTTGTCTTAGGATTACCACCTAAGCAATCTATTGTGTGGTGCTAAGGTCTTTTCACCTCGACCTTGCCACCGGTTTTCATCAGCTACGAGTTGCGGAGGATAGCATTCCACTTACCGCATTCAGCACTCGTTATGATTCTTGTGAGTGGTTCGTTATGTCATTCGGTTTGACGAACCTTCTACCTTATTTCATCCATCTTATGAATTGAGTATTCTACGAATATCTCGATGAGTTTATCCTTGTATTTATTGATTATGGATGAAAACAACAATTTAAAATTTGCAAATCTTTTTAATAAGATATTTATAAGTATGATTGGATTTTGTTCTTAAAACGAGCAAAGAATATTTGTAAATTTTCTAAGAGACATGTTTATCATATAGAAGATGATTTTGTGTTATTTTGCCCATTGAGTGCTTTAAGAATTCTGGTCAATGCGCTTGATCAACGTTATCGATAAGAATCTCCTAAACGCTTTGATGAGACAGTCAAACACAGTAAATTCTTGTAATAAGTACATTTTTATAAAAAAAAGATGATTACATTTAAGTTAATCATAATTTTGAATGTCTTAGCTTTTCGGGAAAGAGGATCATTTAAAAGAATTCTTTTCCAATGCTTTTATGCTTTTATTCTTGTGATTCCCGAAGGGAACCATGAATTGATTGTTTATACCGATACTAGTCATATTGGTTTTGGTGTCGTTCTCTTGCAAAAGGGAATGTGTTATCACATATGCTTCTTGACAATTAAAGCTTGTCGAGACTAGATATGCCACTCATGATCTAGAGCTCGCGGCTATTGTTTTCGCTCTTCGAATTTGGCTCATTATCTTTTGGGAGAGAAATTTGTTCTCTACTCCGATCATAAATCTTTGAAATATTTATTTTCTCAAAAGGAACTTAATTTGCGTCAACAACGTTGGCTCGAGTTCCTTGCATCTTATGATCTTGATATTCTTTATACTCTGGGAAAGGGTAATCGTGTCGCCGATGCCCTTAGCCGAAAGCAACAAGTAGTTGTTTCTATGTTGATATCCGAATGGAATGATCTCGAGACTTTATCCACTTGCGAGATTCGAGATCGTGAATCCAATTCATGTTCACCTCTTGTCTTGTGTAGCCTTGAGGCTCAACCTTATTTTGGACCGTACCTCTTTTGCCTAAACTCTATGTCAAAGAAAATTTTAAATTGCATGGAGTTCCTACTTCTATTGTTATCAATCATGATCCATTATTTTACTAGTGGATTTTGGTAAGGTCTTCAAAAGCTTTGGGAACAAAGCTTAATTTTAGCACCGCATATCGTCCTCGATTCGATGGACAAATAGAGCGTGTGAATCAAATTCTTGAAGATCTCCTTCATGCATGTTTTCTTGATTTTGGTGGAAGTTGGGAAGATCATATTTCTCTTGTTGAGTTTTCCTATAATAATAGCTTCCAATCTAGTATTGGTATGGCACCTTTCGAGGCACTTTATGGAAGGCCATGCCGATTTCCTTCGTGTTGGCTTGAAGCCGGTGAGAAGCTGGTTTTAGGTTCAGATTTTATTGGTGTTCATTTGTGTTTCACCTACAAGGGGTGTTGTGCGTTTCAGTCGATCGGGAAAGTTAGCACCTCGATATGTTGGTCTATTTCACATCACCGAACGTATTTGTTCCGTGGCTTATCACCTTTTATTACCGGCTCAATCTTTTGCTATTTATAACGTTTTCCACATCTCTCTACTACGGAAATACCTTAGGGATTCCGATTTTTATTCTTGAGCCCGGTGTAATTGAAGAAATTGAAGTTTCACCAAATTTGACTTATGAGCAATATTCTATTCGTATCATTACTTCAGAGGTTAAACGCCTTCAAAATAAAGATGTTCTTCTTGTGAAAGTTCAATGGTCCTCAAATCCTAAGGATTTCTCTTGGGAATCTTGAGAATTCATTGAGCAAACACATCCGTACTTACTCTTTCGTGTTCTTTATGGTGAACTTCTTATTTCAAATTTTCTTTTGTGTTGATATGCTTTTATGGTTGTTACTCCTTATTTTCTTCTTAAGTATTGCGAGGACGCAATTACTTTAAGGAGGGGAGTCTATAACAACCCGCATATTTTACGATTCTATATTTAAATATTTTATTTAAATATAGCACCGTTAGTCGGATTATAGTTCAAAAAGATACTTTTGCAAATAGTCGAATTAGGACTCGAGACCACTTCCATTGAGTTCAAAATGTTGTTTGCGACCTTTTTGAGTATAAACATCGATATGTTTGGAGTTGAGTGAATTTTGCTATTTTTCACTTAGGGCTTTGGGTTTGGGTTTCAGCCCAATAACCTAACAGAAGACCCTAGTTCCACCCCCTCTTCTCTTCATTCACTTTCATTTCCTAATACCTTCAAGCTTTAGCAAAAATGGGGGAAGAGAAAAGGAATTAGAAATTCCTAAGCCCTAGATTCATTTGCAAACTCAAGTTTTAGCTCAAAAATCAAAGAGAAGCTTAGGTAAGCATCCTCTTCATCTTCTCCAATTCATTCTCTCTTCAATTTCAGAAATTTCCTAAACCTAACTTAGGAAATGTTCTTCTTTTGAGCTTAGATTCAAGCTTCTTGGGTTGAAGTGAAGAGTGGTTGATCTTTCTTTTGTGATTAAGCTTCTTATTCATTGTTTTTGGGTTTAAAGGTGAGATTTTTATCTCACATCTATGCCTATAACTATCTTTGATGGTTAGGTATGAATTCCTAACACCTTTACATGTTCATTTGATTTTGATTTTGATTGATTTGGTGAATATTCCAATTTTTGGGTTTTAGGTCCAATTTTGTGAAAATCCTTTTATGGATGTTTGAACATGTTTTTGGTGAAGCATCGAAGAGCCTATAGGACTGGGTTTCCAATTGGAGTAAACCCCTAGCGCTCGTTGCTCGTCCGATCATGATTTGTTGGATTTTTGCCCCCACAAAGGGGGCTAGGCTAATTCTGCTCTAGTAGCAGGTTCAGTCGACTAAACCAGAACCCAGGAATTTGCTTGGGTCTGTGTCAGTCGACCGACCTTCTGGTTCAGTCGACTGACCCTGGGGCAGAAAACTACGTACCCCTGTTTCAGGGGTCAGTCGACTGACCTGGAAACATAAAGTTTCCAGGCATTGGGCCAGTCGACTGACCCCCTGGTTCAGTCAATTGACCTACTTGTTTCAGTCTATTTTGCCTATTTTGCTTGAGGTTCCAGTTTTTATCGATTCGTGATTATCCAATTTGTTGTTATCATTTATTATCTACTCTGATGACTTCTTTTCGGGATTTTTGAGGATATCCATTTTGATGGATTCGGTATCGATTTCTTTGGATTAGATTCACGTCTTCGTATGTGAATTTTTGATGATTGATTGTTTTTACAATAATTTATGTGATTTGTCACTTTAAAATACAAAGATTTTTATACTAGTAGTAAATATTCAACTCTTTTACAAAGATGATTTCAACTCTATTTTTAATACAAAGCTCGTTTATAAAACCGTTTTCTAATCTATTAGTATATACAAACCTTTACCTCATTCGTATGAGAAATCTAATTAAACGGCTTAGTAAAACAAGTGGTATGAAACGCCTGCGTTTACTTCGTCGGTCAATTCTTGCACTTGTTCGATTGAACTCTTGTGACAATTTTCGAGTGGAAGTCTACAATCTGTTCGTAAATATTTGAGTTAAGCTAGTGGTTATGGGACATGAAGCTAAACTCTTATATTTACTAGCTTAGTGTAATTTACACTTATTTTCGAGTGGAAGCCTACAGTCTGTTCGTAAATATTTGAGTTAAGCTAGTGGTTATGGGACATGAAGCTAAACTCTTATATTTACTAACTTAGTGTAATTTACACTTGTCGATCATTGATGGTCATTTTGTGATTTAGACTAGTGATGTGCGATGTCTCTTTGTTTGTGTGGGGACTTATAACCCCGTTTGTGGAACTTCGGTTCAATTTGGTGGGGTAGCGACCTATGGTCTTTGGACCGTTCGTTGAGCAATCGGCTCAATGAGTCTATGCATGAGTCGTATCTTTTAGGGTGCATCAATGTTCGGCTCATTTATCCGCGTGGGGAACTGTACCACGATCGAATCTGTGCATGAGGCGTATCTTTTAGGGTGTGTCGATGTTAGGTTCATTTATTGGGTTAGCGATCCATGGAATAGCGTTCCGTTTGTGATACACGTGTTGGTGAGTTTTCATGCTCCCGTTTGTGATAGGCCTTCCTCCTTTGCGATTTCTGGATTTCTAGTTGATGATTTCTAGAATTTGTGGTTCACCACTTTTCGTGATTGGCAATGATATGTTTGTCAATATATTTGTGGTTTGGTGAATAAAATAAAGAATATGACATTCTTTTTGGTGCTTTGAGATTCTTGAGATATTGTATGATTTTGTTGTTGTTTAAAGTATACTTGTCACTATATGACATTATTGTTATCATACGTTTTTGTTATATCTCTTCTTATATCTCATTTTATATATGATAATTATTGCTAGACTGATCCGTTTATTATTTTCTTCTTAAATAATACTCGGGTCAGACCGAGGTATTTCAGGTGCTCATGCTTGACTTCTTATCAGGGTCCTTCACCTGATTTTTGGGCTAACTACTTTAGATCGGTAGTTTTTGTTATTATACATTTGAGATATAGACTCCTTGATGTATAATTGTTCTTTTGTCTAGCACTTGTATCCATTCTTTTGTGATATAGTGGATCTTGTTTTACCACTACTTTGATGTACACTTTTATGTGTTATATTCATATCTGATTCCGCCTTTGTGATATGAATATCTGTGACTGATTTGTGTTATGTTTATTTCTATATTTGTTTTCGAAGTCCACATAGCCACTGTGTGGTAGCTTTGAGTTTGTATTTGATATGTCGGATTTCCTCTAGAAATGAAATGTAAGTTATATTATCTGACATATCGGTACTCGCACAAAGCAATCACACGGAGGGTCGCTCCTCAACAGCCTTATTCATCGTGCTAGTCGACGGCATTACCCCGTAGTGTCCTTGGCTAGCGTGAGTATAGAGGTGAAGCGTCACAGGGATGACCTACTTTCATTTCGGGGATGAAACGGGCTTTTCGGGTCGTTGTTATCGTTTCGACTCAATTCGTTATGTCCATTCATTCATATCCATCTCTGTCTATTTAAATAGATATTTCCTAAAACCCTAGCTGTCTATTCCCATTTCTATACGTACTTCTCATCTGCTCCTTCCTCCCTCCCAATGGCTGTCAACCTGAAACCCTAATTCAAGTTTCAAATCAAACTTCAAAATTTAAACTCCTCAAAACCTATCAACTTTTATATCGTTGGAAAGCTCTCAACGAACGTAATCTACTCATGCAATTCGTTTTTCGATTGGAAGTTCGGTCTGGCTAGAAATCTGTGAAAAATTTTCGGCCGTCCATTCTAGGTTTTCAATTTCAAGGGAGGATCTTCAACGATATGGCGATCGGGTGGTGCTGGAGCATAGAGGAGGCCGAGAGAAGTTGATCCATGGAGTTCGTTTGTCGTGGATTGGCTCGAGTTCGCCAGAAACGGCGTAGATAGGGCTGGCGGGGGTAGCGTTGTCAGGCAAGTTGTTTGTGGTCGCTCGAGCAGGGGTGTGTGGCCTGGAGTAGCGGAGCATGGGGCAGTGTCTGATGAGGTCAATGGCAATCGTAGGCGGTGTGGTGGGCTGTGGAGCGCTGGCGGGTGTGATTCTCGGGTCGCGTGGGTTGATCGAGGCTAGGGTTTGAATGGTGACGTGTTAAAACCCTGTTTGTTTTTTTATTTAAATTTAAATTTTAAATTTTCCAATGTTCTAACTATCATACCTTTTTTATATGAGCTCCCTTTGACGCGCAGTTTCTTGCTTTGGGTTCGTATCGAAATTTCAGACGACATGGATTTGGTTTGGCTGCATTCTGAGACGGTTCAAATTTTGGGCTTTATTTGGATTTTTAAATCGATGACAAATCAACAGCGAATGATTTAACCCACTCACGAATACTAAATTTTCTTATGTTAGTTGAATTAAACTTATGATGTGATAAGAATATTATTGGTTGTTGTTTGGTAATTTAATTTGACATTTTAATTGAAATTGACTTTTATTGAATTAAATTGCTATTTAAATTAATATTGAATTAAATTAATAGTTACATACCTAATAATGATAACTAGTTAATTGTTGTGATTTATTGGCTGATTTGGATGATGATTGTGATGGATGTTTATTTGCTAACATTTTTGGATGATTGGATGTTTACATCTCTGTTATCACTATGTGTTGAAATGATACATAACTGAATGATCTTATAAATGAGTGAAAATCGTTATGGGTTGAAATGATATATACCCAGGAAATTTATCTATTTGGGTTTCAAATGATACATACCCTATCACTTGACCCTAGGGTTGAAAATTATATACGGACACCGTTGGTCGGTTTTAAATTATTTTCTAAAACGGTAAAGTATGTTTGACTTATAAATTTGATTTTTAAATTTAATTTAATGGTTTTATTTAAAAATTTATATTTGGAAAATAATTTATGTTATATGTTTTAAAGCTATAAATTATAAGTTAATATATGGTTTTAAATTTAATTTTAAGTTTTAACTTATAATTTTATTTAATTTTAAATATATAATATAAATAGTCTAAAAATTTAATTTAATAAAATATTGAATATAGTTTTTAATATATATTGTTTAAATTTAAAATTAAATAGTAAATACTATTTTGATTTAAGATAATAAATATATACTTTTATAATAACTTTAATTGATAAAAGAATTTTGTAAAAGAATTTAGAATTTTTTTAAGGTTTTGTAAGGATTTTATAAAAGATTTCGATAAAGGATTTTATAATGGATTTAAAAAGGATTTTATAAAAGATTTTTATAAAGGATTTTATAATGGTTTTATATAGGTGTTATAAAGGTTTTAAAAGATTTTATAATGGGTTTTTAACTTGTATAAAAGGATTTGGAAGCGTTTTAAAGGAATTTGCGTAGAAGTTTATTGTAACGACCCAATTTTTCGACGTTCGAAAATCGACATCAATACGTCCACTGTATTAAATGCCGAACAATCGAATGCCGGAAAACCGAACCGTTAGGGTTTAAGAAGAAAGAGGTAGAAGAAGAAATAGAAACAATATCAGAATCTCACAATCGCAGCGGAACAATATATAATAGATAAATGACTAATCTTTAAAACAAAAGAACTATATCTGTTTATACATTACATCATCAGAGTACAACAGTTTCATAGCACACAACTAGACAGTTATATAAACTTGTCCTCATAACTGAAATACACAGCGGAATAATATTCAAATATGGAAGTATGTCTCGCCATCCAGCACGTCTCCTGATCTCCATAGCATACTTTCCTGACTTAGCTCTAGAACTTACTGATAACCTGACTCTAGGCTGCCCGTGTGGAAAATTATGGGCACCCAGAGTTTAGAAAAGGGAACAATAAACTCCAGGTCAGTCATGGGACTGGTGTGAGAACTAAAAACAGTTATTTGTACAAAAAGAAATCTGTTTATGCTTTTGGAAAATGAAACTACCATAAGGCCTCCCGGCACCCACACAATGCAATCGCACACTTGGGGGAGATTTCTCCTTATAGTAGTCAAACATGCTTGATACGCGAAAATCCTTTGGATATTATTATTAGTGCATAGTGTGGAAAACATTTGCAAGTATAATATTAATCTTAGCCAGCATACGTACCATTATAGTATGCCTACTATAGCTACTATGTTAGATGGCAGGTTCTACAACTAAAACCGTACAGGGCTCGTATTGAGTGATTGGATTTCCAACAAATGGTCAAGGCTAAGGAACTTCCTTTCCGAATGGGTACGCCTCTGGAGGGACTCCCCGAGAACCTAACCGGATCTCTGCCAACACAAGGTCGGGTTACCTCTGTAACTAGGTAACTAACTGTCACGAGTATGCCATCCCCCGGTCGTAACCAACCTTTACCGAGGCGCCTTGAATTCCAACAACCACATAAGTAAATATCTGGGCTCCATACCAGAATACCACTTTTTATTTTATCCACATAAGTAAATATCTGGGCTCCATACCAGAATACCACTTTTTATCCAGAAGGAAATGTACATACCCTGAGGGGCGCGACCTCTATAACCTTGCTGCATCCTTCCTGTTTCGACCATTTCCGGGGTGTGAGGTTCGATGAAGTCTCGTCCCACAAAGCTATGCTTTTCACAAAAGCCATGCTTCGATCAACCAATGATCAACACTTAGCATGCCACATTACCAAATTGGGAATATATCACTAGTTATAATCAACTACATAACCTCTGAGCTCGTACGTCTTAGAGAAGGGTGTTAAGCTAAGAGAATAAATTCTGCGCCGCCAATAGAAATATATTTGATAGAAACCAGCTTTATATCTCAAAGTGTAATGTCAGACATACATCCATACAAGTCCATCCTGGGTCTAAATGGAACCGAAGGCACTTCGTCCAATTAAGGAAAAAGTCCTTGCAAATCCGGATATCCCCTAATCACGTCCGGACTCCCCATCACATAGGGTAATTTAAATCTCTATACCGGAGCAACTCGGTGCAGAGACATTCAACAGGCAATCCTTTCATTTTTGAAAATACCCGGTCTTCAACCACCGTCTTCAAATGCAATCCCATTTCATCGTATCATTATTCGGAATGGGTTTTATGACTTAATGTCCTCTCCCGGCTTAACCGAATAATGAGTGCTTATTTTTAAAAACAAGTGGATACATTCAATTCTAAATTAAGTCACAACAAATTTCCACTTTTATTCTTTTAAACAAAAGATCCACCTTTTAAGATTCGATGTGGTTTTCGAATAACCATTTGGAATCTGACCCCCGATCGCATCGAAATTCAAATACCGTCTTAAAGGCCAATATTGATAGTCGGTTATTTAACTATCATACAACATCCACAAACAACCATCAGATTTAAATAATTTCCTAAATTATTTATTTCAAAATATCTTCGCAAGATATATTTCCACACTTCAATCCTTTGAAAACAATTTTTTCAAATCACTTTCCTCTCGCGGAATAAATTCCAAATATTGTTTATTTCCGCTGAAAATTTTGCCAAGACTAAATGCTTTAGATTTTAAAATAATTTAAATCACTATCTAAAAATATATATATACTTTGAAATACTTAGAAATAAAACTATTTAAAACACTTTATTTAAAATACCAGTTATGAAATTTAATAATAATTTTTCATGTTAAACTTAAGCCAAAACAAATTTAAAAATAAAGGTTATTGAATTCTATACAAGTTTTCCAAATAAAAACTTTAGCCAAACTATATTTAAAATAAAACTACTTTATAAAATATGAATATTAATAATTATCTTTTTCAATCATAATACCAATTAGCCTTTAAAATAATTATTACTATAACTAATTTAATAAATATTTAACTTTAAAATTCCAAACAACTTAAATAATTGATTTTCTCAAAAACATTCTTTTAAAACAACTTTAAAACTTTTAATTTATACTTAAAAGCTACTTTGAAAATGTACTTGGCTTTTCAGGGAAATACGCTTTTCTCTCACACCTTTAAAAAAACCACTATTTATTTTTAAAACAAATTACCCATTCCATTATAAATTCTCACCATGAATTTATATTTCCAAAAATCCACTGATATATATTATTTCTCTTTATAAACCCAGTTTATAAATTCCATAGTCTTATCTTCCTTTTAAAACATAGTTTCAAACATTTAATTAGTTTTCAAATTGATTTCCCAAAACTAATTCCATTTTTAAAATAAATTCCTTTATTTCTCCCAAACCATTTAAAATCTGAATTTTAAAATAAATTCTTCAACTTTTAAACAATACTACTTAAGTTCTAAAAATCCATTTATTTTCATTTATAAAAAAAATCTTTTTCCCCATACTTGGAATTTATTCGATAGGATTTCAAAAATCAACTTTTATCCTTTTCCAAATTCCTTCCTTTTATTTATCCAATTCTCTAAAAATTATTTTACTTAACATTCTCTATTTTAATTTCCTTCCAAAAATCCAATTATTATATTCCTGGTGTTTTAAAATACTAAAATATATTCGGCTAAACCATAGCCTTTAATAATTTCAATTACCAATATAATCAATCACAGATTATCAATAAATCATATCACAACATATGAAATAAATTCAAACAATTTAAGGAATCCAGTTGGATCCCTCCAACCTATTTCCTTGCATCCATAGATGTTGGCACAATATAAAATACCAATTCCACTTCGAGGTGGAATATCGCGGTATATGGGTTCATATCATATCATCCGCTATTATGCGGCGCATAGGGTCTCATCTGCTATATAATGCGGGAAATCATTCACTCCAATATATATATATATATTCTACTATATATAACATACCAATCCAACTGATAACAATTATCAATCCAAGCAAACAACCAATAATTTTAATTTAACTATTTAAATTAAACCGGGTAATCCGATTGAGTGAGAAGTTCTCACCTTTAACTATGCATGCAACCCATTTTCATTCCAGCTTGATTTCACGATTTTTTCAACCAGGACGCTCGAGAACCCTACCCACGGCTTCCCTCTACCACACCAACACGTCATCACTGCGACCATCACGACTCACCCACGAACCCAAAACGCCGCGCCTGATGCCCCGAACCTGAATCCATCGTCCCCTGCTCGAATCGAAGGCTGCACTTTCCTAAAATCGAAACCCTAGTGCTGACCCAATGTCGATCAACGGGAATCGAAGCCGCCGCTATCTCGTCGCCGTCATCGCGACCTCACCTTCACACCGCTTCCAGAACGAACGAACGGCGCATCTCCCACCCTGGCACGACCATGAAATCGGCCTCGACCTAAATCGAGCTGCTTCCTTTACTCGATTCAAACGGCCTTACTAATTCTAGAGAACTTCGAACGCGATTAATACGATCGAAATTCATTTCGATCGAAAGAGGGAAAACTGGGAGGTGGGGTTTTGATTTTAAGGAAGAGGAGGAAACGTTCGGCCATATTTTTCAATTTGAACGAAAATGATTTTTCGTTTGCCAATGAATTTGATTTTGAACGAGAGATTCATTTCTTTTCCTTATTATTTTTAAAACGAACGCGTGTTTCACGACGAAAGACATGTGTTTAAAATTTCACTACGTGTCTGTTTGCTACAATGCTTTGATGCATTAGTATTATTTATGTTTTAAATTTTAAATTCAAATTTAAATTGTCTCGAATTCGAAGCCTTAAAATTTTACATCCTATCAAGGCGTGCCGCTAGGCATTCATAAGGTTATACCCCTATTCCGAATGCGATGGAAAAGGTTTCGAGGCCTAACTCGGTCGTATGGGGAAGATAGCTTTTTGGACCAGTTATTTATATTAAATTTTCGATATAGATTTCAGCGCGTTTACCTATTGTATGGTCAAACGATCATTCCAAACACTACAAAAATTGAAATCCGATAATAATACACTATTACGGATACAATGGAACTGGTTTCGTCGAATTCTGAGATTGTGCCTCGGAAGGCTATTTTAAAATATCGATTTAAACGATGTATTTTCAAAACTTAACAAAACGCTTCCAAATTCAATTCTGAAGCTTCCATTATCTTCAATATTATCAATATGAATTTTCTAAGCCTTTAAAATATTTTTAACAAGCATAAAACTGAAGATTCAATATTTTACCCAACTTTCAAAAATTAATTTTAATAATTTAATTGCCAAATTCATAGTGATATTTGAAATTCAAGTTAAATTATCTTTTAAATATTTAAAATACATTAAATATTCCAAATTCAAATATCCAAAAATTCTAGGTCGTCACATTTATGAAAAGGGGAAGAGTTGTAAACTGTTTTGGAATATATAAATAGCCTTATAAATGGTTTTTAAAACGTATAAATAGTTTATAAATGGTTTGAGAGAGATATATAAATTATTTTCGAAATTGATTGAAAGAAATCTTCCTTGGTATTTCTGAATATATTCTTGGAACAAGTATATGGATATCTTGATATGAAAGTATGAACTGTTTTCTGGATTTATTATATAAATGCTTTATAAAATGACCACGGTGTGAAAATATAACGATTGGTTGTTAAAGAGACCGAGGTCGGATATTGTCATACTCTCTGCCAATTCTAAAACCACTTTAATAGCTGTGCATGTGGTGGAGAATCCAGAACGAAGTAGGATGGTTTGGCGAATGCTTCTGATATAAGGTAAGAACGCAGCCCTGACCCCCTGGGGTCAGCTTGATATGACTAAAACAGGAGCTATCCTGGGTCAAGTGAGGTCGCTCCTCCTATCGGACATGTTCTTCGATTCCAAATCTGTTGCTTTGTGATTTATTTGGTGGTCACCTTCGATTTGATTATGGGAGTGTGTTTCGAGGTGGGCGGTAGTAGTTGCTAAGCATTACCACCAGTTCGGGCGTGCAAAATGGTAAAATCCTACCTTGGGCATTGCCTCGCGTGCCTTGTCATATGCCTTATTGAGCCCACTACGATTTTGGTTTGTGTCATACCTACGGAGTGCTCCCTGATAGCCCATGGGTTTGGTGGAGTTTACAGTACTGTATAGACTATGACATTTATAAAACGTGTTAAGGGGGATATGGGTAACGCCTTAATGCTATTTTAATACTTTACTAATAGACATTACATATATAGCGTATATTACTACCTATAGATAGTTTAATGGATCCTTAAGAGATGGGAATCCCGAACATCTCTTAAGTTATTGCATGCACGTTATACACTGGATAAGGGATGTAAAATCCCGTAAATATCTCTGAAGCCATTACACTCATATTTATTTATTGTTGATTTAACTTGCATAAGATTTTTTAGTTCTGACTCGAGTGTTTTGTCTTTTCATTACGCTCGGGTTAGCCTGAGCTTTTCAATGATGAAGACATTATTTCTGGAGGATGAAGACGGAGTTTAGTATTATATTATTATTATTATTCCACTGTATCATGTTGTTCCGCTACATTATCCTATTATACCTGTTGTATGTATACTCTGATTTGTATTCTAAAAGTGTAATCAAATGTTATTTGTAAATCAGCTTCATGAACAGTTTATTTGATTATTATATTTTGTCATTCCACTGTGGGATTCTATGTTTTGTTTTTCTTTATTTTCTCTTATTTTATTATTTACCCCATTGACAATCCTCCCTTTTGAATGGTTTGAGTTGACATGTGTGGTTTATTGTCGATTTAAACCATCAAAAAGGTGGGTCGTTACAGTTGGTATCAAAGCTTAGATTTAGCGATAACCTTAGCTTTGTGGGTTTAACTCATTAGAGATAGGGTAGTAATACCCTAGAATGAGTCTGAGTGTATATATATGAGAGAGCGTATTTGTTAGTGTTATAAAAATGTTTTTATATTGTGTTAATTTGTTATGTTTAGTATTTGTGAATTCTGGTCGGTACATAGGACGTTATGTCATCGATAGGGATTTCTAAACACTTAATAGGGCAGACCGACACAATATTGTTTTGAAATATAGGTAAATGAAATAATTTTACCTAGTATATATTTTGTATATAAAAGAATAATTTTTATAAATGGATAAAGTTGTATGTGATATGTTTGTTAGGAAGTGAAATTTTATAAATATTGGTTACAAAATAGAATTTACAAATACAGTGAATCTGAATTGGAAATTTGAGAACATAAGTCCTGGAGTTTTAAAATTGGTTTTTAAAGATTTTGGAATATAATATTACTATTATTTGGAAGTATTTTCGGATATAAATATTTTCAATGTGATTTGAAAGAAATGTTTTAAAAGAATTTTAAAAGGAAAAAAGTTATGTTCTCCCCTCTTTTGTCGCTGGAAAATAATTTCAATGATGACTACGGCATCATCGACATTCATTTTCGAGTTTCAAAGTGGAAAGACCACTGTAGTAGCTTTGCTACACATTTCTATTGATAAACAAATTTTAATTTTAATTTCAATTATGTTTTTCAATACAAAAGACATAAGTATATATATTATTTCGAGATGATTTGCAATGAAATCCGGTTTTAGTTCTTAAGATTTCTGTTAATAAAGTTGAAATGTAAAATGAATATGTAATAAAATATTATACAAGTAAAAGCTTAATAACAAAATGCTTCAAAATGAACCTATGTTTATAAATAAAGAATTAAGAGTACGGGAAATATTATAAACTTAAGCTATGCTTTGAAATGGTTGGTAGTTATATTGAATAGTAAAAGTGAATATTATTTAAGTAAATGATTATAAAGTTAAGAAATAGTTGAAATGATTCATTAATGAAGATTGATATTCAATTGAAATCAAGCTATATAAATAATAAATGTGAATTAAACTGCAAGAAACTTATATAGTATTTTAAGAATTGATTTATTGATGTTCTAAATGATTGAGTTTGAAATAATCTATGTGAATAAATGAATGTAAATTAATAAGAAATAACCTTGTATGAATAAATTGAAAATAAATAAAATGTATGTAATACTTTAACAATGTATTCAATGATAATTTCAAATATTGAATGGGAAATATATTAGGTAAGTAACTGAATGAAAAGTTATAAAAGATGACCTGGTATGAATGAGAACTGAAAATAAATGAAAGTAAATAATGTGTAAAAGGGAAACCGTTTGAATAAACTTAAATAACATTTAAATTCTGTATTGTTTTGCTAATGGGAAGTTTGGGAGAGGATACTTCAAGTTGTTCGAGGTTGTATGAATAATCTTTTAAGTAATTTCCAAAGGTTGTTGAGCGTAGGGTACACTTGATAGTTTAGTTATCACCATTGTACGATTAAAAGTTTCTAAACCTGGACAAACCATTAGTTTTGGTTGCTATGGATGTATGATTGATTCCTTTGATGCATGTGATGGTCGTGCTGTTTTGTTTGCATATGTTTTGTGTTGATTTGTTTTTGTTACTAGTTGAAACAACTAAATATTTTCTCTTTTACATAATTCTCACTTTTTTGGATTATATAAGTAAGATACAGGTTTATGGAAGCAATAACTACTGCTTTTGGTTTCATAAATATAGTTGTTTGCCCGACAAATAGGTACGTTTTCAGATTACGGTTTTGCAATGATATTTTAATTATTTTTCCCATGGTTTGGGATATTTATTATTGAAATATGATATATATATTGAAATTATTTATATTATTATTTTTTTGGACCTAACCGCATAAACGAGACTCTGTTGAAATTTTTCGTGAATTTAGGACTTAGAAAATTTTGTGAAAGTTGAGTTATTTTCAAATTTTTATTAAACTAAATTATGTAAATTAATTGTTTATAAATTGAATAATTTGAATAAAATTATATTAAGTTTCTTAATTCCATCTTGTTCCTTTTCGAGGATGAAAAGTTTTAAGTGGAGGAGAGTGTAACAACCTATATTTTTGATAATTAAAAATATTAAATTAAATAAGATTTGAAATTTAATATTGTGAGAAATTAAAATTTATGATTTATAAATGGAAAGGATTAATAGAATGTAATTTAATAATGTTGATTTAATGTAATTGATAACATTAATGTAACCTCAATCAATTGAAATAATTGTAAAGTTAGTTTGGTTATAATTGTAAATAAGTAATAATATCAATGAAATTTAATGTAACTAAATATTTCAGTTAATATGAGTTAAGATGATAACTGTAGAATATGAATGTAATAAAATGTAAACTAATGTCAATTATATTCATAAGGAAATCGTTGATTTAATAATAAGAATGTAAATAAAAAATAAAAGAATTGTGAAATCTAAATTAATAAATAGGTTTTATTTCATAGTAATTGAACGCTGAATTTAGTGCAATATTTAAATATTGGATTTAACATAGAAAATTTATTTTAAAAGATTATAAATTCATGTTTGATCAAGAATGATGAAAATGGTTAACTTTTAAATTTGAATTTAAAGGGATTAAATCAGTTTAATAATAATTTATTTAATTAACGTGAAAATAACCATTTTGACCACTGTCTTAGATTTCGATGAAACTAGTTTCATCGGATCCGTAACAGTGAATTATTGTAGGATTTCAAGTTTCGTAGCGATCAGACTTATCATTTGACCGTGCGAGATAGAAACGCGTAGAAATCAATTAATGGAATTTAAATGAATATAATTTGATTTGGAAAGCTAACTTCTGTACACAATGGAATTAGGGTTTGAAACTAGTTCCGCTGAGTTTAAATAAATCGAAAACCTATATTTTGATATATGGGATGACCAACTTTCGCTTCAGGGACGAAATGGGATTTTCGGGTCGTTGTTATCGTTTCGACCCAATTCGTTATGCCCATTCATTCGTATCCATCTCTGTCTATATAAATAGATATTTCCTGGAACCCTAGCTATCTATTCCCATTTCTATACGTACTTCTCATCTGCTCCTTCCTCTTTCCCAATGGCTGCCAACCCAAAACCCTAATTCAAATTTCAAATCAAACTTCAAAATTTAAACTCCTCAAAACCTATCAAATTTTATATCATTGGAAAGCTCTCGACGAACGTAATCTATTCATGCAATTCATTTTTTGATTGAAGGTTTGGTTTTGCCAAAAATCAGAGAAGAAGTTTCGGCCGTCCATTTTAGGTTTCCGATTTCAACGATGGATCTTCAACGATATGGCGATCGGGTGGTGCTAGAGCGTAGAGGAGGCCGAGAGAAGTTGATCCATGGTGTTTGTTTGTCATGGATTGGCTCGAGTTTGCAAGAAACGGCGTAGATAGGGCTGGCGGCGACGGCGTTGTCAGGCAAGTCGTTGGTCGTCGCTCGAGTAGGGGGGTGCGGCCTGGAGTAGCGGAGCACGTGGTAGTGTCTGATGAGGTCGATGGCAATCATAGGTGGTGCGGTGGGCTGTGGTGCGCTGGCAGCTATAATTCTCGGGTCGCGTGGGTTGATCGAGGCTAGGGTTTGAATGGTGACGTGTTAAAACCCTGTTTGTTTTTTTATTTAATTTAAAATTTGAATTTTACAATGTTCTAACTATCATACCTTTTTGATATGAGCTCCCTTTGATGCGCGGTTTCTTGCATTGGGTTCGTATCGAAATTTTGGAGGACATGGAATTGGTTTGGCTGTATTCTAAGATGGTTCAAATTTTGGGCTTTATTTGGATTTTTAAATCGACGACAAATCAAAAGTGAATGATTTAGCCCACTCACGAATACTAAATTTTCTTATGTTAGTTGAATTAAATTTATGATGTGATAAGAATATTATTGGTTGTTGTTTGGTAATTTAATTTGACATTTTAATTGAAATTGAATTTTATTGAATTAAATTGCCGTTTAAATTAATATTGAATTAAATTAATAGTTACATACCTAATAATGATAACCAGTTAATTGTTGTGATTTATTGGCTGATTTGGATGATGATTGTGATGGATGTTTATTTGCTAACATTTTTGGATGATTGGGTGTTTACATCTCTGTTATCACTATGTGTTGAAATGATACATAACTGAATGATCTTATAAATTAGTGAAAATCGTTATGGGTTGAAATGATAAACCCGAGCGATTTTATTGATTTAGAAATTATTGATTGGGGATACAGGTTGAAATGATATATGTCCAGGAAATTTATCTATTTGGGGTTCAAATGATACATACCCTATCACTTGACCCTAGGGTTGAAAATTATATACGGACACCGTTGGTCGGTTTTAAATTATTTTCTAAAATGGTAAAGTATGTTTGACTTATAAATTTGATTTTTAAATTTAATTTAATGATTTTATTTAAAAATTTATATTTGGAAAATAATTTATTTTATATGTTTTAAAGCTTCAAATTATAAGTTAATATATGGTTTTAAATTTAATTTTAAGTTTTAACTTATAATTTTATTTAATTTTAAATATATAATATAAATAGTCTAAAATTTTAATTTAATAAAATATTGAATATAGTTTTTAATATATATTTTTTAAATTTAAAATTAAATAATAAATACTATTTTGATTTAAGATAATAAATATATACTTTTATAATAACTTTAATTGATAAAAGAATTTTGTAAAAGAATTTAGAATTTTTTAAAGGTTTTGTAAGGATTTTATAAAAGATTTCTATAAAGGATTTTATAATGGATTTAAAAAGGATTTTATAAAAGATTTTTATAAAGGATTTTATAATGGTTTTATATAGGTGTTATAAAGGTTTTAAAAGATTTTATAATGGGTTTTTAACTTGTACAAAAGGATTTGGAAGCGTTTTAAAGGAATTTGCGTAGAAGTCTGTGAAAAGGGGAAGAGTTGTAAACTGTTATGGAATTTATAAATAGTCTTATAAATGGGTTTTAAAACATATAAATAGTTTATAAATGGTTTAAGAGAGATTTATAAATTATTTTCAAAATTGATTGAAAGAAATCTTCCTCGGTATTTCTGAATATATTTATACTCTTGGAATAAGTATATGGATATCTTGATAAGAAAGTATGAACCATTTTCTGAATTTATTATATAATTGTTTTATAAAATGACCATGGGGTGAAAAATATAACGATTGGTTGTTAAAGAGACTGTGGTCGGATATTGTCATACTCTCTGCCAATTCTGAAACCACTTTAACAACTGTGCATGTGGTGGAGAATCCAGAATGAAGTAGGATGGTTTGGCGAATGCTTCTGATATAAGGTAAGAACGCAGCCTTGACCCCCTCGGGTCAGCTTGATATGACTAAAACAAGAGCTATCCCAGGCCAAGTGAGGTCGCTCCTCCTATCAGACATGCTTCTTCGATACCATATTTGTTACTTTGTGATTGATTTGGTGGACACCTTCGATTCTATTATGGGAGTGTATTTCGTGGTGGGCGGTAGTAGCTGCTATGCATTACCACTAGTCCGAGCATGCAAAACGGTAGAATCCTACCCTGGGCATTGCCTCGTGTGCCTTGTCATATGCCTTATCGAGCCCACTACGATTTTGGTTTGTGTCGTACCTATGGAGTGCTCCTTGACAGCCCATCGCTTTGGTGGAGTTTATAGTACTGTATAGACTACGGCATTTATAAAATGTGTTAATGGGGATATGGGTAATGCCTTAACGCTATTTTAATACTTTACTTTACAGATAGACATTACATATATAGCTTATATTACTACATATAAATAGTTTAACGGATCCTTAGGAGATGGGAATCTGGAACATCTCTTAAAAGTTATTGCACGCACGTTATACACTGGATTGGAGATGTAAAATCCTGTAAACATCTCTAAAGCCATTACACTCATATTTATTTACCGTTGATTTAACTTGCATAAGATCTTTTAGTTCTGACTTGAGTGTTTTGTCTTTTCATTACGCTCGGGTCAGCCTAAGCTTTTCGGGTTAGCCTGAGCTTTTCGGTGTTGAAGACAGTATTTCTGTAGGATGAAGACGGAGTTTAGTATTATATTTTTATTATTATTCCACTGTATCATGTTGTTCCGATGCATTATCCTATTATACTTGTTGTATGTATAACTCTGATTTGTATTGTAAAAGTGTAATCAAATGTTATTTGTAAAATAGCTTCATGAACTGTTTATTTGATTATTATATTTTGTCATTCCGTTGTGAGATTTTGTATTTTGTTTTTCCTTCTTTTCTCTTATTTTCTTATTTACCCCATTAACAATCCTCCCTTTTGAATGGTTTGAGTTGACATGTGTGGTTTATTGTCGATTTAAATCGTCAAAAAGGTGGGTCGTTACAAGTCCATGCACCCCTCATCCACTCTTGGACCAGAGATGATTTGTGAAGCATCAGAGAAAGTGGCTATGATCATGGAAAGGATGAAAGAAGCCCAGGATCGACAGAAAAGTTATGCCGATCAACGGAGGAGGGACTTAGAGTTTGCGGTCGGGGATTTGGTATTTGTGAAAGTTTCCCCGATAAAAGGAGTTGTAACGTTCAAAAGGGCAGGAAAGTTCATAATGTCTTTCATGTATCTCATTTGAGAAAGCATATTCATGATCCATCTTTGATTGTTGAGACATATGTTCAGGAAGACTTAGAAATAGAACCGACTTTGATTATTATCCGACACCTAGTTCATATTGTAGACCGAGATGAAAGGAGATTGAGGAATAAGGTGGTTAAGCTTGTGAAGGTTCAGTGGAGTGATGACCCTCGCGATTGTACTTGGGAGACTGAGGATCGTATTAGAGAAACTTACCCTGATGTAATGTCAGGTTAGTTGTTTGTTGTTTGAATGCATTATGTAGGTTCACGTATGGCATAGTTGCTTTGCATTGTTATATGAATTTCTTGGTATAATATATATATTTTGGATTGTCTTTTGTGTACTAATTTCGAGGATGAAATTCTCTTAGTGGGGAGAGTGTAACGACCCGTAAATTAATCGCTTTGTATTTTAATATTTAAATAATTTTTAAATATTTAAATAATTGATTTTAATAATCAAATAAAAATAATTTAAATATTAATTAATGATATTAAAATCATTTTTAATTTTTTTTACAAAACTAAAGAGTTCAAAGAAAAACAGAAAATGTGACCGGAAATTATTTTCCGAATTTTCGACGTTTCATCATATAAAAGTTATTTGAAATGTTGTACACACTTTATTATATATATACACATATAGACTAATTATATAATATGGGTTAAGATAGTATAATTAGGTTTAATTAAGTTAATTAACTTAAGATAATGATGATGTGACACTTTAGCAACTAAATAAAAAAATAAATAGAAAATAGTCACATCAGGGGAGACTTGATTTGATATTTTGGCAACTAAATAAAAAAATAGAAAATAGTCACATCGGGGGAGACATGATTTGATATTTTGGCAACTTTAATTTTAAATGCATGTTGGAAAGGTGGGTCATTACACGTTCATAATATGGTCACTTACGTATTTATTTGGTCAAGACCCTTTATTGCATTCTATGAGTTTCGAACTCTAAGAGCAATACAAGACTATGGATATTTGATCCTTATGCAATCACATATAAGTGTTATACAGGGAACAATCACAATTCGTAATGTATGATACTTCGATGAAATTAGTTCATTCAAAATAAGTCAATAAATAGTACTATGAGATCGAGTATTCAATTTGATTGATTACATAAAAGATCATATTGTGTTAAACGTAACATATGGCCAAAAATGTAGTATATATCTAAGAACATGATTGCTGAAATGTCGGTTTGATCGGTTTACGTAAAGTGCAACACATCTGATTTCCTTAAATAATAAGGATAATTGAATATGCCTTTGTAAAGAGTTCGTTTTGAAATTTTAGTAAGGGTTTTCTTTTAAATGGTTTGACCATTTAGAAAAGAAAGTGAATGTATAAGAGTAAATGTGAGTCAAGGTACATTTGGGATAAAGAGAGTAAATTGTCACTTCTGCTTCATAAAGAAACATCAGAAACGAGAATTGTAATAATAATGATACGATACTTAACATTGGAATAAGAAATATGATTTCTATTTCGAAATGTAATTTTGTATAGAAACTTGTTTTCTATGAGATCAAGATATTTGATCAAAGAACTCTCTAATGTAAACTTGTTGCAGTATATGATATAAATAGTCAATATTAAGTGGATGATGGATCTCAATATTTGGTATGCTATTATAGTAATGGCGGAAATAATAGGAGCATACCATATAACACTTATTGATTGCATCAGGTTACGAAAATTGTTTTTGTAAAACATAGTGAACATAATTTATGAAATAATGATTATTTTTCAGTGTCGACTGAAAAATAGACATAGTTATATTTCAATGTAAAATCATGAATATTCATTATGAAATAAAACTACAATGTGGTATTTTTTTCATAACAAAATGATCCATTGGAAAATAATGAAGTATCTAAAATTATATACAATTATTTTCGAATTATAGACTAAGCCATAGTTTGAGAAATAATTTTTATTATATAATTATGAATCATATGATACTGGCTAATTATATCTCAAACAATTAAGGGCAACACACCCATTTATTCAAAGCATTGTAAGAGTTGATGAACTCTTCGAATTGATACATATAGATTTATGCAATCGCAAGTCTATTAATATCAAATCGGTTCCACTACCTGGTTATATTCATTGATAATTTATCACCGACATGGACATGCGTATTTGATACATATGTGGTATGTCTATGATAAGATCATAAAGTATAAAACGAAAGTAAATAAAATAACATGCAATAAAATAAAATGATTCGATTTGATCGAATAGGAGACCATATTGGAAAGAGTTCCGAATGTACCTAAAAATGAGTAAAGATTCAATCTAAAAAGTTACTCCTCCATGTGATACATAATGATGTATTGATAAGTTGTAATCGAACTTTGTTGGACAAAGAAAGATCAATGATGAGTTAATTTCTTCTCATAAGGTCATGTACTTAAGAGTAGTAGACAAGGTTAATATCATTTTATCTAAATAATGGTTTACAAAATCATACAAGATAAGGGTTTATAAGAAACCCTAACATATCTGAGGCTAAGGAGTTGACAGGTTGTGCAAATCGAAAGTCTGCACATAATAATTGTTCATAATGGATATTTTATGAATCTCCCCAAAAGGATTTTGGAAAAAACTATCATTAGATGACATATTTATGTTTTAAACGTAATTATTGTAAAATAGAAATAAATTAGTTTTATAAATAAGGAAATTCTAAAAGTTTACGAATACCTATTCCATTGTACTAAGGAACAATTGTTGTTCCAAGAAATACCAACTTCATAGTGAAGGAATTTCTTTGAGAAATTATTGGTAGTAAAAAGTAATTGGATGCGATCCAAAGATAAAACTAATTATGTGGGATGAAATGAAATTAACCTAACCTAAATGAACACATCGCATTAGAATGTCTAATTAATATTCTCGTGCACTGAAGAGAAACCATGAGTTTCTTATCAATGTCGAGAATAGATAATCATTAGTTGTCAATTAACTTATTAAGAATATCGACTCTATGATATGGTATAATGCGCAAATCCCAAGGGATTCCAAGTACATTATCAAAATACAATTTTGGTAGTTGTATCCGAAGGGATGTGACCCATCGGTCATGATTGCATCTTTAAGAGACTAATGCAGTTGGAATTTAATAAGCAACGTTGATAAGAATAACCTCGTAAATTTCAATCATTGAAAAATAGATTCGTTATTCAACGTACTCAAGTTAATTTGGATTTACTCACAAAATTATCGCCTAGTATGACTTCAGGTTTTGGTATACATGTATTGAAATAGAAATTTATAAATATAGATTTAAACTAGACTGTTTGCACATAACAATCATTGTGTTTTAAAGTTAGTGGGAGCGGCATTGAGTTTGTAAATTTTGGATATGATCCAAAGAACGATAGAAAGTATCTTTTATAAGTGTCAAAATTGAACAAACATTTTGATGGAAATATCAAATAGTTTGATTGTCAATCAAAATGTAGAGTAAGCATGTGCTTATAAGTAAGAAAGTTAAATGGTACATTGATATTTCTAAACTATAAGTAAACAACACGTTGTTAATTTTAACGATATACTTTTGTTAAAATCAGCCTTTATTGTTTTAATACTTAATGTTGGATTGTAAATGATGTCCTTTATAGTAAGTATAAAAGGTATTGGGAATGTCCCAAAACGATATGCAGGGATACCTTATTAAATTGTTTGATATGGAATATGTAAAATGGATTCTTTATGCATAGGCAATAGGAATTATCGTACATATTATGTTGTCTACGATATCGTGTTTTTTTATATCAAATACATGAAGCAAATATCAAATCCAAATTAATATCACTAAATAGTTGTTTGAAGTGTTCTCGCGTATTTATGAAATACTAGAGAATTGTTTATAGAAACAACAAATTCCTTATGAAGGAGTGTTTGGACTCAAATTTTCATAAGTGATATTGAGTATAATATATCAATAATAAATTCAAGTTAAGAATCTTTAATTTGGAAATGTTCCAAATAAAAGACTATGCCTGATTCAATAAAAAAGGTTATATACATCGCCTTGACTAGCGCCACAATAAAATCAACGTATATAAATATAAATGCACAAATTTATAACTGAGCCAAGAGTGATTCAAAATATTGAGAATTCTACACATTTTTATATAATAACAATGTCCCAATATAGTTCATAACAGAACATAGAGCTCATTAGAACTCGAGAGACATACTCCAAATTGTTTTATATGATAAAATAGTTTATCACCATCAGAGGGAGTTGATTGACAGAGTAGATTATTGAAACATAATAGCATACCCATTCACTAAAGGACTGACCCAATTGGTTTTGAGGAAACTGATTGGAGAAGTTGGAATAAGATTCCATAATAGACACCAAGTGCAAATGGGAGACAGATAGAGTTAGGGTGTGCCCTAAGGGAAATTATGTAATTTGTTACATATATCTAACTTGATAATCAGTCTTGATAAAAAATAAAGGTTTTTTTTATTATGTAGTTGGTATAAAGTGTTATATAAATCAGTTAACTTAATTAAAAGTATATTTAATAGAAACCCATAAATGGTATGTTTTGTGATAGTAGTTATAAAGTGTTGTAACTATGAGTAATTGTAACGACCCATAAATTAATCGCTTTGTATTTTAATATTTAAATAATGGATTTTAATAGCCAAATAAACGTATTTTAAATATAATTAATGATATTAAATTCATTTTCAAATTTTTTAACGAAATAATTATTTCAAATAAATTAGAAAATATGGTCGAAAAAATGTTTTTTGAAATTTTGACTTTTCGATATCGAAAAGTCGTCGAAAACGTTGTGCACATTTTGTATCACTCATATACACATGCATACATGTGTACACATATCATGTAATAAGTTAATCCATGTTTTAAGTTTAATAAACAAACTTAGTTTAAAGATAAAACATGATTTAACATAAACTGCATAAAAATATAACCGTAGAAAATTAATAAAGTGCCACACCATCACCTAAATCACCCTACGTAAGTGCACAAAATCATACTAAGGAGGACCTAAGGGTGGCAACATGTGTGAGGAAGGTATGGGAGAGGATGGAGCTTCCATAATTCATGAACACTTTATTATACTTAGTTCCTAAGGTCAATTTACTAAACGACCCTCCACATTTTCTATAAATACGCCGCATCCCCATACATTCTCACTTGAAACTTTCATTTCCATATTCATTTCTAACTCCTTTATGTCTACAAGTTCATCCATGGCTTCTAGTTACTAAAAATTACAAATTTTCCACTTCTTTTTAAAGTTAAAACACATAAACTAGCTCCTTACTTCTCTACTTCACACCACCTATCAAACAAAACCCATATCCCCCACATTCCCACCATGGCCGAGCATCATATGGTCTAGGCTAATCCTATAAAACCACATAAAGTCCACTAAATCAAATCAAGTTCATAAAAAAGCTTACTTCTTGTGTTGTTTGAAGAGATATTGCAATTCCAGTTAAGTTAGCAAGTATTTTAGTGAGTAAAGCTTCCACCTTCAAACCAAATGTTTTCAAACTATATTTGTGTTCATGTTATAGTTATTGAATGCTTGTTGTATTGGTGAAATAATAGTTTGGTTGTTGGATTGATTTGTTGCTTAAAAGTTGGTCGCTTTGAAAAGTTAGTAAGCGAATCATAAGACATATGAAATTTTAGTAGATAAATTTATGCCTTTGTTAATAGATGCTTGATATATGTTGTATTATTGTAACTCACTATGTATATATTGAAACACCCCCACACCCCTTAATATACCCAAAAGGACACATTAAAAGGCGTGGTGCGTTGTAGGTATAACTGAAACTAACAGAGACTAAGATTCACAAGACAAAAACAGGTAAAAACAGTGGAAACTAAATAAGTATTTAATTAAAACAAAGCTCCATAATTAAATCATAAATAAGTCAAATGATAAATACAACATCCATATCTCAAAACCCATCATGTCTTATGAAATAAAAATTCATAGTCTCAAAATCAAAGTACGTAATATCCCTCATAAATAAACTAGTGCATACAAGAACAAAAGATGAAAATAAAAGAAGTACATAGAAGAAATTTCCTCCATGAAGAACTCCAAGCTACAGCAATCTGCTAGCTTCTCCCTTGATTGCCTAAGGGGAAAAGGGGGAAATAGAGGAGTGGGTCGGACTAAAAGTCTGGTGAATGATAATAATTTCTAGAGTCTTTAAGCAAAATAAAAGTAATAGACTCTACAACACTTCTAGCATAAATAAGGATAACAAAGGAAATAGGAAAGGGATAAATTGGAAATAAATACGATTAAATATTGCACAAGATAGGTTAACTTTGATTGCTTGCACTTGTTCTGATTTAATTAGGCTGAATTCCTAATCCTATAATTAGGATGTGACCCTAATTCTACCCTTTTTGATCGGCCTGCTACTCCATAGACCTTACTGCGAACCAGCCGCTATATAACTCCTTACACAGCAGCCAGTGGTATCTACGAAAGATGCACAGAGCAACTACTGTGGATCCGGACGACATATATAGCTCCCTACACATAAGGCAATGATGCCTACGAAAGACACTCATACTAAGCACTTGGAACTCATAGCTATTACTGAGCACCCGAATGGAAGTCACACGCGTAACTGTCACCATGCCCATGCTACCTTTTGCTCCACCTATTGGGTCTTCTTATTACCTCAACATCCAGCATAAGCGTGCCCATCATCCCACTTCAGGCTAACGTGAGATTACCGTGTGTCCATAGAATCTATAGGGGAAATGCTGTTAGTACTGGCCCTTCATCCAAACAATATCTAGTTGCGCCGCTTATCCAAATCCACCGTGATTTGGACTTCTATTTGACCAATTACTATCGTTCTTAGCATAAGCGTGCCCTAGGGAATGCTATTTGGTATGGGTTCTACTTTCATCTTTGCTTATTAACTTGGGTAAATTATTTGAATAAGCCTTTACAGTTTTCTCTACTATCTGTGCTTATTAATTTATCCTAAGTCTTAAGATAAACCTTATTCTGTTCTTTTTCTTATTATAACCTACGTTATTAATTTATCATTATAGCGTAGGTTATAGAACTATATGCGTGCTACAAACATCATCCAAATGCAACAATCATGTGATAACCATCCATTTATAGCAATCATGGAAATAAATAAAAAATGCACACACATCCATATGCATATGCTCTAGTGTCCTAGTTAGGCTGATCCCTAAGGAATAATAGTGCCTAGTGTACCTATATGCGTCCATAGCATCCACTAGCAAGCACTTGCAACCACTAGCATACATCATTCATAACATGTTCTATTAACATGTTTACATCAAATCGTACCATCCATAGGTTAAATCCTAAGTTCTACCCTCCCAAAGGATAATAAAGGAAAGAACCAATTCAAATCTAAAGATGGAAAAAGGAATTCTAAAACTTACCATAAAAAAGATGAGGATAGAAAGTACGAATCTTCTCTTCTGCTTCCCAAGTGGCGTCTGCAACATCATCTACCCATTGCACCTTCACTAGTGGAACCTCCTTATTCCTTAGTCGCTTGATATCTCTTACAACAATCTTCGTAGGAATACGCCGAACAGAAACTTCCCTTTATGCCTCCACCTTCTCCAATTGACTAGGCTCTACAACCTCCGCCGAGTTATGTAAGCACTTTCGCAAGTGCGAAACATGGAAAACGTCGTGCACGCCAGTGAGCCTATCTGGTAGCTTCACTCGGTAAGCCATCTTCCCAACTCTCACTATGATAGGAAATGGTCCAAAAAATCTAGGGGCTGACTTTCCATTTGATCCGAATCTTACCACCTTCCTAAGCAGGGATACTTTGATAAAAACTAAGTCTCCAACCTCAAACTTTAAGTCTCTCCTCCGCCTATCCACATACGACTTCTGTCTGTCTTGAGCCGTCTTCATCCTTCGCCGAACAAATCCACCCTCTCAGAGGTCTCCCTAACCATATCGGGTCCAAGTAATAACTTCACCGTAGACTCTACCCAACATGATGGGGACTTGCAAAGTCTCCCATATAAAGCCTCAAATGGTGCCATTCCTATACTTGTTTGGTAACTATTATTGTACGTAGACTCAACCAATAGAAGATGCTCCTCCCAAGTTCCTCCAAAGTCCAAAATGCATATCCGCAGAAAATCCTCAAGCACCCTATTTACCCTCTCCGTTTGGCCATCCATCTGGGGGTGATAGGCCGTACTCAACCTAAGTTGCATCCCTAGCGCCTCCTGTAAGCTTCTCTAAAACTCACTAGTGAAAATGGGATCTCTGTCACCAACAACGTTAGAAGGAACTCCGTGTGGATGGAATATCTCTCGAATATACAAGGATGCCAAATATGAAGCCGTACGCTTACTCTTAACTGGGATGAAGTGAGCACTCTTGGACAATCTATCAACAATCACCCAAATGCTAGTGTTTCCTTTCTTAGAACGGGGTAAACCATCAATGAAATCCATAGAAATACTGTCCCACTTCCACTCCGGCACTTCTAAGGGCTGAATTTTTCCACCAGGCTTCTGCTGCTTTGCTTTTACCCTTTGGCATATGAGACACTTAGCTACGAATTCCGCCACGTACTTCTTCATACCACCCCAATAGAACATCCTCTTCATATCCCGATACATTTTGTCACCACCCGGATGAATAGTCATACGGGAATGCTGTGCCTCCTCCAAAACTGCTCTCAACAAGTCACCGGTGTGTGGAACACAAAGCCTCCCATCTCTCCTAAGCCACCCTCTGCTATCAATGGAATAGCGTTGGAGATGTCTTGAGATCTCTCCTCGGCTAATCTTATCCAGAATGTCCATGAGTTTTGAATCCTCCCGCTGCCTCGAGCCAATCTAATCCATAAGGGTAGGCCTTACCTCTAAGGTTGCCAACAATCCGGGAGTAATGTCCGTAGAGGACTTAAAATCAAAAGTAGAAATAAACTCCAAGCTCCTCCACTCTACGAACAAAGGACTAAGGGTTGCCTTCTTCCTACTCAATGCATCCGCAACCACATTACCCTTGCCAGGGTTATAAGCTATCTCAAAATCATACGAGGCTAAAAACTCCATCCACCTTTGTTGCCTCAAGTTCAAGTCCTTCTACGAGAATAGATACTTCAAGGACTTATGGTCGGTAAAAAGCTCAAACCTCTCTCCAAGAAAATAGTGCCTCCAAGTCTTAAGTGTAAAAACTATGACAGCCAACTCCAAATCGTGGGTAGGGTAGTTCTTCTCATGCGTCCTCAACTACCTACTACCATACCACGCTACCCTCCCTTCTTGCATCAACACCGCTCCTAGACCCGTTCCGCATGCATCAGTGTTTACAGTGAAAGGCTTAGCTCTGTCGGGTAAAACTAACACCGGTGCACTAGTAAGGGCTTTCTTAAGCTTCTGAAGGAATCCTCACAATCCACATCCCACACGAAAGTTTTATTCTTCTTAGTAAGGCACGTGAGTGGTGCCGAAATCTTGGCAAAGTCTCTAATGAACTTCCTATAGTAGCCTGCCAATCCTAGGAAGCTCCTAACCTCGGTAACATTCTTGGGGGCCTTCCAATCTTGCACTGCAGTAACCTTGATGGGATCAACAGTCAAACCTTCCTTCGAGACTACATGCCCCAAGAAACGAACTTCCTCTCTCCAAAAATGACACTTCGAAAACATAGCTCTCAAATGATGACTACGAAGTGTGCGAAGAACTTCTTCCAAATGAACAGCATGCTCCTCCATATTCTTGGAAAATACCAAGATATCATCCACGAATACCACCACAAACTTATTTAGGGCATCCCTAAAGATGCGGCTCATCAAATCAACGAAATAGGCAGGAGCATTGGTTAGCCCAAAAGGCATAACCAACCACTCGAAGAATCTGTCCGGTTTCCTAAAGGCAGTCTTATCTATGCTGTAATCGGCGACTCTAGCCTGATGGAATCCCGTGGCTAAATCAAGTTGAGAGAAAAACCGAAGAACTTACCAACTGGTCAAAAAGATCATCAATCCTAGGAAGTGGATATCGATTTTTCCTGGTGAGCTTATTCAATTCCCTATAGTCCACGCAAAGTCGGAGAGAACCATCCGCCTTAGTGGCGAAGACGACTGGCGCTCCCCACTCCGATATGCTCCTTCTTATGAATCCCTTCTCCAAGAGCTCACGAATCTACTTGCTCAATTCTTTCCTCTCCCTAGGTGCCATGTGTCTCACAGGTAACGCTACTGGCTTGTTATTCTCGGTCAAATAAATCCTAAAGTCAATCTCTCTCTTAGGGGGTAGTCCCTTAACCTCCTCAAATACATCTGCAAAATCTTTGACGACAGGAACCGAATGCAACTCTGATGAAGATGAATCGAGGGAATAGAGAAAAATCAACATGACTGACCCTTGCGGATCGCAAGATACCTCCAGAGTCCTACCGCTGCAAGTCTCAAGTCTAACGACTCTCCTCTCGCAGTCTAAGATAGCTCTGTATGTGGATAGCCAATCCATCCCTAAGATCATCCCATACCCCCAAGAATCCCAAAACATAGGCATCGCAGTCAAACCCTACGCCTAGGATAAATATTTTCAAACCCCTACAAATCATAGATAAGTGTGCCGATCCTCCTATGGGGTTTGAAACAATAATGGGGTCTACTACTAATGATATGTCCAAGTGCAAACAATCTACTAGAGAGTTAGAGATAAAAGAGTGTGATGCTCCAGAATTAAATAAAGTCCGAATAGGAAAATTAGATTAGAAATCAAACCTTCAATTGTGACTTTCCTACCTCTATCTGGAATGCTACTGGAAGGTGTTGTGTCTAACGCCTGCATCTGCGCAACTGGTGCACTTGCTCCCTAGGGATAACTCCTACTCATATGACCGGGCTGCCCGCAAATATAACACTTACCCTTCATATTCTCCTTCCAGCAATCATTGGCCACATGTCCAACCTTCCCACAACCATGTCATTTTATTCCTTTCTTAATCTGCTTCTGAGGACCATCACCTTTCTTCTTCTTCTTATTCTTTTCCCACCACTTCTTCTTTGGACCTTCTGACTTAACCTCCTTCCTTGACCATATCCGACATAAGCGCCATCTCAACCAAAGACTCATAAGTAGCTCCCATCGGTACATGAGTTGGCAATAATCCCTAAAGGGGTTGATTCAATCCCTTCGCAAACTTCGTAGCTTTCTTATGCGGCGTGTTCACCAATTCCATATCAATCTGCGATAGCTCATTGAATTGATTGATGTACTCCTTGACAGACAAACTACCTTGCTTCAAATTGATAAACCTCTCTAGCTGAACACTCTCTTCTGCCTGAGACAGAAACTTCCTATCGGATCGCTCCCAGAATCCATCCCAAGTAATATTCCTTCCCTCCAACTCGATCACCTCCCACTAATAAGATGCCTCCTCCTTCAGCTACCAAGCGGCTAGCTGAACTCGCTGCTGACCATCCAAACCCAAAAGACCAAAAATCCTCTCTGTGTCCCTAAGCCATGCTCTCGCCTCCAAAAATGTCTCCTTGCCAGAAAAAGTCTTCCCGCCCAAACTCGCAAAATCTTTACAAAGCTTAGTGAAATTGATGGCGGCAGGTGGGTTGATGGGATTCTCACCCGTTGGTGCAGGATTGGGCACAGGCCCGTGCACCTCTGGAGTCGTGGCTTGTAAGTACCTACGAAACCAGGCTGGGACTGGAATGCCCTCGAGAAGGTTCGGGGCATCTGCCATTATATGAAAAGAAAACGATAGTTTAGGAAAGAGTCAAAGGGAGATTGAACTGGACTTATGAGGGGATTTCTATAAAAAAATTCTTTTATACTTAAAATCATTTCTAAAAGTTCTTTTCTGAAAAATACTTTTAAAACAAGTTATTTTAAAAAATACTTTACTTTGAAAATAAATTTTTGGAATCTGGTAACCTTAGGCTCTGATACCAAATGAAACACCCCGCACCCTTTAATATACCCAAAAGGACACATTAAAAGGCGTGGTGCGTTATAGGTATAACTGAAACTAACAGAGACTAAGATTTACAAAACAAAAATGGGTAAAAACGGCGGAAACTAAATAAGTATTTAATTAAAACAAAGCTTCATAATTAAATCATAAATAAGTCAAATGCCAAATACAACATCCATATCTCAAAACTCATCATGTCTTATGAAATAAAAATTCATAGTGTCAAAATCAGAGTACGTAATATCCCTCATAAATAAACCAGTGCATACAAGAACAAAAGCTGAAAATAAAAGAAGTACATAGAAGAAATCTCCTCTAAGAATAACTCCAAGCTGCAGCAATCTACTAGCTTCTCCCTTGATTGCCTAAGGGGGAAATGGAGGAGTGGGTCAGACTAAAAGTCTTGTAAATGATAGTAATTACTAGAGTCTTTAAGCAAGATAAAAGTAATAGACTCTACCACAGTTCTAGCATAAATAAGGACAACAAAAGAAATAGGAAAGAGATAAACTAGAAATAAATACGATTAAATATTACTCAAGTTAGGTTAACTTTGATTGCTTGCACTTGTTCTGATTTAATTAGGCTGAATTCCTAATCATGTAATTAGGATGTGACTCTAATTCTACCCTTTTTGATCGGCCTGCTACTCCATAGACCTTACTGCGAACCAGCCGCTATATAACTCCTTACACAGCAGCCAGTGGTATCTACGAAAGATGCACAGAGCAACTACTATGGATCCGGACGACATATATAGCTCCCTACACATAAGGCAATGATGCCTACGAAAGACACTCATACTAAGCACTTGGAACTCATAGCTATTACTGAGCACCCGAATGGAAGTCGCACGCGTAACTACCACCATGCCCATGCTACCTTTTGCTCCACCTATTGGGTCTTCTTATTACCTCAACATCCAGCATAAGCGTGCCCCTCATCCCACTTCAGGCTAACATGAGATCACCGTGTGTCCATAGAATCTATAGGGGAAATGTTGTTGGTACTGGTCCTTCATCCAAACAATATCTAGTTGCTCCCATTATCCAAATCCCCCGTGATTGGACTTCATTTGACTAGTTACTACCATTCTTAGCATAAGCGTGCCCTAGGGAATGCTATTTGGTACGGGTCCTACTTTCATCTTTGCTTATTAACTTGGGTAAATTATTTGAATAAGCCTTTACACTTTTCTCTACTATCTGTGCTTATTAATTTATCCTAAGTCTTAAGATAAACCTTATTCTGTTCTTTTTCTTATTATAACCTACGTTATAATCATGCTTATTACTTAGTGAATATTAGGCTCAGGTCCCTAATAAGTTGCAAAATACACAAAAACCCCAGTAAAAAAAGTATGTAAATTAGGTCCTTAGAATTAAGTTACTAAGTAATTGCATGTAGTTATGCAATTATTCACTGAATAATTGCAGACATTTATGCAATTATATCCAAAAGTTGCATAAATTTATGCAATTTTTCGGTAAATAATTGCAGAAGTTTACGCAATTTTTTTGGTGAATAATTGCGGAAATTTCCGCAATTTTTCAGTGATAATTGTGGAAATGTCTGCAATTTTTTGATATAATTGCATAAATGTCTACAATTATTCACTGAATAATTGCATAAGTGTATATGTCATTATTCGGTAACTTAATTATAGGAACCTAATTTACAAACTTTTTTTACTGGAGTTTTTGTGTATTTTGAAACTTATTAGGGACCTGTGCCAAACTGTCCCTATTACTTAACCCAAGGTCTAAGTGTGAAAATAAACTTCTTTCATCTTTTACTCCATTTAGTTATAATTCTAAGTTATAACTATGCCAATTATCTTTAATTAGTCCAATTCTAATTATAATTAGGCGTAATTTCAGTCCAATTCCATTATTTATTACAGCTCAATTCCATTATTTATTACAGTCTTTATAATTTACATCTTATTTTCTTCATTTAATATTCTTACTTACAAAATCCATATTCACATTTAATTTATTCTAATCCATATCCGAAGAAAAGGGGGATGAAGAGAATAGACGTTTGCATAACCTCCAAAACGTCGAAAAAGATGTAAATAAGAAATAAATAACATTAAATAAACTTATATACTGTAAATAAGCTGTAAATCAATAAAAAGCTATGCTTATCAGTAACAAATTATAATTAACAGAAATAATACTAAAATTACTGAAAGGAATAGCTGAAAGGAAATAGACTGAAAATAATTTTAAAACTGTAAATAACTACTGAAAAAGGTTATTCCTAAAATCGTAGTAAAACTACAACTATTGGAAACCCTATTATTTTAAATTACTTAAAGAAATCTTAAAATAATTACAATCACTCACCTCCGGTCCTAAGTTTTTCCTTTGGTCTTTCCGGATCCATTTGTTGTAAAATAATTTTCTCTTTTGGAAAAATTATTTTGTTTAGGGTCCTTCCTAGAAAGGTGAACCCAATTGGAGAAAATCTAGAATGAGAAAAAGTGTTAGGTCTAGGGGTCTATTTATAGGTGTAGAATTGGATCTCGGATCATTGGATTTGGAGATTGAATAGGATGCAACCACGTCATAGGTTGAATAGGAGCCATCGAATGCAAGAATGGAGGGACCAAATCGAGATAAAGGATGCAAATGACGTGTTCGGTGGCCGCTAATTCGTTCGAACGAATTAACATTCGTTCGCCTGCCAAAATGCAACGCGGGTCGACCGGGCGGTCGACCGCCCCCTTGCTCAGGTCGACCTGATATATATATATATATATATATATATATATATATATATATTCATTTTATTTCTGCTTATTTTGTTTATTTTATAACTTGGTCATATTAGCTCGGTTTCTGACGTTCTATATATGGAAATTGACCAGAAAATTACCACGAACACAATGGTGCAACTTTCGCGGCTTAATTCTAATAATTTTACAAAGTTTTTTATTGTTTAATTAATTAACAAATTAATTATTATGGGTTAAATTTCGGGTTGTTACATATATGCTCATACCCTTGCTATGTGGTGTGTGGTTGTATTGCAAATGACATAAACTTGAATTCCGAACTGCCCGTATAACGATAGTCACTATATCGACACTTTCGTAAAATCACCTTTTATCGAAACCATTTGGTTTCATTATCGTGCTTAGAATTATTTTACAAATTAAGCAAGTTTTTGATTAATGATGTTTTCAAAAATAATTAATTATTTTAACAATGGTCATTTAATTTAATTAATAAGGATTAAAGTTAACTAATTAACTTATTAACGATGTGGTTAAAAATTTACTAATAACTTAGTTAACAATGTTTTGAAATTAATTAATCATTTTATGCAATGATGTTTAAGGTTAATTAATCATTTAATAATGATGAATTAAACTTAAATAATCAATTCAATTACTTTTAGAAGATAATAAATATGTTTAACTTTAATTAATCTTTCTTTTAAAGATTTTTATAGTTAATGAAACATTTTTAATAATGATATTTAATTATTTAGAAGTTAATTTAATTAATTATATTTAAATGATATTAATTAACATTAAATGATATTTATAAGGTAATTTCCTTTAAAGGTTATTGAAGTTAACTAATTAACTTAGTTAACAAAATTTTATTGTGAATAATCAATATAATAAGGATGTTTTAAGTTGTTAAATTCTTTTTATAACGATGTTTCAAAGTTAGTAAACTCTTTTAATAAAGTGTTTTAAAGCTAACACTTGTAATGTGAAGCCAAGTACAAATTCGGTTTATAAAATAAAAAGTTTGATTCATTTATAGAAATGAATTAATTTCTGTAAAGCGATATCACTTATATGGAAACGATTTATTTGTTTGCTTAATGTTAAACGTCGAAGAATTCGAATTGTTTTCTTTACTTGCAATGGGAAGAGTCTACCACTCTTCATGATATTTAATTATTCAATACCATTCTTTAAGTTTGGTTGTTACTAGTGTGGGAAAAAACCCGTTCCGCGTTAGCGGCATGGTCCTACATGTTATTGTTGATATAGACCTCTTGTTTAAAGTTTTACTCATACTAGACATATCGTCTAACCCGAGTTGTTCATAAACTCTCAGGTACTCATTTTAGTTGAGTAGTGTGAGTAGTAGGTCTTTGTGGGCTCTTTGAAGATGACATCCGAGCAGAAGGCTTTCATCTTCTTAGTTATCTATTCTGCTGTATTATCTAGTTTGTGTAAGTGTATTTTGCTCTAGCATATATAAAGGTAGGTTGTTATCACTACCTAAGCTGATTTAGTAGTACTTTTGTGTAACTCTGGTAACTCCCTGTTAAGGAGTAACCTGATGTACTATTAACCGTTATGTTATATTAGCAGTTTTGTTGTGAGATTTTATGTTCTATTCTTTTATTGTATTCCACGACGATTCATCTTTCTGATGCTTAGCAACAACACATGAACACCGTGGATGTGTTAAGTGTCATTTCTAGGGGTTAGAAAGGTGGTTCATCACAGTAATTTATCACAATGAAAATAAATATATCATTTTAAATATTTATAGTCAAGATGTATCGAGACTGGATATCGATATATCCGTTGAGACTAGAGTGCATAATGCTCTCTAAAGGTTGGGCAGTGTATTACTCATAACTTTTGGAGGCACCAAGCGGTTACATACTGATAGTTATTGGATAACTATGGAATGACTCATTCAATAGTTTTCTGTTGGTAAATACAACTAAGGTCAAGTAGAGAATATCAATGTAACTAATGTACATGGTTCTCACGACTTGAGAATACTATTTATCTTCAATGTGGAAGCTCTGCTCTGATTATAGTTAAATCACAGCATGGCGTCCATCGAACGACTATAGTTAGATTGAGTGGAAGCATTGGAAGTGAAACACTATTCAAGGGAGGATTCGTCTTCTTGGTTATGTGAGGTTAGTATCATAGTCAACTGAAGTCAAGTCAAAGTCAAAGTCTCTACCCAAAGTAGTTCAGTTAATAATAATTGTTATTATTGAACCCAGGACTTTATCTTTGGACTATAAAGTTGAATGTGGACGATATTGGAATTTTGACTATTACCAACTTCCATAAAGCCTAATGTGACATAGTTTTGATGAAGAGAATTGGTGTAAATAATTGTCACTATCGGGTATCGCTTATAATAAGTAAAATTGGATTTTACCAAAAGATGTGTAAGCAATAAATTCAACCAAGATGTCACACCACCTGCTAAGTGACGTGTAAATGTCAATATTCGAAAATTTTGATATTAATCGCCGATTGAATTTACACCTTTGAATCGCACAACCGTAATGATGAATTCTCTAAAAAAACCAAACGATTTAATTAATTTATAAAATGTTGTAAATTGATCGAATTAATTGATATTTAAGAAATATTAATTGTTATTTATTCGGTGTTTGAATGTTGTTTGTAATTATTTTCATGTATTTATAAAATTTATATTTTCGTGCATTGATGTATGATATCTATGTAATTTAAAGATAATTACATGAAATGATATATGGAAATTTTATGTCATTTAATGACATGATTTGTGGAAATTTTATGTCATTCGATGACATTTCATAAGAAAAGAAAGGATTGGATAGATAAAAACAATGAAGGGAATTAATTAGGGAAGTTTTAATTAAAGAATGAGAAATGTTTCATTCTTTTAAATAAAACATATCCTCTAGTTCATTCTTTACGTACAATTCATTCTTTCTCATTCATTCTTTTTCCTCCTCTCCTTCTAACTTTTCGTGGTAGAAAATAAAAATCAAGTTTCCAGAATCTTTCAACTCCAAATAAAAGATCAAATGAAATAAAACAAAAGTGGTTCATCCATCTCTTACAAGGATAGGATGGGGATCTTGAAGATCTGAGGAGATATCATCATTCAAAGTATGACTTCTAGGTGACATCCTAAGGGGAATTCATTTTCAAGGTGTGCTTCAAGGCATTGGGTATTAAAATCGATTCATGAGATTTAAGACCTTTTGATTCATCATTCAAGGTGTGATTTGATTGAAACTTCTCAAGATAATTTCTATTTAATTCATTTACATATTCTCTACATTCATATGCTTGGATTATGTGATTTATTTATATTTATATTGACTGTGTTGTAAAATGAAAATTAATAACCCCTTTCTTAATTAAAAGTATGTCTATTTTGTTCATTTCATTTAGATCTACATTTGTTATTTTTTATATTACAATAATTATAAATTAATTTATAGTGAATTATATTTTATAATATGTATATACGCAATTTCAAATAAGTTGTAATTTAATTCTTATTTTAAAACTAACTGTCATTGTTGCATGATTAATGATTAGATGCAATCATTTTGAATATTATTTATGCAAGAATGAAAGGTTTTGATCTAAAATTTTAAATGAACTTCTTATGTAATTTTAAATCTTTTCTAAATTTATAGTTTTGTAAAATTTCCAAACCCTTGTTTCATTTCCAAATTAAAAGTTCAATTTAAGTTGTAAATTTAGAATGAAATGTAAATTGTCAAATTGAAATTTTAATTATAAATTTTGGTTTTATATTACATACATATGCTTATGTAAATATTTGTGTGTATACATATAAACTTCAAATATTTGTATCTCTAATTGCCAAAATCTGATTTAACCCTTTTTAGTATAAAAGTGAGGCAATTACATACATACATATATTAATTACTAGTTGATGTTTATGTCATTGTATCCTAACACCTATTGCATGTAAACGACATTGTATTAATTAAATTTGTTAAAAGGGAAAGAGAATAAATCAATTATTTCATCTTTTCATTTGCTACCTTATTAGATCTATATGTTATTGCATTCAATTTATTCATGTTTATTCCTATCTATGTTGTGGAATATGCATGTATATGCCTTTTGTTTGATGATAATAAACATATATACATTCATTTAAATGTATTTGATATTGTACTATTTTATTTTACACAGATTAAATAGATATTTGCTGAATAAAATAAATAACACAGAATTTGAATTCAAACGAATATTTTATTCAAACAAATATTTATTACAACTTTGATAGTACAATTTCAAGCTCTCGCTATATACATCATTTTTTATCACAATACAATTACATCACGATTTCATAGATACATCAGTTCCTCACTACATATCACTCACACTCGTATTTATCTTCAACTTCATTCCAGTTTGAATCCAGCATCTGAGCAATCTGCAAAAATATTCATTGACGCAGTAAAATTGAAAATGAAATGTTTTTGCAGTATAAATCAAAAATGTGTTTTTGAAAATATTATTTGCCTCAGTTATTTGGGTTGTTCGTCATCATTTATATTTGAATTCATCACACGCGAACAATGTGACATGCACAGTGTATCACTGTACATGCCACAAGGCCGTGCACACCGATATATGTATATACACTTGATATATTTACAGGGACAAGTGAGCACAGGTCAAACCCAAATACAGAATTCAACTCAAGTACTTGAACCAATGATCATGGCAGTGAACAAAGCAAGTGAACCAGTACAAGGCAGCAAATCCAGACCACATGCAAGTGAAATAATCAGACTACAAGTATCACAAATGCACAAGATACTGCGATGCCGAAGCACAACAACCAACACAATGACAGTGAAGGACTGCACAAATTCAAGAAGAGCACAAGCACAGTTCAAATGACCAGACTCGAGCATACATACAAGACTATGCCACCAGACCAGCTACAACAGTGCAGTGACTTCAGAAATGAACAAACAAATATCCAGTGTGGATGCAGACATACATCAGTAAACTTTACACAAGCCATCATGCAGTCTACAACTTCAAATAATCAGTAGACCAACAAATGCCACCAACATAAAAAAGGATCCAGACTACAATGATCAAAGTGCCATCAAGAAACATCAGAGATCAGAGAAGTGCAAACATATCACAGTAATGATCAAAGTCAGGGATAAACACTGTAGTAGCAGTTTCAAAATAGAATCATACTGAGTGTCAGAGAGTCGAAGTCGTGAGCAACACGAAGCAAGTAAATCACAAAATCAGAAATGAACAAAGTCAAAATATGATCGAAGTCAAAGTCGTGAGTTGATCAAGTCAAAGCAAGAAATTCACGGAGCAATAAAAACAAAGCCGTGGTCATCACAAAATAAATCAAAGCCGTGTCAACCAAGCTACCAGAATATATACGCATTTGAACAAGTCGTGATCATCTAAATCGTTTAAGCATTATCATGCGGCCAGAGCAAATTATCTAACAAATTCAAATTATGTTATACGAACGCAAATAAAGGATATCGTATCCTATATAAACCCAAAAATCATCACTGGCAAAAGTATTCGAGTTCGAGCTAACAGAAAATAATAAACCAATAACTCGAATCACATTGAGTTCGAATACAAAAATCGAAGAGGAACAAAGCTAAAATCTTACCAAAAGCAAAATCGAACTCACCGAAGCGCGAAGCCATATCCAAGTACAAATCTAATTTGCGCAAAGCCGAGGCTATAGCAAATTCTCACAGAAGCAAAAGCAAGGTCGAAATCCTAATTCCTCTCAATCGCCAAAAGCAACGACAAAGCCGAAGCTTCAGTTTGCCAGTGGAACGAACAAGGGCAAAGCCCTAATTCAATCGAGCAAGTAGCAAAGAGAATCGAACTAAATCACCAGAGAACAAAAAGAACGAAGCCCTAAGTTTATCAAGCCGCCATTTTTATTTCTCAACGAATTGGGCCGAAGATAATAATCAGGGAGTCGAAGAAATAAAACAGCAGGCCGATAATTGTTTAAAGGGACCGGCCTATTTTCATTAAGGGTTTTAATTTTGGATTTAATTTGAGTTTGTAGGGTTTTAGTTTAGTTTTTAAATTTGGGCCAGTTTTTATTGATCTAGTTTTTAGGCCAAATTTATTCTGAGGGCAAAAGTGTTTTAAACGGTCAATCTATATTTTGCCCTGGGGTTAAACTGTGTTTTGTTTTTCAGTCTGTATTTTCAAATTCCAGTCAGAGTGAATCACCACCTAGGGTTTAGGTGTTGTCAGATTGTCTAGTTAGAATTAGTTCAGTGAAGCAGGGGTTGCGAGTTTGCAAAATTCTACAGGCGGGAGCAGAGTGCGGGAGCAGAGTTCGCGAGTAAGCGAAGCTCTATAGGCGGGAGCAGAGTTCGCGAGTAAACGAAGCTCTATAGGCGGGAGCAGGGGTTGCGAGTCTATTAGAGTGTTTGTGAGCGGGAGCGAGTGTTTGCGAGTCTAGTAGAGTGTTTGTGAGCGGGAGCGTGTCTGCGAGTGTCTGCGAGTCTGTGAGAGTGTTTGTAAGCGTGAGACTGTTTAATTCTAATAGAAATCTGGGAATGCAGCAGTAGGCAGGGTTTGCCGAAGCTGGGTAAATTTTGTGTGTGATTTACTTTTCTGCATATTTACTTATCTGCTATTTGTTTCTGTGATTGAATCTGTTTAAATCAAGAAAATTTGTCATAACCCTATTCACCCCCCCTCTAGGGTTATTCTAGATCCTACAAGTGGTATCAGAGCCTGGTATTTTTACTTTAACTCTAGAGTCATGAATTCATCGAATAATGCTTTTTCTGAGGGGCAATCTATTGCTAGGCCACCGATGTTTAATGGTAATGATTATGCTTACTGGAAAGTTAGGATGAGTATCTATCTTAGTTTTGTTGATTACGATGTTTGGGATATTATTGAAACTGGCTATAGAGCTCCCACTATAACTGTTGGTGATACTGAGATTCCTAAACCTAGGGATAGATGGGATGCTAACGATAAGAAATTGAAAACCACAAATGCTAAAGCAATGAATGCTTTGATCTGTGCTCTTGATAAAACTGAATTTAATAGAATTTCTCATTGTAAAACAGCACAGGAAATTTGGCATACTTTGGAGGTGACACACGAAGGAACTTCTCAAGTCAAAGAGTCTCGTCTAGCCCTGTTCAGCAATGAATACGAGAATTTTGTGATGGACAAAGGCGAGAGCATAAAGGATATGTTTGGACGCTTCTCAACCTTGGTGTACAATGCTAGAGCGCTTGGAAAGGTATTCTCTGAAGTAGAGCTGGTGAGGAAGATTCTACGAGTCTTACCAATGAACTTTGAGGCAAAAGTCACGGCAATACAAGAATCAAAAGATTTGAGTAAACTACGCATGGAGGATTTGATCGGAAATTTGATGACGTATGAGCTTGAGTTGAAAGCAAAGGAGGAACGCATCAATTCCGAACCAAAGAAGAAGACGATTGCCTTAAAGAGTAGAGAAGAGAGCGATGAAGAAGAAGTTGATCCAATTGAAGGACTTGCAGTGGCTGTCAATAATTTCAGAAGGTGGTCGAAATACAAGCCACGAAAGAAGAAGACCAGTAGTAATACATCTAAAGATTCTGACAACTCTGAAAATGAACTAATCTGTTATAACTGCAACAAGCCTGGCCACATCAAACCAAACTGCCCACTTCTCAAAATCAACAAAGGAAAGAAAAAGAAGAAGGCCTTCGCAGCAACTTGGGATGATGAGGAAGGAGAGGAAGCTTCGACTGATAGCTCAGAGGAGGCTAACTTGTGTCTTACGGCAAGATCAGATTCAGAATCAAGCTCAGAGGAATCTAATGAGGTAAAAAACTATTCTTATAAAGAACTTGTTTATTTGTGCCTTGATCTTACTAAAACAGTTGATGCTCTAGATTCTAAAATTGAAAAACTGAAATCTGATAGGAGAGAACTTGCCCGTGAAAATTCTAGGTTAGAAACTGAACTTGAAAATATTCAAAACCTAGACTGTAAAAAATGCAAAATTTTAGATTCAGAATTATCAAAGCTTAAAATTAACTTTGAGAATCTTGAAAAAGAAAACTTGAGTCTTAAGGAAATCATTGACACTAGGAGAAAGGATTTTATAAATAGATGCACCTCACTTGTGACTGAAAACACAACACTAAAAACCAAAGTCCAAGATCTTGAGAAATCACTGAGTAACTTTTCAAGAGGAGAAAAATCATTCAATATGTTATTTGGAAATCAATTGTTTGCCAACAATAGAAAAGGACTAGGATTTGGAAAAACACAAGTTGATAGTGCTAAAGGAAAGAGTGTCTTTACTGGATATCAAATAAATGGGCATCATAGTCATAGGAACAAGAACACAAAATTTATACAAGTTTGGGTCCCTAAAAATTCTACAAATAAATTTCATGTCTATTGGAACAAGAATGAAAGGACAAAACAAATTTGGGTTCCAAAGGGATTGTTTATTCACAATTATTCTGCCACTAACAACCATGGACCTATAAAAACAAATAGGTCACATAAATCTTTAACCGTGTAGGTGTGGTGGCAGGCTAAGGAACAACATTAGTGTTATCTGGATTCTGGCTGTTCCAGATACACAACGGGCGACAAATCAACGTTCCTTAGCCTAGTATAAAGGTGACAGATTCACAATGGGCAAACAACGAAAGATTATCGTACAGGTAAAACAGGTAATTGTATTTATTTTCAAACGATAGATAAAATGTGAAAATCTGCACCATAGTCTGAATTAAATCAGCCAGTTATGTGAAATGATTGATGATGTTAATTCTGATCTTTTCGAAGTAATTATGATGGTTGACAGATTCTAACTTACTTGAGATGATCTTACATGACTTGTTCTTATCTATGACTTTGATTTATGCTTAAAAGTTGACCAACCATTTTTCATTGAACTTAATCTGTTTTTGGTCAAATTATGATGTTGATTGATTATTGATTTCTCAAAGGATTTTGAAACTGTTGAAACTGTTTGGTGAAACTTCAAGAAATTGTTTTTGAAATAATGATGATTGTTTAATGACTGTTGATCCTATGGTTTCTTAATCTGACACTGAGATTTTTTTTTGATGGTTAACACGACTTCAATTTAAAGTCAAGTTTGTTGAAAATGACTCTGAGATAATTTGTTGAAATTTCACAATCTGGTCTATAACATCCAAACGAGTGATATTGAGTCAGATGCAAATTACACTGGTAATGTAGTTGATAGAAAAATTACTAGTGGAACGTGATTACATTTTGAGACATTCATTTGCTGCATCATTTTTCAAAGAAAATATCTGCATATCTTTCACTTGAAATATTTTTCATTTTAGCAGAATTTTTCTTAAATATCCCTTCTAGAAAATAATTTCTTTTGACCTTGTATCAGATTTGTTATTTAAGAAAACTTGATTTTATTGAAATTGATTAACTGATCTGACCCCCTAATAATTATCTAAAAAGATAAATAGTGATTGAAAATAAGATGAGTGTTGATATTAATCATATATTATAACTTGAGAAAGTATATTTAGAAAATTTCTTTAGAAATTTAAACAAGAGTTATAAAAACTTTTTGTTGATAACTATTCCATGATCATTTCTATTTCTATCATTCGTCTATCGACCATCACTCATCAAAAATCAATATAGTATGTTAATTTGTGGTAGTTTAAACAGGGAATCATTTGTGCTTCAATTTTATTATATTTCTAACAATAAAATCCAAAATATTCACTCTCATTTAAAAGTCCTCACGGTTATGCATGGGTGAATTACTTGGATTTTTGATTTTGTGCTTCCATGCTCATTTAAAAGTCCTCACGGTTATGCATGTATGGAACGCATATCAAAATTAATTGATTAAATAGACAAGTTGATTCTAATCCCATTTAAAAGTCCTTACGGTTATGCGTGGTTAGAAGATACTTGAATTCATTTTTTTTTAAAAATTTGGAATACTACTAATCTAATTTAAAAGTCCTAACGGTTATGCATGGTTAGTAGATATTCAAATCTCCTGAAATAAATATACCACAAATAGACACAACTAAATGGTTTTATTTGATGAAATCATTCATATCATTCTAAAGTGGAATATGCATCAATTAAAGTATTTATGATTTTTGTTTGATTTTCTTATTGAAATTAATATTTATACTCGATTGAGCTTTAATATTGTATTAATGTCTACCACCATATCTCTACTTTTCTATTACTATTATTCTTTTGCTGATAACAAAAGGGGGAGAGAAAAGTTAAGATTTTGAAAATAAAGGTCAAAGATTTTCTAATTGCATTAAGGCTCATTTGAATTCTTTATTCTCATGCATATATGTAGGGGGAGTATTGTGTAGAAAGAGAGCATTCAAATAGGGGGAGCAAACTGAATAATCAAATACATTTAATATAGTCAAAATCTTAAATATATGTTTGTTATCATCAAAAGGGGGAGATTGTGGAATATGCATGTATATGCCTTTTGTTTGATGATAATAAACATATATACATTCATTTAAATGTATTTGATATTGTACTATTTTATTGTACACAGATTAAATAGATATTTGCTGAATAAAATAAATAACACAGAATTTGAATTCAAACGAATATTTTATTCAAACAAATATTTATTACAACTTTGATAGTACAATTTCAAGCTCTCGCTATATACATCATTTTTTATCACAATACAATTACATCACGATTTCATAGATACATCAGTTCCTCACTACATATCACTCACACTCGTATTTATCTTCAACTTCATTCCAGTTTGAATCCAGCATCTGAGCAATCTGCAAAAATATTCATTGACGCAGTAAAATTGAAAATGAAATGTTTTTGCAGTATAAATCAAAAATGTGTTTTTGAAAATATTATTTGCCTCAGTTATTTGGGTTGTTCGTCATCATTTATATTTGAATTCATCACACGCGAACAATGTGACATGCACAGTGTATCACTGTACATGCCACAAGGCCGTGCACACCGATATATGTATATACACTTGATATATTTACAGGGACAAGTGAGCACATGTCAAACCCAAATACAGAATTCAACTCAAGTACTTGAACCAATGATCATGGCAGTGAACAAAGCAAGTGAACCAGTACAAGGCAGCAAATCCAGACCACATGCAAGTGAAATAATCAGACTACAAGTATCACAAATGCACAAGATACTGCGATGCCGAAGCACAACAACCAACACAATGACAGTGAAGGACTGCACAAATTCAAGAAGAGCACAAGCACAGTTCAAATGACCAGACTCGAGCATACATACAAGACTATGCCACCAGACCAGCTACAACAGTGCAGTGACTTCAGAAATGAACAAACAAATATCCAGTGTGGATGCAGACATACATCAGTAAACTTTACACAAGCCATCATGCAGTCTACAACTTCAAATAATCAGTAGACCAACAAATGCCACCAACATAAAAAAGGATCCAGACTACAATGATCAAAGTGCCATCAAGAAACATCAGAGATCAGAGAAGTGCAAACATATCACAGTAATGATCAAAGTCAGGGATAAACACTGTAGTAGCAGTTTCAAAACAGAATCATACTGAGTGTCAGAGAGTCGAAGTCGTGAGCAACACGAAGCAAGTAAATCACAAAATCAGAAATGAACAAAGTCAAAATATGATCGAAGTCAAAGTCGTGAGTTGATCAAGTCAAAGCAAGAAATTCACGGAGCAATAAAAACAAAGCCGTGGTCATCACAAAATAAATCAAAGCCGTGTCAACCAAGCTACCAGAATATATACGCATTTGAACAAGTCGTAATCATCTAAATCGTTTAAGCATTATCATGCGGCCAGAGCAAATTATCTAACAAATTCAAATTATGTTATACGAACGCAAATAAAGGATATCGTATCCTATATAAACCCAAAAATCATCACTGGCAAAAGTATTCGAGTTCGAGCTAACAGAAAATAATAAACCAATAACTCGAATCACATTGAGTTCGAATACAAAAATCGAAGAGGAACAAAGCTAAAATCTTACCAAAAGCAAAATCGAACTCACCGAAGCGCGAAGCCATATCCAAGTACAAATCTAATTTGCGCAAAGCCGAGGCTATAGCAAATTCTCACAGAAGCAAAAGCAAGGTCGAAATCCTAATTCCTCTCAATCGCCAAAAGCAACGACAAAGCCGAAGCTTCAGTTTGCCAGTGGAACGAACAAGGGCAAAGCCCTAATTCAATCGAGCAAGTAGCAAAGAGAATCGAACTAAATCACCAGAGAACAAAAAGAACGAAGCCCTAAGTTTATCAAGCCGCCATTTTTATTTCTCAACGAATTGGGCCGAAGATAATAATCAGGGAGTCGAAGAAATAAAACAGCAGGCCGATAATTGTTTAAAGGGACCGGCCTATTTTCATTAAGGGTTTTAATTTTGGATTTAATTTGAGTTTGTAGGGTTTTAGTTTAGTTTTTAAATTTGGGCCAGTTTTTATTGATCTAGTTTTTAGGCCAAATTTATTCTGAGGGCAAAAGTGTTTTAAACGGTCAATCTATATTTTGCCCTGGGGTTAAACTGTGTTTTGTTTTTCAGTCTGTATTTTCAAATTCCAGTCAGAGTGAATCACCACCTAGGGTTTAGGTGTTGTCAGATTGTCTAGTTAGAATTAGTTCAGTGAAGCAGGGGTTGCGAGTTTGCAAAATTCTACAGGCGGGAGCAGAGTGCGGGAGCAGAGTTCGCGAGTAAGCGAAGCTCTATAGGCGGGAGCAGAGTTCGCGAGTAAACGAAGCTCTATAGGCGGGAGCAGGGGTTGCGAGTCTATTAGAGTGTTTGTGAGCGGGAGCGAGTGTTTGCGAGTCTAGTAGAGTGTTTGTGAGCGGGAGCGTGTCTGCGAGTGTCTGCGAGTCTGTGAGAGTGTTTGTAAGCGTGAGACTGTTTAATTCTAATAGAAATCTGGGAATGCAGCAGTAGGCAGGGTTTGCCGAAGCTGGGTAAATTTTGTGTGTGATTTACTTTTCTGCATATTTACTTATCTGCTATTTGTTTCTGTGATTGAATCTGTTTAAATCAAGAAAATTTGTCATAACCCTATTCACCCCCCCTCTAGGGTTATTCTAGATCCTACATATGTCAACGATCAATCTTACTTACTTTATGTCTAACATTTTGGTCATACAAATTAAAGTATGAATATATTTGATGTCTTCACACTTTTCATATCTTACACTTAATTAATGTAGATCTAAATTAATAAAGAAAAACTTTCCCTTAATTAATGTTATTTAATATACTAATTAGTTCAATAAAAGGGGGATAGAAATGAAAGGTTTCTCCCTCTTCATATTTTAACATAGCATCCTCTATATTGCATACGGTAATAGAAGGGAATTAAAGGTTACTTTCTCTAAATTCATTTTACATGTTTTTATTACATATATTAGCACTATATATATTGTGAGGACCCGTTTCTTCGACTCTCGAAAACTAACACAAATACATCCTCGGTATTCACGTACCGTAAATCCAAGTCCCAGGGGTAAGAAAGAAAAATAAAGACAGAACAGAATCTCACATATGTTATTTCAATAAAAACTTTATAGCGAAAATTTAAAATACATATATTAGAGTTCAAAAAGGGGCAGTTATAAATTCATGTCCTTACAAATGCGGAATACTATAGCACAAGAGTGTGGTGGAAATAGATAAAAATCTTCAGAAAAATCTTCTGACTCCATGTTTCGAGCTCTATCCAAATTTCTTCAAAAATAAACCTGATTACTAGGCTGCTCGGGAAATTAGGGCACCCAGAGTTTAAGGAAAAGGAAAATAAACTCCGGGTCAGTCATGTGACTGGTGTGAGAACTCAAAATATGCATTTTGAAAAAAAAGGAATCTCATAAGACCACACCGCACATAAACAAGGAACGGGTTTTTACCTTATGATAACCAAATCATTATTATGTAAAATCACTTGATATTATTTTTAATGACATATCTTTGAAAACATTTGCAAGTAAACCTATTAATCTTAGCCGAAATTGTTACATTGATTAAATTCCAACATACTAGCCACAAATGTGGGTTCTAAAAACAAAAAGGTAGGCGATTATTGGAGAATGGATTTCCATACAAATGACCAGGTGAAGGGACTACCTTCTGGCAGTACATCTCTAGAGGAATGTACTAAGGTCAACAGAACATCTGCACCTCTAATAACACAAGACTGGCCTACCTTTCTCACTAGATAGTACTGAATATGTCATTACCCTGATCGTTACCGACCTATCTGAGGGCCCTTATAGCATACATCCATAATAATTTAAGTCCCGAACGTCATAGTAGGAGTAATATATCTTGAAGGGGATGATCATACCCTAGTGATTGTGAACCATATAGCCTTGCTGCATCTACCCTGTTTTGGCCATTTCTGGTGCGAGGCTTGACGTAACGATTACCTTTCACTTTGCACATTTCAGTTTGAATGCCACACTGCCATTCCATGATCACACAATTGATTTCTACAAACGTATAACTCCTGAGATCATACCTCTCGGGAAAGGGTGTTAAGCTAAGAGAAGTTGCCTTCTCCACCACCAAGCAGATGATACGCTCATAGAGACCACTTATGTAACTAGAAATGCAATGTCAGGCATTCGTCCATACAAGTTCGCTTTAGGACTGAATGAAACTGAAGGCACTCTTTTACCACATCCTTTTGGGAGTTGCCCCTAGGATTAGTAGCGAGAAGTCCTTGAAACCCAAAGAGTTTCAGAAATGAAGGGACCACGGCTACTTTAGTATTTGGGAGCTAACCAGAATTATCACCAAGCAGTCCTTTCACCCCAAATATCTTTGGTCTTCATCCTTTATTTTCTTTATCAAGTATTCATTTTTCAAACATCGGTTCGAAGTGGTTTTTTGATAGGAATTACCCCAAATCCAACCTCGGTTCCTTCGACCATTCATCAATAAAAAGATGTTCTATGAAAAGGGAATCATTCCTTAATTGATTAAGTTCTTTTTATCAAAATCTCTTTTGGAGATATATATTTCTAAAACATTCTTTTTGGTACATACGGAATTATTAAACTTCTCTTATCAAATCCTTTGATTACTTAAAACCCCTTTTAAATTTGGAATAGTTCGAAATCATTTCATTTTTTTCACTTAGGAAAACATTTCCAAATTATTTCATTTAAATCTTAACAAAGATCTCTTAATTCAAAACTCGAAATTTTATTTAGTTAAAACCATGTTATCTAGGATGTTAATCCAAAACCAGTAAATATTAAGTGAATAGAATCTATAGAAATCATCTAATTTTACGCAATATCAATTCTCGTATTCAAGAAGTACTATGGGCGGAATAACGGCGAAATCATCTTTTAAATTCCACGAATAGTACGAGTTTCCTCTTTGGGTCTTCGTGCTAAGTATAAGAAGACTATCATTATAAAATCAAAGTTGTATTTAATTTAAATTTGGAAATTTTAAATCTTTTTATACTTAACTCGTTTCCGAAATTTCGACCTTATCTATCCCTTGTCCAGGGAAGATGCCTGGTGAGCCAGGGCATTGATTGCCCCTGAACATCTCCTTAGTTTAAGCACCTCACATCTGGATCTTACGAATAGAAAAATCCAGTCCACTCGTCGACTTTTAGAGCCAAGGTTAAACCACTTTATTTGTAATAGCTTTTTTTAAATCATTTATTTAAACTCTTTTAAATGAGTTATAAAACCTCCACATTATTATTAAAATACTTAGTTATCCATTTGAAAACATTTATAAAAGATTTGGAAAAGAATCGTTAAGCTTAAAACTAAAATTTAAAAGTTATAGAAAAGTGCTGCGGAAAATGCTTTTTAAGCTATATTAATCAAAACGATTTTTTATTGCTTGAAAATTCATTTGTATTACTCAAATAAATTTTAAAACATTTTAAAAGATTTATAAGATTTATTCCACATTTTTAAATAATTTTAAAACATTATTTTCAAAGAAATCCAGTTTTGGATTCCGAACTGCAAAACAACGACTTTTTAAAAAGCTTGTTTTACTCATTCAAACTTCACCAAAACACTTAAATGTTTATAAAACATTTCAAACTCATTTTTAAACCTTTTTAAAGAGGTTTAACATTTCATTTACATCAATTCATTAAATAAAGGAAAGTGATTTCCTTTGTGCTTATCAAGTGTATTTTCGTGACTTGCATATATATATATATATATATATATATATATATATATTCAACATTCATATGAAACAACCAAACTTGATGATCAAAGCATATTAAACATCCATTGCAAACATCATATCATCATCCAAAAATATAATATTGTAGTTTAGGAGTTCTCACCTTCATTTTCCCATTGAGCTAATCTAAAATCGGCTATAGCTCCGCCATCGTCGCACCGGAGCTTATGGAATCGAGTCCAAGACCCTTAGATGTGCTCAACCAAGCTTGAAAGAGGCGGATCTCACGGCCTAGGGTGGTGGTGGGTTGTGGCTGTAGATTTGAGGAGTGGTAGGGAGGTGTTTTGAACTAGTTTTGAAGTAGATTGATATTATAAACTAGTGTACATATTTTCCTCTCTTATTTGAGATATTTTTCACTAACTTCTCTATTTTTTTTTCTATGAATAAGAAGCAATTAGAGAGGCTCTTAGAAAGCTTGAAAAAAAGAGGACGAAGAAGTGGAACGGTATTAGGAAATTATGAGAAGAGGGATGGTATTTATAGTAAAAAACTTGGAATAAAATATTTAAAAGCAAAATTACCAAAACACCCCTAGCCCACACCCCTCCTACCCCTCTACACGCATGGATCCCCCTTCTTAGGTCATGTGATGGTGATGTGAGGTGATGGTGTGATGATGGTGTGGTACAATTAGTTGATGTTTGCTTTTTTGGTTACTTAAAGGTTAAGCTTTAGGAATTATTTAATTATTTTTGTAATATATATATATATATATAAGTGGTCATGTAAAAATTTATAATAATCACGTGAACGTGACATATATATACATGTACATGTAGGTGCATAACACTTCAAACGTGTTCAAACAACTTTTATTTGTTAAATCGTTGAAATCCGGGAAACCGATTATCGGTCACATTCTCACTTATTAATTAACGTACATATATTTGTAAACAAAATTTAAAAATAAATTTCTTATCATCTTAAATTAATTAAAATGATCATATTTGAATTATAAAACCAGATAAATTAATATTAACAATTACAAACGTTTTAAGCAGACACACATGTCAAACTCAAACCATTCAAAAGGGGCAGATTGTTATGGAGTAAATAAGAAAAGGAGAAAGAAATAAAACAAATACAGAATCTCACAGCGGAATGAAAAAATATAATAATCAAATAACAGTTCATGAAGCTGTTTACAAATAAATTTGATTATACTAATACAATATAGAATCAGAGTTACAGACAACAAGAATAAATATATAAATGCAGCGGAACAACATGATGCAGTAGAATAAATATATTAAATAATGATAGTCCAAATCTTCATCTTCGTCCTCCAGGAATAAGGTCTTCAACCCTGAAATGCTCAGGCTGACCCGAGCAAATTGAAAAGGGCAAAACACTCGAGTCAGAACTAAAAGATCTTATGTAAGTTAAATCAACCGTAAATATGAGTGTAACGGCGTCAGAGATGCTTACGGGGTTTGACATCTCTTATCCAGTGTCTAACGTGGGTGCGGTAACTTAAGAGATGTTCGGGATTTCCATCTCCTAAGGATCCGTTAAACTATCTACTATGTAGTACAATACGCTATTATAATATGTCTACAGTAAAGTAAAAGTATTAAAATAGCGTTAAGGCGTTACCCATATCCCCCTTAATACATTTATATATTCCCATAGTCTATACAGTACCGTAACTCCTCCGTAAACTGGAGGCTATCAAAGGGCACTCCATAGCTATGGTACAAACTAAACTCGTAGAAAGCGCTCTAGGGCATGTGAACACGACACTCGAGGCAATGCCAGGGTAGATATACCAATTGCGGATCCGGACTGTTGGTAATGCATAGCAGCTACTACCGCCCACCTCGGAACACACTCCCATAATCAAAATTAAGGGGTGGCCACCAAATCAATCACAAAGTCAGAATATAGTATCGAAGAAGTATGCCCGATAGGAGGAATGACCTCACTTGGCCCGGCGTGGCTCCTGTTTTAGTCACATCTAAGCTGACTCTTGGGAGTCAGGGTCACGTCATACCTCATATAGTAATCATTTGCCAAACCATCCTACTTCATTTCTGGAATCTCCACCACGTGCACAGTTGTTAAAGTGGTTTTTGGTATTGGCAGAGAGTATGACAATATCCGATCCTAGTCTCTTCAACAACCAAACGCTTATTTCACACCAGATGGTTCTTTTACATTTCAAAAAGGTCAATTCACCATTTATATCAAAATATCATATTCAATTTCAAATCGTATCTCTTTCGAAATCATATTCACTTTCAAACTATATTCACTTTCAAAATCATATTCACTTTCAAATCATATTCACTTTTGAAATCGTATTCACTTGAAATTATTGATAAGTTATGTTAATTAATTCTTTATTTCATATCATCTTATTCACTCAAATATGTCATTTCACAAAAAGGTATCAATTCCAAATTCCAACTTAGGTTGTATCATCATCAAGGATTTAAAAATAAATACTTCAACTTTACACAGTCTGAAATTTTAGAAAATAGTTTAGGTAATTATAAATAGTTTATATAGTTTTAAATATAGTTTAAATAGATTTAAAATAGCTTAAATAGAAAAAAATAGTTTGAATATATTTAAATTTGGTTTAATTAGTTTTAAAATGGTTTAAATAGATTAAATATAGATTTAATATATTTAAATTATATTAAGTAGATTTTAAAATAGATTAAATAAATTTAATTAGTTTAAGATGGATTAAATTGGGTTAAATAGGTTATAATAGATTAAATAAATTGAAATAGTTTTAAATTGATTAAAGTAGTTTAAACTAATTTAAAATAGATTTCAAAGTTATATCCAACATTTCAATAACTCAATTCTGATAAATTCACTTATATTTGACACCTCAACTAAAAAATCAAATTTAAATCCTTTGAACAATTCATTAAATCAAATTCCAATTTCAGCATTTACACTTGGTTTAACGAAAATAATTCAGTTTATATAAATCAATTTCTATTTCAAAATGCCAGTTAACTGAATTCAAAATTTCGAAGATTCGAAAATCATTTAATTTAACCAATCCGATGTCCGTATATAATTTACTACCCTAGGGCAAGTGATACGGATATTTATCATTTCAATCCGTAATTTAAAATTTTATAGTTATATATCATTTCAAACCGCAATCTCGAATTAAATAAAAATCCATAAAATCGCTCGAGTCTATCATTTCAACCCATAACGATTTTTCCCTAATATATAGATTGTTCGAGTATGTATCATTTCAACCCATAGGGAACTTGCAATATTGTAACAATATAAAATACAACATCCAGTCATCCAATATCAATAATCAAACATACATCACAATCATCATCCAAATCAATCAATAAACATCAATAGATAACTGATAATCAATCCAGGTATTAAATTGAAAATTTAAAATTTAATATTAAATTAAACGATAATTAAATGCAATAGAAGTCAAATTTAACTAGAATGAAAATTTAACATCCCAAACAGCAATCGATAAATATCTAATCACATCATAAATTTAATCTAACTAACATAAGAAAATCTAGTAGTTGTGAGTGGATCAAAACACTCGCCTGTGAGTTTTAAATCGATTTGAAATCCAAAATAGGGCTCAAATTTGAACAGTCTCAGAATTCATCCAAACTAGTGTCAAAATGTCTGGAATTTCGATATGATCCCAGCGGAACAAACCGCGCATAAATCCGAGTTCATACGTAAAAGTTATGAATGTTAGTACAATTGAATTTTAAATTTTAAATTAAATAATATATGCAAATCGAAGCTCGCCACGTCATCACGTTCGTTCGCATGAAGGAACCCTAGCAGCCTCATCAAAAATGAGCCGCCACCAAATCACGGCTTTGACAAAAAACACACCCCTCCCCGTCGATCATCACGCAGATCAGCCTGCGCCATTGGATCGCCCACGCCAAGCCACACCTACACCAGAGTCGCGCGACTCTCTGCCTCCCTCAGGTGGCCACGTCGCCGTTCGCCTCCTTGAGCCGATTTCAGGTAATCCCGACCCCTCTAGCGAACACAAAACCGTTAGATCAACAACTCTCGAAGGCCTCTACGATGCAGTAACCCCCGATCGACTCCTTGTTGAAGATCCACTGCACAATACAAAGATCACAAACGAATGGTCGAAACTAAATCATCAAATTCTGGCCACACAGAAATCCAAATCGAAAAATAGACTACAGATTTGACTTGCGCTCATTAAGAGCTTCAAATCGATATATAATTCGATATGGTTTGGAGGAGTTTGATTTTGGAATTGAATTTGAAATTGAATTTGCAATTTGGGAATTAGGATTTTGTAATTTGATTTGGTTCTGCCATTGAGAAGGAGAAGTAGGCAGATGAAATTATACGTATAGACAAATGGAATAAGAAATGGCTAGGGTTTATAACGGGCTATATATAGGCAGATCAGAAATAGAAATGAATGGACCAGATTGATTTGAAAGTTGAACGATAAACGACCCGAAAAGCCCGTTCTATCTCCGGAACGAAAATGGGTCATCCCATATATCAAAATAGATGTTTTCAATATTTCTAAACTCAATGGAATAGGTTTCAAGCCCTAGTTCCATCGTATGAAGAAGTTAGTTTAAAATTTGCTTATTTCAAATTGATTTCCAGGCATTTCGAGTCTGTACGATCAAAAGACAAGTCTGATCGCTACGAAACTTGAAACCTTACAATAATTCACCGTTACGGATCCGATGAAACTGGTTTCGTCGAAATCCGAGTCAATGGCCAAAAATGGCTTTTTTCACGTTAGTTAAATAAATTAATATTAAATTAATTAAATCACTTTTTAATTTCAATTAATTAACTAACCATTTTTATCATTTTTGGTTTCATAGACTTTGTTACCTGGCTGTTTGGCCCGGTTACGAGAGGCTCATCAAGCAAGCACATCGTTCGGCATAGACGTGTGGCTCGGCCTGGATGTTGTTCGGCATAGGCCTGTGGTTCGGCCTGGATGCCGTTCGGCATAGGCCTGTGGTTCGGCCTGGATGCCATTTGGCATAGGCATGTGGTTCGGCATAGACGTGTAGCTCAACCTGGATGTCGTTCGGCATAGGCATGTTGTTTGGCCTGGATGTTGTTCGGCATAGGCATTTGGTTCGGCCTAGACATTTTGGATCAGCTTAGATGTCGTTCAGCTTTAAAGAGAGAATCAACACTCAACCTTGAGGAGGGTGTCATCGTTCGGCATATATCGCTCGGCATAACTCACATGGCAACTACGCCCGGTCATGACAGTGCGGCATGCCTGGCTCGGTGCATACTGGAGGTGTTAACAAGTTGTCAAGCCCACGACAGAGTAAGGGCGATCGGCATGACTTCGCTTTGAGTCAACTCACTACTTGCTTCGTTTCTCCTGAGGGTTTACTTCGAGTCACTTGATGATCGACCAGACAATTCTCGATCGGCATTTCTCGCTTGGCATGACTCGTTCGGCATGCCTGGCTCGGTGCACAGAAGTCACCTACTGTGGGCCAAGATACCTTGTTCCTGGGCCCGTGAGGGAAGTCCAGTCTATCTTCACCTATAAATAGAGGGGCAGGGGCGAAGTGAAAAGAGACCTTTTTTGGAGAACACTGGAGAGTTTCTACCATTTTCAAGACTCATTCCTTTTCAATTAGAACTTGTATTCAAGTTGTTGGTGTATGGATTATATCTGTATTCAATTATTTGAAAAGCAATAAAGATTAAATGCAAAGTGGACGTAGGCAGTTACGCCGAACCACTATAAATCTGGTGTTCTAGTTTCAACAGTTAATTTTGCATACATTCCTCTATTTCAATTTTCTATCTTCATTAATCTCTCTACACAAATCTCTCTTTGGGTGTTACTGACCAATTTTGGTGCTAACATTTTGGTGCTTTCATTGAGAGGTTATTCTCAGGTTATTAGGATCTACTTTGTAGCTACTGGATTGAAGAAATCCCCCGAAGGAGATCCAAGTCATTCACAGGAAGTCCGTTGATTCTACTCAGAGTTTCTACCAATAACTCTACAATGGGAAGGACCACGTACTAGATCAGTCTCCCACAACGTAGATGTCAACGAGACTACTAGTGTCCAACAAGTAGGACCCAGCAATCAACAGGTTAATCTGGGCGCAGGGACTGTCACCGCTCAAAACCAAATGGAAGCTGTCACTAGGACAGAGTTCAACGAGCTGATGAGAGAACTCATGGAAAGGAGGAGACAACTTAGCGAACAGATCCAAGCTAACGCCAACCTTATGACTCAGATTGCTCAACAACAACATCAGAATGCTGGAGGAAGCCCCACTCTTTACTCCTCATCCGACAGCTCTTCTTCGTCCGATGAACCTCCCAAGCGTAGACATCGTAGAACAGAAACAACGCAAGAAGGTGCTGCTGATCGATCAACCAGGGATGCTCCGGGTTCCCTACCTGGAGCAATGGCCCCTCACTTACACCAAGGAAATCACACTGAAGCTGGAACGAGAAATTTAGGATCTGGAGTACGAGTGGAAGCTGGACAGCCGGCACACCAAGGTCCTAATGATGCTGGTCCCCAGGATACACACTTGGTAGATCGCCAACAGAGGAGACACCGACCAGAATGATCTCGCAGGACAGACACCAACCTGCCATCTTCCATACAAACCCCAGACCTATCAGCTATGGTCAGACAGCTGATGAGAGAGAATCAAGGCTTATCAAATGATGATTGGGGGATATCCAGGAGCCATACTCCGTTCACAGATGCTATCTTGCAAGCCAAGTACCCCAGGAAGTTTAACATGCCGGCTATTCTGGCCTATGAAGGAAAGACTGATCCCCAACAGCATGTGATGAGATATGAATGGATGATGGACTGAACTAGAGCAAATGACGCAACTAAGTGTAGATGCTTCCCAATAACTTTATCTGGAATTGCTACCATGTGGTTCACCCGACTTCCTCTGCGGACTATCTCCAACTTCGATGAGTTAGCGACAAAATTTGTGGAACAGTTCAGGATTCATGCCACCCGTCCTAAGGACGTGATGTCCTTGTCCAGTGTGATTCAGGCTCTAGGGGAGTCGTTAAAAGAGTATTTACAAAGATTCCACATTGCCGCAACTGAAGTTAGCAACCCCAACGACCATGCTATTTTAATGGCCGTGATGCGAGGAGTAAATCCGGATTCAGAGTTTGGAGATTGGTTGGCGGGAAAGCCTCCGACTACGCTGGAACATTTTTATTCAAAGGCACACCAATTTATAAGAAGGGAAGAAGCTAGGTGAACGAGGCGAGACAATGCACCCGTACTTGGCAAGGAGACAGTGCAGAGCAACATTGCTGTAAAACAATCCGGTGACAACTCTGGAAAAGTACAAGTCAACGTCCAAAACAAGCCTGAACAATCTAAAGGATCTGGTGGGGGAAATCCCGAAAAGAAAAGGGAGGCTAGAAAGTGGAAACCAAGGATCCCAACTTACAACGAATACACTCATCTGAACGCAACTCTGGAGAATATTTACCTTTCGACTTGTAATACTTTCCAATATCGAAAGCCACGACCAATAGAGTCCACCGAGGAGCAAAAGCGGACCAGGAATTATTGCCGCTTCCATGAAACTTATGGGCACAATACCGAGGAGTGTAGGCACCTCCATGATGCTATAGAAAAGCTGTTTCGACAAAAGAAGTTGCAGGAATTTGTCAAGAATCTGCCGGAGGGTGGACAAGGAGCATCAGACCCTGGTCGTGGGAAAGCTCCACGCCATCCTGAGGAACCAGCTCGGACCGTAGGAAGACTAATCATAAACACGATAGTCGGAGGGCCTCACCCGGCAGACAAGAGTTGGCAAGAGATGGAACGTTATGCTAGTTCCCTAAAGCATGCATATTTTGAATGTTGTTCAAACACGGAAGATATTACCCCAGCTAAACAACAGCGAATGATGACGGATGATATAGTGTTTAGAAGTAGAGATGCCGATCAGGTGGAGGCACCTACCATTGACCCGATGGTCATCTCGGCCACTATCGAACCAGCATTTGTGAGAAGAATACTGATTGACTATTGAAGTTCTTTTAATATCATCTTCAAAAAGGCATATGATCAGATGAAGATGGAGACAAAGGACCTAAAACCATCTAAAGCCCGTGTTCATGGATTTATTGGTGCGGCTACCAATGCGGTGGGCTTTGTTGAATTGCCAGTTGAACTTGGTGAAGGTGAACGTAGGAGAGTGCGGATCCTGTCGTTCGTTGTTTTGGATGTCGATTCTTCGTATAATGTGTTTCTGGGTCGACCAGCCTTGGCAAAGTTTATGGCAGCTTTGGCCCCGTAGTGCTTAACCTTGAAGTTTCCGATCGATAAAGGAGTTGGTGTTGTGCATGGAGATCAGGCGATTGGTCGTGTGTGTTATGTGGCTGAGCTGAGAAAGGCCCAACGAAGAGAGAAAGGAAAGGTTGTGGACAACTCCGTCCGCATCCGAGCCACTGAAGATTGACAAGTAATGCCCGAGCCTTGGCTCAGGCAACATGATCGGATCTATAGAGACATAGATCCGAGAGATGATGATGAGGAACCCAAGGAGGAAAAAGCAGCACCGACTGAACTGACCATTGACATTCCAGTCAGCCATGATGATCCATCGCGAGTACTTAAGATTGGATCACAACTTGACCCCTCGATGATCGAGGATCTTACTGATTTCCACCGAGCAAATCTGGATGTTTTTGCTTGGACACATTCTGATATGTGCGGGATTTCTCCCGCCATTGCGAGTCATATGTTGAACATAGACCCAAAATACGTGCCAATAAAGCAAAAAAGGAGAGGGATGGACCCGAAGAGGTCCGCCGCTCTCAGAGAGGAGGTGGACAAACTCAAAGCCAATGGGTTCGTCCGAGATGCCCTCTACCGTGAATGGGTATCCAACCCCGTGCTTGTGAGAAAAGGGAATGGGAAATGGAGGACCTATGTCGATTACTCAGACTTGAACAAGGCTTGCCCTAAGGATAGTTTCCCTTTACCCAAAATTGACCAGCTGGTCGATTCAACTGCCGGGCACAAGTTATTGTCATTTATGGACGCGTACTCGGGATATAATCAAATCCCAATGCACATTCCGGATCAGGAGCACACTAGCTTTGTCACGGATGTCAGACTGTATTGCTATGTGCTGATACCTTTTGGGCTGAAGAGAGCGAATTATCAGCGCTTGGTGAATCGGATGTTTAAAGACCAAATCGGTAGAACAATGGAAGTCTATGTGGATGACATGCTTGTGAAATCACGGTAGTCAAACGACCACATTCGAGACTTGGCGGAAATGTTCGATATACTCAGGTGTTATGGAATGAAAATTAACCCACTGAAGTGTTCCTTTGGTGTCGCATCGGGAAAGTTTTTGGGTTTTATTGTCAATGCACGAGGAATTGAAGCTAACACAGAAAAGATTCAGGCTATTCGAGACATTCAAGTGCCCAGAACTATAAAGCAAGTGCAATGCCTAAACGGAAAAGTGGCCGCGCTGAGTCGATTCTTATCCAGAGCGACCGACAAGTGCATTCCTTTCTTCGATGTAATAAAGAAAGGGAAGAGAAATTTCGAATGGATGCCCATTTGCGAGGATGCATTCCGAGCTCTGGTAAGACATTTGGAAAGTGCCCCGGTGCTGTCGAAGCCTATAGACCACGAAGTGTTATATGTATACTTGGTTGTATCTCAACATGCCATCAGTACGGCTTTGGTTCGCGAGGAGAACCGAGTTCAAAAGCCGGAGTACTATGTCAGTAAACGTTTAACGGGGGTAGAAAGAAATTATCCTAAAATTGAGAAGCTAGCATACTGCTTGGCGATTGCATCACGCAAGCTTCGTCCGTACTTTCAGGCACATCCGATCAGTGTTTACACCGATCAACCTTTGCGACAGGTGCTCCAACGTCCAGAGACCTCAGGAAGGTTACTAAAATGGAATATTGAGTTGAGTCAATTCAATATCACCTACCTGCCATGAAGGGCCATACAAGGGCAAGCGCTAGCAGACTTCAACGCGGAATTTACCACATCCGACGAACCGGGCGGAAATGATGTTATACCCACTATTCAATGGAAACTATACACCGATGGGGCATCCAACGACCATTGCTCTGGAGCTGGAATCATTCTAGTAACCCTTGAAAACTGATCTAATTGTTATGCTTTGAAGCTTGATTTCCCAGCTATGAATAACGAAGCAGAGTATGAAGAATTGCTCCCTGGCTTAAAACTTGTCAAGGAGCTCGGAATAAAAACGATTGAAATCTTTTGTGACTCTCAATTGGTAGTGTACCAAGTGCGGGGAGATTATCAAGCAAAGGGGCAAAGGCTTGCTCCATACCTCGCTCAGGTTCAAGAACTTTTGGCAGACCTTGAATATTATGATATTTTGCATGTCTCGCGTGAACAAAGCAGGGAAGCCGATTCATTAGCAAAATTCGCAAGTACTGGCAATGCACAACAAATGGGCTTGGTTCATGTTGAAGTTTTGCAATTTCCAAGTATAAACAAGATGGAAATAGACTTTCTGCTAGAAGCAGAAATTGAAAAGGAGTCATGGATAACCCCATTCAAGCAGTACATGTTACACCGAGCTTTGCCTGAAAAGAAGAACGAAAGACGACAAGTCATTTGCAAAGCCTCAAGATATGTGATGCAGGACAGAATAATGTATCGAAAAGGGTTCTCGGTTCCATTACTTTGTTGCATCGCCCACGACGAGATAAAACGGGTTTTGAAAGAGGTTCATGAGGGTGAACGACCATACTGGGGGGCAGACACTGGCAAAAAAAGATCCTCCGCTAGGGATACTATTGGCCCACTGTAAATCGGGATGCTGCAGACTACGTAAGAAAATGTGACAAATGTCAAAAGTTTGCGAAAATCCCAAGAGCTCCGCCAGCGGAACTCACACAAATGGTTAGTCCTTGGCCATTTGCGATTTGGCGGATCGATATAATCGGTTCCTTACCAATTTGCAGAGGTGGTGCAAAATATGCAATTGTTGCCGTTGATTATTTTACCAAGTGGGCAGAAGCAGAGCCTCTAGCCACGATCACCACTAAAAAGGTAATTAATTTCATTGTACGAAACATCATATGCCGTTTTGGCCTCCCACGAACTATCATCACGGACAATGGAACTCAATTTGAAAGTAGAGAGTTCAAAGAATTTTGCCAAAAATATCACATTGAGAAAAGGTTTTCGGCGGTCGCTCACCCTAAAGCAAATGGGCAAGTGGAAGCCGTAAATAAAATAATCAAGTCTATATTAAAGAAACGATTGGAAAAGGCTAGAGGCAAGTGGGTGGATGAGCTTTCGACAGTGCTCTGGGCTTACAAAACCACCCACAAGTCCGCGACTGGCCATACTCCATTCACCTTGGCATACGGCGCTAAAGCTATGATACCCATGGAACTTGAAGTTCCTTCTCATCGGGTAACTTATTATGATCCCAAAACGAATCAGAACCTCCTATTGGAATCACTGGACTTTGTTGACGAAAAACGTGAAGAAGCTGATTTAAGAGCAGCTGCACATAGGCACCGAGTTGCCCGATATTATAATCAAAAAGTTCGACCGAGAATTTTCAACGTGGGTGATCTCGTTTTGAAGCGAGTTTTTCCGACCCTATCATATCTGAATCCCACATGTGAAGGTCTGTATGTCATCGAATGGAGGCTTGGAGAAGGAACTTTCAAGATAGCGATTGTAGATGGCGTGACACTTCCTCACGCATGGAATAGCGAGCATTTGCGTCGTTATTACACCTAGTCTATTTTCTTTCGCATTGTAGTTGCAATTATTTTCAGTGTATGTTCGTTTTATTGTTTTTAGTTTTTGGCATGTAACAAGACATTCCAGTTTACTCCCATTTATTATAATCAATAAAGGCTTGAAGCCATCTTTTTCGTTAACTATTGATGTTTCTGTATGCTGCAATTCCGTAACAACAAATTGAGTTACATTAATCTACCTGGCGTATGAACACACACACCGACTTGAAAAAATCTCTAAGTCTCCGGAGTGCAGACTAGAGTACTCTGAGTCCCTAGAGTGTGGACTAAAGTATAAACGACTTGAAAAAATCTCTAAGTCCCCGGAGTGCGGACTAGAGTACTCTGAGTCCCTAGAGTGCGGACTAGAGTATAAACGACTTGAAATAATCTCTAAGTCCCTGGAGTGCGGACTAGAGTACTCTGAGTCCCCAAAGTGCGGACTAGAGTATAAATGACTTGAAAAAAAATCTCTAAGTCCCTGGAGTGTGGACTAGAATACTCTGAGTCCCCGGAGTGCGGACTAGAGTATAAACGACTTGAAAAAATCTCTAAGTCCCCGGAGTGCGGACTAGAGTACTCTGAGTCCCCGGAGTGCGGACTAGAGTATAAACAACTTGAAAAAATCTCTAAGTCCCCGGAGTGCGGACTAGAGTACTCTGAGTCCCAAAGTGCAGACTAGAGTATAAACGACTTGAAAAAAAATCTCTATGTCCCCGGAGTGCGGACTAGAGTACTCTGAGTCCCCGAAGTGCGGACTAGAGTATAAACGACTTGAAAAAATCTTTGAGTCCCCGAAGTGCGGACTAGAGTACTCTGAGTCCCAGAGTGCGGACTAGAGTATAAACAACTTGAAAAAATCTCTATGTCCCCGGAGTGCGGACTAGAGTACTCTGAGTCCCCAGAGTGCGGACTAGAGTATAAACGACTTGAAAAAATCTCTAAGACCCCGAAGTGCGGACTAGAGTACTCTGAGTCCCCGGAGTGCGGACTAGAGTATAAACGACTTGAAAAAATCTCTAAGTCCCCGGAGTGCGGACTAGAGTATAAACGACTTGAAAAAATCTCTAAGTCCCCGGAGTGCGGACTAGAGTACTCTAAGTCCCCAGAGTGCGGACTAGAGTATAAACGACTTGAAAAAATCTCTAAGTCTTCGGAGTGCGGACTAGAGTATAAACGACTTGAAAAAATCTCTAAGTCCCCAGAGCGCGGACTAAAATTGAAGCAATTCAGAAGACTCCAAGTTGCGTAGAAGTGAACAAGTGCTTGCCTGACCCGCGTAACTTTGGATTTCAAACACAAGACGAATGGTGAAGCTAATCATCAAACATCATCATAAAAACAAAAAATTTATTCGCTAATCCCAAAACAGAGTTCCACTGCAATTCCTCCTAAACTCAGAGTTAAAAGTCTATTAACATCAACTACGAAAATAAATAGAAATAATTACATGATCTGGGCTTATTCACGTTAAACGAAGCATGATAGCTACTTCTTTGACTTCTTCTCCTTCTTCAGTTTCTATGAAGACTCCTCCCCCATGCGTTTTTTCTTGGACATTTTGCTCACTGGAGAAGGGGTGTGAGAGGAAGGAGGAGGAACTTCTAACGACCTGGTCCCACTTGGAAGGATAACTTTTAAAGGCAGGTTCAGTGGGTCATCGAGTTCAACCACTTGAGGCTCAGTCTTAATTTTGGTTTTCTTTTTCCCCTCTTCAATGATATGTTCCTTCATGCTCAGCTTCGAAGTATGTTTGGAGGCGTTTGTAATTTCAACTTCATAATGTTCTTCTGAAGGAGGAGGGTTTTTAGACTTGTCTTCATTGAGCGCCTCGATCACTTGAGCGCCAAGTCCAGGAGCCTCTTCGGTTTGAGTAGCCTCTCCCATTTTTTCTTCCCCCTCTGTGGCAACATCGCTCCTTGGAGTAGGTTCGGGATCAGGATGGCCTACATGAATTCATAAAAAACAAATGTTAGAATACATTTATCACTCATGGAAAACGAGAACCCTTTGAACTTTGGAGGAAAAGTTGTGTACCAGTATCTGGTTGACTCTCAACTGTTCAGGGAGTTTCGCCTTCTAAAATAGGAGATAGAACGTGAATATTAAGTCCAGGGTCCTCTAGGTCATAGCCAATATGTTGCTCGAAGGGGTCAAGCGATAGGCGACTAGACGGGTGAGTAAGGGGAGGAACCGGAGACTCAGTTCCGGATAGACCAACAATGGCATCTTTTCCTTTTGATAAGGGAGAGTCTCTGCTGTAAAGAGCCTTCGCCGCAAACAAGTCCGAAGGATCATTCCCCCGAAGAAATTCCTTCACTAAAGCATCTTCGTCAATCTCTTCCGTTTCCAACTCAACCTTTTTTATTTTGATTAAAGTGTCCCATGCTTCGGCCAAAGATTCGAGATAACCCTCGCCAAGAAATGTTAAGTTGCGATGCATGAGAACTCGAGCATTATATTCGGCTATAAGCGGATCAAACATACACTTGATTTCCTCCCTACCAGCCTCAATAGCCTCCTCAAGGTAGGAATCAATTCCTGAGAGCACTATTCTTTTACCCTCCTCACAGGCTTCATCCTTCAGCGCTTCGACCTTGGAGAGTTCTTCATCGAGCTTTGTTTTCAGGAGTCGCGTAGAAACAATTTCATCGCAATATCGTTTCGACTCCTCCTGAGTAGCAATTTTTTCTTCCTTCTCTTTGAGAAGTAGCTCTTCCAACTCTTTGACTCGTTGAGTGAAGGCATCTCCCTCCTTTTGAACAGAGTCTTTCTCTAAAGCTAAAGCGCCACAGCGTTGGACAGCTTCATCGATCTCCTTTTTGTGTGTGGCCTCCAGGCGACTGACTGCCTCAGCAGTATCTTTAGCGTTCTTTTGGGCGGCCTCAAGTTGAGATTTATACGTGGAAAGCTCTTTATCTTGGGCTCTAATGATGTCTTTGTCATGGATGGCCTCAAGCTTCAGACGATCGATTTCGTGTTGGCGTTCCATAAAAACTTCAGAAACTTTTTCTGCCAAGTGAACGAATGCGTCGTGTTGGACGTAAACATCATTGTTGCAAGCAAGGGCACTCTGTTTAACATGCCCTGGAATAGGATGGATGGCTGGAAGAAATTTTAGTCCGTCAAAGCATATCTTTGGGAATGTGGTTCTAAGCTCGGCGAGTTTCTCCGCTATCGACGGATCATGTGCAGGAGTAGAGGAGATTTGTTTAGTCGAAACCACGGACTTCTTGTGACCCTCCCGAGATTGCCTAGTACTTGAGGAACCCGAGTATTGGTTGCGAGGAGTTTCAGATTGTGATCCCCTTTGACCTGATTTCTCCCTGCCTTGTTCAGGTGGAGGAGGAGGATCGTTGGAATACGATGAGTGACTGTGAATTTTCCTTCGAGAAGATGAATCTCGGGGGCGATAATCTCTATCGCTATCATCATCTCTATCTCGGCATTTGCCAAATCTAGAGTCTCGGCCGGAAGGATGGAAAATAGAAGAGCCGCGAAGGCGATCGAATCCATGTGAGCGTCCCATATCACCTGCGCAGAAGTTAAGTGATGACAAGTTAGCAAAAAATGGCATGATGTCTGAAGTTTAAGTGCAAGGTGAAGTGTGAGTGTTCGTGTGTGTCCTAGTGTTTCCCCCCGATGGACCAGTTTCTTTAGCTTTACTTATCAGAGTTTTTTCTCCTTGGTGATGGGCTTGAACGCCTTCACTGCCTCTCGCCGGCGAATGAAGTTTTATGGCTTCCGGGTCGTCGAAACCGTAGTTGAGTAAATCATCAGGAACTTTAAGGTCAGACAAGTCTTTCAATGAACCCTCTAAGTGTTGTGGAGACGGCTCTTTCTCCATTGGAGTAATTGTCACTTTTGAAGTTCCGCCCACTACCTTCTTCCTCAACTTGTAAGCTAGTTTCTTTTTTCCTTTTGAAGGGGGAGCTGGTTCATCAGTACCATGTGCTTCAACCGCTGGTTCCGGAGCAGGACTTACACTCCCACCCGGAGCTTCAGACTCCTTTATTTCACCTTCCTTAGATACATCGGGAGTCTCTCCGGTTAAAGGCACCGAAGGCCCAGCTTGCCTTTTGCCTTTATCCAAGGTAGGTCCGGTTGTGGTGGCACTGTGAGGAAGACTTATTCGGCGACCTTCCGCCAACAATCCAAATCTTGAAAGCGATTCATTGGAAATGATGAGTTTGATGTCCCGGTCTCCCACGGGAATAGCCCGAATAGCGTCGACGGCCTCAGAGTACCCGGAGCATTCGGGATGTGGGCTAATACCTGTAAAAATCGAAAAAATGTTTAAAAAGAACGCACTTCTTGCCACGTACAACTATTGATCTAGAAAAGGAACTTACTCCCTTCCAGCCATCTCCTCGCAAAGCCAGGGGGTCAGCGCACATAGAACCATTCCTACTTGTATAGGGCAAATTTTCTCCACGCCCCTGTTAAGAATTGGCACTTGGAGTATGGCTTGAGGAATATAAAGAATGGGCTATCGGACCATCTCTTGAAACGATAGATATATTGGATATCCCCGGGTGTGGGTAGTCTAAAAAGAACATTCATGAAAAGAATACACGTGTCGTAGAGGAACGCATGACTATTGGGATGTAATTGTGCTGGGGCAATCTCCATATACTGCAGCACTTTACCAAGGAAGGAGCTGTAAGGTGGCACACTACCAACCCAGCACATGAATTTGTTGTAAGCCATATACCCGGCTGGGGGCAGGTAGGGACAATCTTGTCCCGATGGAACCAGCACGTCATCAAAAGGGATTCCTTGGATTGAGCATAGTCAGCGAAGAGCGTTTTCGTTAATTCTCGAAGCTTGAGAATCGACCGGATTGTCTAGGATGATTGCCGCATCTATGGCATCAGGAGCTAAGTCAATAGTCCCAGTCGTATGACTCAGGATATTTTGTGCAGGAGTCGTCGATGGCTTCAAAGTTTCCACTACTTCTTATCGAGAACTCGGCCCGGGTTTATCTGAAACTGTGGCAGAGCTTGACTTTCTAGACATCTTCAATGAATGTTGAATTTGATTAAACACCTGTTTGAACTATACTTGAAAGACAATTGATATTAGTCATAAGGAAAAAAGTGCTTCCCCCGTATGGTGTGTGAACTAGTGTGATGGTTCATATAAAGAATATAAATAAATTAGGGTTCTAAAAAGTAAAGTGCAGCACGACGAGCTTTAAGTTGCCCTCTTTACAGAATTTTAATTCACGTTTATTATGGTTTCAATCGTGAAGTTATTAGTCTAAATCAGTTCGATATGCTTGTTTGCTTAAGTTCTTGTCCTTGTTGGTAGTCCTACGATTAGGCATGGGAGATAAGTGGACTTGACATGTGTTTTGTTCAAGTTGGAATGATTTCGACTGTCATTGCCTACTTCAAGGCTTAATGCCGAGTGACTCTCAAAGTATACAACCGACCGACCCTCTAAACCGGAGAAGCCGACCCACTCACTCTCACTCACTTCCTACCTCTCTAACAACCGAACGACGCTCTGGACCAGAGACACCGATCCACTCACTCACTCTCACTCACTTCCTCAGATCGCCTCAACACTCTCTTTCCCTAAACCGAATGACATCCCATTCCACTACCTCCTTAGCATTACTCCCACGAGAGGATGACCGAGTGACAGACATCCACCCAAAACGCTAATACCAACTCGCTCGTCCTCTCTCCTCTCTCATTCCCTGATTACCGAGTAGCTTCAATCACACACTTAGCCCTATCTTACAAACCTAGCGACCACTCTCCCTCACTTAGTGGCTTGACAAAAAACCTATGTCCAATTCTACCTCTTTCGCCTACAACATTTTCTGCTGAGAAATACTCGCGAACTCGAGCCTCATGCAGAACCCTTAATTCGAAAAAGTCAGTTGGGTGAAGAATTCGTACCTAAGAGAACGAATCGAAGCTTGGGAGGCTGTTGGATATAGGATTGAAGTTCGTTTAGATTTGTTGTCGGGGGAGTTGAGGAGAAAGTGTACTGGGCTCAAGATGAAGGAGGAAGATCGAAGAGGTAGCTGAAGTTTGGAGGAAGGTAGGTTGTGAGATCCTGTAGAGTCGAAGCGAAAGTAAAGAGAAAAGAGAGAGAAGTGTTGGATTTTATATATGAAGAAGGGGAGGTGAACAGGCATTCACCAGTGGCCCGGTCAAGACTCAGTGGGTCGTTAAGCAATTGTAACGAGTGGTTCGGTATCTATATGCCGAACGGCCCTTGCTTATGTATAAAAAAAGAATGGGGGAGAATAGACTCGAGATTGTACAAAGGACTGCTTGTTTTGACCTTCATTGAACACATTCAACTTTTGATAGTAGGAATTGGATATTGGCTCAAAGCGTGTCGTGTTGCCTCACATGACACACTTTGGGGGGCAAATGTTACTCGGCTGTTTGGCCCGGTTACGAGAGGCTCGTCAAGCAAGCACATCATTCGGCATAGACGTGTGGCTCGGCCTGGATGCCATTTGGCATAGGCGTATGGTTCGGCCTGGATGTCATTCGGCATAGGCGTGTGGTTCGGCCTGGATGCCGTTCGGCATAGGCATGTGGTTCGGCATAGACGTGTGGCTCAGCCTGGATGCCGTTCGGCATAGGCATGTGGTTGGGCCTGGATGACGTTCGGCATAGGCATGTGGTTCGGCCTAGACATTTTGGATCAGCTTGGATGCCGCTCGGCTTTAAAGAGAGGATCAACACTCAACCTTGAGGAGGGTGTCGTCGTTTGGTATATATCGCTCGGCATACCTCACATGGCAACTACGCCCGGTCATGACAGTGCGGCATGCCTGGCTCGGTGCATACTGGAGGTGTTAACAAGTTGTCAAGCCCACGACAGAGTAAGGGCAATCGGCATGACTTCGCTATGAGTCAACTCGCTACTTGCTTCGGTTCTCCTGAGGGTTTACTTCGAGTCACTTGATGATCGACCAGACAATTCTCGATCGACATGATTCGTTCGGCATGCCTAGCTCGGTGCACATAAGTCACCTACTGTGGGCCAAGATACCTTGTTCCTGGGCCCGTGAGGGAAGTCCAGCCTATCTCGCCTATAAATAGAGGGGCAGGGGCGTAGTGAAAAGGGACCTTTTTTGGAGAACACTGGGGAGACTCTGCCATTTTCAAGACTCGTTCCTTTTCAATTAGAACTTGTATTCAAGTTGTTGGTGTACGGATTATATTTGTATTCAATTATTTTTAAAAGCAATAAAGATTAAACTCAAAGTGGACGTAGGCAATTACGCCGAACCACTATAAATCTGGTGTTCTAGTTTCAGCAATTAATTTTGCATACATTCCTCTATTTCAATTTTCTATCTTCATTAATCTCTCTATACAAATCTCCCTTTGGGTGTTAGTGACCAATTTTGGTGCTAACAGACTTTTACAATAACTTAAAAATAAAGATACAAACATGCAATGATTTATATAGCGAAACTGATGCCAAAATAAATAAAAACGAACGAAAGCATTATGATACATGACTTTATATGCTACACGTGTTGGGTTTATACAACAATTTGGTTAGCACAAATTTTGTACAGGAAGATTCATACAGAAGTATGTTATTGCATACGTACAAGGATAGCTCACAATCAAAAATAAAGGCAGCACGTGGTAGCCAATTGTCTTATGCAAATGAAGACAGCACTATTTGTTTCAAAATTTTATATGCAGTACTTTAAAACAGATGGTACCACAACTTGCTGCATATATGGGTAGAAATTATGAACCATAATTATAACTAGCAATAATTACTAATAATTAGTAATTACATCTACCAATCAAGCAAATAAGCAAACACTTCAAGTGCAACTTTCCAAAGCAAAGAGGATGTGGATTAGAGAGCTTCAAAATTAAAAAGAGAACAAAACCAAGGATTACAAAGAGATTTCAAAGATTAAAATAAAGATTAGAAGGTGATTAGGCCTAGGATTGCATTACCTTGCTAGGATTAAACAAGTCTAATTATGAAGAGATGGAGATGGGTCCTTCTAAATGGAGGCCATTAATTTTGTTTAGATCTAGGTTTTGAAGTTATGAAGGGGAGGGTTAGGGTTTGGATGGGTTTGAGATATTATAAAGGAGTGGGTTAGGCTAATGGGTAATGGCAAGGGGTTTTAGAAACCCATTAGGACTTAGTTTTATTTTCTAATGTTATCATGTGAACCCAAAATCCTAAGAAGCATTCTATTTTTAATTAAAACCTTATAATTGTCTTATTTAGCCCATTAGCCTATAATCACTTTTTATTTAAAAATTCCTCATTTCAACCCAAAATATTTTAATTTGCAAAAAATTGTAAATTTAACTTCTCCAAAAATTTGTTTAGCCCCTTTTTAACTAAAAATCATAATTTTACTCCATCATTCGGTAATTGCAATCTCAGGGTTGTTACAGACTCCCCCCCTTAAGGAAATTGCGTCCTCGCAATTCCTTAAATATAGGAGTCGTCTATAACATCTAATCCACAAAAGGAATTCAGAAGATAAAATATAGATGCTCACCCGTGCTGAAAGATGAAAGAAAACCAGGATAAGTACGCTCGATAAATTCTCTGGTCTCCCAAGTGCAGTCCTTAGGATTAGACGACCATTGAATCTTCACAAGCGGAACCTCTTTGTTTCGAAGACGTCTGATCTCTGAATCAAGCACACGAAGAGGTTGCTGCTCTATAGATAGATTGGGTGAGATCTCCAAATCAGGCACAATATGAGGCTCGATAATAGAATCAGGATCGCGCACACACTTGCGAAGCTGAGAGACATGGAACACATCATGTATTCTAGAGAAATGAGCAGGTAGAGCCACACGATAAGCAACGGGGACGATGCGTTCCGTAATAGGAAATGGTCCGACATAACGAGGAGCCAACTTCCCTATAGAGCTGAAACGCACAACCCCCTTCATGGGAGATATCCGAATAAAGACATGATCACCAATGGAGAACTCAAGAGGCTTCCTACGGCTGTCCGCGTAGGATTTCTGACGGTTCTGCGCCTCTTTCATTCTCTGACGAATAAGAATAATCTTCTCAGAAGATTCCCGAACTGAATCTGTTCTGTGTTTATTATGCTTATTCCTGAAACCAGGCTCTGATACCAAGCTGTAACGCCCCACTTCGAGACCCACTGTAACAAAGAGTATTACGGGAGTAATACTGTCTGTTAAAGCGGAGAATAGAGTATAGTGGAAGCGACCATCTATAATCAAGCTATAACTATCTACCGAATACGTCAAAAGGTGGAATCTATTTAAAATTTTCTCAATCAGGTGGTTCGACATATTCGATAAATACTTATAACGAAATTACAAATGGCTAAAGATCTATCAGGACAAAGCATAATAATAAATGATAAAAACATCACAGAACAGAATCACATAACAGATATAAAATCCCAGAACAATACATCATCAATACAGATCCAAATATCATAAGTGGGTACAAAGCCACTGCTCACACATGTGAGTCAAAAATATGTACATATCAGAGTCTGAATAATAACATAAGCGGACACTAAGATAAGCTATCTCAAAAGCATAGCAGATAAGTCCAAAGCGGAAGCACAGAAGCTAAGTCCAGAGACCTAACCTGAAACAACTCGGTCTGACCCGAGCGAAAACACTCGGGTCAAGCTAGCTAAACAATCAGTAATAACTGAGATATAGAATAATGCGGTACATAAATAAAACAATACTTATCCAAAGAGAAGTATATTATGAACCACATGAATATAATGACGATCCCTAATCATCAATAAACAATAAAAATCTCCAAAGAGAAATCAACACCAAAGTGTAGAATAAATAAAATCGCCTCATATCATCGGCGTAGCCAAAGCTATAAAAAGATGCCCATAGGCAATAATCCCAAGAGTGACCAGAGTCTGTAATCAATGCCCAAGCAAAGATCGATGCTCCAAAGAGCAATGGGGATATACTGAAAAGTCAATGAAATCAAACACTGAAAAGCAGTGTCCAAAGACACTGTGAATCCACAAGGTAATCGCACTTACATCGTATGGTTCCATAGAACCAACGCCGAATGGCGGTACTCGAATGGATATAAAAATCATCAGATAATACAAGTTTTGCACGTGCACCGACCAGAGTCGTTGTTGCCAAGTACTGTAGAGTTGTGATCGATCACTCGCACCGATGCGAAACGCGCGAGACGGCAAGATCCTTCCCAGAAGGATAAGGCCCAGAGGCGCATGCCGAAAAATAAACTGCTCCATAGAGCAGGTGTCCAGAGACGGTTGCCCAGAGGCGTGGTGACCCAGAGGTCCAGTACTGGCCGCCCAGAGGCTAATGTGTCACTAACTTCTTGGAGAGGAACCCGTAAAGTGTTAACAATGAGTCCCATACCCCACGTTCGCACTAAACGGTTTCCTAACCAATAGCAAGCTCACACTCCAAACAATAAAAAGTCTACCTCATATCATCGGTAAACTAGACCCAAAGGTCAAAACGATCAATCGAATAGGTCGGGGATTAACCGGAAAGAAAATACACACGGTTTCCATAGGCTGGAGATTTCCTAACCGTTTAAGCACCTTTCCACTTCGCTCGACATGCTAAAAGTGAGTGTGAGATTTTTATTATAGAAAATAATGGTGCAAAACGGATTTATAATTGATTTTTGAAATCATCTTTAAAACGGTCTTTTGAAAAGTCTCCTATTATGGAGTAATTAATTTAATAATTAAAATTAATATTATATAATAATTTTCAAAAGCCATTTTGGAGTGAAAAATCCTTTTAAAAACCTTTATAAAGCCCGTGCACGAAATCCAGAGACAAAACTCAAAGAAATCGACGAAAACCAGAAAATCACTGAAAAATATTCTAAGTGTTTGTAACCATTCAAAAACAGCTGTGAACCCAAGTTCGGCAATTTATTTGGACCAGTAAACTGTGTCCAAATGTCATGAAAACTGGTAGGCATGTAGTCCAACATCCCTACTTTAAGATGCAAAAAGAATTTCTGGATTCCGAGTTGAGGTGGGCTGTGGGGGATTTTGAGGCCCAAATGCAAATTACACAATGATAAAAATAACAAGAAAGAAAACATAGTGGCCTAGGCCCAATTGGCCTTGCCTGGGGCAAAAACGTTTTGCCCAACCAGCTGACGAAATAAAGATACAAACATGCAATGATTTATATAGCGAAACTGATGCCAAAATAAATAAAAACGAACGAAAGCATTATGATACATGACTTTATATGCTACACGTGTTGGGTTTATACAACAATTTGGTTAGCACAAATTTTGTACAGGAAGATTCATACAGAAGTATGTTATTGCATACGTACAAGGACAGCTCACAATCAAAAATAAAGGTAGCACGTGGTAGCCAATTGTCTTATGCAAATGAAGACAGCACTATTTGTTTCAAAATTTTATATGCAGTACTTTAAAACAGATGGTACCACAACTTGCTGCATATATGGGTAGAAATTATGAACCATAATTATAACTAGCAATAATTACTAATAATTAGTAATTACCTCTACCAATCAAGCAAATAAGCAAACACTTCAAGTGCAACTTTCCAAAGCAAAGAGGATGTGGATTAGAGAGCTTCAAAATTAAAAAGAGAACAAAACCAAGGATTACAAAGAGATTTCAAAGATTAAAATAAAGATTAGAAGGTGATTAGGCCTAGGATTGCATTACCTTGCTAGGATTAAACAAGTCTAATTATGAAGAGATGGAGATGGGTCCTTCTAAATGGAGGCCATTAATTTTGTTTAGATCTAGGTTTTGAAGTTATGAAGAGGAGGGTTAGGGTTTGGATGGGTTTGAGATATTATAAAGGAGTGGGTTAGGCTAATGGGTAATGGCAAGGGGTTTTAGAAACCCATTAGGACTTAGTTTTATTTTCTAATGTTATCATGTGAACCCAAAATCCTAAGAAGCATTCTATTTTTAATTAAAACCTTATAATTGTCTTATTTAGCCCATTAGCCTATAATCACTTTTTATTTAAAAATTCCTCATTTCAACCCAAAATATTTTAATTTGCAAAAAATTGTAAATTTAACTTCTCCAAAAATTTGTTTAGCCCCTTTTTAACTAAAAATCATAATTTTACTCCATCATTCGGTAATTGCAATCTCAGGGTTGTTACAGACTCCCCCCCTTAAGGAAATTGCGTCCTCGCAATTCCTTAAATATAGGAGTCGTCTATAACATCTAATCCACAAAAGGAATTCAGAAGATAAAATATAGATGCTCACCCGTGCCGGAAGATGAAAGAAAACCAGGATAAGTACGCTCGATAAATTCTCTGGTCTCCCAAGTGCAGTCCTTAGGATTAGACGACCATTGAATCTTCACAAGCGGAACCTCTTTGTTTCGAAGACGTCTGATCTCTGAATCAAGCATACGAAGAGGTTGCTGCTCTATAGATAGATTGGGTGAGATCTCCAAATCAGGCACAATATGAGGCTCGATAATAGAATCAGGATCGTGCACACACTTGCGAAGCTGAGAGACATGGAACACATCATGTATTCCAGAGAAATGAGCAGGTAGAGCCACACGATAAGCAACGGGGCCGATGCATTCCGTAATAGGAAATGGTCCGACATAACGAGGAGCCAACTTCCCTGTAGAGCTGAAACGCACAACCCCCTTCATGGGAGATATCCGAATAAAGACATGATCACCAATGGAGAACTCAAGAGGCTTCCTACGGCTGTCCGCGTAGGATTTCTGATGGTTCTGCGCCTCTTTCATTCTCTGACGAATAAGAATAATCTTCTCAGAAGATTCCCGAACTGAATCTGTTCTGTGTTTATTATGCTTATTCCTGAAACCAGGCTCTGATACCAAGCTGTAACGCCCCACTCCGAGACCCACTGTAACAAAGAGTATTACGGGAGTAATATTGTCTGTTAAAGCGGAGAATAGAGTATAGTGGAAGCGACCATCTATAATCAAGCTATAACTATCTACCGAATACGTCGAAAGGTGGAATCTATTTAAATTTTTCTCAATCAGGTGGTTCGACATATTCGATAAATACTTATAACGAAATTACAAATGGCTAAAGATCTATCAGGACAAAGCATAATAATAAATGATAAAAACATCACAGAACAGAATCACATAACAGATATAAAATCCCAGAACAATACATCATCAATACATATCCAAATATCATAAGTGGGTACAAAGCCACTGCTCACACATGTGAGTCAAAAATATGTACATATCAGAGTCTGAATAATAACATAAGCGGACACTAAGATAAGCTATCTCAAAGGCATAGCAGATAAGTCCAAAGCGGAAGCACAGAAGCTAAGTCCAGAGACCTAACCTGAAACAACTCGGTCTGACCCGAGCGAAAACACTCGGGTCAGGCTAGCTAAACAATCAGTAATAACTGAGATATAGAATAATGCGGTACATAAATAAAACAATACTTATCCAAAGAGAAGTATATTATGAACCACATGAATATAATGACGATCCCTAATCATCAATAAACAATAAAAATCTCCAAAGAGAAATCAACACCAAAGTGTAGAATAAATAAAATCGCCTCATATCATCGGCGTAGCCAAAGCTATAAAAAGATGCCCATAGGCAATAATCCCAAGAGTGACCAGAGTCTGTAATCAATGCCCAAGCAAAGATCGATGCTCCAAAGAGCAATGGGGATATACTGAAAAGTCAATGAAATCAAACACTGAAAAGCAGTGTCCAAAGACACTGTGAATCCACAAGGTAATCGCACTTACATCGTATGGTTCCATAGAACCAACGCCGAATGGCGGTACTCGAATGGATATAAAAATCATCAGATAATACAAGTTTTGCACGTGCACCGACCAGAGTCGTTGTTGCCAAGTACTGTAGAGTTGTGATCGATCACTCGCACCGATGCGAAACGCGCGAGACGGCAAGATCCTTCCCAGAAGGATAAGGCCCAGAGGCGCATGCCGAAAAATAAACTGCTCCATAGAGCAGGTGTCCAGAGACGGTTGCCCAGAGGCGTGGTGACCCAGAGGTCCAGTACTGGCCGCCCAGAGGCTAATGTGTCACTAACTTCTTGGAGAGGAACCCGTAAAGTGTTAACAATGAGTCCCATACCCCACGTTCGCACTAAACGGTTTCCTAACCAATAGCTAGCTCGCACTCCAAAGAATAAAAAGTCTACCTCATATCATCGGTAAACTAGACCCAAAGGTCAAAACGATCAATCGAATAGGTCGGGGATTAACTGGAAAGAAAATACACACGGTTTCCATAGGCCGGAGATTTCCTAACCGTTTAAGCACCTTTCCACTTCGCTTGACGTGCTAAAAGTGAGTGTGAGATTTTTATTATAGAAAATAATGGTGCAAAACGGATTTATAATTGATTTTTGAAATCATCTTTAAAACGGTCTTTTGAAAAGTCTCCTATTATGGAGTAATTAATTTAATAATTAAAATTAATATTATATAATAATTTTCAAAAGCCATTTTGGAGTGAAAAATCCTTTTAAAAACCTTTATAAAGCCCGTGCACGAAATCCAGAGACAAAACTCAAAGAAATCGACGAAAACCAGAAAATCACTGAAAAATATTCTAAGTGTTTGTAACCATTCAAAAACAGCTGTGAACCCAAGTTCGGCAATTTATTTGGACCAGTAAACTGTGTCCAAATGTCATGAAAACTGGTAGGCATGTAGTCCAACATCCCTACTTTAAGATGCAAAAAGAATTTCTGGATTCCGAGTTGAGGTGGGCTGTGGGGGATTTTGAGGCCCAAATGCAAATTACACAATGATAAAAATAACAAGAAAGAAAACATAGTGGCCTAGGCCCGATTGGCCTTGCCTGGGGCAAAAACGTTTTGCCCAACCAGCTGACGAAATAAAGATACAAACATGCAATGATTTATATAGCGAAACTGATGCCAAAATAAATAAAAACGAACGAAAGCATTATGATACATGACTTTATATGCTACACGTGTTGGGTTTATACAACAATTTGGTTAGCACAAATTTTGTACAGGAAGATTCATACAGAAATATGTTATTGCATACGTACAAGGACAGCTCACAATCAAAAATAAAGGCAGCACGTGGTAGCCAATTGTCTTATGCAAATGAAGACAGCACTATTTGTTTCAAAATTTTATATGCAGTACTTTAAAACAGATGGTACCACAACTTGCTGCATATATGGGTAGAAATTATGAACCATAATTATAACTAGCAATAATTACTAATAATTAGTAATTACCTCTACCAATCAAGCAAATAAGCAAACACTTCAAGTGCAACTTTCCAAAGCAAAGAGGATGTGGATTAGAGAGCTTCAAAATTAAAAAGAGAACAAAACCAAGGATTACAAAGAGATTTCAAAGATTAAAATAAAGATTAGAAGGTGATTAGGCCTAGGATTGCATTACCTTGCTAGGATTAAACAAGTCTAATTATGAAGAGATGGAGATGGGTCCTTCTAAATGGAGGCCATTAATTTTGTTTAGATCTAGGTTTTGAAGTTATGAAGAGGAGGGTTAGGGTTTGGATGGGTTTGAGATATTATAAAGGAGTGGGTTAGGCTAATGGGTAATGGCAAGGGGTTTTAGAAACCCATTAGGACTTAGTTTTATTTTCTAATGTTATCATGTGAACCCAAAATCCTAAGAAGCATTCTATTTTTAATTAAAACCTTATAATTGTCTTATTTAGCCCATTAGCCTATAATCACTTTTTATTTAAAAATTCCTCATTTCAACCCAAAATATTTTAATTTGCAAAAAATTGTAAATTTAACTTCTCCAAAAATTTGTTTAGCCCCTTTTTAACTAAAAATCATAATTTTACTCCATCATTCGGTAATTGCAATCTCAGGGTTGTTACAGACTCCCCCCCTTAAGGAAATTGCGTCCTCGCAATTCCTTAAATATAGGAGTCGTCTATAACATCTAATCCACAAAAGGAATTCAGAAGATAAAATATAGATGCTCACCCGTGCCGGAAGATGAAAGAAAACCAGGATAAGTACGCTCGATAAATTCTCTGGTCTCCCAAGTGCAGTCCTTAGGATTAGACGACCATTGAATCTTCACAAGCGGAACCTCTTTGTTTCGAAGACGTCTGATCTCTGAATCAAGCACACGAAGAGGTTGCTGCTCTATAGATAGATTGGGTGAGATCTCCAAATCAGGCACAATATGAGGCTCGATAATAGAATCAGGATCGCGCACACACTTGCGAAGCTGAGAGACATGGAACACATCATGTATTCCAGAGAAATGAGCAGGTAGAGCCACACGATAAGCAACGGGGCCGATGCGTTCCGTAATAGGAATGGTCCGACATAACAAGGAGCCAACTTCCCTATAGAGCTGAAACGCACAACCCCCTTCATGGGAGATATCCGAATAAAGACATGATCACCAATGGAGAACTCAAGAGGCTTCCTACGGCTGTCCGCGTAGGATTTCTGACGGTTCTGCGCCTCTTTCATTCTCTGACGAATAAGAATAATCTTCTCAGAAGATTCCCGAACTGAATCTGTTCTGTGTTTATTATGTTTATTCCTGAAACCAGGCTCTGATACCAAGCTGTAACGCCCCACTCCGAGACCCACTGTAACAAAGAGTATTACGGGAGTAATACTGTCTGTTAAAGCGGAGAATAGAGTATAGTGGAAGCGACCATCTATAATCAAGCTATAACTATCTACCGAATACGTCGAAAGGTGGAATCTATTTAAATTTTTCTCAATCAGGTGGTTCGACATATTCGATAAATACTTATAACGAAATTACAAATGGCTAAAGATCTATCAGGACAAAGCATAATAATAAATGATAAAAACATCACAGAACAGAATCACATAACAGATATAAAATCCCAGAACAATACATCATCAATACAGATCCAAATATCATAAGTGGGTACAAAGCCACTGCTCACACATGTGAGTCAAAAATATGTACATATCAGAGTCTGAATAATAACATAAGCGGACACTAAGATAAGCTATCTCAAAAGCATAGCAGATAAGTCCAAAGCGGAAGCACAGAAGCTAAGTCCAGAGACCTAACCTGAAACAACTCGGTCTGACCCGAGCGAAAACACTCGGGTCAGGCTAGCTAAACAATCAGTAATAACTGAGATATAGAATAATGCGGTACATAAATAAAACAATACTTATCCAAAGAGAAGTATATTATGAACCACATGAATATAATGACGATCCCTAATCATCAATAAACAATAAAAATCTCCAAAGAGAAATCAACACCAAAGTGTAGAATAAATAAAATCGCCTCATATCATCGGCGTAGCCAAAGCTATAAAAAGATGCCCATAGGCAATAATCCCAAGAGTGACCAGAGTCTGTAATCAATGCCCAAGCAAAGATCGATGCTCCAAAGAGCAATGGGGATATACTGAAAAGTCAATGAAATCAAACACTGAAAAGCAGTGTCCAGAGACACTGTGAATCCACAAGGTAATCGCACTTACATCGTATTGTTCCATAGAACCAACGCTGAATGGCGGTACTCGAATGGATATAAAAATCATCAGATAATACAAGTTTTGCACGTGCACCGACCAGAGTCGTTGTTGCCAAGTACTGTAGAGTTGTGATCGATCACTCGCACCGATGCGAAACGCGCGAGACGGCAAGATCCTTCCCAGAAGGATAAGGCCCAGAGGCGCATGCCGAAAAATAAACTGCTCCATAGAGCAGGTGTCCAGAGACGGTTGCCCAGAGGCGTGGTGACCCAGAGGTCCAGTACTGGCCGCCCAGAGGCTAATGTGTCACTAACTTCTTGGAGAGGAACCCGTAAAGTGTTAACAATGAGTCCCATACCCCACGTTCGCACTAAACGGTTTCCTAACCAATAGCAAGCTCACACTCCAAACAATAAAAAGTCTACCTCATATCATCGGTAAACTAGACCCAAAGGTCAAAACGATCAATCGAATAGGTCGGGGATTAACCGGAAAGAAAATACACACGGTTTCCATAGGCCGGAGATTTCCTAACCGTTTAAGCACCTTTCCACTTCGCTCGACGTGCTAAAAGTGAGTGTGAGATTTTTATTATAGAAAATAATGGTGCAAAACGGATTTATAATTGATTTTTGAAATCATCTTTAAAACGGTCTTTTGAAAAGTCTCCTATTATGGAGTAATTAATTTAATAATTAAAATTAATATTATATAATAATTTTCAAAAGCCATTTTGGAGTGAAAAATCCTTTTAAAAACCTTTATAAAGCCCGTGCACGAAATCTAGAGACAAAACTCAAAGAAATCGACGAAAACCAGAAAATCACTGAAAAATATTCTAAGTGTTTGTAACCATTCAAAAACAGCTGTGAACCCAAGTTCGGCAATTTATTTGGACCAGTAAACTGTGTCCAAATGTCATGAAAACTGGTAGGCATGTAGTCCAACATCCCTACTTTAAGATGCAAAAAGAATTTCTGGATTCCGAGTTGAGGTGGGCTGTGGGGGATTTTGAGGCCCAAATGCAAATTACACAATGATAAAAATAACAAGAAAGAAAACATAGTGGCCTAGGCCCGATTGGCCTTGCCTGGGGCAAAAACGTTTTGCCCAACCAGCTGACGAAATAAAGATACAAACATGCAATGATTTATATAGCGAAACTGATGCCAAAATAAATAAAAACGAACGAAAGCATTATGATACATGACTTTATATGCTACACGTGTTGGGTTTATACAACAATTTGGTTAGCACAAATTTTGTACAGGAAGATTCATACAGAAGTATGTTATTGCATACTTACAAGGACAGCTCACAATCAAAAATAAAGGCAGCACGTGGTAGCCAATTGTCTTATGCAAATGAAGACAGCACTATTTGTTTCAAAATTTTATATGCAGTACTTTAAAACAGATGGTACCACAACTTGCTGCATATATGGGTAGAAATTATGAACCATAATTATAACTAGCAATAATTACTAATAATTAGTAATTACCTCTACCAATCAAGCAAATAAGCAAACACTTCAAGTGCAACTTTCCAAAGCAAAGAGGATGTGGATTAGAGAGCTTCAAAATTAAAAAGAGAACAAAACCAAGGATTACAAAGAGATTTCAAAGATTAAAATAAAGATTAGAAGGTGATTAGGCCTAGGATTGCATTACCTTGCTAGGATTAAACAAGTCTAATTATGAAGAGATGGAGATGGGTCCTTCTAAATGAGGGCCATTAATTTTGTTTAGATCTAGGTTTTGAAGTTATGAAGAGGAGGGTTAGGGTTTGGATGGGTTTGAGATATTATAAAGGAGTGGGTTAGGCTAATGGGTAATGGCAAGGGGTTTTAGAAACCCATTAGGACTTAGTTTTATTTTCTAATGTTATCATGTGAACCCAAAATCCTAAGAAGCATTCTATTTTTAACTAAAACCTTATAATTGTCTTATTTAGCCCATTAGCCTATAATCACTTTTTATTTAAAAATTCCTCATTTCAACCCAAAATATTTTAATTTGCAAAAAATTGTAAATTTAACTTCTCCAAAAATTTGTTTAGCCCCTTTTTAACTCATAATTTTACTCCATCATTCGGTAATTGCAATCTCAGGGTTGTTACATAACATAGTTAACTTTTGCTGATATCTTATTTCACTAACATGCTACAATTTTCGTCTTTTATTTGTATTAACTACTATATTTCAATTATAATGAATTTTTTTGCCAATTTTACACATTAATTATAAATTAAAAATCCCAACTAAATTTATTTAGCTTGATTTCACTCTTTTATAACATCAGTTATTTCCTTATGAATATAATTAACATTCTATACATTTTATTACATTCACAATTTACAGTTATTGTCTTAACTCACACTAATGTAACATTTAATGACATTTATTTGTAATTGATTAATTAAATTGATAACAAATAACAATTGTCACCATTCCTACCTTTAATAACATTTGTAAGTTTATTATTTACAATGAAAGTTATAACCACTTACACTATACTAATTCTATCCAATTTCTATTTATTGCACACTATTAAAATAAATTTATACATCCTTTAAATTATCAATTCTTCTTAAATCCAATTATCAATTAATACATACATTACTATCATTTATTTACAGTCCATATCAATTGTAACTTTTTGATCCTTTTAATCAATTAGAATTTACATTTAAAGCAGTTATCAATTACCTTAATTTAATAGTATTACACTTTACCAGTTATATTCTTATTATTAATCACAAATTTTTATTTCTTTCAACATTAGATCACAAAATTCTATTAAATTAACAAATTTTTAATTATCGAAAATTATGGGTCGTTACACTCTCCCGCACTCAAAAATTTTCGTCCTCGAAAAGGAAAAGAAGGAATTAAGAAATCAATATATCTTATTCAAAATATTAAATTTATAAATAATTAATTTACATAATTAAATAATTTAAATAAAATATATCAATTTATAAAAAATTAAATCCTTTATATTCAAGTTAATGAAATTTTGGAAAACATTTCATAAAATTTTCTAAGTCCAAAATTCACGAAAAATTTCGGTAGAGTCTCCTTTATACGAAGAGGTCTGGGAGAAATATTAATATCAAAAATAACAAAATATATCACATATTTCAAAATGATATATCCCAAACAACGGGAAAACAATATAATATCGCTAGAAAACCGTAATCCGAAAAGGTACATATTTGTCGAGCAAACAACGCTTATTTATGAAACCAAAAGTAGTAGCAATTGCTTCCATAAACCTTTATTTTACTTCTATAATCAAAGAAGGTTAATAATTATATAAAAGAGAAATATTTAAGTTGTTTTCAACTAATAACAAAACAAATCAATACAACATAACAACAATTTCTTACAACAAATCATACAATCATCACATACAGTCAAAATATCAATTTTGCATCCATAGCAACCATCAATAGGTCTGTTCGGGTTTAGAAACCTCTAGTCATATAAAGTGATAAATAAACTATGAAGTAAACCATACACTCAACAGTCATAGATAAACTTTATGGGTTATTTATACATTTCTATACAAAATAGAAGTATCCTTTCCCAATCAATCCATAAGCCAAACAACAAGGAATTCAACACATTTCAAGTTTACTCTATTTATCTTTTCACATCATTTATTGTTCATAATTTCTATTTTTTTTCATTTTTTTCTCATACAATGATTTTTCTTTAATTCTCCTTCATTACTTACAAAATTTTAAATTTCATTCATTCATGTAAGGCTTATTTCTTTAATTTACATTCTTTACATACATAAGTTATATCCATTTCAATTATTTGGTCACAAATGAATTCATTATTGAAGTATAGTATACATTTTATTTCAATTTACTTCACATTACTATTTAGTTTGATTTCTATTTTTTCTTTTCTTCACATCATTTACTTTTATTTTCTCATCCATATATTGTTTATTTTCATTAATTTACTTTCATTATTACTTACAAAAGATCATTTCTCCTTTATTCATACAGTGCCATTTTCTTTCATTTTATTACCTTACATTCATTGCTTAAATAAGTTATTTTTATTTTAATTATTGGATTATACATTATTAGGTAAGTTTCTTTACCATTCAATTCACCATTTACATATTTATTTCTTTTTCACATTCATTCTTCAATATAAAGTATTATTGAATACTAACTCCATTTCTAAATCATTACCAATACTCTCTGAAGTTATAATCATTCAATTCATATAGTATTCAATTTAATTATAAATGGCTTTAATATTATTTCAAGTTTATAATTATTAACCTACAATATTCACCTTTTACCATTAAGTCTGATTATAAATATCTTAAAATGTTAATCTATGTTTATAATCATCTTTCTTACATTATTCACTTTTATTACATTTAATTAGTAGCATTTCAAATTATTGGCTTTAGTTTATAACAATTTATACTATCAGAATTCTTATTTATAAAAGTAATTCCATTGAACCCTTTCATTTTTCCAAGTTTTACATGTATAATATTCTATTACATACTCTTATTAACATTTCAACTTTTTAATATTTTGGTAGGTTATATATATGTTTTTAAGAATGCAATTGAATACTACCCAAGTTTCTCTTATTTATTTAGTTAACAAAATGTTCAATAGTTACCATCTCTTATTTTCATTTCCCTTTTTTTTATATAGTTTTCAAAATTTCAGTTTCCTATCTATTTCATTAATCATTTTAACATCAAATTTCTTATTTTCATTTTAGAAGTTCCCAATAATTAATATAGTCAAGGTTTTGTCCATTACAATAAATTTCAATTTCAAATTTACAGAAACTTAAGAACTAAACAACCGGGTTCCATTTTAATCCCTTTTAAAATAATATATATACTCATAACTTATATATATATATATATCAAATCATATTTAGAAATTAAGATTAAAAAAATTTTACCAAACAAATGTGCAGTAAAATTACTACAATGGTCTTCCCACTTTGAAACTCGAAAATGAACGTCGACGATGCATTCAATCATCACCGAAATTATTTTCCAGCGACAAAGAGGGGAGTACATAACTTGTTTCCTTCCAAAATTCTTTTTAAAACTTTCTTCCAATTCACATTTAAATATATATATCAGAAAATACTTCTAAATAATATTAATATTATATTCCAAAATCTTTTGAAAGAAATTTTCAAAATCCTGGAACTTAAGTTCTAAATTGCCATTTTATATTTACTTTATTTGTAAATCCTATTTTGCAATCAATATTTATAAAATTTCTCTACCTAACAAACAACATATTACATCCAACTATATTATTTATAAAAATTATTATTTTATATACAAAATATATACTAGGCAAAATTATTTCATTTACCTATATTTCAAAACAAATATTGTGTCGGTCTGCCCTATTAAGTGTTTAGAAATCCCTATCGATGTCATAGCGTCCTATGCACCAACCAGAATTTATAAATACAAAACGGAACAAATTAACACAATACAAAAACCTTTTATAACACTAACAAATACGCTCTCACGTATATATACACTCAGCGACTCATTCTAGGGTATTACTACCTTATTTAATATGAGTCAGACCCCACAAAGCTAAGGTTATCGCTAAACCAAAGCTCTGATACCAACTGTAACGACCTGCCCTTTTTGAAGTTTTAAGCAGACATACATGTCAGACTCAAACCATTCAAAAGGGGCAGATTTTTTTGGGGTAAATAAGAAAAGGAGAAAGAAATAAAACAAATACAGAATTTCTCAGCGGAATGACAAAATATAATAATCAAATAACAATTCATGAAGCTGTTTATAAATAAATTTGATTATACTAATACAATATAGAATCAGAGTTGCAGACAACAATAATAAATAAATGCAGCAGAACAACATGATGCAGTAGAATAAATATATTAAATAATGATAATCCAAATCTTAGTCTTCGTCCTCCAAGAAAAATGTCTTCAACCCTAAAATGCTCAGGCTGATCCGAGCGAATTGAAAAGGACAAAACACTCGAGTCAAAACTAAAAGATCTTATGTAAGTTAAATCAACAATAAATATGAATGTAATTGTAACGACCCACTATTTTGGACCATTCAAATCGACAATAATTCACGCATGTCTGACTTGAATAATTCAAAATAACAGATTGTAATAAAATTTGGAGCAAATAAAATCAAATACAGAATCACAGACACAGAATATCAGAATAACTCGCAGCGGAATATAAAAACCATAGTAGTTCATGAAGCTACTATAACAAACTCTCAAAACAAAATACATAATATCTGTTTGAAAACATATACAATTGAAATCTCAAATACATAGAAGTTTATAATACCAGAGCTGAAATAGAACAACTGAAACTGGAATGGATAGATAACTAGATAAGCAGAATCTCCAACGATTCCTAGCTCCAGAAAAAGATCCAAATCTAAGCTGTAAATACTCAGGCTGACCCGAGCGTAAAGCAAAATACAAAACACTCGAGTCAGGACAATATATACTTATATAATGTAAACCAACTCAAGTGAACTGTAGCAGTAATGCATAATAACTTAAAGGATGCTTGGGATCGCCCATCCTTCAAGGATCAGTTAAACTATAAATTAAATACACCCCGTGGTTAAAATTTCAAAATGGTATTTTATACTTCGAAATCAAATATCATTTCAAAATTCAATATCCTTCAAAAATCCATTTCAAAATATCAAAATATCATATTTCAAAATAGTTTATATTTCGAAACAAATTACTTTATTTTAAATCATAAAAATAAAGTTATTATTAATAATTAAATTATTAAATTTCCAAAATTTTAATCTTTCATTCGTTCACTTAAATTAATTAAAACAATGAAAATTCAACTTTTGCAGCATTTAGAAAATGCTACGGAAAGTCACATTTAAAACAGTTCAATTTAACAAATGACAGCATTTAAAATGCTGTAATAGGGTTACATTAGTTTCAAATAAACTTAGTTAAATTCAACCATTATAACATTACAAAAATGCTATAATAGCCTTTAATTAAAATTAGCCATTTGGTTCATTATTATCAACTACAACATTTACAAATGTTGTATTATCATTTACATTAGAATTAATAGCATTTCAGAGATGCAGTTAATCAACTTCAAATATTCAGTATAATTTCACAAACAATTATATTTTTATATAAATCATTTTTAACTTATAAAATCATATATAATCATTCAAATACCCTTATATTCATGATTTTATAAAGTTAAACCTCCATTCAAAAATCAAAATTTAATAATAATTCACTTATTAAATTCCAATTTTAAATTATAAATTCATTAAATTAAATTAACTTAACACTTAATTTTAAATTTTCAAATATAACTTAATTCCATTTTTATTTACTTAACTTAAAATTCACTCTTAAGCCAAATTCACAAATTTCCAATTTTAGTTATATTTCAAAATTTCAACTTAAATATTCATTCATTTCACATTTTAACTTTATTCAAAATCATTAATATAATATAAAAATCATTTAAATTCACTTTAATCCAAATTATCATGAAGTTATCACATTTCATATTTAATTTAAATTCCAATTATCACCCAATTAAAATTTCCCAAAATAACTTACATTTCAAATTTTCTAGTTTTACCAACAATTTATTTCACTTATAAATTTTAAAAAAATCAATAATGCTTACATAAATCATTTTTTTATTTAGTTTAAATCAAATATTATAATATTTACATTTCAAAAATATTTTTAAGATTTTTATAAAAACATATTTTAACAACGGGTCTGTATTTCATTTCTAGTCTAGGTAAAGTGATACGGGTAATATATCATTTCAACCCGTAATTTACAAAGAAAACCCGGGTTTGATCATTTCAAACCCGCAATCCCAAGGAAATGAAAAATAATTGAAAATCATTTAGGCCTATCATTTCAGCCCATAATGATTTTCTCCTATTCTAAAGTCCGTTCGGGTATGTATCATTTCAACCCATAGTGATTCTAATCTAAAGGGAACTTGCAGTGTGATAAACTGATAAAAATAATAGAACAGAATAATATAACAGTAACATATAATATAATAGGTGTTTAAGCATGGGTGAACATCATAAAATCATAACATAGCAAGTGTAACATGATAATGCATTTTACAGATTCAAAAGGGGTCAATTCACTAGTTATATATGTACATATTGTCTGGTGAGAATAACTCACTTGTTAAAAGCTGGAGATAGCCACAAAAGCACACAATACTGACACTACGAAGGCACGACAACACGGGAATGACTTGAGAGTGGAGAGCGAGATCCAAGTTATAGATCTTGTGTTACAACCCAAAAACAAAACCAAAATAATAGTTAAAAATCAATACGATTGAATTTGAATAACTTTGAAACAAAAAGCAGTTTGAATACGAAACTTTTTACCTTGCTTTCTCTGCTTGTTTGCATGGCCTAGGGGATCAATTAGGTCAGGTTTGTACTTGGTTTGGATCAGGTATGGGTCTGGAAAAGGTAAGGCTACAAGGTAGAACATGATGGAGGAAGTTACAACACAGGGATGTGAAGGGGTTTAGGCTAAAACATGGTTTTTGGCAACCAAAAGGGCTCGGTCATGGGGTTATATGCTTGGCCAGTCAAGCTCAGGTCTGGACAGAGGTTGGAGTGGTGTGGGGAGGTCTGGAAAAGGTGGTGGTGGCAGCCTATGGTGGTGGTGGTGGTGTAAAATGAAGGGAAGGTTGCATACATGGCTCGGGTAGGCGATGATTGTAGAGTTTTCAATGTTTTTGTGGAGTTTTGCTCAAGGGGAGGCCATGGCACTTTCATGTCAGTGGAGAATGATGGTTTGGCCGTGGATTTAGTGGGGAGGAAGGGATGGTGGTCGATGGTGGTGATGGTGAGGCTATGGGCCGAGCAAAGCATGAAGATTTCAAGGCAATTTACAAAGGAAAATCAATAAAAGAAGGTGAAAAAGAATAGAAAAGAGGAAGACATTACAATTCTTTTTCTTCAGATCTGAAAACATATGTGAATGAGGAATGAGAAAGTGATGTTTTCACGTGAATTGCAAAATGAGATATGCAGCTGAAAGAATGAGGAGTTAAGGCCAATTGAATGAAAAGTAATGTTGAAATGTGAAAAGGTGGGAATTCAAAAGGCCTTAGGAAATAAAAAGCCACAAACCTTTCAAATCACTTTTATTTCTTTTTAATAAGTTTAAATAACTGAAAATAATTAAAAATTCAGTTTCAATTCGAAAATGTAACAAATATACAAAATATAAATAAATAAATATTAATTATATATGATTAAAATAAGAAAATAGTACAAAATGAAAACTAGTCTAGAAAATTTGAAAATAAATGAAATAAACTTAGGGAAAATTGTATGGACTTGGAAAAATATTTATAAATAAAGATAAGAACATAAAATAAAAATGCATTCACAAAAATAAATAAATTTTAATTAAATAAAATTTAAATGAAGAATATAGTAGAAAAATAGAAACTAGTCTTTAATAAATGCAATAAATTTTGGAAAAGTTTTATTATCACTTCAAAAATATTAAAAGACAAACATATACATAAAATAACATATTAACACATTTTAAAATAAAATATGACAAAGAAAATATGATTTATAAAATTTAAAATAGGCAAAATTGCAAAATAAAACAAATTATACTCAAAATTGAAATGTACATAACTTTTACAATTTAATTCCGTTTTCAACGAAACAAAAAGCAGTATTCATGTTATTAAGTCTATTTTCATAATAAAAGATAAAATTTAAGATTTTAAACAATTTAAATTTGAAGTTTTAAAAGTCAAAGTTTGACCAGTTTGACCAGAAATCTCTTTTTCAGGAAATGTTCAATTTATACCAGTTTGAAATTAAAAGTTACATAATAATCAACATTTATATTTAAAAATGAAATGTTTGAAATAAAACAAGTTTAAAATAGTTTTCAAAATATAATAAAGTCAAATAAAATATATACAAAAATCTAGGGCTGTTACACTCTCCCCCACTCAAATCTTTTCGTCCTCGAAAAGGAATGAAGTATGGAAAACACAGAAAAAGATAGAATGGAATAGGATTAAGACAAGATGACAAGAATATTAAAATTATACCTGATAACTGTTGTAATAGGTAAGTTTAACAAGGTGGAGAATAGGAATAGCAAGAAGGGAAAATAGGATGAAAGACAAGGATGAGCCATTTATTAAAAGTGTTGGTTAAAGAGGTAAAATATTTAAAACACTTTAAAATCCTTTAAAAAGGAAATAACTGATCAAAGTATCATTTATATAATATTTTATCAAAATACTTTTATAACTCGATGTCTTAACAAGTTTATCCTCATTCCTGCAGACTCTGGTAGTGCGTTGATCAGGCGCAAAGCTAGAATTCTCCAAGTACTTAGTAGACTTGTTTCAACACCTAGTGAAAATACTGGGAAAACCTTTAAAAACAGATATGGAAAGTACAATCCAAACAAAAACGAATCAAATCATGGATTGCAGATACACAATGGTTACGCTTGGGTCCCCCAGGAAACATCTGTACCTTTTAAGCATTCACTGCCTTGCGAATTTCGCCATGCAACAAAACGGTGGACCGCAGGATACATAAAAATGGTTACGCCTGGATCCCCCAGGAAACATCCATACCCCTTAAGCAATCTCTGCCTTGCGGATTACGCCACTAACACGACCATAGATCGCAGATACACAATGGTTACGCCTGGATCCCCCAGGAAACATCCGTACCTTTTAAGCAATCACTGCCTTACGAATTACGCTATGCAGTCGAGTTCGTAAGACCATGGGTAACGCCATGGAATTCGAAGGACACTCGAGTATCATATCCGGAAAACCAAAAATCAAAGAGAATAATATCGATAGAATGAATCCAAGATGTGGCCACAAATCGGATATCAAGCAGAAGGCACTTTCCATATCTTTACTTCGAAAATATGTATCATATAGTACCTTTTCAAATCACTTTCAAATATCGTACTTATATAAAATCCATTATATATAAGATTTAATTTTCAAATCAAATACTTTCCAAAATCAATAGTATATCAAATCATACTTATATAGACTTCAATTATATAAGATTTCACTTTCAAATTGAGTACCTTTTCAAATCTATAGTTTTCGAATCAATTTCATACTCATACAAATCAATTTTATATAAGTTCGACAACTCCCAAATCAAGTGTTTAGTAACATAAGGTTCTCAAATTTAAATTTGTTTCAATATCAGTTCAATTTCAAAATCATATACAATTTCACCAAATTATTTTCTTCTCAAATTAAATATTTTTAGTTTCAAAGTTTCCAAAATAATAGATTTTTGAAAATAAATCCAAATTTCCAAATCAATATAATTTAAGTCAACCAATTCATTTCCAAAATCAAATGTTTTCAAAATCATCTTATACTTACGTAAGGTCCGTCTTATATAAGGATCAAATTTTCCAAAATAAATTTCGCTGTATGAAGAGCCATATGGGATTTGAATATCTTTGCTTTTATAGGTTATATATCTTTGTAATTTAAATTGGAAAAGTAAGCAAAGATATTCTAACCCGACAGCTTTCAATTTCAGCGTCAAAATATATCACTGATATTAGAATATAAGATGTACACACGTCATCATTTCGCAAAATCACATTTGATCGCTCGCTCGATCACACAAGTTCGCTTTCGAACTAGTATTGTCCATTCGATTTCCCTAATGCGGACTTCGATATGGTTTCTCGACTAGAAGCCATCAGTCTCCTTGCATAGCCATATACTATGATAGAGAATTCTGGAATCAAGCCCAAAATCCATATCAAATATTCGCCATCAAGAATCGAATGAAAAATCCTAACACGAAATGGTGTAATCCACCTCGAACTTGTGTACTCAAACTTGAATCAAATTAATTATGCGAATAAAACAGCATACGTACAACTTATATATTTATTTCAACTTGTTAAATATATAGTTTCATAAAGATGTTACTAAGTTAAAACATTTAAACTAAATTTTATTCAAAATATTTTGAAGACCAAATTCTTTTCAAAACATTTCAAATCTAAATTTCATATTAGAAAATTTTAAAATTGCTTTATTCATTTACTTAACCAAACAGTTTCAACTTATTTAAATCATATTACTTCATACTTAAACATTCAAAACAAACTTATATACTTTATCAAATTACTTTTCAAAATTTCTTAGCTTTGAAAAGTTAACCTTGATTTGGAAGTGCTCGAACCTTTAAAATAGTTGAAGAAATCATATTTCAATCCAAGAGTTGGAAATCACAATTTAAATCAGTAAATCCATTCCAAAAATAGGGTTATATCAAATCAAATCCAAAACTCAAGGACTGAACACCGGCTCATTTCAAATTTTACAAATATATATACATATATCTTTCGAATATCACATCACACTTCGGAATTTGAAATCTAAATTGGTTTCACAAATCAATCGCATAGCAATGCTACCGAAGTGGCCTCTCCCTCACTCAGAAACTCGAAAATCAATGTCGATGATGCGTGCACTCATCACCGAAATTATTTTCCAGCGACACAAGTGAGTTCTGGACTTCCATTTACTTTGAAAACTTCTTTGAAATTCCTTCAAAATCATTAAAACCCATTAAAATCATTGAAACATTACTTATTCGGAAAAATAATTTCAATCATATTATTTATTATTTCAAAATCTTAAAACCAGTTCCAAAATGCCGGAGTTCAATCACTTAAATTCAGATTCAAAACCTTCAGTTATAAATCATTTTATATGAAACCATTTCTTATAAAATTTTCACAATTTCAAATCCTTTCAAAACTTCAAATTCTCATTTTTTTTAAAAGGTATATAATCCTTATCAAAAACATTTCATCTTTATATAAAAATATGGTCATCCTTATCAAAATAAAACTACGATGAATACAAAATTTTTAAAAGACAATCAACCACAAACTTTCCAAGGGACGATTCAAGGATGGATTTCAAAGCAAAACAGAGATTCAAATTTAGAAGGACTCTAATCAAATAGAATTCTAATTCAAAGATAGGCTCAAACGAAGATAAGATAATTAAATTACCAAATACAAGATGGATAAGCCTATATGAATCGTGGGCGACCTTAACCGGTCAACCGTGATTTCAGGAATATAATCGATGCGAAAATCTAAGGAAAATCGACCTTCGATTGCCAGAGATAGAATCTAAATATAGCAGAAGATAGAAAACATCGTAAACCGAGGATACAGAAATCTCCGGTGAATCAATGCCAATTATAATCATTCAAAGATTGGCGGAATCGCCACCCTATAAAGGTCATACAAAGTGGAGTGATGCAATGCTCCAAAATCAAAAGAATACAATTAGGGGAGATAGGAATGGATTTCAGAACAAGTGAGAATTCCAAAATTCAAAGGAATCTTATTCGATAAGAATCCAAACGAAGATTAGAGAAATATAACCTATATCGATACAGAAAAATTCCCATTCAAAATTTGGAAAGACTCGAATTCATAACATACGAAAACAGAAGCATAAATATCTTTAGTTGGACAACTTTAGCTAAGCAAAAGATACAACAGAGTTTACTCAAAGCATCCTAACAAACTACTGATTTTGCCATACCCAAAATAGATTCCTATCAACAAAGGATCTAGATCAATCAAGAGAGAAGTTCAAAATTTTAGAGGATCCTAATCAAAGAAATTACTAACAAGGTGGATACGAAAGGAATGAAGTTTAAGAAATATTTTACTTTTAAAGCAAGGAAATTTATATCAAAATAATCTTTGAAAATTCTTTAAAAATCATTTGAAAATCATTTTATACTTCGAAAATACGTTCTCTCACAAAGAAATGATTCTGAGATTGATTTCACTTATTCTAGGGTATTTCTACCCTATCTCTAATGAGTTTTTGCTCCGCAGGCTAAGGTTTGCCTAAAACCAATGCTCTGATACCAACTGTAACGACCCACTATTTTGGACCATTCAAATCGACAATAATTCACGCATGTCTGACTTGAATAATTCAAAATAACAGATTGTAATAAAATTTGGAGCAAATAAAATCAAATACAGAATCACAGACACAGAATATCAGAATAACTCGCAGCGGAATATAAAAACCATAGTAGTTCATGAAGCTACTATAACAAACTCTCAAAACAAAATACATAATATCTGTTTGAAAACATATACAATTGAAATCTCAAATACATAGAAGTTTATAATACCAGAGCTGAAATAGAACAACTGAAACTGGAATGGATAGATAACTAGATAAGCAGAATCTCCAACGATTCCTAGCTCCAGAAAAAGATCCAAATCTAAGCTGTAAATACTCAGGCTGACCCGAGCGTAAAGCAAAATACAAAACACTCGAGTCAGGACAATATATACTTATATAATGTAAACCAACTCAAGTGAACTGTAGCAGTAATGCATAATAACTTAAAGGATGCTTGGGATCGCCCATCCTTCAAGGATCAGTTAAACTATAAATTAAATACACCCCGTGGTTAAAATTTCAAAATGGTATTTTATACTTCGAAATCAAATATCATTTCAAAATTCAATATCCTTCAAAAATCCATTTCAAAATATCAAAATATCATATTTCAAAATAGTTTATATTTCGAAACAAATTACTTTATTTTAAATCATAAAAATAAAGTTATTATTAATAATTAAATTATTAAATTTCCAAAATTTTAATCTTTCATTCGTTCACTTAAATTAATTAAAACAATGAAAATTCAACTTTTGCAGCATTTAGAAAATGCTACGGAAAGTCACATTTAAAACAGTTCAATTTAACAAATGACAGCATTTAAAATGCTGTAATAGGGTTACATTAGTTTCAAATAAACTTAGTTAAATTCAACCATTATAACATTACAAAAATGCTATAATAGCCTTTAATTAAAATTAGCCATTTGGTTCATTATTATCAACTACAACATTTACAAATGTTGTATTATCATTTACATTAGAATTAATAGCATTTCAGAGATGCAGTTAATCAACTTCAAATATTCAGTATAATTTCACAAACAATTATATTTTTATATAAATCATTTTTAACTTATAAAATCATATATAATCATTCAAATACCCTTATATTCATGATTTTATAAAGTTAAACCTCCATTCAAAAATCAAAATTTAATAATAATTCACTTATTAAATTCCAATTTTAAATTATAAATTCATTAAATTAAATTAACTTAACACTTAATTTTAAATTTTCAAATATAACTTAATTCCATTTTTATTTACTTAACTTAAAATTCACTCTTAAGCCAAATTCACAAATTTCCAATTTTAGTTATATTTCAAAATTTCAACTTAAATATTCATTCATTTCACATTTTAACTTTATTCAAAATCATTAATATAATATAAAAATCATTTAAATTCACTTTAATCCAAATTATCATGAAGTTATCACATTTCATATTTAATTTAAATTCCAATTATCACCCAATTAAAATTTCCCAAAATAACTTACATTTCAAATTTTCTAGTTTTACCAACAATTTATTTCACTTATAAATTTTAAAAAAATCAATAATGCTTACATAAATCATTTTTTTATTTAGTTTAAATCAAATATTATAATATTTACATTTCAAAAATATTTTTAAGATTTTTATAAAAACATATTTTAACAACGGGTCTGTATTTCATTTCTAGTCTAGGTAAAGTGATACGGGTAATATATCATTTCAACCCGTAATTTACAAAGAAAACCCGGGTTTGATCATTTCAAACCCGCAATCCCAAGGAAATGAAAAATAATTGAAAATCATTTAGGCCTATCATTTCAGCCCATAATGATTTTCTCCTATTCTAAAGTCCGTTCGGGTATGTATCATTTCAACCCATAGTGATTCTAATCTAAAGGGAACTTGCAGTGTGATAAACTGATAAAAATAATAGAACAGAATAATATAACAGTAACATATAATATAATAGGTGTTTAAGCATGGGTGAACATCATAAAATCATAACATAGCAAGTGTAACATGATAATGCATTTTACAGATTCAAAAGGGGTCAATTCACTAGTTATATATGTACATATTGTCTGGTGAGAATAACTCACTTGTTAAAAGCTGGAGATAGCCACAAAAGCACACAATACTGACACTACGAAGGCACGACAACACGGGAATGACTTGAGAGTGGAGAGCGAGATCCAAGTTATAGATCTTGTGTTACAACCCAAAAACAAAACCAAAATAATAGTTAAAAATCAATACGATTGAATTTGAATAACTTTGAAACAAAAAGCAGTTTGAATACGAAACTTTTTACCTTGCTTTCTCTACTTGTTTGCATGACCTAGGGGATCAATTAGGTCAGGTTTGTACTTGGTTTGGATCAGGTATGGGTCTGGAAAAGGTAAGGCTACAAGGTAGAACATGATGGAGGAAGTTACAACACAGGGATGTGAAGGGGTTTAGGCTAAAACATGGTTTTTGGCAACCAAAAGGGCTCGGTCATGGGGTTATATGCTTGGCCAGTCAAGCTCAGGTCTGGACAGAGGTTGGAGTGGTGTGGGGAGGTCTGGAAAAGGTGGTGGTGGCAGCCTATGGTGGTGGTGGTGGTGTAAAATGAAGGGAAGGTTGCATACATGGCTCGGGTAGGCGATAATTGTAGAGTTTTCAATGTTTTTGTGGAGTTTTGCTCAAGGGGAGGCCATGGCACTTTCATGTCAGTGGAGAATGATGGTTTGGCCGTGGATTTAGTGGGGAGGAAGGGATGGTGGTCGATGGTGGTGATGGTGAGGCTATGGGCCGAGCAAAGCATGAAGATTTCAAGGCAATTTACAAAGGAAAATCAATAAAAGAAGGTGAAAAAGAATAGAAAAGAGGAAGACATTACAATTCTTTTTCTTCAGATCTGAAAACATATGTGAATGAGGAATGAGAAAGTGATGTTTTCACGTGAATTGCAAAATGAGATATGCAGCTGAAAGAATGAGGAGTTAAGGCCAATTGAATGAAAAGTAATGTTGAAATGTGAAAAGGTGGGAATTCAAAAGGCCTTAGGAAATAAAAAGCCACAAACCTTTCAAATCACTTTTATTTCTTTTTAATAAGTTTAAATAACTGAAAATAATTAAAAATTCAGTTTCAATTCGAAAATGTAACAAATATACAAAATATAAATAAATAAATATTAATTATATATGATTAAAATAAGAAAATAGTACAAACTGAAAACTAGTCTAGAAAATTTGAAAATAAATGAAATAAACTTAGGGAAAATTGTATGGACTTGGAAAAATATTTATAAATAAAGATAAGAACATAAAATAAAAATGCATTCACAAAAATAAATAAATTTTAATTAAATAAAATTTAAATGAAGAATATAGTAGAAAAATAGAAACTAGTCTTTAATAAATGCAATAAATTTTGGAAAAGTTTTATTATCACTTCAAAAATATTAAAAGACAAAAATATACATAAAATAACATATTAACACATTTTAAAATAAAATATGACAAAGAAAATATGATTTATAAAATTTAAAATAGGCAAAATTGCAAAATAAAACAAATTATACTCAAAATTGAAATGTACATAACTTTTACAATTTAATTCCGTTTTCAACGAAACAAAAAGCAGTATTCATGTTATTAAGTCTATTTTCATAATAAAAGATAAAATTTAAGATTTTAAACAATTTAAATTTGAAGTTTTAAAAGTCAAAGTTTGACCAGTTTGACCAGAAATCTCTTTTTCAGGAAATGTTCAATTTATACCAGTTTGAAATTAAAAGTTACATAATAATCAACATTTATATTTAAAAATGAAATGTTTGAAATAAAACAAGTTTAAAATAGTTTTCAAAATATAATAAAGTCAAATAAAATATATACAAAAATCTAGGGCTGTTACAGTAATGGCGTCAGAGATGTTTATGGGGTTTGACATCTCTTATCCAGTGTCTAACGTGGGTGCAGTAACTTAAGAGATGTTCGGGATTTCCATCTCCTAAGGATCCGTTAAACTATCTACTATTTAGTACAATACGCTATTATAATATGTCTACAGTAAAGTAAAAGTATTAAAATAGCGTTAAGTCGTTACCCATATCCCCCTTAACACATTTTTATATATTCTCATAGTCTATACAGTACTGTAACTCCTCCGTAAACTGGAGGCTATCAGAGGGCACTCCATAGGTATGGTACAAACCAAACTCGTAGAAGGCTCTCTAGGGCATGTGAACACGGCACTCGAGGCAATGCCAGGGTAGATATACCAATTGCGGATCCGGACTGGTGGTAACTCATAGCAGCTACTACTGCCCACCTCGGAACACACTCCCATAATCAAAATCAAGGGGTGGCCACCAAATCAATCACAAAGTCAGAATATAGTATCGAAGAAGTGTGCCCGATAGGAGGAATGACCTCACTTGGCCCGGCATAGCTCCTGTTTTAGTCACAACTAAGCTGACTCATGGGAGTCAGGGTCACGTCATACCTCATACAGAAATCGTTCGCCAAACCATCCTACTTCATTTCTGGAATCTCCACCACGTACACAATTGTTAAAGTGGTTTTCGGTATTGGCAGAGAGTATGACAATATCTGATCCTGGTCTCTTTAACAACCACACGCTTATTTCACACCGGATGGTTCTTTTACATTTCAAAAAGGTCAATTCACCATTTATATCAAAATATCATATTTAATTTCAAATCGTATCTCTTTCGAAATCATATTCACTTTCAAACTACATTCACTTTCAAACTATATTCACTTTCAAAATCATATTCACTTTCAAATCATAATCACTTTTGAAATCATATTCACTTGGAAATTATTGATAAGTTATGTTAATTAATTCTTCATTTCAAATAAACTTATTCACTCAAATATGTCATTTCACAAAAAGTTATCAATTCCAAATTCCAACTTAGGTTGTATCATCATCAAGGATTTAAAAATAAATACTTCAACTTTACATAGTCTGAAATTTTAGAAAATAGTTTAGGTAATTATAAATAGTTTATATAGTTTTAAAAATAGTTTAAATAGAAAAAAATAGTTTGAATAGATTTAAATTTGATTTAATTAGTTTTAATATGGTTTAAATAGATTAAATATATGTTTAATAGATTTAAATTATATTAAGCATATTTTTAAATAGATTAAATAAATTTAATTAGTTTAAGATAGATTAAATTGGGTTAAATAAGTTATAATATATTAAATCAATTAAAATAGTTTTAAATTGATTAAAGTAGTTTAAATTAATTTAAAATAGATTTCAAAGTTATATCCAACATTTCAATAACTCAATTCTGATAAATTCACTTATATTTGACACCTCAACTAAAAAAATTCAAATTTAAATCCTTTGAACAATTCATTAAATCAAATTCCAATTTCAGCATTTACACTTGGTTTAACGAAAATAATTCGGTTTATATAAATCAATTTCTATTTCGAAATGCCAGTTAACTGAATTCAAAATTTCAAAGATTCGAAAATCATTTAATTTAACCAATCCGGTGTCCGTATATAATTTTCTACCATAGGGTCAAGTGATACGGATATTTATCATTTCAATCCGTAATTTAAAATTCTACGGTTATATATCATTTCAAACCGCAATCCCGAATTAAATAAAAATCCATAAAATCGCTCGAGTCTATCATTTCAACCCATAGTGATTATTCCCTAATCTATAGATCGTTCGGGTATGTATCATTTCAACCCATAGGGAACTTGCAATATTATAACAATATAAAATACAATATCCAGTCGTCCAATATCAACAATCAAACATACATCACAATCATCATCCAAATCAATTAATAAACATCAATAGATAACTGATAATCAATACAGGTATTAAATTGACAATTTAAAATTCAATATTAAATTAAACGATAATTAAATGCAATAAAAGTCAAATTTAACTAGAATGAAAATTTAACATCCCAAACAGCAATCAATAAATATCTAATCACATCATAAATTTAATTTAACTAACATAAGAAAATCTAGTAGTTGTGAGTGGATCAAAACACTCACCTTTGAGTTTTAAATCGATTTGAAATCCAAAATAGGGCTCAAATTTGAACAGTCTCAGAATTCGTCCAAACCAGTGTCAAAATGTCTGGAATTTCGATATGATCCCAGCGGAACAAACCGCGCATAAATCCGAGTGCATACGTAAAAGTTATGGATGTTAGTACAATTGAATTTAAAATTTAAAATTAAATAATATAGGCTAATCAAAGCTCACCACGTCATCACGTTCGTTCGCGTGAAGGAACCCTAGTAGCCTCGTCGAAAATGAGCCGCCACCAAATCACGGCTTTGACCAAAAACACACGCCTCCCCGTCGATCATCACGCAGGCCAGCCTGTGCCATTGGATCGCCTACGCCAGAGTCGCGCGACTCTCTGCCTCCCTCCAGTGGCCACGTCGCCGTTCGCCTCCTCGAGCCGATTTCAAGTGATCCCGACCCCTCTGGCGAACAAAAAACCGTTAGATCAACAACTCTCGAAGCCCTCTACGATGCAGTAACCCCCGATCGACTCCTCGTTGAAGATCCACCGCACAATCCAACGATCACAAACGAACGGCTGAAACTAAATCATCAAATTCTGGCCACACAGAAATCCAAATCAAAAAATAGACTGCAGATTTGAATTGCACTCATCGAGAGCTTCAAATCGATATATAATTCAATATGGTTTGGAGGAGTTTGATTTTGGAATTGAATTTGAAATTGAATTTGCAATTTGGGAATTAGGGTTTTGTAATTTGATTTGGTTCTGCCATTGAGAAGGAGAAGTAGGCAGATGAAATTGTACTTACAGACAAATGGAATAAGAAATGGCTAGGGTTTATAACGGGCTATATATAGGCAGATCAGAAATAGAAATGAATGGACCAGATTGATTTGAAAGTTGAACGATAAATGACCCGAAAAGCCCGTTCTATCTCCGGAATGAAAATGGGTCATCCTATATATCAAAATAGATGTTTTCGATATTTCTAAACTCAATTGAACAGGTCGTATGAAGAAGTTAGTTTAAAATCAGCTTATTTCAAATTGATTTCAATTAAATTGATTCCCAGGCGTTTTGAGTCCGTACGATCAAACGACAAGTCCGATCGCTACGAAACTTGAAATTTTACAATAATTTACCGTTACGGTTCCGATGAAACTAGTTTCGTCGAAATCCGAGTCAGTGGCCAAAAATGGCTATTTTCACGTTAGTTAAATAAATTAATATTAAATTAATTAAATCACTTTTTAATTTCAATTAATTAACTCACAGTAATGTAACATTTAATGACATTTATTTGTAATTGATTAATTAAATTGGTAACAAATAACAATTGTCACCATTCCTACCTTTAATAACATTTGTAAGTTTATTATTTACAACGAAAGTTATAACCACTTACACTATACTAATTCTATCCAATTTCTATTTATTGCATACTTTTAAAATAAATTTATACATCCTTTAAATTATCAATTCTTCTTGAATCCAAATATCAATTAATACATACATTAGTATCATTTATTTACAATCTATATCAATTGTAACTTTTTGATCCTTATAATCAATTAGAATTTACATTTAAAGCAGTTATCAATTACCTTAATTTAATAGTATTACACTTTATTCCGGTTATATTCTTATTATTAATCACAAATTTTTATTTCTTTCCACATTAAATCACAAAACTCTTTTAAATTAATAAATTTTTAATTATCGAAAATTACGGGTCGTTGCACTCTCCCTCACTCAAAACTTTTCGTCCTCGAAAAGGAAAAGAAGGGAAAAGAAGTAATTAAGAAATCAATATATCTTATTCAAAATATTAAATTTATAAACAATTAATTTACATAATTAAATAATTTAAATAAAATATATCAATTTATAAAAAATTAAATCCTTTATATTCAAGTTAATGAAATTTTGGAAAACATTTCACAAAATTTTCTAATTCCAAAATTCACGAAAAATTTCGGCAGAGTCTCCTATGTACGGAGAGGTCTGGGAGAAATAATAATATCAAAAATAACAAAATATATCACATATTTCAAAATGATATATCCCAAACAACGGGAAAACAATATAATATCGCTAGAAAACTGTAATCCGTAAACGTAACTATTTTTCGGGCAAACAACGCTTATTTATGAAATCAAAAGCAGTAACAATTGCTTCCATGAACCTGTATTTTACCTATATAATCCAATGAGCTTAATAATTATATAAAAGATAAATATTTAAGTTGTTTTCAACTAATAACAAAACAAATCAATACAACATAACAACAATTTCTTACAACAAATCATACAATCATCACATACAGTCAAAATATCAATTTTGCATCCATAACAACCATCAATAGGTCTGTTCGGGTTTAGAAACCTCTAGTCATATAAAGTGATAAATAAACTATGAAGTAAACCATACACTCAACAGTCGTAGATAAACTTTATGGACTATTTATACATTTCTATACAAAATAGAAGTATCCTTTCCCAATCAATCCATAAGCCAAACAACAAGGAATTCAACATATTTTAAGTTTACTCTATTTATCTTTTCACATCATTTATTGTTCATAATTTCTATTTTTTTTCATTTTTTTCTCATACAATGAATTTTCTTTAATTCTCCTTCATTACTTACAAACTTTTAAATTTCATTCATTCTTGTAAGGCTTATTTCTTTAATTTAAATTTTTATATACATAAGTTATATCCATTTCAATTATTTGGTCACAAATGAATTCATTATTGAAGTATAGTATACATTTCAGTTTACTTCACATTACTATTTAGTTTGATTTCTGTTTTTTTCTTTTCTTCACATCATTTACTTTTATTTTCTCATCCATATAATGTTTATTTTCATTAATTTATTTTCATTAATTTATTTTCATTATTACTTACAAAAGTTCATTTCTCCTTTATTCATACAGTGCCATTTTCTTTCATTTTATTACCTTATATTCATTGCTTAAATAAGTTATTTTTATTTCAATTATTGGATTATACATTATTATGTAAGTTTCTTTATCATTTAATTCACCATTTATAGATTTATTTCTTTTTCACATTCATTCTTCCATATAAAGTATTATTGAATACTAACTCCATTTCTAAATCATTTCCAATACTCTCTGAAGTTATAATCATTCAATTCATATAGTATTCAATTTAATTATAAATGGCTTTGAATTATTTCAAGTTTATAATTATTAACCTACAGTATTCACCTTTTACCAATAAGTCTGATTATAAATAGCTTAAAATGTTAATCTATGTTTATAATCATCTTTCTTACATTATTCACTTTTATTACATTTCAAATTATTGGCTTTAGTTTATAACAATTTATACTATCAGAATTCTTATTTATAAAAGTAATTCCATTGAACACTTTCATTTTTTCAAGTTTTACATGTATAATATTCTATTACATATTCTTATTAACATTTCAACTTTTTAATATTTTGGTAAGTTATATATATGTTTTTAAGAATGCAATTAAATACTACCTAAGTTTCTCTTATTTATTTAGTTAACAAAATGTTCAATAGTTACCATCTCTTATTGTCATTTCCCTTTTTTATTTACAGTTTTCAAATTTTCAGTTTTCTATCTATTTCATTAATCATTTTAACGTCAAATTTCTTATTTTCATTTTAGAAGTTCCCAATTATTAATATAGTCAAGGTTTCATCCATTACAATAAATTTCAATTTCAAATTTACAGAAACTTAAGAACTAAACATTCGGGTTCCATTTTAATCCCTTTTAAAATAATATATATACTCATAGCTTATATATATCAAATCATATTTAGAAATTAAGATTAAAATTTGTTTACCAAACAAATGTGCAGTAAAATTACTACAATGGTCTTCCCACTTTGAAACTCGAAAATAAACGTCGATGATGCGTGCAATCATCACCGAAATTATTTTCCAACGACAGAGAGGGGAGTACAGAACTTGTTTCCATCCAAAATTCTTTTTAAAACTTTCTTCCAAATCACAATGAAATATTTATATCAGAAAATACTTCAATATTAATATTATATTCCAAAATCTTTTGAAAGAAATTTTCAAAATCCCAGAACTTAAGTTCTAAATTTCCATTTTATATTTACTTTATTTGTAAATCCTATTCTCCAATCAATATTTATAAAATTTCTCTACCTAACAAACAACATATTACATCCAACTATATTATTTATAAAAATTATTATTTTATATACAAAATATATACTAGGCAAAATTATTTCATTTACCTATATTTCAAAACAAATATTGTGTCGGTCTGCCCTATTAAGTGTTTAGAAATCCCTATCGATGTCATAACGTCCTATGCACCAACCAGAATTTATAAATACAAAACGGAACAAATTAACACAATACAAAAACCTTTTATAACACAAACAAATACGCTCTCCCGTATATATACACTCAGTGACTCATTCAGAACTAAAAGATCTTATGTAAGTTAAATCAACGGTAAATATGAGTGTAACGGCGTCAGAGATGTTTACGGGGTTTGACATCTCTTATGCAGTGTCTAACGTGGGTGCAGTAACTTAGGAAATGTTTGGGATTTCCATCTCCTCTGGATCCGTTAAACTATCTACTATGTAGTACAATACGCTATTATAATATGTCTACAGTAAAGTAAAAGTATTAAAATAGCGTTAAGGCGTTACCCATATCCCCCTTAACATATTTTTATATATTCCCATAGTCTATATAGTACCGTAACTCCTCCGTAAACTGGAGGCTATCAGAGGGCACTCCATAGGTATGGTACAAACCAAACTCGTAGAAGGCGCTCTAGGGCATGTGAACACGGCACTCGAGGCAATGCCCGGGTAGATATACCAATTGCGGATCTGGACTAGTGGTAACGCATAGCAGCTACTACTTCCCACCTCGGAACACACTCCCATAATCAAAATCAAGGGGTGGCCACCAAATCAATCACAAATTCAGAATATAGTATCGAAGAAGTGTGCTCGATAGGAGGAATGACCTCACTTGGCCCGGCGTAGCTCCTGTTTTAGTCACATCTATGCTGACTCACGGGAGTCAGGGTCACGTCATACCTCATACAGAAATCATTCGCCAAACCATCCTACTTCATTTCTGGAATCTCCACCACGTACACAGTTGTTAAAGTTGTTTTCGGTATTGGCAGAGAGTATGACAATATCTGATCCTGGTCTCTTTAACAACCAAACGCTTATTTCACACCGGATGGTTCTTTTACATTTCAAAAGGGTCAATTCACCCTTTATATCAAAATATCATATTTAATTTCAAATTGTATCTCTTTCGAAATCATATTCACTTTCAAACTATATTCACTTTCAAAATCATATTCACTTTCAAATCATAATCACTTTTGAATCATATTCACTTGGAAATTATTGATAAGTTATGTTAATTAATTCTTCATTTCAAATCATCTTATTCACTCAAATATGTCATTTCACAAAAAGGTATCAATTCCAAATTCCAACTTAGGTTGTATCATCATCAAGGATTTAAAAATAAATACTTCAACTTTACACAGTCTGAAATTTTAGAAAATAGTTTAGGTAATTATAAATAGTTTAAATAGAAAAAAATAGTTTGAATAGATTTAAATTTGATTTAATTAGTTTTAAAATGGTTTAAATAGATTAAATATTGATTTAATAGATTTAAATTATATTAAGTATATTTTTAAATAGATTAAATAAATTTAATTAGTTTAAGATATATTAAATTGGGTTAAATAGGTTATAATAGATTAAATAAATTAAAATAGTTTTAAATTGATTAAAGTAGTTTAAATTAATTTAAAATTGATTTCAAAGTTATATCCAACATTTCAATATCTCAATTCTGATAAATTCACTTATATTTGACACCTCAACTAAAAAAAATCAAATTTAAATCCTTTGAACAATTCATTAAATCAAATTCCAATTTCAGCATTTACACTTGGTTTAACGAAAATAATTCGGTTTATATAAATCAATTTCTATTTCCACCCACGCCAAGCCGCGCCTACACCAGAGTCGCGTGACTCTCCTCCTCCCTCTAGTGGGCACGCCGCAGTTCGCCTCCTCGAGCCGATTTTAGGTGATCCCTACCCCTCTGGCGAACACAAAACCTTAGATCAACAACTCTCGAAGCCCTCTACGATGCTGTAACCCCCGATCGACTCCTCGTTGAAGATCCACCGCACAATCCAACGATCACAAACGAACGGCCGAAACTAAATCATCAAATTCTGGCCACACAGAAATCCAAATCGAAAAACAGACTGTAGATTTGACTTGTGCTCATCGAGAGCTTCAAATCAATATATAATTCGATATGGTTTGGAGGAGTTTGATTTTGGAATTGAATTTGAAATTGAATTTGCAATTTGGGAATTAGGGTTTTGTAATTTGATTTGGTTCTGCCATTGAGAAGGAGAAGTAGGCAGATGAAATTCTACGTACAGACAAATGGAATAAGAAATGGCTAGGGTTTATAACGGGCTATATACAGGCAGATCAGAAATAGAAATGAATGGACCGGATTGATTTGAAAGTTGAACGATAAACGACCCGAAAAGCCCGTTCTGTCTCCGGAACGAAAATGGGTCATCCTATATATCAAAATAGATGTTTTCGATATTTCTAAACTCAATTGAACAGGTCGTATGAAGAAGTTAGTTTAAAATCCGCTTATTTCAAATTGATTTCAATTAAATTGATTCCCAGGCGTTTCAAGTCTGTACGATCAAACGACAAGTCTGATCGCTATAAAACTTGAAATCTTACAATAATTCACCATTACGGATCCGATGAAACTAGTTTCGTCGAAATCCGAGTCAGTGGCCAAAAATGGATATTTTCACGTTAGTTATATAAATTAATATTAAATTAATTAAATCACTTTTTAATTTCAATTAATTAACTAACCATTTTTATCATTTTTGATTTCATAGACTTTTACAATAACTTAAAAACAAGTTTACCTAAAATTTCAGTGTTGATTATCTTCCAAAATACAGTGTTCAGTTTCAACTGCAATTAATCTAATTAATTAAAATTTAATTCCAACAAATTGATTAAATTTGATTTCAATTTTTTTTTTATTCAATCAATTATTAATCTAATAACATAGTTAACTTTTGCTGATATCTTATTTCACTAACATGCTACAATTTCCATCTTTTACTTGTATTAACTACTATATTTCAATTATATTGAATTTTTTTGCCAATTTTACACATTAATTATAAATTAAAAATCCCAATTAATTTATTTAGCTTGATTTCACTCTTTTATTACATCAATTATTTCCTTATGAATATAATTAACGTTCTATACATTTATTACATTCACAATTTACAGTTATTGTCTTAACTCACAGCAATGTAACATTTAATGACATTTATTTTTCATTGATTAATTAAATTGGTAACAAATACCAATTGTCATCATTCCTCCTTTAATAACATTTGTAAGTTTATTATCTACAACGAAAGTTATAACCACTTACACTATACTAATTCTATCCAATTTCTATTTATTGCACACTATTAAAATAAATTTATACATCCTTTAAATTATCAATTCTTCTTAAATCCAATTATCAATTAATACATACATTACTATCATTTATTTACAGTCTATATCAATTGTAACTTTTTGATCCTTTCAATCAATTAAAATTTACATTTAAGAAGTTATCAATTACCTAAATTTAATAGTATTACACTTTATTCCAGTTATATTCTTATTATTAATCACAAATTTTTATTCCTTTCAACATTAAATCACAAAACTCTATTAAATTAACAAATTTTTAATTATCGAAAATCACGGGTCGTTACATTTACAAACTACTTTCATTAAGGGTAGAAATATCACTAATGGTATGGCTACTATTCAAGAATACATTAATCGCTGTTGTAAGACTAATTTACTTGTGCGATTCTAAAACTGGACTTTGTAAAAGCTTTTGATTCGGTGGATTGTGATTTTCTGGTTAACATGTTACATGCTAGAGGTTTTAGTCACAAGTGAATAGGCTGGATTATGACTTTGCTTAAAACAAGTAACTCTAGTATAATGGTTAACAAATTTTTAGGGAATATTCAATCTAAACGAGGGTTAAGGTAGGGTGATCCTTTATCACCTTTTTTGTTTAACCTAGCCGCAGATGTTTTTGCTATGATAATTAAAAAGGCGATCCATAATGGATCATTGGGGAATGTATGTAGTGAAATCTCTCGTAATGGTATCTCTGTTCTTCAATTTGCGGATGATACCATACTATTTACCTCCCATTTGCCTAATCATGGCATTACTCTTCAATTTGTATTATACAGTTTTGAACTTCTTTCAGGGCTAAAAATCAGTTTTGAAAAAAGTTCAGTTTTAGTATAAAATGATGTTGATAAGGTTGAAAGTTTATTTGCGAATACGCTTAATTATAAAACCATGACATTCCCTTTTGATTATATTGGTTGTTTTATTAGACCAACTAACTTAAACATGATGACTGGATAGTTATAGTAGATAATATTAAAAATAGAATTTCTAATTGGAACGGGAGGTTTTTATCGAGAGCAGGTAGATTAGTTCTTATAAACTCTGTTTTATCAGCTCTCCCGATCTATTACATGTCTATGCATCTTTTTCCAGATTGGGTGATTGATAAAATTGATAAAATAAGAAGAACTTCTTATAGAGTGGCGATAATTACAATAGTAGTCTTAAATGTTTAGTCAATTGGGAAACAGTTTGTAAATCGAAAAAAGGAAGGTGGTTTATGAGTTATTAATTTACGTAACATGAATATATCTTTACTAGGGAAGTGGTTATGGAAATTTAAGGATATAAATGATAATTCTATTTGGAAAGAAATTATTACTAAACATTACTATAATGGTAGTAATAATTTACATCAAATTACACCTACAGTTATAAATAAATTATCTAATTTTTGGAAATCAATTTTAAAATGTCATGAGATTTTTAACCTTGGTACTAATATAATAGTTCATTCAAGAAATAATACTTCTTTTTGGCATAACCATTGGATTTCTGTTATCCCTCTTAGGATAGAATTCAAAGAGCTTTACGAAATTTGTAACTTTCAGAATGCTTTAATTATTGATGTTTTTTCTCCCGAAAATGACCTCCCTTGGAATTTTAGTTTTAATAGAATTTTAGTAGGTACAACTCTTAGGCAACTTTCTTTGCTTTATGCTAGATTGAATTTATATAATATTGATAATGAAAATGATAATATTAGTTGGGAATGGGATAAGAGTAAGAAATCTACTTCTAATTCTTTTTATAAATTCCTTAATTTCTCGGGTGTAACTAATAACTCTTTTAAATTTATTTGGAAAACAAATGCTCCTCCTAAATCTAAAATTCATATGTGGTTATCATGCATGGAAAACTAAATACTATAGAATTTTTAGAAAGAGATAATATGCAAATTGATAATAAATGTTATTTTTGTAATCTGCATTTTGAAGATATTAAACATATATACTATGACTGCATGGTTACTTACTACATTCTGATTAATACTCTCAACATCTTTAATTTTAATCTTACAACTAAAGTTACTGATTGCGAATAATACTGGAATAATTTAAGATTTAAGTTTAAAAAGGAAAATATAATTTTACTTGATACTTTATTCATTATTATTTGTTGGTATATTTGGTTTGAGAGAAATCACAGACTTTTTAATAATAATAATAGTCATTTTAATAAATTGGTTTTTATAATATCTTCATTTTGTTTTAATTGGATCTCAAATCTAAATATAAATTAGCTAAAAATAATCATTTTAAAGAATATATTAATAAGGTTAGTAATAATATTAAGTTATTTAAACATAAAAACAATATTTTTGACATTAATAATTGTAGCATTAACATTTTTTCAAACTTAAATGATGATTTCACCGATTATCTTAATATCCTCTTGATCAAAGGAGCATAAGGATAATTTTTAATTTGTTTTAGTTTTTGTTTTTGTTTTAGTTTGTTTTTATTTTAGTTTATAGAATTTTTAACTTCTTTTGATCATGGATTCTTTTTTAGTTTGTTTTCTATTTTTTTTTTATGTCCTATTATCTTAGCTTTTATATCTTTACTTTTATTTCATTATCACATATATATGTATATAAATTTCATTTATATACATATATGTGTATTATTCTTATAATTTTTTTTAGGTCCTTTTACAGATACAGGTTTTGGCCAGAAATGGTGTTAGATTCTTTTTGCAGGTTCACAGGATTGCTGTTTGTAGTAAGGAGTTCTTCTCGGTTCTTCTACATCTTCAATGTGACGTTCTAATTTCTGGATGGTTCACTTTTCAGCGAGGCACTCTCTCCAGTTCTTCCGAGTCTATAGAGTGGCGTTTTTCATTCCAGATTATTCGCATTTCCAGTTCTTCGAGTCTGCAGCATGGTGTTTCCTTCTCAGATGGAGCTATCTTCTAGTATCATTGGCGTTGAGTTGCTTCATAGATTTTTTAGGTACTTCTAACACCTCAATATTGGGTGGTGGCCTTGCTGGAGCTCGAGATTGGGGTGTAATGGGTGGTGGCCTTGTCGGAGCTCATTCGAGGGGCACCTGAGTTCTTTTCTTTGTTATTTGTACTATGATTAGCTACCTGCCAGGCATGTTGGCAGCACCTTGTCTTCTGTGATATATACATATTTACATGTGTGCTCTCCTCTATTCTAGAGGATCACACATTTTTCTCAAAAAAAGATAATAACTGAGTATTATCCTTTCCTAATCAAATAACTATATTACTTGAAAAATATTCTTTATATTCAAAATATAATCCTAGGTAAAATTATTTCATTTACTAATTTTTCAAAACCCAAAATCATTTGTATATAATATTAACAAATACACACTCGTATATAATACCCTCAAACTCATTCTAAAGTGTTACTAACCCTATCTCTAATGAGTTACTCATCTTAGGGCATTACTAACCCTATCTATGATGAGACTTTACCCTACCAAAGCCAAGGTGTTCACTCAACCTAAGCTATGATATCACAATGTGAGGACCCGTTTCTCCGACTCTCGAAAATCGACACTAATACATCCTCGGTATTCACGTGCCATAAATCCAAGTTTCGGAGAAGTGGATTCTTAAGGGTAAGAAAGAAAAATAAAGACAGAAAAGAATCTCACATATGTTATTTCAATAAAAAAATTACAGCGGAAATTTAAAATACATATATCAGGGTTTAAAAATAGACAGTTATAAATTCATGTCCTTACTAATGCGGAAAACTATAGCACAAGAGTGTGGTGGAAATAGATAAAAATATTCAGAAAAATCTTCTGACTCTATGCTTCGAGCTCCATCAAGATTTCTTCTAAACTAAACTTGACTACTAGGCTGCCCGAGAAAATTAGGGCACCTAGAGTTTAAGGAAAAGGAAAATAAACTCCGGGTCAGTCATGGGATTGGTGTGAGAACTCAAAATATGTGTTTCAAAAACAAAAAGGTATCTCATAAGACCACGATGCACATAAACATGAAACGGGTTTTACCTTATGATAACCAAATCATTATTACATAAAATCACTTGATATTATTTTTAATGACATTCTTTGAAAACATTTGCAACTAAACTTATTAATCTTAGCCGAAATTGTTAAATTGATTAAATTCCAGCATACCAGCCACAAACGTGGATTCTACAAATAAAATGGCAGGCGCTTATTGGAGAATGGATTTCCATACAAATGACCAGGTAAAGGGACTACCTTCCGGCAGTATGTCTCTAGAGGAATGTACCAAGGTGAACACAACATCTTCACTTCAACCAACACAATACCGACCTACCTTTCTCACTAGCTAGTACCGAATATGCCATCACCCTGGTCGTTACCGACCTACCCGAGGGCCCTCACAGCATGCATCCACAATAATTTAAGTCCTGAACATCATAACGGGAATAAATATATCTAGAAGGGGATGATCATACCCTCATGGTTGTGAACCACATAGCCTTGCTACGTCTACCCTGTTTCGGCTATTCCCGGGTGTGAGGCTTGAGGTAACGATTACCTTTCACTTTTCACATTTCACTTTGAATGCCACACTGCCATTTCATGGTCATACAACTGATTTCTACAAACGTATAACTCCTAAGCTCATATGTCTCAAGAAAGGGTGTTAAGCTAAGAGAAGTTTCCTTCTCCGCCACCAAGCGGTTGATACATTCATGGAGATCTCTTATGTAACTAGAAATGCAATGTCAGACATTCTTCCATACAAGTTCACTCTATGACTGAAAAAAACCGAAGGCACTCTCTTACCACATCCTATCGGGAGTTCCCCCTCGGATTAGTAGCAAGAAGTCTTTGCAACCCAAAGAGTTTCAGAAATGAAGGGACCACCGCTACTTTAGTATTTAGGAGCTAACCAAAATTATCAATAAGCAGTACTTTCACCCCAAAGATCTTTGGTCTTCATCCTTCATTTTCTGTATACGGTCTTCATTTTTCGAATGCATTCATTAGTTCGAAGTGGTTTTCGGATAAAAAGATATTATATGAATAGGGAGTCATTCTTTAATTGATTATGTTCTTTTTATCAAAATCTCTTTTGGAGATATATATTTTCTTTTCGGTATATACGGAATTATTAAACCTCTCTTATCAAATTCTTTGTACTTAAAACCCTTTTTAAATTTGGAATGATTTGGAATCATTTCAATATTTTCCACTTAGGAAAACATTTCCAAATTATTTCATCTAAATATTAACAAAGATTTCTTAATTCAAAACTCAAAATTTTATTTATTTAAAACCATGTTATCTAGGATGTTAATCCAAAACTAGTAAATATTAAGTGAATAGAATCTATAGAAATCATCTATTTCTACTCAGTATCATTTCCCGTATTCAAAAAATACTATGGGCGGAATAACGACGAAATCACCCTTTAAATTCCACGAATAGTACGAGTTCCCTCTTCAGGTTTTAACACTAAGCATAAGAAGATCATCTCTATAAAATCAAAGTTTTATTTAATTTAAATTTGGAAATTTTGAATTTTTTTATACTTAACTCGTTTCCGACATTTCGACCTTATCTATCCCTCGTCTAGGGAAGAGGCTAGGTGAGCCAAGGCATTAGTTTCTCCTAAACATCTCCTTAGTTTAATCACCTCACATCCGGATCTCACGAATAGAAAAATCTTGTCTACTTGTCGGCTTTTAGAGCCAAGATTAAACCACTTTATTTGTAATAGCTTTTCTTTAAATCTTTATTTAAACTCCTCTAAATGAGTTATAAAACCTCCACATTATTTTTAAAACACTTAGTTATCCATTTGAAAACATTTATAAAATATTTGGAAAAGAATCATTAAGTTTAAAACTAAAATTTAAAAGTTATAAAAAAAGTGGTGCGGAAAAGTGCTGCGAAAAATGCTTTTTAAGCTATATTAATCAAAACGATTTTTTTATTATTTGAAAATTCATTTTTATTACTCAAATAACTTTTAAAACATTTTACAAGATTTATTCCACATATTTAAAAAAATTTAAAACATCATTTTCAAAGAAATCTAGTTTTGGATTTCGAACTGCAAAACCGCGATTTTTCGAACAGCTTGATTTACTCATATCTCAAAATCTACTTGTCAAAATCTCGATTTTCTTTCTTCTTTGGAAAACTATGGATATAATCGTTCGAAAAATTCTTACCTCAAAGAATTCCGAGCTATATTCCATTTTATATACTCGTTTGACTTTTATGGCGCGAAATCGCAAACTGCCTAAATTTTTCATTCTCGTTTAAACTTCACCAAACACTTCTAAATGTTTATAAAACATTTCAAACTAATTTTTAAACCTTTTTAAAGAGGTTTAACATTCCATATATACCAATTCATTAAATAAAGGAAAGTTATTTCATTTGTGTTTATCGACATGTATTTTCATGACTTGCATACATATATTCAACATTCATATGAAACAACCAAACTTGATGGTCAAAGCATATTGAACATCCATTGCAAACATCATATCATCATTCAAAAATATAATATTATGGTTTATGAGTTCTCACCTTCATTTTCCCTTTGAGCTAATCTAAAATCGGTTATAGCTCCGCTATCGTCGCATCAGAGCTTATAGAATCGAGTCCAAGACCGTTAGAGTTGCACGGGCAAGCTTGGAAGAGGTGGAGCTCACGGCCTTGGGTGGTGGTGGGTTTTGGCTGTAGGTTTGAGGAGATGTAGGGAGGTGTTTTGAGCTAGTTTTGAAGTGGATTGATATTATAAACTAGTGTATATATTTTCCTCTTTTATTTGAGATATTTTTCCCTAACTTTTCTATAAAAAAATTCTAAGAATAAGAAGCCATTAAAGAGGCTCTTAGAAAGCTTGAAAAGAAGAGGAAGAAGAAGTGGAATGGTATTAGGAAATTATGAGAAGAAGGGTGGTATTTATGGGAAAAAACTTGGAATAAAATATTTAAAAGCAAAATTACTAAAACGCCCCTAGCCCACACCCCTCCTACCCTTCTACATGCACGGCTCCCCCCTCTTAGGCCATGTGATGGTGATGTGAGGTGATGGTGTGATGATGGTATGGTACAATGAGTTGATGTTTGCTTTTGGTTACTTAAAGGTTATGTTTTAGGAATTATTTAATTATTTTTGTAATATATATATAAGTGTTTGTATACACATGTATATGTTATCATGTGAATGTGACATATATATGCATGTACATGTAGGTGCATAACACTTCAAACATCTTCGAAAAACTTTTGTTTGTTAAATCGTTGAAATACGGGGAACCAATTATCCATCACATTCTCACTTATTAGTTAACGTACATATATTTGTAAACAAAATTTAAAAATAAATTTCTTATCATTTTAAATTAATTAAAATGATCATATTTGAATTATAAAACCATATAAATTAATAATAACAATTATTTACAATAATTGCTATTATACCGGTAAAGCGTTATGGATTTTTCCTTATACTTTTAAATCAAACATATCTCTTTATAAAAATATTATAAATGATTTATTATCAATTTATAACTATTCAAAAATAATTGTCCTCGTTTTTAAAATAATTAATTGAATAATTAAAATAATTGTTAAATCATTAAATCTTAATATAAATTCATAAATCTATATTTAAATACGATGCCATTTTATCGATATAAATTTCGAGGAAAATATTTTTGTAAATATTTATTCAAAATAAGATTACTATTACTTATTATCACTTTAAACAATATTATTAGTGTTATCAACCTTTTATTTTCATAAATTTAAAAATAAATATAATTTATCAAAGGGATAAACTAGTGGGTCGTTACATATATATTCACACAAATGGATGAATTTGATACATCCATTATAATGACATAAATTAAGTTACATTCAAATCTCCAATTTGACAATTTAAATAAAACAAAGATTTTATTTAAAAGAAAATTTAGATAATATCTGAATATATTTAGACTTCATAGGCCCACTAATGATCTAATTTGGTAAAAAAAAATTAAATTCGTCCATTTTTTCGCTGTGGGTTGGCCCAGTTTTTTCACTATATACAACTTAAGTACTTAATTTTTATTGCTTTTTTAACTACATCAATCCTTTTCTAAATCACCTTCATTTTCATTTCTACTATTTCATTCAATAGTAAATTTTTTGTATGAATTATTTCATAAATCTTTCACTTAAGCTTATTAACATTAAATTAAAAACCTGCTCTACTATTTTTTACTTATATAATACTCTTCTATATCATAAGAGTAGATACGAAGCACCAATTTCATTTTACTTTTCAAAATTTGGATGGATACCCAAACAAAGTATGGGTCTTTAAAATCGTGTTAACCTTTTTACCTTAACATGTTCTATAGAAAGATGTTTACGGGTTAGCGCAATAACATCAAATAGTTTTCACGACTTAGATGCTTTAAACAAAAGCTATAATTTTAATAAAATAATGCTTTTTAAAACCTTTCTATCAATTTAACCCACTTAAAAACTTAAGTCAAATTATCTCTTTTGTATCCTTGAGTTTTAAAAACCTTCATTTATCAAATTATTATTCAACTTTTAATTTAAATCAAATTCCTTTAAGGAAACTTAAGACTAAATACTCAAATTTTATTTTAAAATCTTTTTGAAAATCGTACTACATATATTTCTATATATGTATGTATGTATGTATGTATAATGATAATAATAATAATTTTAACAATTTGTTCATTAACACTCGCTTTGGATTCGTTTGGATTTGAACTCATTTCGATCGCATAATGATTAAGAGAATAATTTAATAAGTACACTACAAATTTCGCATAAGCAAACAATTGTCACTTAGAAGATTATATAGATTACCACAAAAATAATCGAGATGTTTTCCTCGAACTATCCAAAGAAACTGTATCTTTCATGGGAATTCTCTTTGAAATATTTATACTTATGAATACTTCTAAGTAATACCATTATTACTTTTATCAAAAAAAATTGAAGTCAATTCAAGCAATGCTGGTTGAATTCTCAAAAACTCTTTTCACCTATAAAACACCATTCATAAATCATATTATATATACTATACTCATATAAAATGTTCCTTTAAAACATCTTATTTTATAATAACTTTCCTTCATTATAATAAACTTTTCACAATAGTTTATCCTCTAAATATCTTATCTTCCCATTTAGATTATATTAAATATTTTTATTAAAAGACAACTTTTAACATAACATTATTATCGAACACCTTATAGTCAAATTTGAAGACTTAATTCATAATGGATTCGTTTTAATATGCTCACAATTATCAAAACAATTAATGCACATAAACTGGTTGAGCATAGATTAACAACCAATAAATGATAGTTAATGCTTCTAAACTATCGGTCACGACAAATCAAACAATAATGATAATTAGTAAATATTAACATTTTCAAACAAATAATCACACCATAAATAACTATATAAATTTCAATATTATTCCTTTATATATATAATATATAAAATCCTAGGTAAAAAGTTTCATTTAACAAATTTTCAAAAATCGGTATCGTGGTTGTTTTCCTTGTTCTAGTGTTTACAAATCCCTATCAACACCATGGCGTCTCATGTCTCGACCAGAACTCATAAACAACTCAATAAATTAAATAACACAATATGTTTTTATAGCAATAACAAATATGTTCTTGTATATAAAATACTTTCAACTCATTCCAGAGTGTTACTTACCCTAACTCTAATGAGACATACTCTACCATAGCCAAGCTTCTCGCTTGACCTTCAGCTCCGAAACCAAATGTGATGACCCGCCTTTTCGACCATCGAAAGTTGACACCAAATGCATGCATGGTATTCTAATGTCGCATACACTTGCCACCAATAAATGAATCAAGCTTTTAGAACATTTGATTCTCACTTGTGCTTGATTTTCACATCACAAATAATTGTAAAACACTTAAAAACACCTTTTAAAAATAATCTTTTAAAGAGCAAAATTTATTTGTAAGTGTATTAAAAAGATGGTCAAAACGAATGTTATTGAAAACATTGTTTACTACAAACTCCAAAACAATTTACATTTGGCTTTGTTTTTAAACATTCCTTTTAAAGATTCCCACATTTATAAACTATCATTTATTAATTCAAAACAACGTTTATTATCTTGAAAGATAATGAATCAATTTAAATACTTTATTTAATTTTAAATAATGTTAATTATCCTAAAAAGATAATTGATATAATTCTTTTTATAAATTTTAAAAAGACATTGATTTTCCCAAAAGACCATAAATAATAATTATAATATATTTTAAACAACATTAATTATCCAAAAAGATAATAAATCAAATTTATAATCTGTTTATAAATTTAAAACAATATTAATTATCTCAAAGGAAAACAAAATCAAATTTATAACTTCTTTTATAAATTTTAATCAATACTTATCCTTTATTTTCAAAATATTCAAAATATTTGAAAATATAGTTTAAACAACTTTCAAAGTGCAAAAACACAACCAAACATTTTTTTTAAATACAAGCGCAAGTTTAACACATACAAGGGTTTAAGGATATGAGATTTCATAAGTGACAATATAACGAAAATCGCTATAACAGCACTTACACAAGTCAAATAGTATGATACAAATATTTCAACCAAATATCAATATAAATTTGATAAGAATATAAATAGATCAATATTGGTGAGAAATCCTTTAGGGGTCTCTCTACAAAATGTCCCCTATAAATCTCATATATATATGTGTGTGTGTGCGCGCGCGCGCGCGCACGTGCGTGTGCACTTCGAAGTGTCCCGTAGCGACCTATTCACTACGAAAACACTCCGACTTCATCTTTTTGTCCCTAGCAACAAAATAGTTATTCATGGCATTTGATATCAAGCGGGAATTCAAATCCAAATAAACGATCAAACAATAATAACAAACATATTATTATCAACAATTAGCAATCAATAGCTAGCATATCGCTTATTAATTAATCCATATATTAGTAAATTCAAAAATAATATTTTTACTTTGCAAGCATAGAACGATGATTTATTCTGCTCAATGGATGTCCAGAATAATCTAATCGATTTAATTATAGCAAAATGGTGTTTTATTCTGCTAAATAGATATCACAAACGAAGTATAACTAATTTAACTACGTTAAAGGTAATTAAATTAAATATCTATAACTTCATCATTAATTTAGACTTCATTAAAAGTATAAACTACCATTCTACCGTTCAACAATAATCTATAGCAACACAAATTTCAAATAGTTTATTTAGAGGTGAGTAAAATCACCAAAATTCTTTTTGACGCTTTCGCGTTCCGATTTGACCTAAAATCGAATGGCATTCAATTTTAGTCCAAAATTCAACTAGGTTTAAATTCAGTGGATCCAATTCCAATACAAAGACAATGTCAATACGATTCCAACGTAAAAGATTACATCCAAATCTAACCTCGTATGCAATATTTATTCAATTTATAAGTTTGAGATTAAATTAAATTAATTAAATAACTTAATCATTTTGCCTAATTAAATACCAGCCCTTAATCCTTCTCCAATCCCTAATTACCCTTTCTCCCTATAAATGATCAAAATGCATGCATATCCCACCATGCACGCACATCCTAAACTCGACCGTTTCTCAACGAAATTGAAATACATCTTCTCTGGCAAACATCTCTTTGCGTGCTCCTCCTTCCCAACCTGCTCATCATCAGCTCGATCCATAAATGAAGATCACATCCTAGTGAGTCCCAATGTGACCTTAAAATGTCACATCCATTACGAGCTATTGGCGTTCGAGAAACTTAGGGGAACAATGCTCCTTAACGAGAGAAAAATGATGGCGCCATCATCTTTTCCTAACTCTGCTTCAACCAACGATGAACTCAAACCATAGTATTGGCCCTCACATCGCCCATGGCCAAACGAATGCCAAACCCCCACCATCATACATAAAATCAATGCCCTTGCCAAAACAAACTCAACATATCAAGTTTCGGATTTTTTTTGTTGAGTACTGTTATCCGGGTTTTTGACCTAGCAGAACCCACTAGAATGCAAGACAATCTCGTGACATCAGGACGGCTCAGAACTCAACTAGAAAGGATAAGGCGAGGAGTGAATGAAAGCCAAGCAATGTTACTAAAGCAACGAGTGGGATCGACTAAACCAAGGGACCAGCATTCTTTTAGCCCAACCAGCAGCTGAGCACAAACAACTAGTGAATTGCCATTAAAATGAAACAACTATGATAAAAGACTATCAAAGCATCTCCAATTCCAAACTCCAGAAAATCCTAAGTGCTTGGATCATCGGCGACCCATGCCTTTCCTCAAACCTTCAAATAAGTTAGCTGAAGAACACTACAAAAAGAGGCCAAGGCACTGGCTCACAAATGAGCCAAGTCTATGGGTCACTTGCGACCTATAGACTATGGGTCGCCAGCGATCATCGGCCATGGGTCGCCAGCGACCTATGGCTCTATCTCATTTTGCGAGCCAAACTCTCCTTGGGTCATTTCCTACCTACCTGTGAGCAGTTGATAAACAGGACTGGCCCAGAAGCTTTCTGATCTCTATAAATACCATCCCACCTGCAGCATAAAGAGGATCTTCTCGGGACTGGTTGTTGAAGCTCTGTTGGAAACATTCTTCACTCTCTATCTCCCTCACAACAATCTCCAAAGGAATTCACTATGATTCTCCAGTGGATTCCTACTCTGGGGATTCAATCTAGCTAAAGATAATCAAAGCCTTGTAATCAAACATCTCTTGTAACAACAATCGGTCTATAGTAAAACTATAAAGTGGCTATAGGCTGCATTAACAGCCGAACCACTATAAAAATTCTCTGTCTTATTTCTTTTACTATTCTTTTTCTATATCTGTTATATGTGATATTGCTCTGCCAGAACAGAGCTGGTGCTTTCAAATTCAAACCAGGGTGTTGGTCCATTTCTTGGGTCAACATTTTGGTGCTTTCACTGAGAACCCAACTCAGGCTTAGATCTAGCTATCTACTTTGGATCAGATAGGTTCAGAAGTTAGATCCTCAATCTCTGCTTAGATGGTTTATTGTTGAGAACAGAAGAACCAACCAAGAAGGATCGGAGAAAAAGCAAGAAAACACATTCTAAAGTGATGGAGAACATCAACATGAGATAGTAGACGTGATCCTAAAGGCAAAGCTCGGAAATCACTTAAGCACATGGGTCGCTAGCGATCCATGCACTATGGGTCGCTAGCGATCCATACCTTTCCACCAGACCGCCATAAACTCCAAAAGACAAAGTACTAGAATCAGTTAAGTACATGGATCGCCAGCGATCCATGGACTATGGATCGCCAACGATCCATACTATTTTGCCAACTCTCCACAAAGTCTGAAATAATTTAAGTACATGGATCGCTAGTGATCCATGTACTATGGATTACCAGTGATCCATACTATTTTGCTAGGTCACCACAAAGTCTGAAATCACTTAAGTACATGGATCGTCGATGATCTATACTATTTTGCCAGGTCGCTATTGAACCAGAAGCTATGGATCGCTAGCGATCCATACAGTTAGCTCGATTTGTGATGATTTTTAACATGTACCGTGAACTTCGGGGCCACATTGCGCCCCCGAACACCCAAACTAGGGCGCTTCGCCCCTGGACCCCGACTCGTTGACCGGCTAGCGAGACCGTCGTCTAGATCGTTCGAAGGGGATATAATCGAAAGGAAGCAAGGCGGAGCTCCAAGAATCATGACGGAAGACAATTTTAACACTCCACCTACTCCAAAAGGACCTGCTGCATACCCGAACTTAGGGGTGAAACCCCATAGGAGGATATAAGGATGACTCTCTCCTACTCTGGAGATAAAAAACAATTTGAGGGAGACAAATTGGATGAAAATTCCAATGTGCAAAAGGCAGAAGAAGCTCTAGAACCCATGTCATAGCACAGTGTTAACCAAAGGATGAGGAATTGCTGCTCAAACGATATTCCTAGAGGTAGGAGGACCATGAAGATATGGTACAAACCGAGATCAATTACAATGCCAAGCTCTCATGGTATATGGTGACCACTCCCAACAGACCAGCTTCGAATCCCATCATGGAACTCCTATCAAGAATGGACGTTGTCAAAAATAACCAAAAATTATCAAAATGGTCATTAAAAAACTCACTTCAGGGTTGACTCGAAGTCGAACTCGGGTAATCGACTATTTGACTCGAAGCAGATTCTGGAAGTCCCGACTCGAAGTCTAACTCGGGTAACCACCCATTTGACCCGAAGTAAACCCAGAAAATTCTGGTCCATAGCTTGACTCAGGAAAACCAAGATTTTCTTCAACCAAACAAGCAGATGGCTCCAAGAAACATTGGTCACCAACCCAGTACTTCAGATTCTATGACTCCAAGCGAACCATGGGCTCGCTCCAAGTAAATGGAAAATTTTCTCGAGTCAAACTCCAAGTAAAATACCACTTATCCATCAATGCCGATCCATCTTCTTTTGTCCATAACTCGAATGTGTGAACTCCGAATACCTTGAAATTTGGGATGCAACTTTATGGGGCCTTTTTTGTCACCCCAGACCGATCTCACCTAGTTTTAAAATTTTTGGGACCGTCACTAATCCATGAACCCATCATAAGTGATTTGTCATTCATCGGCATTTCCAATCATTCAAGCATATACGATAATGCATGTATCATTCTCAAGCATTATAAACAGTCGTACCTTGAAATGGACTGGTCTGACAATGATTAGAGCATCTTCCCCAATCGAAACCCATTCACCGAAGCCGTTCAACATGGATAATATCCAAAGAAGTTTATCATGCCAACTATACCTTTTATACAATTGTACAATTGATTCAAAATTGCTTCTTTACAGGTATGACTAGCATATGGATGAAGCAAGGGCAACGGATGCAGTCTGCTGCAAGGCCCATAGGAAACATTAAAGGATGAAACAACCTGCTACCCTGGAAGAATTCTATGGGAAGGAAAACCAGTTCTAAAGATTAGAAGTAATGCAATTAGAAGAAGGCAAACCTGGTAGTGTGCCAAAGATAATACCAAATGGTGAAGGAGCTACAGAACCTCAAGGACCTTCTGCCTAAGCAAGGCTACTAAGACCCAGTAGAAAAGCGCCCCAGCTAACTAATGAAATCAGACGAAAAGATGATTATCAAATCAAACTCTAGCTAGCTAGCACTAAGGAATAGGACATCAACCTAAAGCGATGCCTTCCCATCCATCCTTGTCTACTCTTCTTTCCAAATGAGCCGTACTGGGACACTAGGGGCATTGCAGACATCACGACAAAAGAAATGATTCTATGCCCTCGACGAGTCATGTCAATCCCAATTCCGAGAAACGGCGTTGCTGGTGGCGTCGAGAAGTCTTGTCCAAAGGATCATTGAACAAACATATCCAACACCTTAGCCTACAGGAACCAATAAAACTGTGTTCACTCGAGTTGAATCCGAAAAATTCGTCTTGGAGTCAATGAATCATTGCTTTAAGACCACTGGGTCGTCGGTCATACAACCCAAAACTCCTCTTGGAATCGATAAATTATCATTCCAAGGTCGTCTGGTCGTCGGACATCCAACTACAAAAAACCCTTTGCAAACATGAAGGTCTTTCATGAACTAAAGCGTCGTGAAGGCTAACCGGTAGATCGGCAGCAATTTGATCCAAAAAACCCTTCACGAATGTGAAGATCCTTCACGAACTAAAGCATCGTGAAGGCTAACCGGTAGTGATCACAAAAAAACCCTTCACGAACGTGAAGGTCTTTCACGAACTAAAGCATAGTGAAGGCTAACCGGTAGATCAGCGATCATCTGATCCAAAAAACCCTTCGCGAATGTGAAGGTCCTTCACAAACCAAAGCGTCGTGAAGGCAAACCGGTACATCGGCGGTCATCTGATCCAAAAAATCGTTCGCGAGCGTGAAGGTCTTTCACGAACTAAAGCGTTGTGAAGGCTAACCGATAGATCAGCGGTCATCTGATCCAAAAAACCCTTCGCGAATGTGAAGGCCCTTCACGAATTAAAGCATCGTGAAGGCTAACCGGTAGATCAGCGGTCATCTGATCCAAAAAACCCTTCGTGAACATGAAGGTCTTTCACGAACTAAAGCGTCGTGAAGGCTAACCGGTAGATCAGCAGTCATCTGATCCAAAATATCTATCGTGAATGTAAAGGTCTTTCATGAACTAAAGCATCGTGAAGGCGAACCGGTGGGTTAACAATCATATCAACAGTCATCTGATATCCACGAAGGTGAACTGGAAGATCAGCAGTCATCTGATCCATAACCCCCTGAAGTCAACGAAGTCATGCTCCGGGGTCGCAAATCGACAATCATATCGGTCACTCTGCATAATTAACGGAATCACTTTCAACCATGGATGAAACAAATAGTGCTGAACTCCAGAGCTTCAAAGTCGCTTAAAGGAACTAAGCCAAAATTGAACTGACCTTGTGATCAATCAGAGGCGAACTCGAATCAGGCCAAGATTTGACACCTAGGAGAACTGCACCTACTGGATCTGGGGGGCAACCAAATGAGTTGTGGAGAGACTACGGATACAGCTCAAGCGCGCCAATAGCCCTGTGGCATGGGAGGCACCGCACACACTTAAATAGCCATAAGAAAGGCCAAGACTAATCATATCATGGTTCTGTTATGCTTGATCAAAAATTCTGGCATTCTGACAACCGCGGACTTAATGACCTAGCTAGTGCAACAAACGAAATACCAGCAACAAACCCATATATCAAAATAGATGTTACCGATATTTTTTAATTCAATGGAACAGGTTTCAAGTTCAAATTCCATCGTATGAAGAAGTTATGATAAAATCAGCTTATTTCAAATTGATTTCAATTAAATTGATTTCGAGGCGTTTCTAGCCTGTACGATCAAACGACAAGTCCGATCGTTACGAAACTTGAAATCCTACAATAATTCACCGTTACGGATCTAATGAAACTAGTTTCGTCGAAATCCGAGTCAGTGGCCAAAATGGCTATATTTCAGTTAATTAAATAAATTAATATTAAATTAATTAAATCACATTTTCAGTTTAAATTTGAATAATTTACAACTCCTATCATTTTTAATTTCTTAATCACTTACACTAATTTAAACAAATTTAGATGTCAATTTAAAGTTGATTCATTTATCAATTTCAGTGTTCAGTTTCAATTTCACTAAATTCCGAGATTATAAATTAAAATTCCAAAATTCCTTTATTAAATTTTTAAACCTTGTTATTCCAGTCTTTTATCACAATAAGGATATAACTAACATTGGTTTATATCTTAGTACATGAATATTTCTCAATTTCATCTTAATTTTCATTTACGTAATATTTAAATATTTAATTTCATTTAATTGCAATTAATCCAATTATTATAATTTTAAATTCCAATAAATTAATAAATCTTGATTTCCATTCTTTTTATTCCCAATTATCATATTATGAATAAATTAACATTATTTCCAAATATTAAATTAATTTACATTAACATAATATTTAATTACATTTGTTGAAATTTATTTCCAATTTAAATTAACAGGCTAAATAAATAGGTAATATACAATAATTTGCCACGGTTAACCTTTAGTCACATTAATAAGCTTTTATTACTTACAAATCAATGTTACCATTTATTTTCATAATACTAATTTCATTCAATTTCCATTAACTATCTATTATTTCCTTGGTTAATCCAATATTTCATTTATTCACTTATATTCAATTTATAACCAAGTATAGCATTTTTATTATTTCAATAAATTGAACTTCATTTCAATTGTTAATAATTAGTTTTAATTACAATTGTTACATTTCATTTTAGCATTCATTCCATTATTAAATTACAAAGTTTTTATTTCTTCAATATTAAATCACCAAAATCTTATTAAATTAACAATTTAAATTATCGCAAATTTACGGGTCGTTACAATAACAGAGTCGCTGTCCGAAGCGACGCGGGAAGCTTTTCTTTTCAGGATCACTGGAATATAGAAATAGGAAGAGCGATACGATTGAATCGCCCACTATATCCGATTTTGGAATAAATCGTTGCATTGGGATCCAAAAATGTAACGACCCGTAAATTTTAATGATTTTTAATAACGTAATTAACTGAATTTTTGTGAAATATTAAATAATAAAATTTTGAAATAAAAATTTAATATTTGGAATACGTCTTATTAAACATAGCAAATGGTAAATTTTCATCAGAAAATATGCAAGTAAATTTTATGGTGTAATTTTATTTCAATTTAAATTGGTTAATATTTGATGATAATAAAATGTTTTCCAAACCTGAATAATTTTCTACAGAAAATTTGTAAATCATCTTCTGAGTGAGACGTCATATTTCGTTTCTCTAAATTTTGACTGTTATTGCTCCGTTTATCTTATTTTCGGCAAATTATAAGCATTTTCGGTACCGATTATTGATTTTTGATAGGATGATCGTATCGCTGATATATGTATATTGTTTTGATCGTCTCGTCGTACTGATCTACACAGTATATTTATTTTTGTATTCCAGTGTCCGTTACGCAATGAAAATCGCGAAACGGATATCCGTATCGGTTTGAAATTTTAAATCTTTGTTTTATTTGCCTTTTTATTTGTCCACCGTGTGAAGTCTAAAGACCAATAGTCATTTGTCATAAATAATTTCTTGAATTCAACTGATGGCTTTTTCTATTCTCTGTAATTAATTTATAGTACTGGTTCCTTTCCATTTCGGTAACGTTTTCACTTTGAAAAGAAAATATAATTTTATAAAAAGCTTCATCTTTCCTTCATCTTCTTTTACTTTTTCTGGCCCATCTCACACTTCTCCCTACCACCAGTTTTTTTCAAGCCTAGTCATGAAACCTCCCCCTCATCCCTCTTCCACCTTGTCAGACCGTGCCTCTCTCCTCCCTCTATGCTTTTTCTTTTCAACTTCTTTGCCGAACCAGTCGGCAACCACCCCACCCCTCCACACCATCATCAACTAACCGAACCACTTCTCACGGTCGTGATCTGACCTTGCCCTGCCGTGAACTCGCCTAGCCGAGCAGCACCATGGCCAAGCCTTGCCTAGCCACCAAAACTGTAGCCAAACTCCTTACCACCATCATCATCTCTACCTTTTGTGCCGCACCACCATCTCACTCCTCTCATTCTTCCACGGCCTTCAGCTCCTTCCTATGGCAGCCGTAAGTCTTCCCTTATCTTATATATATATTTGAGAAGGTATTGTTGGCATATACATGTATTAGGCTGTTATGGGTATGTTAGTTTTTTTTATATTGGGAGTCCGTTGCATTTTTTTTTGAAGGTTATTTATATATGTAAATTCACGTATATGCTTATATAGGAGTCTGCATATTTTTATTGTGCGTATGTTTAGTTCCTGTAAAGTTATAAACTATGTTTTTCTAAAAAAAAATTGCATTGCGGTTATATATATATATTAGCTAAACTAAGATTGTATGTTGTATATTGTAATATGTTGCATACATTTGTTTGTCTTTCCTGTTTTGTATCATTGGAAAGAAAGTTTTTATATATATCAAGGTTAAAATATTTATATATATAATATGTTTAGGTTTATGTACGTATGGATGTGTTTTATTATATACATATGATATTTTGATTTTAAAAAGATAGACAGAGCTTTAAATTTTGATGTGCATATGTCTGTTACAGTAATAAAGGATGTTCATATATGCATACTGCTCTTATGTTGAGAGTTTGCTGTGGAAACTTGTTAAATATATATGCAAAATTTTCAAATTTTATAAGTTTGTATAGATTTCGTTGGACCTGTTGGTTTATGAAAATGAGATTTTACCCTGCTTATATAATATGTAGTTATAAGAGGATATATATATATTTATACAAGATTGTTTTCAGGGTATAGATATACTGGTCTATAAGTTGCAGTGTATATATATATATATGTATTTATAAAAGTTTATATATATTATATATGTTTTACTTATATCTGTCTAAAGTGTACATGTTTAAAGTGAAGTTTGTTTTGATTGTTTTATACTAATATATATATTATTCGGTTTCAAAACAGTTTATGCAGATGTGTTAAAGAATTTATTTTGGGTAATGGTTTTAAGAATAATGATTTAGAAATTTTTATAATATTTTAGTCCTGGTCTTAAGTTAAAATACTGAATATATAATAATATATATATTCTGTTATATCGAGTTGATTTGATTTATTCTCATCAATTTCTATCTATCAGCTTCACCGGTCAAATCTATGTCAGCTTACTTCGTTTGAGATTCATTATTTGGATCGATCAATTGTCGAATTTATGATTTACCCCTTGTGTTCTCATGTTCTTTCTAGCCTCGAAAGGTGAGCAATCACTCACGATTAACGTTCTTATATTTATTAAATTTGATTTCAATTGAAACGACAATTGAAATATGATGTTGTTAGTTATTTACATTGCTATATATATACTATTATCTGTATCTGTTCACCTGTGACATCTGACACCATTATCTGTTATTTATATTGATGATATATGTGTGACGACCGCACATGACCCTGCACCGAACCTAGAGATAGTGCGCTGTAAAGTGTGCCAGGCGACCATGGACGATTGCCGGGGTAAATTTAAACAACAGAATCTATCGTATTACTCACAGCGTATGGACAAAATACAATAGAATATATACATAGTGAAGCTTCACAGAATAGAATCTCATCAATAAAACTTCATAATAGTTGAATACAAACATCTGAATAGTCAATACATCAAGCCTCACTACATAACACTCAGAGAATATACAAACAGCGGAACATCTAGTACATATAGTAAGAAGATAATATGCAAGCCTCCAGCTCGTCTTCGACATCAGCATCGTGGAAAGTAAGAACAGCCCTGTCACCTGCTACCTAGTCTGCCCGTCCCAAAATGGACGAACAGCCCAAGGCAATAAGAGTTAAAACATAAAGCCTTGAGTCAGACAACAGTCTTAGTGAGCGGTAAATTAACTAACAACATACCAAGAGAGCATAAAGGAAAAGGAATAGGAATACAACCATCCCACTCCACCTCTTTCTACAGTGATAGCCCCCAGACACACACTAAGTAGAAGCAAACATGACAGAGCATACAATTTAAAGTAAAGCAATTATCACTCGAGTCAAGGGCGATGCTTTCCAAGTACAAACCCCCAAGGCCTAAACCAAGATCAGATAAGCACCTAGAAAATACCGCTCTTGAGACCGAGTGATGATACAACCAAACATCCATGACTCTGGCTATCACTGTTATCATTGCTTCGATACCACCATTAATTGAATGACCGGCACATTCTTTCAGCCGTCCGTCAAGGGCAAATGGAAACCCCGGTTCTAGACATTACTCCCGCACGTCGTCGTGACCCGTGCCTAGGACTATCGAATCTGCCCAGAGTACTTGACTACCAATCAGTAGCCTTCAGGGACTATCGAATCTGCCCAACGTACTCTTGCTTTGAGCATGCTAGAACCTTCAACAACGATGAGATCTCAGCCTTCTAGTCATCCTCCTCGACGACTATTTTCATACTAGCTCAAGCGCCTCTCGAGCAAACCATTATTCTCAACTCGAACCATATCACCGAGTTATCAACATGCTTGGAATGATCCCGTCTGGATTAGACCAAGACTATCTCATATCATGCCTCGCTTCATCACATCCTCGCAAAGCTTCATCTCAACATCATCATCATCGAATCTATGCATAAGAGCTTCATCATCCGCTACATATGCCACGAGCAGCTTTCCCAATTCAAGAGCCTTTCTCTTAGCTTTTGAATCATCTTCGGTCTAAATCAAGTCATCAATCATCTAATTCATAGCAATCAATCAAGTCAAACATTAATCCAAGTAATCAAGCATTCAAATATGATCTAAATAGACAATTATAACAATAATGGCAATTTCGTAAATAAAGAGTAAAGAGTCAAAAGTCTAACAAACATGAAAACATGAGCAATGTCTCTATAATCTTGATGAATGAACTTGCATAGGTTAACATGTAGTAAAATGGTTGTTAAATCATCATGAACAATGGATCTATATGGATCTATACTTAAGATTCAGAAAATGCATGGAAATCTCTACTTTAACACAACATCAAGCCAACGATCCGATATACTCCTTTGGATCCGTGTGAGAGATAATCACCACTCACCAAATCACCTAAACAACCCCAAATCAACACACTTCAGATCTGGATAGCGAAGGATCTAACTTGATTTATCACAAATCCGCTTCAAACGATGAAATCTTTCTTCAATGGATGTAGATCTTCAATCTAAGCTCTTGAATCTTCAATTTTTGATCTTCGATTTGGATGGAAGGAATCACTAGATTAGAATGGAGAAAAGAAGTGAAGAAGTGTAGAAGTCGAGCTCTCAAAATGGCAGCACTTCGTCGCTTCGAAATCCGAATCCCAAAAATGGAGAAGAACCTTCCTATTTATAGGCTGAAATATCCCTAGGTCATTCGCTTTTAGGTCGTCCACGACCTAAAGAGACCTTGCAACCTACGACCTATCGAAACACCCCCAACCTACGACCTACCAACCTAAGCTTATGCGCATTCACGACCTACTAGTTCTGCGCGACTTACAGATCCAACGACCTAACACACGAATGCGCTTAACGACCCATCAAAGATCGCGACCTAACATCCTGCGACTTAGCACACACTCGACTCAGCAACAATGCCGCCTTAACGAGTCAACTGGGATACGACCTACGACTTATAAAACCTTGCGACCTAAAAACCCCACGACTTATCTATTCTGCGACTTACGACTTAGCAGAAGCCACGACCTAACTCTCAGCAACCTAACACATGCGCGCTCATACGACCTAACGACTTAGCATATGCGCACTTCCTCGCGACCTACGACTTAACTGAGACGCGACCTAACTTCCCAATAACCACGCGACTTAACTGGGTTACGACCTAATACTTAGCGACCTAACAACCCATGACCTAACTCCTCAGTCTTCTACGACTTAACCTCCTTAGGTCGCTCACTGCTACCCCAGCTTCCTTAGGTCGTCGCCGACCTACCAATCCTTAAGTCGCTAACTCGCCCAAACTCTTAAGTCGTTAGCCCGCTTATCCCCCTAGGTTGTTAACTCCCCTAGGTCGGTCACTTACTTAAGTCTGCCTATTCTTGAGTCGCCAACTCCTTAGGTCGCCCATTTCCTAAGTCGGTCATTACCTTAAGTCGTTCACTCGACCTAAGCCACCACACGACCTAACTTCTAAACGACTTAAGCTACAACATGGCTTAACTTCTAGACAACTGTTTTACGATGTTTCGATCCGTAAAAATACGGGTCATTACAATATGCCTGTTATATTATTATCATATTTGTTATCACTCTCTAAGTTCCCTGTTAGTATAGAATTCACTATGGTTGAAATGATACATACCCGAACGATCTATAGAATAGGATAAAATCGTTATGGGTTGAAATGATAAACCCAAGCGATTTTCATTGAATTGAATTTGGGATTGCGGGTTGAAAAGATATATACCCATATATATTTTAAATTGCGGATTGAAATGATAAATATCTGTATCACTTGACCATAGGATAGAAAATTATATATAGACACCGTTGGTCTATATAGAAATATTTTGAAAATGATTTCCATGGTTTTGAAAAGAAATATTTTGAAAATGATTTCCATGGTTTTGAAAAGAAATATTTTGAAAATGATTTTTATGGTTTTGAAAGGAAATATTTTGAAAATGGTTTCTATGGTTTTGAAAGGAAATATTTTGAAAATGATTTCTATAGTTTTGAAAAGAAATATTTTGAAAATGATTTCTATGGTTTTGAAAAGAAATATTTTGAAAATGATTTCTATGGTTTTGAAAAGAAATATATGGTTTTAATAAATATTGATTTTAAAGATTTATTTAAGTTGATTTAATAAAGTTGATATATAATATGTTTAAGTATTTATTTAAAATATATAGTTTCAAATATAGAATTTATATTGATTCGGGTTGGAAAGATAAATTTGAAATTGATTTGAAATGTTATTTATTTAAGAATCTTACTTAAATAAGTTTGATTTGAAATTATTAAATTTGAAATTTAAAGATATGATTTTTAACTTGGATTTGATTAAAAGTGACTTAGATGAATATTTCAAATTTACATAATTCGAAATGGGGTATTTTATTTATTTAAATTTGTAAATTGAAGATTATTTAAATGATATTGAAATTATTAAGTAAATATTTCAAAACTAAATAATAGTAAAGTGAATTTGATATATATATGGAATTATCGAATTTAGTTTTGAAATGTTGTATATATTGACTTTGAAAATATATTGAAATGAAATGGCATATTTTGTGGTTCAAATATGTATTTGAAAATTTGATAATTTGAAATGGTTTATTGAAAAACTGAATCGAGTTGAAATTGATGATTTGAGATTTGATTAAATTTGAACTTTGGAATTCGAGTTGATTTGAATAGATTTGCGAAATTTAAGGAAGCTATTTTTATATAAAGTATTTTAAATTATATTTAAAACTATTTTATATTATTTTATAAACTATTTTTAATATAAACTATTTTTAATATAACTATTTTAATATAAACTATTTTAATATAACTATTTTTAATATAAACTATTTTAAATATACTAATTATTTTAATATAAATTGTTTTAGCTTATAACTATTTTATATAAATTATTTTATTTTATAAACTATTTTATTTTATATACTATTATTAATATCTAAACTATTTGAAGGAAAGTGTTATGATTTCAAAGTGTTATGATTTCCAAAGTTATGAATTTCAAAGTATTATGATTTCCAAAATATTATTATTTCAAATTGTTTTGGTTTCGAAAGTATTATATCTTTGAAAGTACTATGATTTTGGAAGTGAATATTTTTAAAATGGGAATGATATCATTTTGATATGGTTTGAAAAGGAAATGATATTCTGGTTTTGAAGTATAAACTATTTTTAAATGACCATGGTGTTATAATAACGATTGGTTGTTGTTTCCTGGAGATTTGACCAGGCAACTGAGTGCTCGGCATTGGATAGTACTCGGCTTCCAGGACTACTCGGCATTCAGTAGAACTCGGCTTCCAGGAATACTCGGCTTCCATGAGTACTCAGCATTCGGAAGCACTCGGCATCCAGGGGCACTCGGCATACAGGAACATTCGGCATCCAGGAGTACTCGGCATTGGGGAGTACTCGGTATCCAGGAGTACTCGGCATTGGGGAGTACTCGGCATTCAGGAACGCTCGGCATCTTGGAGTACTCGGCATCTAGGAGTACTCGGCATTCAGGAACGCTCGGCATCTTGGGGAACTCGGCATGACTGTACTACTCGGCTAAAGGAAACGTTCGACCATAACTATCGTTCGGCTAAAGCATCGTTCGTCCAGAGACAACGATTAGCTAAAGGCTAACGTTCGGCCAGGGACATCGTTCAGCCAGAAGTAACGTTCGAACAAGCGCTTCGTTCGGCCAGAGGCATGTTCGGCTTCGACTGACATTCATTCCACTCTTCCCACGCAGCAGGCATATCGTTCGGCACTAAGAGGGTGGTTCGGCATCATTGTGTTCGGCATGTATCGTTCGGCATATGGCGACCACCGTATATGGGCCAGAGTGTTCGGCTGCCGAGCCCACCTGGGAAGTCCAACCCATCTTTGTCTATAAATAGAGGGGCAGGGGCACAGTGAAGAGGACTTTTCTTTTGGAGAACACTGGGGAGACTCTGCCATTTTTCAGATCCATCTTCTTTAATTAGCAACTTCATTCAAACATTTGATCTACGAATTGTATTTGTAATCAATCATTAAGAGGATCAATAAAGTTTAATCTCAAAGTGGACGTAGGCAATTACGCTGAACCACTATAAATCTGGTGTTCTTACTTTCTGCATTTAAATTAGCATTGTCTTCTCTGTTTAATTTACCTTCATCACTTATATCTCTACATAATCTTTCTCTACGAGGTTAGTGACCACTTTTGGTGCTAACACTTTGGTGCTTTCACTGAGAGTTGAATTCTCAGACCTCAAGGATCTGCTTTGAAGCTACTGGACTGAACAAATCCCCCATAGAAGATCCGACTCATTGATAGGACATCCGTTGATTCTACTCAGAGTTCCAACCAATAACTCTACAATGGCGAGACCACGTACCAGGTCAGCTTCTCATAATGCGGATGCCCATGAAACTGCTAGCGTACAACAAGCAGGACCTAGCACTACTACAAAACAGGCCATTTGCATCGGTTGTTTACCCCCCTTTTGCATCAGTTCAACAACCGATGCATATGCAACCGATGCAACAGGCTTAACACTTTTGCATCAGTTCTGAAACCGATGCAAAAAGGTCCTTTTTGCATCGGTTGTTACTAACAACCGATGCAAACTAATCACTCTATTGCATCAGTTTTTTATAACAACCGATGCAAACTAATCCATCTATTGCATCAGCTATTTATACCTGATGCAAAAAAGCCATTCTCAAAAACCATTATTACAGTACTCAAATAGAATATATATATATATATATATATTGATTATAACAAACAATTATTGCATGCAATATTACAATCATTCAAAATTAAATTCGATGGCAAATACAAACTGAATAACATAATACCAAAATAAACATATATCAATTAAAGTGTTAATAATCTATACAAAATAATGGTTCATACATTCATTTTTGCAGCATAATTCAAATCTTTAGTACAATCATTAAGTGATATAATCTTAATTCAGATCTTTAATTAGTACAACCATTAAAAAATAGTATAGTAAAAACCTTAAAAACTTCATGGAATCTTGAAAACCCAAATTTTTAGGCTTCAGCTCAAAACCATATGCTGCATTTCTTTTTTTGCATTAGTTCACCAACCTACCAAACACTCCAACCATAAGTTACTGCTCTGTCTACCATGTATACCATCAATACAACGATAGTTCGCTAACAAACTGCATTCCACTTGCCTTCATAACCACTACCCTCTATTAACCATCTCCTCCACATATCCTCATTCACATTTTCACTGAAACCATCTATCATTTATTGTTGCCTTCTCTGCAAAAACATCAATACAAATTACATCGCACAATTGTGTATCACAACAATCATTCACGACTCAATATCACATCCACAAACACAGTCACATTACAAACTACAACATACAGTGCACATCCTCTCTCTTCTACCTGTCATCAAATTCACCCACGACTTCACCACTAAAAACAAACTGTAGCAAATCAACACCACCTCTGTCCTCAACCACAGTACACACCAGTGCACTGCTCAACCTACACTGCATAGACAACAACTATCAGTCTCCTACAAACTACACCTCTTCCTACACTGTAACTCCAACATCATCAAAGCAACATCAACTTCCTCTGCCTTCTACAAGCACTTCATCTATTCCACCTGAACCATCCCCACATTACACTGTAACATACAACCAGCAGCCTACCACACAACGATCAAACTTCCACTGCTGTTCTTGCTCACCACTTCCCTGCCAAAACCGACCACCAACTTGTCATATCAACTGACCATTTCATTTCATCCTCTGACCATAACAATCCCCTACCTGCTACAACACCATCTCTGACCCGCCACAACATCAAAACCACATCACACTAATTTTTTGGCATTTCTGAATAGTAAAAGATTGATCTGATAGAATTCAACATTATTTTTTATAGTTGGAGGTGCATTTTATGTTGATCTTTTCATATCTAAAATATAAGAACTGAGAGCAAAAGTGATCTGGTACAGTTTCATCAGTTCAAAATTTCAACTTTTATTTGCAGCCCTCGTAAGAAGTGATGTAGATTTTTAATGCAGTGCATACTTAGGAGAAAAATGAACATAAATAGGGTAGCATGTAAGCGCAGTATGAAGAACTAATTCTTGATAGTTACTATTGCAATATTTGTGCAGAAAAAAGACCTGAGTTTCCTTATGACTGTTGTGAGCGTCAACAGGCTACGATTGGTATGTGATCCTTCTTTTAACCTAACACCATCTGCATGAGTTTGTGAGACTCTCACTTCCTGCTAAATCTACCAAATTCTGCAGATTTTATGTTCTATAAATAACATGATCATAATTCAACATCGAGATATTAAAATGAAACAGGCGGAGATACTCACTAGATTAGCTACAAAAGATTTCACACAACCCGAATTGTCACCTAACCTACTTTTAATTGCCTGGACCAAAATAAAGTACACAACCAAAATTAATGGAACTTCATGGGATTCAGGAATCATATATCCATGACACTGTCCTTGCTAGTCTGATTATCTGGTGTGACCTTGAACTAGTGTCATTCAAAGCAGTTTCACCAACCTGTATTTTTGCCTGCAGATCAAGAATACTCTTCTTCAGAAGCCATGTTTTACTCATTAAAAAAAAGTATTACCAACCTTCAGAAATGCCAATAAGATGCCATAAATGCCGATCATCTTTAGCTGTTTCTTCTTCTAATTTATCGACAATGGCTCCTTTCTGTATAAACAATGATGCTTTATATAGTTCTATATCAAATACTATTTGTACTTTAAAATTTAGAAGATAGTAACACCTCTGGGTCATCCAATAGCCTAAGTGGTCCAGAATCTGGATTTAATAGATCATGTACTATCTCATTATAGATTTCGATAGCAGAGATCTTGATAATAAAATCTTGTTCAGGAGCCTGTGTCTGTGATAAAAAATAGAATGAGATTGTTATGGTTTAGTTAGCATAGTTATTTTTCTCTAAGTTGATCGAAAAAATATTGTTGATCTAGTTCAGGGAAATGCAAAACAAAAGGGTATTTGAATTGGCTTGACTTTCTCCCTAGTTTTTGGTTGTAGAGGCTACAAGTCTGGTAAATGGATCACTTTTCAGTCTTTCCTCTTCTTCATATTTGAATTTTGATGAGCAGGTAGCTGGTGGGAAAATCATTTTGCTATTTAATGGTTACTGGTTAATCAACATGATTGGTCCAGTTAATTGATAACTGGTTAATTGCATTCTTAATTTCGCTGAATGAATCTATTTTACATTGTCACTTGATCATCTTTTGACGACTTTCAAAACATATTATGCAAAAGTTGAAGGTGGGCTAATAATACGAAGTTGAACCCATATAATCCATAATGCAAAAGCCAATGAGCTTGTTGAGAATAAAGGCAACACAAAATGTATACTTACAAAAATTCAACATTAATGTGGATGTTATTTTAGGTTTGAATTTGAATTATAAAACATCATAAGAAAATAGTGACATACGGCTAAACCAGTGCAATAACTATACTCAAAATTGTAAAAGCTTCACCCATAACAACCATTTGACAATAGACTGCATTGGAACAGATTGAAATTAATAATCACAGTTATCCCAAGATTGAAACTTTATTTGCCAGACTAGTACAAAATAACGTTTCGTATTTGATTGAGATCATGCAATCAATTGGGAAATCGAGCATACATGCGAAACCTATACAACTATAAAAAGCCATAGTCCCAGATATCATTTCCCAATTTTATAGCATTTCGATCTTGTAATATTTTGTTTGAATAAATAAATTACTTCGCTTTGAATTGACCATGCTGCAACATAATCAATTGCTTACTATACAAAAGAGCACGGAGAAGAAAATTGTTTAAGCAAAAATCAAACTAATTAAAACAAATCAGATCTTGAAACATTTAATACTACTCGAAGGATTAAAGTAGACTACAAATAACTAGAAACCAACATTGAAACTTTACAGGTCGAAGCAATCCATAACAGAACAAACTACGAAATAATTAAAAACCTGAAAGATATCTTCTTTTTGGATCTAACCGCTGGTGAACTTGGTAACAGCCTTGGTACCTTCAGAAACAGCATGTCTTTACTTACAGCTGTGAAAATACCCGTGAAGAGATACACGAGCAACAATACTCATAACAACAAATCTTCTTGAGATACCTGAATGCAGCCACCACCAATGCCCACACCTTCGGCCACGCAGCTCGACCTCCGCCATATCACTACTCTAATCTGCGATGGCTCCAATAGCTTTAGGTTTGAATGAATTTGCAATTTGAGATTTATCGGTTTCTTGCTTTGTTTAGATTTCCAGAATTTGTTAACCCTCTCTTTTAGTTGTTGTCCTTTGTTTAAGGGATTTTTTTTTGGAGTGGGTTACTGAGGAGGAAAGAGTAAATTTATCCAAAGTACTAACTTTGGAGCTAATTTTTCAATATTTCCCCCCTAAATTTCATATCTTTGTCATCAACGTGTAGTTGCATCGGTTGACTTTAAAACCGATGCGACTAAAACTATTTGTATCAGTTCTATCTTAATAACCGATGCAAATTTGATTTTCATTACCTATTGCTTTCCACGTACCAATTGCATCGGTTATTAAGATAGAACTGATGCAAATAGTTCTATTTGCATCAGTTTTTACTTCAACCGATGCAAATGAGGCGAAGCAATATGCACTTTTTGTACTAGTGTAGCAATCAACCAGCGATTCCGGGTGTAGGAATTGCCACCCAGGACCAAACTCCAGTTGTCACCAGAATAGAGTTCAACGACTTGATGAGAGAACTCAGGGAAAGTAGGAGACAACTAGGAGAGCAGATGCAAGCTAATGCCAACCTGATGGCACAACTCACTCAACGGCAGCAACAGAATGCTGGGGGCAATCCCGCTCCCTATTCCTCATCCGACAGCTCAACTTCCTCTGATGAACCTCCCAGGCGCAGACGCCGTAAGACTGAAGCTTCGCGGATGGGTGCTGCTGTTCAAACAGCTAGAAACCGTGAACAAGTCGGAGCTGGAAACTTAGGAACTGGAGTACAGATGGAGGCTGGAGGCCCAGACCATCAAAACGCTAATGATGTCGAACCTCAAGACGCACGATTGGTAGATAGCCAGGAGAGGAGGCATCAACATGGACAGTCACGTAGAACGGACTCTAACCTTCCACCTTCCATACAAACACCAGACCTGACGCCATGGTCAGGCAATTGATGAAAGAAAATCAGGGCTTGTCGAATGACGATTGGGGAGTATCAAGGAGTCATACTCTGTTCACAGATGTTGTGTTACAGGCGGCGTACCCCAGAAAGTTTAGTATGCCAACTATCCCTGCGTACGAGGAAAAGACTGACCCCAGACAGCATGTCATGAGGTACGAATGGATGATGGATTCAGCTAGAGAAAATGATGCCACCAAGTGTAGATGCTTTCCAATTACTCTATCTGGGATCGCTACTATGTGGTTTACCCGACTTCCTCCGCGGTCTGTATCCAATTTCGAGGAGTTGGCAAAGAAGTTTATTGAGCAGTTCAGGATACACACTACTCGTCCAAAGGACGTAATGTCTCTGTCAAGTGTAATCCAAAGTCCCGGGGAGTCATTGAAGGAATATTTACAAAGGTTCCATGTTGCGGCAACTGAAGTCAGTAATCCCAACGATCATGCAATCCTAATGGCTGTGATGAGAGGTGTGGATCCGGATTCTGAGTTTGGAGACTGGTTGGCAGGAAAACCTCCGACTACGCTAGAGCGTTTCTACTCAAAGGCACACCAGTTCATAAGGAGAGAGGAAGCTAGGTGGGTAAGACGAGATAAGGCACCAGGACCTGTCCAAGAGTCCATGAAAAGCAACGTTGCTGTGAAACAGTCCGGGGACAACTCGGGAAAGGTCCAAGTCAATGTCCAGAATAAGTCTGGGCAGCCTAAGGAGTCCGGAGGAAGAAATCAAGGGAAGAAGAGAGAAGCGGGGAAGTGGAAATCGAGAATTCCAAGCTACAACGAGTATACCCTGCTGAATGCGTCTCTTGAGAACATTTACCTATCAACCTGCAATACCTTTCAGTACAGAAAGCCACGTCCAAAAGAATCAACCGAGGAACAGAAGCGGACCGGGAAATATTGCCGCTTCCACGAGACTTATGGGCATAATACGGAAGAGTGCAGACACCTGCATGATGCTATCGAGAAGTTGATCAGGCAAAAGAAGTTGCAAGAATTTGTGAAGGATCCACGGGAAGGAGGACAGGGAACATCCAACCCAGGTCGTGCACCGGCTCCGCGTCATCCCGAGGAGCTTGCCCGAACTATGGGTAGACTAGTCATAAATACAATCATCGGCGGACCTCACCCCGCGGATAAGAATTGGCAAGAGATGGAGCGGTACGCAAGTTCCCTGAAGCATGCAGATTTTGAGTGTTGTTCGAACGTGGAGGATGGGACCCCTGCTAAGCAGCAGCGTGTAATGACAGACGATATAGTGTTCAGAAACAGAGATGCTGACCAAGTAGAGGCTCCAACCATCGACCCGATGGTCATATCTGCGACGATCGGACCGGCTTATGTGAAAAGAATTCTGATTGATTGTGGAAGTTCTGTCAACATCATCTTCAAGAAGGCTTATGACCAAATGAAGATGGAAACCAAGGACTTGAAACCATCCAAAGCTCGTATACACGGCTTTAATGGCACAGTGACCGATGCAGTGGGGTATGTTGAGTTACCAGTTGAACTGAGACAAGGTGAGCGTCGGAGGGTGCGAATCCTACCCTTCGTAGTTTTGGATGTGGATTCTCCGTATAATGTTTTCTTGGGCCGACCGGCCCTGGCTGAGTTTAGGGCAGCATTAGCCCTGTGGTGCTTAACTTTGAAGTTCCCAACTGACAAAGGGGTAGATATTGTTCATGGCGACCAAGCAGCTGGTCGTTCCTGTTATGTGGCTGAGCTACGGGAAGCCCATCGGAGGGAGAAAGGAAAGGTTGCGGACAATCCCGTCCGCATCCTTAACACGGATAATTGACAAGTAGTGCCCGAGCCCTGGCTCGGGCATAATTCTCGGATCTTCAGAGACATAGATCCGAGAGACGACGATGAGAAACCCAGGGAAGAAAAGGCAGCGCCGGCCGAATTAACGGTTGACATTTCAGTCAGCCAAAATGACCCTTCGCGAATACTGAAGATCGGATCACAGCTTGGCCCCGCAATGACTGAAGACCTTAGTGACTTCCTCCGGGCGAATCTTGATGTTTTCGCCTGGACGCATTCTGATATGTGTGGGATTTCTCCCGCCATCACGAGTCATATGTTGAACATAGACCCGAAATACATCCTGGTTAAACAAAAGAGGAGAGGAATGGACCCGGAGAGGTCCGCTGCTCTCAGAGAGGAGGTGGACAAACTCAAAGCCAATGGGTTCGTCCGCGACGCCCTCTATCATGAATGGGTATCCAACCCCGTGCTGGTAAAAAAGGCGAATGGGAAATGGAGAACTTGCGTAGATTATTCCAACTTGAACAAAGCATGCCCCAAGGACAGTTTCCCGTTACCTAGGATCGATCAGTTGGTCGACTCCACCGCAGGACATGAGCTGTTATCATTCATGGATGCATACTCGGGATACAACCAAATCCCGATGCATATTCTGGACCAAGAACACACCAGCTTCGTTACAGATGTCGGGCTATATTGCTATGTAGTAATGCCCTTCGGACTGAAGAACGCAGGAGTGACTTATCAACGTTTGGTGAATCGAATGTTCAAGAACCAGCTTGGTAGGACGATGGAAGTCTATGTGGATGACATGCTCGTGAAGTCACGACAGTCAAATGACCACATTCGAGACTTGGCTGAAATGTTCGACATACTCAGGTATTACGGGATGAAGATCAACTCTCTGAAGTGTTCCTTCGGCGTTGCGTCAGGGAATATTTTGGGATTCATCGTCAACGCAAGGGGAATTGAAGCTAACCCAAAAAAGATCCAAGCTATTCGAGATGTGCAAGTGCCCAAGACTATAAAGCAGGTACAGAGCCTGAATGGAAAAGTAGCTGCGCTAAGTCGATTCATATCCAGGGCAACCGACAAGTGCATCCCTTTCTTTGATATAATAAAGAAAGGGAAGAGGAATTTCGAATGGACGTCTAGTTGTGAGGAAGCATTCCGGGATCTGGTGAGGCATCTGGAGAGCCCACCGGTGCTGTCAAAACCAGTAGTCCACGAGATGTTGTACGTATACTTGGCTGTATCCCCGCATGCGATAAGTGCGGCTTTAGTTCACGAGGAGGACCGAATCCAGAAGCCGGTGTATTATGTTAGCAAGCGCTTAATGGGGGCAGAAAGAAATTACCCTAAAATCGAGAAATTGGCCTATTGCTTGGTGATTGCATCATGTAAGCTACGCCCATATTTTCAAGCACACTCAATCAGTGTTTATACCGATCAACCCTTGCGGTAGGTACTCCAACGACCAGAAACTTCTGGAAGATTGCTAAAATAGAACATTGAGTTGAGCCAGTTCGATATCGCCTACTTGCCACGGAGAGCCATACAAAGGCAAGCATTACCAGATTTCATCGCTGAGTTTACCATACCCATAGAACCAGATAATCATGACGTCATTCCCCCCATTCGATGGAAATTATACACTGATGGGGCATCAAATGACCGTTGCTCCGGCGCGGGTGTAGTTCTTATAACTCCGGAGAATCGATCGATCTGTTATGCTTTGAAGCTTGATTTCCCAGCTACAAATAACGAAGCAGAATATGAAGCACTGATTGCTGGCTTGAAACTCATCGGAGAACTCGGGATCAAATCAGTTGAAATCTTTTGTGACTCACAGTTGGTGGTTTACCAAGTGCGGGGAGATTATCAAGCAAAGGGACAAAAGCTTGCTCCGTACCTTGTTCAGGTCCAAGAACTACTGTCAAATCTTGAGCATTATGACATTTCGCATGTTCCGCACGAACAGAATAAAGAAGCCGACTTGTTGGCTAAGTTTGCAAGCACATGTGATGCGCGGCAAATGGGATTGTATCCCGTTGAGGCCTTGCACGCCCCGAGCATAGATGAGATGAAAGTTGATTGTGTATTGGAAACGGAAATCGAGAAGGAATCGTGGATAACCCCATTCAAACTGTACCTGACGACCGGGACTTTACCAGAAGAAAGGAGCGAAAGACGGCAGGTCCTTCGAAAGGCCGCGCGATACGTGATGCAGGATGGATTAATGTATCGAAAAGGGTTCTCAGTCCCATTATTACGGTGCATAGCTCATGACGAGACAAAGCGGGTCTTAAGAGAGGTTCACGAAGGGGAATGCGGCGACCATACTGGGGGCAAACGTTAGCAAAAAAGATCCTCCGCTATGGATATTACTGGCCAACCGTAAATCGGGACGCTGCAGACTACGCAAGGAAATGTGACAAGTGTCAAAGATATGCAAAAATCCCAAGGACTCCGTCAACTGAACTCACACAAATGGTTAGTCCCTGGCCATTTGCGATCTGGGGAATCGATATAATCGGCTCTTTGCCTATATCCAAAGGAGGTGCGAAATACGCGATAGTTGCAGTCGACTATTTCACAAAATGGGCTGAGGCAGAACCTTTAGCCACGATCACCTCTAAGAAGGTCATTAATTTCGTTGTACGAAACATTATATGCCGCTTTGGCCTCCCTCGCACCATCATTACGGACAACGGGACGCAGTTTGAAAGCAGAGAGTTCAAAGAGTTCTGTATAAAGTATGGCATTGAGAAGAAGTTCGCCGCCGTTGCACACCCAAAAGCTAACGGACAAGTCGAGGCCGTTAACAAAATAATCAAGTCCATACTGAAGAAGCGTTTGGAGAAGGTTGGAGGCAAGTGGGTAGATGAACTCCCGACAGCACTATGGGCTTATAGGACTACCCATAAGTCCGCGACCGGCCACACTCCGTTCACCTTGGCATACGGCTCGGAAGCTGTTATACCCGTGGAATTTGAAGTTCCGTCACACCGAGTGACATATTATGATCCCAAGATGAACCAGGACCTCTTGTTGGAATCGCTGGACTGCATCGATGAAAAGCGTGAAGAGGCCGAATTAAGGGTGGCAGCGCATAGACACCGAGTCAAGCATTACTACGACGGCAGAGTCCGCCCAAGGACTTTTGATGTGGGTGATCTCGTTCTGAAACGATTTTTCCCGGTACCATCATGTATGAATCCCAGCTGGGAAGGTCCGTACGTCATTGAACGGAAGCTTGGAGAGGGAACATTCAAGCTAGCGACCGTTGATGGCACGACACTCCCCCGAGCATGGAACAGTGAACATTTGCGGCATTATTACATTTAGCATGTTTTCTTTCTTGTTTTAGGCACTGTTATTTCCTGTATGTTTTCGTTCAGTCGTAACTTAGTTTCTTTTTAACTATGTAATCAAGCAGTTTAGTTGTTTTCCATTAATAAAGGCTTGAAGCCGTATTTTCCACAAATCACTAATGTTTCTATATCTCATAATCGGATGACGAACCACATTATCCTGTACGATGTACGGACTCGTATAAACGACCTCAAATCTCCTAATCCCCAGAGCACGGACGGAGTACTCTAAGTCCCTAGAGCGCGGACTAGAGTATAAACGATTTCAAATCTCTGAATCCCCAAAGCGCGGATCGGAGTACTCTAAGTCCCCAGAGCGCGGACTAGAGTATAAACAACTTCAGATCTCTGAATCCCCAGAGCATGGATCGGAGTACTCTAAGTCCCCAGAGCGTGGACTAGTGTATAAACGATTTCAAATCTCTGAATCCCCAGAGCGCGGATTGGAGTACTCTAAGTCCCCAGAGCGCGGACTAGAGTATAAACGATTTCAGATCTCTGAATCCCCAGAGCGTGGATCGAAGTACTCTAAGTCCCCAGAGCGTGGACTAGAGTATAAACGATTTAAAATCTCTGAATCCCCAGAGCGCGGATCGGAGTACTCTAAGTCCCCAGAGTGTGGACTAGAGTATAAACGATTTCAAATCTCTGAATCCCCAGAGCGCGGATCGGAGTACTCTAAGTCCCCAGAGCGCGGAATAGAGTATGAACGACTTCAGATCTCTGAATCCCCAAAGCGCGGATCGGAGTACTCTAAGTCCCCAGAGCGCGAACTAGAGTACAAACGATTTCAAATCTCCGAATCCCCAGAGCGCGGATCGGAGTACTCTAAGTCCTCAGAGCGTGGACTAGAGTATAAACGATTTCAAATCTCCGAATCCCCAGAGCGCAGATCGGAGTACTCTAAGTCCCCAGAGCGCGGACTAGGGTATAAGCAATTCCAAATCTTCGAATCCCCAAAGCGCGGATCGGAGTACTCTAAGTCCCCAGAGCGTGGATTAGGATATAAACGACTTCAACCTCCGAGTCCCCAGAGCGCGGACCGGAGTACTCTAAGTCCCCGGAGCGAGGACTAGAGTATAACCGTTGCGAACCTCCGAATCCCTTGAACGCGGATCAACTTACTCTAAATCCCTGGAGCACGGATTTAGAAAAAAGTCCAAGTACTCAAGAAATGTGAGATAAGAAGTATGCCACATTTGGAAATATTCGAACAACACGAGAATGGACTGAGAAATAATGCAACTCATAAGAACTTAAGTTATGACCACGGTTAGTCAGCAAACCAAAGAAAAATAAGAGAATTATCTAAGCAAAAAAGAAACTAAAACTTCGTTCAATAGTTCAAAATGGGGTTACACAGTTATTCCTCCAAAACTTGGAGTCAAGAACCTATCTATACAAACTACAGAGACAAAAGATAAAAGTAATTACAAGACTTAAGCAAGGAACTCGTTGAACGAGTGTAGCGATTATTTCTTCGGTTTCTTCTTCTTGTCTTCTTTTGTTTTTTCCGACGACTCCTCTCCCTCATGCTTTTTCTTGGATTTCTTGCTCACTAAAGAAGCGGAGTCAGGAGTGGGAGACAATACATCCAGTGGTTTAGACCTGCCCGTAAGAATGATTTTCAGAGGTCTGTTCCGCTGGTCGGTAAGTTCCAGTATTTCAGGTTCGACTTTGACCTCGACCTTTTTCTTCTCCTCTTCGGCGAGGCGTTCCTTCATGCTCATCTTTGAGGTATGCTCAGAGGCGCCAGTGATTTCGATTTCATCACTCCCTTCGGCAGGAGATGAAGTGTCAAGCTTATCATCATCTAGCGCCCCGATCACTTGAGCGTCAGGGCCAGGAGTTACTCCCGCATGAGCAACATCGCTTGTTTTCTCTGCCTCCTCCTTGGCGTCATCGCTCCTCGAAGTTGGCTCGGGATCAGAGCAGCCTGCATGAAAACATAAAGAATGAACATTAGAATGAATAACCAATGCTGGAAAATAACAAGATCTTTCGACTTCTAGAAAAGAAGAGTTTCCTACCGGGTTCTGGTTGGCTATCGGTTGCACGTGGGGTTTCACCCTCCAGAATAGGAGATAGCACGTGAACGCCAATCTCGGGATCTTCAGGATCATAGCCGGCATGCTGCTCGAACGGGTCAAGTGTCGGTCGACCGGCCGGTTGAGCAGCGGGAGGAGCAGCAATATGAGGAGCCGTAGTCTCAACCCCAGACGGGCCAGCTTCCTCACTTTTCTCTTTTGGAAGGGGAGAGCCTTTGTTATAAAGCACCAAAGCTGCGGATAAATCCGCTGGCTCATTCCCCCTGAGAAACTCCTTCACCAAGGCATCCTCATCGACCTCTTCAGAGCCCGACTCGATTTTCCTAATCTTCACTAAAGTTTCCCAGGCCTCAGCTAGGGATTCGAGATAGCCATCGCCCAAGAATGTCAAGTCACGGTGCATAAGGACACGGGCTCCATACTCAGCAATCAACGGGTCAAACATGCACTTGACCTCTTCCATGCCGGCTTCTGCGGCCGCCTCGAGGCGAGAGTCAAACTCCTCCGCAGCTTTTCTTTTGCCCTCGTCACGGGCTTCATCCTTCATTTTTTCAACCCCAGCAAGTTCATCATCGAGCTTCGTTTTCAGGAGCCGAGTAGCAACGATTTCATCACAATATCGTTGTGATTCTTCTTGAGCAGCTACTTTATCCTCTTTCTCCTTGGAGAGTAATTCTTTCAGCTCTTTGACTTGTACGACGAGCGCGTCCCTTTCTTTTTGGATGGAATCTTTTTCTAGGGCAAGGGCACCGCTACGTTAGACTGCTTCATCAAGTTCCTTCTTGTGAGCCATCTCTAAACGAGTAACTGCCTCAGCAGTATCTTTTGCGCTTTACTTAGCAGCTTCCAGCTTCGACTTATACGAAGCAAGCTCTTCGTCTTGATGCTTGATGATGTTCTTGTCACAGCCGGCCTCCAATTTCAGACGATCAATCTCATATTGACGCTCAACGGACACCTCCGAGATCTTTTCAACCAAGTGTACAAACGCGTCATGTTGAACATAGACGTCGTTATTACAGGCAATGGCACTCTGCTTCACGTGCCCAGGGATATGATGAATAGCTGGGAGGAACTTCAGACCATCGAAGCAAATTTTTGGAAATTTGGCCTTAAGATCGACCATCTTTTCCGCTACAGTTGGGTCAACCGTGGGAGTAGGGGGAGGAGGCTTTGGAAGTTCTGCTCTTTTTCGCTCCTCCCGAATTTGCCTTGTACTCGACGAACCGGAGTGTTGTTCTCGAGGAGCATCAGGTTGGTACCCCTTCTGTGAAGACTTCTCTCTATTTGACTCAGTTGGAGGAAGAGGATCACGGGACTGTGAAGATTGGGAGTATGCCTTCTTACGATAAGACGAATCGCGGGGACAGTTGTCTCTATCTTCATAATCATCTCTGTCCCTGCGTCTGCCTGAACCTGAATCCCGTCCGAGATGATGAAATATCGAAGAACCATGAAGGCGATCGAGTCCGTGAGAGCGCCCCATGTCACCTACAAAGAACATAGGTAACAACGAGTTAAGAAAGATCTGGGAAATAATATAAAAAAAAACTTGAAGTGTATGATGGAATGCGTGTGTGCGTGTGTGTCCTAGTGTTCCCCCCGACGGACCAGTTCTTTTGTCTTTACTAATCGGAGTATTATCTCCCTGGACTGGGAGTTGAACTCCCACATTGCCTCTAGCAGGCGAAGAAAACTTGAGGGCTTCAGGATCGTCAAACCCATAATTAAGTATATCATCGGGGATGGAGAGATTCGACAAACCCCTTAGAGAACTTTCCAGGTGCTATGAGGAAGCCTCTTTCTCTGGCGGGATAGGCGTAACTTTTGAAGTTCCGCCAACTTTCTCCTTCCGAATCTTGTATTTTAACCTCTTCTTTCCCTTCGAAGGGGAGGATGACGTTTCAATGTCATGAACTTCGACCACCGGATTCCAAGCGGGACCCACATTCTCGCCTTGAGTCTCAGGAGCTTCATCCTCTTTGTGCTCACCTTCTTCGTGCGCGTCGGGAGTGTGGCGTGATGACGATCCAGCTTGTTTTTTCCCTTTACCAGATGTTGGCTTGGGAATGGAGATGCCCTCCGGGAGGCTAATCCGACGACCAGGGGCTAGCAAGCCGAACCTCAACAATGATTCATTTGAAATGATGGTTCGGATGTCTCGTTCCTTGGCAGGAAGAGCTCTAATGGCCTCAACGGCCTCAGAATATCCTCGGCCCCCCGGACGCGGGTTGATACCTGGAAAGATGAAACGAGGAGTTAGAAAAAGCATAACTCCAATTAAACACGAATGATGACTCAGCGAAGAGACTTACTGCCTTCAACCCATCTCCTCGCAAAACTAGGAGGGCAACGCACGTAGAACCATTCCTGTTTGTACAGGGCAAATTTGCTACATGCCCCTGTCAAGATTTGGCATTTGTGGTACGGTTCTAGGAACATGAAGGAAGGGCTGTTTTCCGTTTCTTGATCATATAGATGTATCTGATGTCGCCAGAGGTTGGAGGTCTAGAGAAGATGGCCATGAAGAGTAGGTAGGTCCCATATAGAAATGCGTGACCGTTCAGATGCAGCTGCGACGGAGCAATGTCGATGTACTGCAATACGTCCCGAAGGAATAAATTAAACGAAGGCACGCTGCCCATCCAACACATGAACTTGTTGCAGGTGGTATATCCGACTGGGGGCAGGTGAGGACGATCGTGTTGCGAAGGGACTAACACATCGGCGAAAGGAATCCCATGAATGGAGCATATCCGTCGAAGTGCGGCTTCATTGATCTTCGAAGCTTGTGAATCGATCAGGTTGTCTAAAAGAATTGTTGTCTCCAGGGCATCGGGTGCTAAGTTATGGGCAGGGAAGTCGACGGATTTGAAGTATCAGCGGCTTCTTGCCTTGATGACGGCCCAGGCCTGTCAGATATGGTGGCGGAGCTAGACTTCCTGGACATCCCCAATAAATAATGAATCTGTTTAAGTGCCTGCGAAAACTATACTTGAAAAACGTTGAACGTTAGAATTAACAACACGAATATCCCCCCCCCCCGTGTGGTGTGTGATCTAGTGCAAGCAATCATGTAAAAGCGTTGAAAGTTTGAAGGTCGCAAAGTTGTTGCTATAAAACCGAGCATCAAGTCATCGCCTTCGGAGACCGTCATCGCTGACCGTCCCTAGAAGCCTGCCTTTTGGCGATTACAATTCCAGATCCAGAAAACGTATGGTAATCTAAGTTCAGATTTACGTTTACGAAAGCTAAGAAGTTAGTGATCCAGGTCGGCTTCACATATGCTAGAGTGCTTGGGCCCTGTTTCTTGTTTTGCTATACGGGTAGATATAGTTAATAAATGTTCGGCGTTTGCGATTATTCGGCTAAGTCTATTGTTCGGCTAAGTCTATTGTTCGGCTAGGTCATTGTTCGGCTAAGTCATTGTTCGGCTAAGTCATTGTTCGGCTAAGTCTATTGTTCGGCTAAGTCATTGTTCGGCTAAGTCATTGTTCGGCCAAGCCTGTGTTCGGCTAAATTTTGGTTCGGCTAAGTTGTTATTCGGCATGTTTTAGCCTAAGCATGGTACGGTGTTTGTGACTGTTCGGCTGAGATGACCATCGGCACGCTGTCCTCAACATTGGCCTCGTCTCTTCCTCCATCCACACCGAACCACGAGGGCACATCGTTCGGCAAGTCGTACCAGGCCATACCGCTCGATACCCCCAATCATCTCCTACTTCCTTCATGTTTCTCTTTCCACCAATCTGGTCCGGCATAAAGTACTTATGTCGAACCACAGTGTGTCTACCAATGATCTCCTAGAAAACCCATCTCTATTTACTCTTCCTACCACCCTCGTCGCGTGACTCGACACTTTAGTCAAAGCTCGATTTATCCTATCAATTAAGGGAGTTCGAGCGTAAAGGCTATATTTAGGCGAAAGGATCGGTACCTAGTTGGTAAGGTGAAGACTTGAGAAGAATCGGCGAGTTATATGTTGGCTGGTAGCTTCGGCAGGTGCAAGGCAGAGATGTTAGAAGTGTGAAAAGGAAAAGAAGGAAGGAGGTGCCGGCTTTTATAGGGAAGAAGAAGAAGTCGAAAAGGCTACATCCGGTGGAACCGGTCAAAGTCACAGCGATCGGCATCGGCATACAATAACGTTTGGCAATTGAAGAGTGCTCGTCTTCCGGTGCATTGTTCGGCATTTATAACACGCTCGGCACACGCCTCAACTGCTGATATTCTAAAAAAGGCATCTCCATTCGAAGTTAGCCAAGGATTTGAAACGAAACGCGAAGGTTATACAACTCAAAGAGTATCACGTTCAGTCACGTAATACACTTTGGGGGGCAAGTGTTTCCAGGAGATTTGACCAGGCAACTGAGTGCTCGGCATTGGATAGTACTCGGCTTCCAGGACTACTCGGCATTCAGTAGAACTCGGCTTCCAGGAATACTCGGCTTCCATGAGTACTCGGCATTCGGAAGCACTCAGCATCCAGGGGCACTCGACATACAGGAACATTCGGCATCCAGGAGTACTCGGCATCCAGGAGTACTCGGCATTGGGGAGTACTCGGCATCTAGGAGTACTCGGCGTTCAGGAATGTTAGGCATCTTGGAGTACTCGGCATCTAGGAGTACTCGGCATTCAGGAACGCTCGGCATCTTGGGGAACTCGGCATGACTGTACTACTCGGCTAAAGGCAACGTCCGGCCATAACTATCGTTCGGCTAAAGCATCGTTCGTCCAGAGACAACGATCAGCTAAAGGCTAACGTTCGGCCAGGGACATCGTTCAGCCAGAAGTAACGTTCGAACAAGCGCTTCGTTCCGCCAGAGGCATGTTCGGCTTCGACTGACATTCATTCCACTCTTCCCACGCAGCAGGCATATCGTTCGGCACTGAGAGGGTGGTTTGGCATCATTGTGTTCGGCCTGTATCGTTCGGCATATGGCGACCACCGTATATGGGCCAGAGTGTTCGGCTGCCGAGCCCACCTGGGAAGTCCAACCCATCTTTTTCTATAAATAGAGGGGCAAGGGCACAGTGAAGTGGACTTTTCTTTTGGAGAACACTGGGGAGACTCTGCCATTTTTCAGATCCATCTTCTTTACTTAGCAACTTCATTCAAACATTTGATCTACGAATTGTATTTGTAATCAATCATTAAGAGGATCAATAAAGTTTAATCTCAAAGTGAACGTAGGCAATTACGCTGAACCACTATAAATTTGGTGTTCTTACTTTCTGCATTTAAATTAGCATTGTCTTCTCTGTTTAATTTACCTTCATCACTTATATCTCTACATAATCTTTCTCTACGAGGTTAGTGACCACTTTTGGTGCTAACAGTTGTTAAAGAGACCGGGATCGGATATGGGCATACTCTCTGTCGATACCGAAAACCACTTTAACAACTATGTACGCGGTGGAGATTCCAGAATGAAGTAGGATGGTGGCGACGATCCTATATGAGGTATATAGGTGGACCCGAATCCCGTGAGTTGGCATAAGGTGGCTAAAACAGGAGCGATTGCGGGCCAATGAGGTAGCTCCTCTGATCAGACACACTCCATTGTATGCCATTCTATTACTTGTGATTGATTTGGTGCGCATCCTTGATTCGGGAGTGTGGCTCGAGGTGGGAAATTGCTGCGGCTCTGTGTTACCACCAGTCCGGATGCGTAATTGGTATATCTACCCTGGCATTGCCTTGTTGTGCCGTGTCACCTACCATAGCGTGCTTTACTACGAGTTTGTTTTGTACCATACCTATGGAGTGCCCTCTGACGACGCCCATTACGGGGGAGATTACGGTACTGTATAGACTATGGGAATATATAAAATGTGTTAAGGTGGAAAATGTAAAGCCTTAACGCTATTTTAATAGTTTACTTTACTTTAGACATATTATAATAGCGTATATTACTACATAGTAGATAGTTTAACGGATCCTTAGAGGATGGTTATCCCAAACATCCTTTGAGTAACTTGTATTTCAGTTGATATTTCACTTGAGTTGGATTTATTGATATAAGAATGTTAATCCTGACTCGAGTATTTCGTGTTTTGCTTTTCGCTCGGGTCAGACTGAGTGGCTCAGTGTTCGAGACTCACCTTTGGAGTTGGAGCTTCGCTTGGAGATCCAGCTATCTATCAAGCTTTCAGTTATTCAGTTGATTCCAGTGATGTATTCAGATCTTATATTTGATTATTGTATTGAGACATCTATGTATTCGTGACTTCTGTTGTATCTTGTCTAACTCTGTTATATATATATAGTAGCTTCATGAACTACTATTCTTTTGTTTTCGCTGCATTATTGTTATATTACTCTGTGTCTGTGATTCTGTGATTATTTATTTACTGTATATGCTGAGTTTTGCCAGAATTAAATTAACAATCTGATATTTTGAGCAATTCAAATCCGACATGTATGGATGCGAATGGTTGAAAATTTCAGGCTGTTACAAAAAACATCGATGGGGTCTTAATCAAATTCTCAAACGAAAGAAGTTAAAAACCAAGAGCAAGACTTCGCTCCAGAATGGTATACAATCTTTTGAGACAAAACATAGCTTAACCACCGGTCGAATCAAAACTATATAAGATGTAACAACCCGCGTATTTTACGATTGAATATTTAAATATTTTATTTAAATATAGAATCATTAATCGGATTAAAGTACGAAAAGCTACTTTTTGTAAACAATCGAATTGGGACTCGAGACCACTTCCATTGAGTCCAAAATGGAGTTTACGACTTTTTTAAGTATAAACATCGATATATTTAGAGTAAGTTAAATTTTGCTATTTTCTATTGGGCTTTGGGTTTGGGTTTGGGTTTCACCCCAACTCACTCTATAACCTAGTTCAGCCCCCTCCTCTCCTCTTCACTTCATTTCTATTTTCTTAAACACCCAAGCAAAACTGAAAATGGGGGAAGAGTATAGGAATTAGAAATTCCAAGCCCTAGATTCCATTTGCAAACTCAAGTCTTGCTCCAAACTCTTGGAAAAGCTTTGGTAAGCCTCCTCTTCATCTTCTCCAACTCATTCTCTCTTTAATTTCAGAAATTTCCTAAACCTAACTTAGGAAATGTTCTTCTTTTGAGCTTAGATTCAAGCTTCTAGAGTTGAAGTTTAAGAGTAGTTGATCTTCCTTTGCTTTCAAGCTTCTCTTTCATCATTTTTGGATTTAAAGGTGAGTTCTTTAACTCACATCTATATCTATAGCTATCTTTGTTGTTAGGTATAAATTCCCAACACTTGTGCATATTCATTTGCTTTTGATTTGAATTGATTTGGTGAACATTTCAATTTTTGGTGTTTTGAAGTCTAAAACTCTAAAAATCTTAGCGTTGATGTTTGATCATGCTTTTGGTGGTGTATCGAAGAGCCTATAGGGCCGGGTTGTCGATTGGCATAAACCCCTAGCGCCCATTGCTCGTCCGATCAAAAATTGGAAGAGTTTGCTCTTCATTCGGATAGGCTGAAAAATTTCCCTAGTGCCAGTCAGTCGACTGACCTCCTGCAGTCAGTCGACTGGCTGTAGAATCTGAGCCATCTAGGACTGTCTGTAGAAAACAGAAGTCTCTGTTTTCTGTAGTCAGTCGACTGGCTCCCCTGCAGTCAGTCGACTGACTGCAGGAAATGAAATTTTCTGGTTTCTGTTTCAGTCGACTGACTACAGAGGGTCAGTCGACTGACCTGCTTGATTTTGCCTATTTTGCCTATTTAGCTTGAGAATCCAACTTTTATCGATTCGTGATTATCCGATTTATCGTTATCATTTATTATTGTCTTTGATGACTTCTTTTTCGGGATTTTTGAGAATATCCATTTTGATGGATTCGGTATCGATTTCTTTGGATTTAATTCACATCTTCGAATGTGGATTTTTGTGATTGATTGTTTCTACAATCATTTTGCGATTTGTCACTTCTAAATATAAAGGTTTCTATACTAGTAGTAAATATTAAAACCCTTTCACAAAGATGATTTCAACTCTATTTTTAATACAAAAGCTTGTTTATAAAATCGTTTTCTAATCTATTAGTATATACAAACCTTTACCTCATTCGTATGAGAAAATCTAATTAAACGGCTTAGCAAAACAAGTGGTATGAAACGCTTGCGTTTACTTCGTCGGTTAATTTTTGGACTTGTTCGATTGAAATTCTTGTGACAATTTTCGAGTGGGAATCTACAATTTGTTCGTAAATATTTAAGTTAAGCTAGTGGTTATGGGACATGTAGGTAAACTCATATATTTACTAGCTTAGTGTAATCGACACTTTTTTTGATCGATGATGATCATTTTGTGATTTAGACTAGCGATGTGCGATGTCTATTTGTCTACGAGAGAGACTAAACCCCGTTTCTGTGGAACTTCGATTCAATTTGGTGGGGTAGCGACCCGTGGTCTTCGGGCCGTTTGTGGAGCTTCGGCTCAAAATTTATGGTTAGCGACCATGGAATAGCGTTCCGTTTGTGATACACGTGTTGGTGAGTTTTCATGCTCCCGTTTGTGATAGGCCTCCCCCTTTGTGATTTCTGGATTTCTAATTGATGATTTCTAGAATTTGTGTTTCACCAACTTTTACGATTGGCATTAATATGTTTGTCAATATTTGTGGTTTGGTGAATAAATTAAAGAATATGATATTCTTTTTGGTGCTTTGAGATTCTTGAGATAATTGTATGATTTTGTTGTTGTTTAAATCATATTTGTTCTAGTATGACATTATTGTTATCATACGTTCTTATTATATCTCTGCTTATATCTCATTTCTTTAATGATAATTATAGCTAGACTGATCTGTTTATTATTTTCTTATTAAATAATACTCGGGTCAGACCGAGATGTTACAGGTGCTTCTGCTTGACTCCTTATCTGGGATCATCTTATGACTTTTGCCTAACTACATTAGATTGGTAGTTTTTGTTGTTATACATTTGAGATAGAGACTCCTTGATGTATACATATTCTTTTGTCTAGCACTTGTATCTATTCTTTTGTGATATTATGGATCTTGTTTGACCACTACTCTGATGTACACTTTTATGTGTTATATTCATATCTGTTTCCGCCTTTGAGATATGAACATCTGTGACTGATTTATGTTATGTTTATTTCTATATTTGTTTTCGAGTTCCACTTAGCCACTGTGTGGTAGCTTTGAGTTTGTATCGGTATGTCGGATTTCCTCTTGAAATGAAATGCATGTTATACTATCTGACATATCAGTGCTCGCACAAAGCAATTACACGGATGGTCGCTCCTCAACAGCCTTATTCTTCGAGCTAGTCGATGGCATTACACCGTAGTGTCCTTGGCTAGCGTGAGTATAGAGGTGGGGCGTCACAGCATGGTATCAGAGCCAAACTTCGGAACAATATAGAATAATCTAGCAAGGATCATTGTCCTAAGTCTCTCTTAGGAATCGTGCCATAGGATTTAATTCGAGTCTTCGTACCGTTCTATCCTATATTCTTTATGATGCCTTGTTTTATCGATCAAAATTTGTTTGATATTCATTCTGAGATTAACCTTTTTCCTCTTCTTTTCTTTCTTTCTTAAAGACGAGAAATGGTTAGACCTGGCCGTCCCAGCGCCGGTCAATCTAGTGCTACTCCTCAGGATGGAGTATTTATGTCTACTCAGCAACTTCTATATCTTGTGAATAATGCCCGAGTTGCCGGACCCGTTCCAGCACCTACTCACCCTAAATCCGGGTTTGCACGTTTGTGCAGGGATTATACCGCTTTGGGTGGAAGGCCATTCAAGGGTTCCGAAACTGTTATAGAAATCCAAGTTTGGCTTAGATCGTGCGATCGCATCTTTTCCCGCATGAATCTTATTGATTCACTTCGAGTCCAAGTAGCTTCTAGCATGCTCCAAGAAAGAGCATTAGATTGGTATGAGCTTTTGATTTCTGAAATTATCGAAGCGGATCTTACTTGGGAGCAATTCCGGGAAAGATTCGAATTGAAGTTTGTGCCGGAGGCTGAAAAGGTAACTTTAGTCCGACGCTTTATTGACCTTGTTCAAGGTGAATCTTCTGTGATGGATTACGTCGCATCTTTTGAATCTCTCTCTAAATATGGGGTCGAGTATATTAATACCCCATTGAAGAAAAATCAGAGATTTGTCTATGGGTTGAATAAGAACCTTAAAAAGCCTTTGCTTCTGAAATTGGAAGTTTCTTTTGATCAGCTTATTAATATTGCTCTTCGACTTGAAGAGGCCGATAATGAAAGTAATGTTGAAGTTGTGGGTGCCAAACAGAACTTCAACAATAACATGAAGAGGCCTATTAAGTTCAAAGGCCCCAATCCCAATCCCAACAAGAAAGGGAAGCAAGAAACTTCGATAGGAAAGTCTCCTACCTCTAGTCGTGGACGATGCTACAATTGTGGTCTTACGGACCACTATGCAAATAAGAGCCCAAAACCATTTTTTGTCGTTATTGCAAAAGTTCGGGCCATCTTATATCTACATGTCCCATACTCCAAAGTAGGAGAGAGGGAGAGTTGAATGTCGTGCAAGCTCCTAGTGACACTTCTCTTGGTCAAGGTAATTCTCATTTTATCCTTGACGATATTTGTTTTGTGATTATCTTATTCGAGTTCTTTTTTATTTGGGTTCATCTCATTATTTTATATCAAAAGAACTTGATGATTCTTTCTCTTTTAATCTTTATAGGCTTGGTGATTTCATTGAGAATTGCGAATTCGATTGATGGATCCGCAACACTCAATTTACTTTGTGAAAATGTCAAGATTATTTTATGTGATTATTCTTTTCGAGCCGATTTGCATGTTATCCGTTACTTAGGCTTTGAGATTGATTTTTGGGAAAGGATTGGCTTAATCATTATGAAGGCCATATCCTATGTCCAATGTGGACTATTTATCTTCGACATCTTAATCTGTTAAGCAGATTTCTTTTGTTCTTAATGATTTTGATTTCCAAATTCGTTGATATCATTTTAATTCTTTAAACTCACTTGATGAGGAAAGTGTTATTTCTCTCATTCAAGTAGTTTGTGAATTTTCCGGTATATTTGAGCTTGTCTTAGGATTACCACCTAAGCAATCTATTGGGTGGTGCTAAGGTCTTTTCAGCTCGACCTTGCCATCGGTTTTCATCAGCTACGAGTTGCGAAGGGTAGCATGCCACTTACCGCATTCCGCACTCGTTATGATTCTTGTGAGTGGTTCGTTATGTCATTCGATTTGACGAACCTTCTACCTTATTTCATCCATTTTGTGAATCGAGTATTCTACGAATATCTCGATTAGTTTATCCTTATATTTATTGATTATGGATGAAAATAACAAATTTAAAATTTGCAAATCTTTTTATTAAGATATTTATAAGTAAGATTGGATTTGGTCTTAAAACGAGCAAAGAATATTTGTAAATTTTATAAGAGACATGTTTATCATATGTAAGATGATTTTGTGTTGTTTTGCCCATTGAGTGCTTTATGAATTATGGTCGATGCGCTTGATTAATGTTATCGATAGGAATCTCCTAAACGCTATGATGAGACAGTTAGACACAATAAATTGACTTGTAATAAGTAAATTTTTCTATAAAAAAAGATGATTACATAAAGTTAATTATAATTTTGAAAGTCTTAGCTTTTCGGGAAAGAGGATCATTTAAAAGAACTCTTTTCCGATGTTTTTATTCTTTCGATTCCCGAAGGGAATCAAGACTTTAATGTTTATACCGATACTAGTCGTATTGGTTTCGGTGTCGTTCTCTTGCAAAGGGAATGTGTTATCGCATTTGCTTCTTGACAACTAAAGCTTGTCGAGACTAGATATGCCATTCATGACCTAGAGCTCGCGGCCATTGTTTTCGCTCTTAGAATTTGGTGTCATTATATTTTGGGAGAGAAATTGTTCTCTACCCCGATCATAAGTTTTTGAAGTATTTATTTTCTCGAAAGGAACTTAATTTGCATCAACAATGTTGGCTCGAGTTCCTTGCATCTTATGATCTTGATATTCTTTGTACTCCGGAAAAGGGTAATCAAGTTGCCGATGCCCTTAGTTGTAAGCAACAAGCAGTTGTTTCTTTGATGATATCCGAATGGAATGATCTCGAGACTTTATCCACCTGTGAGATTCAAATTCGTGAATCCAATTCATGTTCATCTCTTGTTTTGGGTAGCCTCGAGGCTCGTCCTTCTCTTTTGGACCATACCTCTTTTGGCTAAACTCTATGTCAAACTAAATTGCATGGAGTTCCTACTTCTATTGTTAGCAATCGTGATCCATTATCTTATTAGTGGATTTTGGTAAGGTCTTCAAAAGCTTTGGGAACAAAGCTTAATTTTAGCACCGCTTATCATCCTTAGTCCGACGGACAAACCGAGCGTGTGAATCAAACTCTTGAAGATCTCTTTCGTGCGTGTGTTATTGAATTTGGTGGAAGTTGGGAAGATCGTATTCTTGTTGAGTTTTCTTCCTATAATAGCTTCCAATCTTGTATTGGTATGGCATCTTTCGAGGCACTCTACGGAAGGCCGTGCCGATTTCCTTTGTGTTGGCTTGAAGCCGGTGAGAAGCTGGTTTTAGGTCCAGATTTTATTGGTATTCATTTGTGTTGCACCTATGAAGAGTGTTGTGTGTTTCAGTCGATCGGGAAAATTAGCACCTCGATATATTGGCCCATTTCCCATCACCGAACGCATTGGTTCCGTGGCTTATCGCCTTTTATTACCTGCTCAATTTTCTACTATTCATGATGTATTCCACGTCTCTCAACTACGGAAATGCCTTCGAGATTCAGATTCTACTCTTGAGCCCGGTGTTATTGAAGAAATTGAAGTTTCGCCTAATTTGACTTATAAGCAACATCCAATTCGTATTATTTCTTCGGAGGTTAAACACCTTCGAAATAAAGATGTTCCTATTGTAAAAGTTCAGTGGTCCTCAAATCCTAAGGAATGCTCTTGGGAATCCAGAGAATTCATCGAGCGAACACATCCGGACTTGCTCTCTCGTGCTCCTTAGGTGAACTTTTTATTTTCAAATTTCTTCTTTTTGCGTTGATATGCTTTTATAGTTGTTACTTCTTATTTATTTCTTAAAGATTGTGAGGACGCAATTTTTTTAAGGAGGGGAGTCTGTAACAACCCGCGTATTTTACGATTGAATATTTAAATATTTTATTTAAATATAGAATCGTTAATCGGATTAAAGTCCGAAAAAATACTTTTTGTAAACAGTCGAATTGGGACTCTAGACCACTTCCATTGAGTCCAAAACAACGTTTGCGACTTTTTTAAGTATAAACATCGATATATTTGGAGTAAGTTGAATTTTTCTACTATTGGGCTTTGGTTTTGGGTTTCACCCCAACTCACTCTATAACCTAGTTCAGCCCCCTCCTCTCCTCTTCACTTCATTTCTATTTTCTTAAACACCCAAGCAAAACTGAAAATGGGGGAAGAGTATAGGAATTAGAAATTCCAAGCCCTGGATTCCATTTGCAAACTCAAGTCTTGCTCCAAACTCTTGGAAAAGCTTTGGTAAGCCTCCTCTTCATCTTCTCCAACTCATTCTCTCTTTAATTTTAGAAATTTCCTAAACCTAACTTAGGAAATGTTCTTCTTTTGAGCTTAGATTCAAGCTTCTAGAGTTGAAGTTTAAGAGTAGTTGATCTTCCTTTGCTTCCAAGCTTCTCTTTCATCATTTTTGGAATTAAAGGTGAGTTCTTTAACTCACATCTATATCTATAGCTATCTTTGTTGTTAGGTATGAATTCCTAACACTTGTGCATATTCATTTGCTTTTGATTTGAATTGATTTGGTGAACATTTCAATTTTTGGTGTTTTGAAGTCTAAAACTCTAAAAATCTCAGCGTTGATGTTTGATCATGCTTTTGGTGGTGTATCGAAGAGCCTATAGGGCCGGGTTGTCGATTGGCATAAACCCCTATAGCGCCCATTGCTTGTCCGATCAAAAATTGGAAGAGTTTGCTCTTCATTCGGATAGGCTGAAAAATTTCCCCAGTGCCAGTCAGTCGACTGACCTCCTGCAGTCAGTCGACTGGCTGTAGAATCCGAGCCATCTAGGACTGTCTGTAGAAAACAGAAGTCTCTGTTTTCTACAGTCAGTCGACTGGCTCCCTGCAGTCAGTTGACTGACTGCAGGAAATGAAATTTTCTGGTTTCTGTTTCAGTCGACTGACTGCAGAGGGCCAGTCGACTGACCTGCTTGATTTTGCCTATTTTGCCTATTTAGCTTGAGAATCCAACTTTTATCGATTCGTGATTATCCAATTTATCGTTATCATTTATTATTGCCTTTGATTACTTCTTTTTCGGGATTTTTGAGAATATCCATTTTGATGGATTCGGTATCGATTTCTTTGGATTTAATTCACATCTTCGAATGTGGATTTTTGTGATTGATTGTTTCTACAATCATTTTGCGATTTGTCACTTCTAAATATAAAGGTTTCTATACTAGTAGTAAATATTAAAACCCTTTCACAAAGATGATTTCAACTCTATTTTTAATACAAAAGCTTGTTTATAAAATCATTTTCTAATCTATTAGTATATACAAACCTTTACCTCATTCGTATGAGAAAATCTAATTAAACGGCTTAGCAAAACAAGTGGTATGAAACGCTTGCGTTTACTTTGTCGGTTAATTTTTGGACTTGTTCGATTGAAATTAATGTGACAATTTTCGAGTGGGAACCTACAATTTGTTCGTAAATATTTAAGTTAAGCTAGTGGTTATGGGACATGAAGCTAAACTCATATATTTACTAGCTTAGTGTAATCGACACTTTTATTGATCGATGATGATCATTTTGTGATTTAGACTAGCGATGTGCGATGTCTATTTATCTGCGAGGGAGACTAAACCCCGTTTCTGTGGAACTTCGGTTCAATTTGGCGGGGTAGCGACCCGTGGTCTTCGGGCCGTTTGTGGAGCTTCGGCTCAAAATTTATGGTTAGCGACCATGGAATAGCATTCCGTTTGTGATACACGTGTTGGTGAGTTTTCATGCTCCTGTTTGTGATAGGCCTCCCCCTTTGTGATTTCTGGATTTCTAGTTGATGATTTCTAGAATTTGTGTTTCACCAACTTTTACGATTGGCATTAATATGTTTGTCAATATTTGTGGTTTGGTGAATAAATTAAAGAATATGACATTCTTTTTTATGCTTTGAGATTCTTGAGATAATTGTATGATTTTGTTGTTGTTTAAATCATATTTGTCCTAGTATGACATTATTGTTATCATACGTTCTTATTATATCTCTGCTTATATCTCATTTCTTTAATGATAATTATAGCTAGACTGATCCGTTTATTATTTTCTTATTAAATAATACTCGGGTCAGACCGAGATGTTACAGGTGCTTCTGCTTGACTCCTTATCTGGGATCATCTTCTGACTTTTGCCTAACTACATTAGATTGGTAGTTTTTGTTGTTATATATTTGAGATAGAGACTCCTTGATGTATACATATTCTTTTGTCTAGCACTTGTATCTATTCTTTTGTGATATTGTGGATCTTGTTTGACCACTACTCTGATGTACACTTTTATGTGTTATATTCATATCTGTTTCCGCCTTTGAGATATGAACATCTGTGACTGATTTATGTTATGTTTATTTCTATATTTGTTTCCGAGGTCCACTTAGCCACTATGTGGTAGCTTTGAGTTTGTATCGGTATGTCGGATTTCCTCTTGAAATGAAATGCATGTTATACTATCTGACATATCAGTGCTCGCACAAAGCAATTGCATGGATGGTCGCTCCTCAACAGCCTTATTCTTTGCGCTAGTCGACGGCATTACACCGTAGTGTCCTTGGCTAGCGTGAGTATAGAGGTGGGGCATCACATAAGACAACTCCAAACCTACAACATGCACCCACTTACCGACCTAAACCCTTGCATAAACTACGGAGCAAGGATTGCATCACTAATACCAGGAATTGAAATTCAGATTGAAATAAAAAAATGAACGGCTATAAGAAGTCGATCAATTGAGATCAACATTTTGAGGTGGACTCCGATGATCCACACTGAAAATTCAATAGACGGCTGAATAGTTAAAGCCAAATTTGTATAGTAGCCTCGACACGATCAATTAGATTGCACAAAATGAAAAATTAAAAGAAGTTACTTCCGGAGCACGCCTTGTTTTCAACGAAGGCATACTCTGGGGGGCAAATGTTATCCGGGTTTTTGACCCAGCAGGACCCACTAGAAAGTAGGACAATCTCGTGACATCAGGACGGCTTAGAACTCAACTAGAAAGGCTAAGGCAAGGAGTGAATGAGAGCCAAGCAATGTTACTAAGGCAACGACTGGGATTGACTAAACCAAGGGACCAGCATTCTTTTAGCCCAATCAGCAGCTGAGCACAAACAGCTAGTGAATTTCTATCGAAATGAAACAACTATGATAAAAGACTATCAAATCATCTCCAATTCCAAACTCTAGAAAATCCTAAGTGCTTGGATCATTGGCGACCCATGCCTCTCCTCAAACCTTCAAATAAGTTAGCTGAAAAACACTATGAAAAGAGGCCGAGGCACCGACTCGCAAACGAGACAAGTCTATGGGTCGTGAGTAACCCATAATCATGGGTTGCCGGCGACCCATAAGCCATGGGCCGTCAGCGACCCATGGCTCTATCTCGTTATGCAAGCCAAACTCTCCTTGGGTCGTTTACTACCTACCTGCGAGCAGTTGATAAACAGGCCTGGCCCAGAAGCTTTCCGATCTCTATAAATACCATCCCACTTGCAGCATAAAGAGGATCTTCTCAGGACTGGTTGCTGAAGCTCTGCTGGAAACATTCTTTACTCTTTATCTCCCTCACAACAATCTCCAAAGGAATTCACTGTGATTCTCCAGTGGATTCCTACTCTGGGGATTCAATCTAGCTAAAGATAATCAATGCCTTGTAATCAAACATCTCTTGTAACAACAATCGGTCTATAGTAAAACTATAAAGTGGCTATAGGCTGCATTAACAACTGAACCACTATAAAAATTCTCTGTCTTATTTCTTTTACTGTTCTTTTTCTATATCTGTTATCTGTGATATTGCTCTGCCAGAACAGAGCTGGTGCTTTCAAATTCAAACCAGGGTGTTGGTCCATTTTTTGGGTCAACAAGTACATCATTGGATTTAGATTTTTAATAGTGGAAGCCATTTTTTGTTTACTATAAACATTTTGATCACCAAAAAACCCAACTGTACATCCCCAAACTCCCCCAAACTCTATAGATTTAAAGATCTCATCGATACAAACTCAAAGAATCCAACTTTATGAATCTTAGTTGAACAATCGATTTGGTTTTGAATTTTGAATGGAGGAGGTTTGGTTTCATTGTTTATAGGAAACAGAAAGTGAAATACGAAATGTAAAAGAGAGAGAGAAAATGAAATGTAAAGGGGGAGAAAAGTGTATGTTTACTTAGTTTTATAAGCAAAACAATTTTCTTAATTCAATCACAGGTAAACCAAAATTTTGAACATAGCTATCATAATCAACTCAAATAATGATTATCGCAAGTTGAAAAAAAATTGGATATGATTTAGTTTTTAAAAAAATTTAAAGAGAAGGATTTCCAATATTTTGCAGTACAATATTCTGTTCGTGTACAACTGTCGGACCGCGAACGATAGAAATAAAAATACAATTGTGCATCAAAATGCAATACGATCATAAATTAACAATAGAACACATAGATTATTTTATTTTATGAAATTTCAGAAATACCGTCGTTTGCCGTAAAATACGTCAAACGAAAATTTAAATATTTTCCAAATTAAAAATTATGGAAAAATCCAATAAATTTATTTAAAAATATGTCACTAAAAATTAAGTCATTATACAAGCAATTGATTTTCTTATTATTTATTCAAACCATTTATTATTGTTAACAAATTTAAAAAATGAGTCCATCATTATTATTTATTTATTAAAAGGAGTTAAATAAGGCTATTAAATCCATTTAATTAATATTTAATTAATAATTCAAATATTTAAACAATCCTTATATTTGAATTCAAGTTATTAAACTTTAAAAACCAATTATTTAAATATTTAAAATTAACCAAAATATTCGCAATTAAAAATGATAAAATTCTAGGATGTTACGTTTTCTCCTTGAACTAATTTTCAATCAAGTAGTTTGCAAGTCTTTGAATCGATGACCACTAGGAATCGAATAGAACTGCTTTTACTTTGATTTGAACTTGATATGATGGAGTATGGTAGGAATATGGTTCGGCTAGAATAGGTCAAAATGGAGGGTCCGAAAATTATCAAGTGGGCATGGGTAGAGATGTTTATATAGAGGTAGAAAAAGGAGAAAGGTTAGGATCTAAATCTTTAACCATTCTCCCCTACTTATCTCCAAAATCCTAGCCCACCAAGATGCCATCATTTGGTTGCCTATGACCCCCTATTAGAGCCGAACCAACCTGCCTTTCTCATGGGCTTTAAACCCATTTAAAGCCCGAACAAAATATTTTGCAATTAAATGAAATTTAACATGTATCGATATCATGTATCGATTAATATATTTATAACTATTATAAATATATTTAATCATATTTGTTTCTCAAATCAAAATCAAATTTTATAAAAAATATTTCATAATATTAGTTAATTTAATTAATTTATAACAATTACAAATTAATTAAATCATTTGGTAAAGGAGTATTCATAGTTTCGATTGTGTGACACGTTTGGTGTAAATTTGGTCAGCAATTAATATCAAACTACTTGAATACTAACGTTCACATGTCACTTAGCAGGTGGTGTGACATTTTGGCCAAATTTATTGCTTACCTAGTTTTGGTAAAATCCAATTTTACTTTCTTAAGCGTTAATCAATTGTGATTATTATTTACACCAATTCTATTCGAAACTGTATCACTTTGGACTTATGGAATTTGGTAATGGTCAAAATTCCAATATCGTCCGTGTTGAACTCTTTTGTCTAAACACAAAATCCTTGGTTTAATAATAATAATAATAATAATAATAATTAACCGTACTAGTCTGACCAGCGATTTGGACTTTGAGTTGACTTCAGTTGACCGTGATACTAACCTCATATAATCGAGGAGATGAATATTCCCTTAAATAGTGCTTTACTTTTAATACTTCCACTCGACCCAACTATAGTCACTCGATGGAAGTAATTCCATAATTTGACTATAATCAAAGTGGAGCTTTCATATTGAAGATCAATCTTAAGTCGAGAGAACTGTATAAATCAGTCAATCGATATTTTCTATTTGACCTTAGTTATATTAACCAGTAAAAAACTATCGAGTAATTCATTACATAGTCATCCAATAACTATTAGCATGTAACCTCCTAGTGTCCCCATCAGTCATGAGTAATACATTGCTTAATATTTGGAGAGTTTTACATACTCTAGTCTCAACAGATATATCGATATCTAGTCTCGATGTACCTTAACTAAGAATATTTAAAATAACGTATTTTTTTATTTGTGTTACAATACTCATGATTACAACTATTTTTTATTACTATCACAAACATACCATTTATGGATTTTTTGTTAAATATATTTTAACTAGAGATTTAATTATTCATAATATTATGATAAATATATAATATATAGGAAATACCTTTATTACGAACGAGAACTGATTACAGAGTTAATAAATTTACAATAAATTATAGAATTGCCCCTTTGCACATAACCCTAACTCTATCAATATGTAACTCTATAGTCAATATTCTTTATGCTAAAGATGTTTAATTTCTATTATATATTTGTTATATTGTGACATATTAATTACATGATTAATTTTAGTATATCAATATTATCCTTAAATGATATATTATGTGATAATAATTACAAGGAGTTGTAATCATGAGAATATTATCATAATATGAAATAGTATATTATTTCTAATATTCCAAGTGAAGAAGTTTCAAGAAAGGATATCGATACATCCGTTGAAACCAGAGTATAAAATGCTCTCTAAATGTTGATCAGTATGTTACTCATAGCTATTGCGGGTACCAAGGGGTCACATACTCATAGTTATTGGATAACTATGGAATGGCTCATCTAGGAGTTTCATGTTGGTTAATGAAGATAAGGTCAAATAGGAAATCTCATGGTGATAATGTTACATAGTTCCTTCGACTTGAGAATGCCATGGAACTTTAATGTAAATACTCCACTTTTATTATAGCTAAATCATGGCATGACTACCCATCGAGCGACTATAGTTGGGTTTGAAATGAGGCATTAGATGTGAAGCACTATCTAAATGAGAATTTTCTCCTTAATTATATAAGATTAGTATCACGGCCAAATCTACTCAACTCAAAGTAAAAATCTCTATCCAGAGTAGTACGTTTAATAACAAATACTATTATTAAACAGAGGACTATGTTTATGGACTGTCAAAATCGGTAGGGAAAATTTTCAAAAAAATTCTCGTTTTTGATCTTTGTTGGGCCTATGAAGTGATAGAGTTAGGATATGCCCTAGGGGTAATAATGTAATTTGTTACATATATCTAACACGATAATCAATCTTGTTCATAAAGAGGTGTTCTTCTTTCTACTATATACTATCTAATTGTGGTATGTTAATTAATTATTTATTTAATTATATTAAATAAAAAATCCTTAAATGATATATTATGTGGTAGTAGTAATAATGTGTTGTAACCATGTGAAATTTGTTACATCAAAAATAGAATATTATTTTAAACATTCTTAGTCAAAATGTTTTGAGACAGGATAATGAAACATCTAGAGACCAAAGTACTTAATGCTCTCCAAATGTTGGGTAGCATATTACTCAAGTTGCTGGGGGCACCAAGGAGTTACAGATTGATAGTTATCAAATAACCATGAAATGGCTCATTTGAGAGTTTTTGTTGGTTATTATAACTAAACTTGAACAAAGAATCTCGAAGTGGCGATATTACACAATTCTCTCGATTTGAGAATAATATTAAATTTAATATGGAAACTCTACTTTTATTATAATTAAATCATGGCATGGAGTCCATCGAATGATTGTAGTTAGGTTTGAGTTAAAGCATTTGAATTAAGACACTGTTCAATAAAGAATTCGTCTCCTCAGTTATATAAGGTTAGTATCACGATCAACTATAGTCAACAGAAAGTCAAAGTCTTTGGCCTTAGCATTATATTTAATATACTATTATTGAATCAAGGACTCTGTATTTGGACTAACCAAGTTAAATGTAGATGATGTTAGAATATTTACCAAAACCAAATTCCATAAGTCCTAATGTGATATAGTATTGATGGAAGAATTGGTGTAAACGACCATTATTTCTAGGTACTTCTCGAAATAGTAAAATTGTATTTTACCAAAAAATATAAGTGATAAGTATGGCCAAACTATCGCGTCACTAGTTAAGGTGATGTGTGAACCATAGTATTTGAATTATTTAATAATAATCGATGACTAAATTTACACATGTGAGTCACATAACCGCATTAATAACCGCATTGTCTCTCCTAATCACTCTCTTTCTAAACCCTAGCTTCCATCTATATTTCCTAAGATTCTAAATCAAAATTTTAAGCAAAATAAATGGGGAAAATAGAATTCACTGACATCAAATTTTAAAAAAGATTGTACTTCAAGCTGTTGCAAAGCTAGGGGCTACGAGATCAGATCTAGGTTTGAGTCAATCAATCAAGTTGCATTTAATGGAAACATTGATAATATAGTTTCTAAACTAAATTCATATTTATCTCAATTTTAATCAAATCTATGATGGTAAATATATATATATATATTATCATATCTAAATAAAAAACACTTATTTGATTGATCTCGTTGAAACCAAAATTAATTTTACCTTATATTGATATTTCAATGCAAAATGCATACATGTTTAAAATTATGGATATAACCAAGGATATTGTAACGATCTGAATTTTGGTCACTTTAATTAAAGATATTTAAATGATTTTAAATATTCAAATATAGATTATTTTTCATAAATAATCAAGTTTTAAGTGATAATTCATAATAATGAACTTATTTTGGAAGAATGTTCCAAAATATAGTTCCTTTGGAAAGATATACCGATAAAATGGCCGTAAACCATTTTATCAATAAACAGCTCTAAAATCGTAAAACATCGCACACGGAGCTGGATACATATACTTATTTTTATATTTCAACAAGTATATGAAATAAAATCAACTATTTTATTTTTTAAAATAAAATGTGTTTATGACATCATCAATGATGCTCTTATATTTAATAATTGATTTATGAATTTAAATTGAGGTTTAATAATTTAATAATTACTATAATTATTCAAATAATTGTTTTAAAATGATGATAATTCATTTCAAATAGTTATAAAATGATAATAAATCATTTTAATAATTTTATGAAGATATATACATGATTTAAAAATATAAGAAAATTTTTATCGCTTTATCGATATAATAGCGATTTTCGTAAATATTTGTTTATATGGTTTTATAATTCAAATATGATCATTTTAATTCATTTAAATTGATAAGAAAATAATTTTCAGATTTTGTTTATAAATATATGTACGTTAATCAATAAGTGAAAATATGACCGGAAATCGAAATTAAAATTCATAACGGTTTGACGTATATAAGTTATACAACATTGCTTATATAACTTGTACACCTTTGTGGAATGTACATGCATATATTAACATATACATAAACATATAACAATGGTAGAAAAGTAGAAATATATTTACTATGGCAAAAATGAAAAATATCTAAGATATTTATAAGTTTTAAAAGCAAACATCTTTTCACATCAAATCCACCATACACCACGATCATCACCACCTTCACCTCCACATCATTTATTACATGGAGGGTGGTGGGCTGTTGTGCACCTAAGAAAGGCTAGGAGGAGGTGACAAGGGATAATTTTGTCCATCCATATTATGACATTTTGGTTTTCTAAAATTTTATAAATATCTCACCCTTTCTTTATATATTTCACACAATTTTCTTCACTTTCTTCTCCACATTTTCAAGCTTATCAACAGCTTCTCATGTTAACAAAATTATGGAGAAAAATATCTCAAAAAAGAAATTAAATTTATGATATATACATATATTAGTATATCCACCTCAAAAACACTTCAAACCACTTCTTTTCCTCAACATAACCTATGGCCTCAACCCTCCACCACCTTGATCGAGCCCTCACCTCCTCTAACCATAGACCATGACTTCCCTAGCTAGGCCGAGCCCATCCAAGGCTCTCGAGCTTGATTTCGTGGAGTTTTATTTCGTGATAACGAAGCTATAGCCAATTTTAAATTAGTTCGAGGGAAAATGAAGGTGAGATACACTTACTTACATTATATTTTTGGATGATGATATGATGTTTACAATAGATGTTTAATATGCTTTGATCATCATGTTTGGTTATTTAATATTGTTGTTTAATTGTATTAACAAGTTATGTTTAATACAGATCAAAAATCACAAAGGAAATCACTTTCCTTTTATTAATAGAATGGTGTATATGGAATGTTTAAACCTCTTAAAATGGTTTAGCAATATTTTATAAACATTTAAAAAAAATTGGTAAAGTTCAAATAAATATTGAAAATTTAGTCAAAAATAGGTGCGTCGCAAAACAACAGTCCGTGATTTCGCGTCTTAAAAGTTAAATCCATTTATAGAATGGATTTGGAATCGGATTTCTTTAAAATAAGAATTTTTCAAACTCTTAGAATCATAGTTTTCAAAAAAAGAAAAAGGTTTTGTTATCCCGCCTTCTAGCGAAGTCCTGATATCATCGATTCGACTAGGAACAGATAGTCGATAGCTTAAAGAGCCAGCTATATATAGTACTATAAACGATAGTCGAACATATTCAAACCAAAACCAAATCGAAGTATGGCAAACATGAAGTCACTAGCCTGGCCCCGTGAAGTTATATCTCAAGTTTGGAATTGAATGATGTCCATGTACACAAGCTACGGATGAGACAACGACTTGTTTGGGTCCACCAAAGAACGATCAAGGAAAATAGCTCAAATCATTGGAGAACATCTGATATCTTGAGAGCCATGAAGCCAATCCATGTAAGACTTCCAAGACATCAACAGTGGGGTAAGTGAAGCATCCCGTGACGATCGTACATCCTAAAATGAAGATGGGGGGCCAATCGATATAGGTCGATCGTTATTGATAGGTACAACCTAATGATCGGCATATTTCGATGTATATTTTGCCTTCGAATTAAAACAACCAATAGCTTGCAATTTGCGACCCAGTATGATCCCATATTCCAGAAGCAATATCAGCAAGACTTTAGGATCCTCCAAAAACGATCATGAGTTGTTTAGAGCAAATAAAAATGGTCGGCTATGTATGTGCCGATTGTTATTGATCATTGAGTTAACGCAGCCGATTGATATAGTGGGCTCTACTGGACCTAGAGGGTTTCCTGGTAAAGTTTCAGCCCGATCTATGTGCGTCTTCTACTATAAATACTATAGGTATAGCTTCGGAAAAGGGACTCCGTCTTCTTCTTTCTGCTTATTTATTGAAACTTGTATCAATGGATTCTAGCTGATCCAAATGTTCTTGTAATTGTAATCTAGTGAAAGATTAATAAAAGTATGAAGTGGATGTAGGCCAAAATTGTCAAACCACTATAAAATCTACGTGTTCATTTACTTTTATGCTTTTTTCTTTTGATTTCAATCTTTTTCGATATCCATAAGATTCTACGGGTGTTGATGCCCATTTTTAGCATCAACGGATTTAGATTTTGCTTATAAGATTTTGAAATATGAGCAAATCAAGTTTTAAATAAAATCGCGCTTTGGCAGTTCGGAGGCCAAAGTAGTAAATGTTTTAAAATTGATATTTTCAATTCTTTAAAAATATGGAATAAATGTTATAAATCTATTAAATTTTTAAAAAGTGATTTAAGTTATAAAAATGAGTTTCTAAATAATAAAAAGGTCGTTTTGATCAATATAACTTTTAAAACACTATTTGCCGCACTTTATCATAACACATTTTAAACTTTTGCAAACAATGGTTTTAACTTAATTATTCATTCCTGAATCTTTTTTGAACCTTTTCAAATAAATAATTAAGTAATTTAAAGATGACTAAGAGGTTTAAAAATGAGTATGCGGAAATAACTAGTACGGTTCTTCCATTTGTGAGTGTCCTAGAATATTCGATCGAGGAATCGAATAGATCGAAGGGAAAGCCCGGATGCTCTAAAATAATCAAAAGTTAATTAAGTATATTAAAATATTTAGAGTCGATCAAATAACTTGACCACCTTATGGGTGACATAGAGGTAGTCTCTAGGCTTGGGTTTAGAAAACTAATTGCCTACCCTCCTTAGCTACCCGGACTAGCCCGACGGAGCAGATAATAAATTTGATTTACTCAGATCAAAATTTCCCAAAGTATAAAAGATATAATTTTCCAATCCAAAACTTGGATTGCATAGAAATAATCTTCTTATACTTGGTATTAAATTCCAAGGAGGGACTCTGTACTATCCATGAGAATTTAAAAGGTGATCTCACCGTTATTCGACGGATAGTAAAGGTTGAATATTGTAACGGCCGAAATTATAAAATTGGTTAGACAGGCTTAGATTAAGGGGGAGTTAGTAGATTAAGGGAGAGTTGTTGGAATAAGAGGGAGTTGGAGTAGAATCGAAGTTTGTGGAGAAGATTTTATAAACAAAGATTGTCATCATCAAAAAGGGGGAGATTGTTAGTTCCTGAGATGATGGTTTGATGACAACAACCTTAGGACTTGTTATAAAATATAAATACTAATATTCTTGTCTAGATATATATGTATATGCAGGATATATATGCAGGTACTGAAGAATGAAGACTGTATAGTATAAAGATTCAAGACTGAGTATAGAGATTCAAGACTAACGAATTCAAGATTGAAGAAATTAAGATTGAAGACTCATGAGTATCAAGAGTACAAGATTTCAAGAGTTCAAGATATCAAGATAAGTAATAGAGTCTAGATTTATGTTAAAACTTCATAATAGCACTAAAATCTTTATTCTGATTTTAATTGTGGAATGGAATCCACCTTCTCGCTTTAATACTAGGATAGAACCCACGACCTCTTTAGTGGGAGGGAACCCACGACCTTCTCTAGTGGAATGGAATCCACGAAATTTTCAAAATGATTTATTTTTCAGATTTTTTCAAAATCATCCTATTAAAGATATCTCTCTTGGTTTAATATTTTAGCCTTAATTCCAAAACTATTTTAAAATTTCAGAAATCATCTCTTGTTTTTAAAATATCTCCTGGATTTAATATTTTAGCTTTAAATCTCAAAAATATATTTATACTGAGTTTTTAATTTTTTTATAGATTATATATATTTTTAGATTATTTTCTAAAACTCTTTTATAAGTTTAAACTATATTCAAAATGGTTTATAAAGTTTAGAAATTGTTTTGATAGGTTTTAGAATAGAAATCATTTTAAAGAAAAATCAATTTTCAAAAAATACATAGGCATGTCGACATCCCTCATCCTCCCATGTCGACATGGTAGCCATAGAATTTAAATTTCAAATTTTTAAAAGAAGTGTCTATTCGTCATAACCTTTCATGAATGGACATGACCGTTATTCTCCTATAAATACCAGTTGTTTTCAACGAATTTTAAGTTAGTTTTTCTTTATTTCTCCACTCATTCTCCACTCAAATATTCTCTTATATTTTAACAAAACTCTGCCGAAATCCTAAGTGAATCAAACTCGATCATCTTTAGTTTGATTCTTTGTCACTTTCTATCAAAGATCTCAGTGCTATTCAAAGTTATAGGTCTTTTGTAATCAAAGAAGTGTATCGAGTCTCTCTATTTGTCAAAGTGATATTGGAAACGATGTGATTGTGGCCTATAAATCAATTGGGTGTGATTGTAGCCCGTAAATCAATTAGGTGATCTTGTAGCCTGGTTAAATCAAGAGAGTTTGCCCTGGACTCGGAGACAGGAGGGTGTATCTCGTGGCCTTGAAATCGAGGTTGTAATATCGACATTATATTTGAAAAGAAATCTGCACAAGAAATTGTATGGGACTGGATGTGGGGTAACTCTGAACCAGTATAAAATTCCGATGTGTTCTTTCCTTTACTGCTTTTATTTACTAGTTGCATCTCTGTCTGATTCTATGATTATTTATGTGTGTGTATTGCATCTGTTTGGATTTAATTTGAAAAGATTTCAAAAAGATTCATAAAATTCATTAAACACTATTCACCCCCCTCTAGTGTTAGTTCATCCTTTAAGATCCGTAATCCGCATTTCTTACATTATATATTCAGAGACCGAAGAAGAATACAAAAGGCATTTAGAGATTGTACTAGAAATATTGAGATGGAATGCGCTTAAGGCTAAGTTTTCAAAATGCCAATTCTGAGAAGAAAAGGTAATGTTCCTTAGACATGTTATGTCAAAGGGATTCTCAGTTGATCCCAGGAAAATTACAGCCATTCTAGATTTGAAGCAACCACAAACTCCGAACATTCGCAGCTTTTTAGGATTTGGTGGGATACTACCGGAGATTTATTTAGGACTTCTTCAAGATTTCTTATCACTTAACGAAGTTGACTATGACGGATGTCGAATTTGAATGGACGCCGAAATGTAAAGAAGCATTCCAGTAACTTAATAAAAGGTTAACTATCGCTCCAGTCCTGACTATTATTGATGAAAGCGGTGGTTTAACCATTTAAACTAATGCTTGTGGTGAAGGAGTGGGCGCGGTACTGATGCAACATGGAAAGGTTATCGCATATGCTAGTAGTCAGTTAAAGATGCATGAGCAAAATTATGCAGCATACGACTTAGAACTATTAATCTTTGTATTCACACTAAAGATTTGGAGACATTATTTACTGGGTAAGAATTTCTCATTGTTTATTTTGATAAACTTTATTTGACCTTGGTAAATAATATTCCTTCTTTAAATAGGTGAGAAGTTCGAACTCTTCACATATCATAAATTTTTGAGGTATGTTTTCACTCAGAAGGACTTGAATATGAGACAGCAGCGTTGGCTAGAATTTCTTGTGTCATATGGTTTAGGTATCCTATATACGCCTAGGAAAGCCAATGTGGTACCATTAAGCAGGAAGCATGTCGTTATAGCTTATTTGATTGTACATCCAACTTTGATTAACCATATAAAAGAGAACCAGCTCAGAGATCCATTTATTCCAGAGATGCTCAAATGAGTGGAGAAAAATATAGTACCAGGAAGATGGATAGGATTCAAGGTGGATGATCAAGGAATATTAAGGATGAATGGAAGAGTATGCGTCCCAAATGTCAACCGGATAAGGCAAGAAGTTTTTACAGAATGCCTAATTCTCGACTTTCAGTTCATCCTGGAGTTACCAAAATGTATCGAGATATGAAAAAGACTTTTTGGTGGATGGTAAGAAGAGGGATATCTTTATCCATATTAGCAGATGTGAAAATTGTCAACAGATCAAAAGCGATCGGCAAAAGTCTGTTGGATTACTCCAACCTCTTGAAATTCTGACTTGGAAACGGGACCAAATATCGATGGATTTCATCAACGGCTTACCTCGATCAAGAAAAGGAAATGAAGACATTTGGGTTTTCATAGATCGATTGACCAAAAGCACACACTTTATCCCTGTAAAGCCAACAAGAACAGCTGCAAGTTTTGAAGAAATATACATGAGGGAAATAGTTCGATTTCATGGTGTCCCAAGTAGCATAGTCAATGATTGAGACCTAATCTTTACCAGTAGATTCTGGAAGGCATTACAAACAGCTTTGCAAATGAAGCTAAGTATAAGCACCGCATACCATCCCCAAACCGATGGGCAAACTAAAAGAGTAAATCGAGTGTTGGAAGATCCTCTAAGAGCTTGTATCTTAGATTTTGGAGGTTCATGGGAAAACTAACTCCATCTTGTGGAATTATCCTACAGTAACAACTATCAGGCCAGTATTCGCATGGTACCGTACGAAGCTTTATATGGTCGTCCATGTAGATCCCTAGTATGTTGGATCAAAACCGAAAATCGATTAGTACTTGGTCCTGACATGATTCGAGAAGCCTTAGAAAAGGTAGACTTGATCAAAAAGAAGATGAAAGAAGCCCGAAGCAAGCAGAAAAGTTACGCTGATCAAGGGCGTAGAAATTTGGAATTCTCAGTTGAAGATTTTGTATTCTTGAAAGTCTCTCCGATGAGAGGAGTGGTAAGACTTGGTCGGCAGGGAAGTTAGTACCTCAATTTATTAGACCTTTTCCCATTCTTGAACGGATTGGCCCATTAGCTTATCGTGTGGAATTGCCTGAAAGGTTATCTGGTGTGCATAACGTATTTCACGTATCCCATCTACGGAAATATATGCATGATCCAGAATGGATGATAGAAAGAGCTGCCCAGGAAGATTTAGAACTAGAACCAAATTTAGCAATTATCAAATGACCAGTTTGAATCGTGGATCATGATATGAAGTGATTGAGAAGGAAGGTGGTAAGGTTGGTTAAAGTTCAATGGAGTGGTGATGTCGAAGAATGCACATGAGAAACTGAGGATAGAATGAAGAAAACTTATCCTGAGTTTAGGATTGATGTATGGTTTGCATGTGGTATAGAGATGGTGTACTCACTGCCTATGGTGTGGTTAATTAGCATATCTTGTGTATATTCCCTTGTCAAATATATATATATATATATATATTCCTTTTTCGAGTCAATTTCATCTTATCCTTAATTTCGATGACGAAATTCTTTTAAAGAGGGACGTATGTAACAACTCGCAAATTCATCACTTTGGAATTTTTTTGAAATATTCAAATATAAGATATTTTAACATAAATGATAATGTTTTGAACAATAAATAATATTGGTAATCTTATTTTGAATAAATATTTACAAAAATATATACTTTGGAAGATCTATCGATAAAATGAATGAAAACCATTTTATCAATAAACATCTCTTAGACCATCCAATATCGTGCACTGAGCTGGATACATACCCTCATTTATATATATGAGTGAGAATATGTAATCAAATTATTTATTTTATTTTTGAAAATAAAATCTCTTTTTGACATCATCGATGGTATCATTATTTTGAAATAAATGATTTTTGAATTTGAATTGATTTTAAATGATTTAATAATTATTTTAATTATTAAATAAGCTCTTTTAATTATTATATAATGATAGAAATATTATTATTAAACTTTGTTTACAAATATCTATATATATTATATAAGAATGAAAATATGATCAGAAATCGAAATCGAAATCCGTAACGATTCAAAGTAATAAAGTTGTGCAACATTATAAATCATTAGAGATATACATATGCACACATACATATGTGTATATATATGAACACTTTCACATGCATATGAACACATATATACATACAAATATACTTATACATTTAAATATATATATATTACAAAATATCAAGATATTTTCATAAAAACTTAATACTTAAGTAAAACCAAAGTCAACATCTTACATATCAAAGTATAAGCACATGGGTACACACAATGGGGGGTTTCGGCCGAGCATGATGAGGTAGGAAGGGAGTGGGGTGGTGAGCAAATGGCGATGCATTTGTGTAGAAATATCATGATATTTACGTTCTCACTTTTGCCTATAAATAGTACCCATCTCTCTTCATTCCCTTCATTTCTTTATAAAAATTCCTAAGCTTCTTCACTTCTTATACTCCACTTTAATGGTCTCTTGCCTAAGAAAAGTTATGTCAAAACTTATGGCAAAAAGAAATTAAAATTGTATAGTAAGTGCATATTATCAAAACTCGTCAAAGTCAAAGCAAATCCACTCTTTCTCACCTCTACAACCCACAGCCACACCTTCCACCAACCAAGGCCGAGCCCACCTCCATTAGCAAGCATAGGTCGAGCCTTCCCAAAGGTTCAAGGATCAATTCCATAGGCTCCTGTGCGATCGTAGTAGAGCTATAGCCGATTTAAAGTTAGTCCAATCGAAAATCAAGTTAGAAAATATTATATATATATATATATTGTTGACGTAAAAAATGAGCATGAACACCCAATAGAATTTTGTCGAGATTAAACGATGAACAAAATTAAAAACAAAATAGAAAAAGTAAATGAACATATAGATTTTTATAGTGGTTCGGCAATCTTGGCCTATATCCACTTTATATTTTTATTGATCTTGCACTGGATTATGATTATAAGAATATGTGGATTAGCTAAGATCTATTAATACAAGAGTGAAGAATAAAAATGGCACAGCCTAGGCCGTAGAAAGAAGGATTCTCTTTATGCAGAATGGCCATTGTATTTATAGGAGAAGATGTGCATGGATTGGGCTGAAATTTTGCAAGAAGAGTCTCAAGATCCATAGAGGCCCACCATAACGATCGGTGGCCCTAAATCGATATTTTGGAATGATCGGCCAAAGTTTATCCAATCACTATTTTGGCCTCTAATTGATGTGCGATCGATAGTTAGGCTCTTTATGATGTAAGATACTTGCTCTCCAAATTTCATGCAATTCCGACGTACTGTTTGTGAGATATCGCATTTTCCGTGAAACTATGAATCGTTCTGACTGATTTTGTACGATCGTTATGGAATGATCGGTGTGTCTTTCCAATATTGGGAGTTTAGTCATGCGATTATTTTTTTGGGCTCCACTCTTCAATATATTAATGCTCTAAAAATTTCAAGTGCATTGGCTTTGTAGATTTTGAGATATTGATCGATCTTCGTCGATTTATGCTATTTTATGGATTGTTTTAGATCGATCGATATAAATTCTTCATTTGTCCATAACTCGAGCATATGAAGTCCAATTGACTTGAAATCTGAAACGTAGCCTCATGGGTCCTTTCTTGTCACTTCATATTGATTGCACCTTGATCGGGACCCAATCTGAATATGCTCGACCATTGTCCATAATCTTGTATATCATTGATTCTCAAGGTTGGCAACTACTCATTTTTAGCCAAATCTACGATATCATGGCCTTGCCAAAAGGCAAGAGTTTATACACACACACACATATACATATACATATATTGATGATGTGATATGATTGCTATGATTGTGTACTATGTTTGCTCATTAAGTTTGGATGTTGATTATATGTTTAATTTTGATGTTGAAATGATTCACGTTTAATACACGTCGAATATCTCAAAGGAAATCACTTTCCTTTAATAAATGAAATGGTGTATATAAGATTTTTAAAAATCTTTAAAATGGTTTAAAATGATTTCTAAATATTTTATAAACACTAAAATCTATATTGGTGAAGTTTTGACAAGTTATGAAAATTGAGATAAAAATAGGCGCGTCGTGTAACGGTAGTTCGCGATTTTGCCATGTAGAAAGTTAAATCCATTTAAACGATGGATTCGAGGTCGGAATTCTTTGTAATAAGAATTTTCAAAACTCTTATAATCATAGTTTTCAAACAAAAGAAAAGGATCAAGATTTTGTTTAGTAGATTTTGAAATATGAGTAAAATAAGTTTTCAAAATAGTCGTGGTTTGGCAGTTTGGAAACCAAAGCAATAAGTTCTTTAAAGGCGATATTTTTTGTTCTTTAAAAATATAGAATAAATTTTATAAATCTTTTAAAATGTTTTAAAATGAGATTTGAGTTATAAAAATGGATTTCTAAACGATCGAAAAGTTGTTTTGATCAAATAGGCCTTAAAAGCACTATTCACGGCACTTTTTGTAGCACTTTTAATAACCTTTGAAATATGGCTTTAAACTTAAGTATTTTTTACTAAATCTTTTATAAACGTTTTTAAATAAATAATTAACTATTTTAAAGATGAATTGAAAGTTTTATAATTTTTTTTAAAAGTTTAAATAAATGATTTAAATAAAAGCTGTTAGAATCAAGTAATTTAATTTTGGCTCTAAAAGCCAACGAGTACACTGGATTTTTCTATTCATGAGATCTGGATGTGAGGTGCTTAAACTAAGGGGATATTCAGAAGCAACAAATGCCCTGGCTCAGCTGGCCTTTTTCCCGAGCGAGGAATAGATAAGGTCGAAATGTCGGAAACGAGACAAGTATAAAAGAATTAATTTTTAAATTTAAACATCTTGGATTGTATAAAAATATTCCTACACTTGGTACTAAATTTCATGAAGGGAACTTGTACTATCCATGTGAATTTAAAAGGTGATTTCACCGTTATTTGACGGATAGTAAAGGTTGAATACGGAAATTGATGTTGAGTAGAATTAGTATAATTTCTATCGACCTATTTTAACTCAATAATGTTTTCCAATATGAATTATAAAAATAATTTGATATTCCCAAAGTTAAAGAGAGTTTTAATGATTCTGTATATACCGGAATTTTTTTAAAAGATATATATCTCTAGAAGATATTTTGATAAAAAGAAAGTAATTAATCAAGTAATAAGCACTATTTGCCTAACATCTTTTTTATCGATGATTGGTTCGAAGGAACCAGGGTCAGATTTTAGTGATTCTTATCCAAAAAATACTTCGAACCAATTTACATATTCGAAGTGAAGACATGTAATGATAATGAATGGAATAAAGGGTTGTTTGTCATCGACCCTCAAGGGAAATTTCCCATATCATATGTAGTAGTAGTATCTTCATTTGGTCTTCGATGCAAGGGATGCTTGCTACTAATCTTAGGAATGATTTCTGATAGGATGTGGTATGAGAGTTCCTTCGGGTTGTTTTGTTCCTGGACAGCTTGTATGGACGAATGTCTGACATTGCATTTCCAACATACACGTACATTGATTTTAACGAACGTACATCTGTTTGGTGGTGTAGGAAGTAACTCTCCTATACTTAACACTCTTCTCTGAGACGTACGAGCTCAGAGATTGTACATTTGTAGAAATCAATAGTGTGTGATGGAATTGGTAATGTGGCATTCAAAGTGGAATGTTCTGTGTGAAAGGTAATTGTTACCTCGGGCCTCATCCCCCAGAAATGGTTTAAACAGGGCATGCCTTATGGCTATATGGTTCGCAACCATTATGTTATAGTCATCGCCTTTCTAGATTACTCTATATATGTCAAATATGTTGTGTATGGATCCCAGATAGGTCAGTTACGACCGGGGTGATGTCATGTTCGGTTCTATCTGCCACTAAGTTAGGTCTGTGAGTAAACCAGTCTTGCCCGGTGCAGAGGTTTCAAAGTTGTTGATCCTTGGTACATCGCTCTTCAGATGTACTATACGAAAGGTAGTTCCTTACCTATCGTTGTATGGAATCCATTCTCTAATAAGTGCCTTTGGACATGATTATAGAACCAAGTATGCTAGAATTCAATAATGTAACAATTTCGGCTAAGATTGTGTATATTTACTTTAAAAGTGTTTTCAAAAGAAAATCATTAAAAATAATATCCCTAGTTTTTGCATAGAAAATGATTCTGTTATCATTAGGTTAAACCACATTCCATGTTTATGTGCGTCATGGTCTTATGAGATACCTTTTGTTTTCAAATATCTGTATTTTGAATTCACATAGCAGTCCCATGACTGACCCGGAGTTTATTTTCCTTTTTGCTCAAACTCTAGGTGCCATATTTTTTTGGGCAGCCAAGTATTTAGGTAGCATGGAATATTTTAGGAGAAGGTCGAATCATTTTGGATAGAGCATGAAGCTGGAGAATCCTATGTAGATAGTCATCTATTTATAATTCCACTGTATTTTGTATTAAGTATCTACCAGCACCTGTGAGGATAGGTAGTTATAACTATCCTAGTTGGATTAGTATTTACTAGTACTCTGATGGAGAAATTTGTAGTAATTGCATGTACTACTCATATGTATAATTAAATGTTGAATGCGATGTGAGATTCTATTTTGTTTTGTCTTCTACCTTTATTTTCTTTTATCCCATGATAATCATCCTCTTCGGCATTTGGATTTATGGTATGTGAATCTCGAGGATGTATTAGTGTCAATTTCTGAGGGTCGAGATGGTCACAACGACAGAAGATAAATGATGTTGAATTAACTTCTTTCTATGAAGATATGTATTTTACAGTACGTACATATGTTAAATTCACTATTTATGAAATCATACAAGATATGAATTAACATAAAACCCCTACATGTCCTAGGTCAAATAGTTGATGGGTTGTGTGAGTCGATAGGCTTCATGTAAAATTCATTCGTAAGGGACCTTGTGTAAACCACCCTACAGGAGTTGGGATCGACCAAAGATGGTTGACTAATTTATGTTATGAACATAAGCTTTGAAAACTCAAAGTTGAATCAATTTTATGTAAGTATTGGATACAATTCGAACACTTAAAGTGGAAGCTGGTTATATAAGATGAAAATAAATTAATTGAGCCCGAAATAGATATAACTCTTTAGAATGTATAATATGAATTCTCTCATATTAAAGAGAACCTACGAGTTCATATCAATGTCAAGAAAAGGTATTGTTAGTAGTGACAATTTTCTAGGTCTCCAATAAGCCAAAAAGAGTATAGACTCTAACATATAACATTATGCTTAAATCCAGAATAGATTCCAAATACATTATCAAGATGCAATTTTGATAGTTGTATCCGCAGGGATATGATGCAATGGTCATGTTTGTGTCTTTGAAATTAAAACCGATGCAGTTAGAATATAGTAAACAACATTAATGAGAATAACATTGTAAATTTATATTGTTGAAATTAGTGTAATTGATTCATTAGTTAATGTACTCAAGTTAACAGGTTCTACTTGTAAAATTATTGTCCAGTATGACTTTGAATTTTGGTACATCTTGGTTGGAATAGAAATTCTAAGTAATGATTTAGAATATGCTATTTTCACATAATGACCAAAATGTCACGATATCAGTGAGAGCAATGATTGAGTTTTGCTAGTGTTGGATAAGATCTAAGAACTGATATAATAGTCTCGTTCGACAATCATTAGAGCTGGGCAAATATTTTGACAAAGTAATCAAATGGTTTGATTTTTAGTCAAAATGTAGAGGAAATGTGTGTTTGTAAGAAAGAATATTAAGGGTACAAAGATATTTCTAAACTACAAGTAAGACATGTAAAATCCCCTATTTGGAGGCCCAAAACTAAATGCTATAGATGCTACAGCCATCCATAGTTATTAATTCTCGGTGACCAAATGCGTCAATGTTAGATACCTTGATATACCAGAAGCACATGAATATGAAAAAATAAAACTCAATTTAAAAGAAATTTCTCATTTCATTACAAATAGGATTTTTGATTCACTACATAACCCCATACATAGGCCACGTTTGGGAAATATAGTTATTATAAATTACGCCAAGGGAGACATATGGAGATGCCCCTTGGTTGATTAGAGTTTAAATATAGGCAATTAAACAACTTTGTCATTTTCATCTAATTACACAACGGATCAAACAGAAAGAACTCTTAATAGCTAGCTTGCCCCCTGCATGTCTCCATAAGCTTATTCGTCTAAAGGGAGAACCTAAAAACCTTAACTCTCAAACTACTTAAAACTAATTGGGCACCCGAGAGTTTAAGGGGAAAACATAAACTTCGAGTTAGACAAAAATCCTGGTGTGAAAAATAACCAACCATCTCGAACCATATAGAAATCTAGTGAGACCACGCCACTTAGCGGAACGGGTTTTCCACTCACTGGAATCTTAACCCAATTTATAATAACCATATATTGTGCACCTGCATCCATAATGGTTAAGACATAACATAATAAAATGTATCATGATGATATGCAAACATTCAATATGCTCTGGATTTTCCATCCCCATCCACCCGACTATATGTCTCATGTTATAGTTTCTAGGGTCACTATTAACCTATTAGTTTTCATGGGCTAATTAATAACCAGTTCCAAGTTTACGGACTATCTATCTAATTTTATAGTTTTTATGGGATCACTAAGAACCTATTGGTGTCTACCAATAACATCATTCAACCATAGTTTTCATGGGGTCGCTATGAACCTATTGGATTCTCCAATAACATATCTCTTGTTATAGTTTTCATAGGTTAAGTATGAACCTATTGATCTCTATCAAAATCATTATCCAATCATAGTTTTCATGGGATCACTATGAACCTATTGGTCTCTTTCAATAACTTATTCCAGACATAGTTTTAATGGGATCACTAAGAACCATTTGGCCCCTAACAATTTCCATATAGTTATCATGGGCTTACAAAGAACCTATCTAAACCAATAATATTTTGATCAGTCTTGGGCATTCTATATTATGGTATGTCTGACCTCCTGGATGCAATTCTATTCACATAGGAGTTAATTCAATGTACATTCACTACTGGGTCAACCTATCCTGTTATTCTGCCCTTAACATCCCAAAATGCAGTTATGGGTTAAAAATAAAGTTAATATGATTACACAAGCATACATGATAACTGATCAAATAACACAACAACATAAACATCCATTGTTTAATTCCCTGAAATCATTTTCAAATGAAATTTGGTTAATACCCTTAACCCATTTTTTCTAGCAAGAAAAGCTTCCTCTAAAAGTCCAAGGTTAAATGCCATTTCGAAACTCTTTTATATTGTCATGTGTTTACTTTTAAAAAACGAGTTAGGGTTCTTTACTGACGCTTTCGTCTATATCCTTTGTATCATTACTTAAAACCTTATACAATCTCTTTCAAAACCATTCAGCATACCTTTCGAAACACTTAAAAACAAACCTTTAGAAACACTTAAAAACACTTCTTTCAAATCACTTAAAAACATACCTTTCGAAGCATTGGGTTTAAGTAAAAAGTTATGAAAGCATGGCTTCAAAACCAATTAAAAGTGTTTCTTTTGAAACCATAGTTTGAAAACAAAATAGACTACAAAGTATATAAAAGGGGACACATTCGAAAGCATCCCTTTGAAAGACCCGTGGTGATGGCAATATGCTTCCGCATGTGTACTTAGGTTTAAATAAGCGGCTTCAATCATGTCGAAAGGTATGGAAGCGGCACCCACCCTTTCGCATGTATAAGTTAAAAGAAAAGTGGCTTTAATGATTGCGGAACAATATCGATTCGAAAACCTACCTTCCACACTCATTGGCCTAGGGGTTATAAAAGCAGCTTCTAACTAAGATAGAAGCATATATAAGTGCGGCAACATGGGTATCGAAGGGGTTCAAAAGCGGCAACCCTTTCAAAAGCTTACTTTTAGAACAAGGGCGGGCCAATGGGTTCGAAAGCAAGTAAAAGCGGCTTCGACCCTTTCGCAAGCATTGCTTCAACACCATTCTTTCATTTTGCCTTTCTCTAATACACTACGTACCAAATGCTTAACACCACGTGCATTGGTTTCGAATGGATGCGAAAGGTTATAAATGGGAGTATGGTGACGGAAGCAAGCAAATGAAAGTGGCATAGTTGTAATTCGACACAAAACTGATTTGATGCCTTTTAAAGTAATTTCTTTTTACCCAACCCCTTATTTTGTCAATTTTATATTGGATAACAAAATCTTTATAAAAAAATTTCAAAATTTGATGCTGCATGTAATCCCCAATGCTTCAATATTTAATTAAAATTATTAACTAACTACTTGTAGTTAATTAGTCATTAAATACTAATCTTTCTAATTAAATCCAAAACTCACCCAAATCTCTTGATATAAATCTTAGAAATTCACATAAATTCCAAAATGATAATATTTTTATTATATAAAGTTTTTAGCCCAAAAGTAATTAATTAATTCCTCAAATTAATTAAAACTCGAAATATACCTTTCTTTCACTCAAAAATTCATAATAAATTAACCATGGCTTGGAATATTATGAAAATTAAAACCCATCTCCAAAATAATGTTTTTCATAACATATTCAAAAATCATGACTTTGGAAATCATTTACATAATTTTAGCCTTAAATCGAACTAGATTATTCCACAAAATCCTTGTTTAAAATTTTAACATGGCATTTAAATCAAAACATATCATCATTAATCCAATCATACGGTTTAAACCTCAAACCCAAAATTTAAACATTCAATATGATTTATATGAGATGGTTTATTGACCTTGTTTGGATAAGGAACTTGAGATTTGTTCTTCACTTTAATCTTCCAAGCTTTAATCTTAGCCTCTAATTGATTTTTGAGCTCCTCTTCACCTAGGGTTATGTCCGGCCTTGTTTTTCCTTTTGTTTACATTTTTTATGAAAATGTGAATGAGAATGAGGTAAGGGGTTTAGGGGTTATGGTATATGCTATTCCCATATTGCCTTACCTTATTCTCTTAAGTATTTAACTTATAAACCATTCTTATAGATTCATTTAGTTAAGACACGACCTTAATTAGTTTCAAATCTCAATTCCTTTATCACTCTAGTCTCTATATTATTCTACTTAATTTATCTAATTAAATCTCTTGAATAATGCTAATTGAAATTAGGAGTGTTACAAGACAACATACTATTGATTGTTAACAATGTACTCATGTTAAAATCAGTTTCATTTTGGATGTCGATGTAGGGTTTGAAAATGACATCTTTCATGATTAATACGAAAGGATGTTAGGATTATCCCAAGAGATATATGTATACACCATGTTAAAACGTTTAATATGAAGCGTTTGAGATGGATTCTTTATGCATCGGCAATAAAAAATTATGATATATGCTATGATTTAAAATATCGTATTTCTTTTATGTATTTGATGCATTGAGCAAATACTAGAGAAAGGTATTCTCAAGTTTTTTAATATCATTAAATTGTAGTTAAAGGTATTCTCAAGTTTACGAAATACTAGAGAATTATTTATGGAAATCACAAACTCTTTATGGGGGAGCGTTCGGACTCAAACTTCATAAGTGATATCGAATATGGTGTGTCAATCCTAAATTCACACTCAACCTTAATTAAGGAGCTTTGAATTGGAAATGTTTCAAATGGGCAATGGTGGCTGATTTAACCAAAAGTACATCGCCTTGAATAACGATGCAATGAAAATGGTATAAATATAATTGCATAAATTTATAACTGAGCAATGGATGATTCTAAATGTTGAGAATCCAATGACTTTGTTTTTTGAAAACAATCTTGCAATAAATATGGTGAAAGAGCCTTAGGCTTACAAGATGTCTAGACACATGCTTCAAAAGTTCAACATGGTAAAGGTAGTTTATCAACGACGGAGATGTTGCTGACATAGTAGATAGTAATACAATATAGCAAATCTATTTACTAAGGACTGGCTGACTAGTTATGAACTAATTAAAAGAATGCGATTAAGATTTCATAATTTACCCCAAGTGCAAGTGGGAGATTGAAGTAGTTAGTGGTAAGCCCTATGGGCAATTATACATATATCTAACTGTGTACTCAATTTTGTTCATAATAAAGGTGTTTGATTTTTTTATATACTTTCTTACATTTGATATAATTAATTAAGTAATTAATTTAAAGTATATGTAACATCCCTAATTTTGATGGCATTATTCAGAAGATTTAATTAGATAAATTAAATAGAATAATGATGATAAGGAGATTGAGATTTGATTAAATTAATATATGGTCGTGCTTATTAATTGAATAAATGGGCTTTAATTTGGTTTAAGGGCTAATTTAGTTACACATGGGCATATTAGTATAATAGCCTACTTATTATTTTACACAGCTATTATTTCTCCTTTATATCTATTCACGTTTCATTTTTCTCACGGTCACAAAATCTAAAACCCAAATCAAAGTTGGCCATTACCAAAGAGGAAAATAATGAATTTTTAATCTAAACCCAAAGATCAAGCTAGGAAAGATTAATCAGCAACAAATCTCAAGTTCCTTATCAAATCTAAGGTGAATATTAATTTATTCCATCTCTGGTTTATATAATCCTACGATTTCTGATTTATGTTTTATTTCATTTCTATGAAATTTTGGATGATGATATGCTTAAATTATGAATTGTTTGGTTTAAGCAATTACCATATATATATATATATATATATAATTCGTATGGTTTTAAGGGTAAAACCATGAGATATTGATTTTGAAATGCCATGGAAAAATTTTATGTTACGTAAAACATAATTTTGGAGATGGGTTTTAATTTTCAAAATTTTCCAAGTTATGGAAATTTATTATGAATTTTTGATGGAAAATATGATACGATTGGGTTAAATATTTATTTTGTGAATTTCAGGAAGAAATTGGGTTTAAAATTTTAATTGTTTGATTACATGATTAATTCGAATTTCTGTGATTTTTGGGGATTTTTTCCAATTGATTTACTAGGGGAAATAAATTATTTTGAAAGAGGGGCTCTTCTACAAATGTCAGATTTAGGTTATTTGAAAAGGTTTTAACATTTAAATCCTTTAATTAAGGATCTGAATAAATGCAGCAGTTTAAGAAGTAAAGTAATTGAAAAGTTTTATGGCAGCCAATCAGTGTTTTCCAAACAGGCAAGTTGTTAAAAAAAGAAATTACTTAAAGTTGCTATGATTCAGCCTTTAAATAAAAAAAAGGTGTTTCGCTTCTAATGGAAGATACCTTCCAACACCTTTGATTCCACCCCATTATAGTCGAAACCATCAAAATCAAAACCTTCATAAGCGAAATCAACACACATGGTATCTCTTGGAAGGTACGTAGTGGATTGGAAGATGGGCAGAAGCTTTGGTGTCGAAGGGTAAGCCTCTGATGGGGTCGAAGCCCTACTTTGTTTTATAAGTTAAGTTAAGTTAAAATCCTTGCCCTGTTTTGCTCAAAGCTTTCGACTTAGTCGAAACTTATGGTTTTCAAAAGGGTGTATGTTTAGCTTTCAAAGAAGGTTGCCATGATATACTGAAAGCACTAATTCTCGAAGGAGATCGTTTTCTTTTAAATAAAAGCTTTCGAAAGAGGTTGATTTCGACCCAGTCAAAGCCTAGCCGCTACTATACCTTTCGACCATGTTGCCCAATAATGCTTTTGAAGGGGTTGCTCTTGTTTTGCCTTAAACCAAGCCTTTTTTCCTTATTATTTTCGAAAGGGGTTGCTCATGTTTAGCTTTCGAAGGAGATGGAGTCAAAAGGGGGTTTCGACCCAGACCTTAGAAGTTTTGATTTTTAAAGTATTTTGCTTTCGAACTAGAGGCTCTGATACCATCAACTTTTCCCTAATTCTTGTTTTTGTTGGTTTTAAAAGAGATACTTTCGTATACACCATCTTGACCCAAATGAGGTTTTTAAAGATTTAAACCCAATGTTTTCGAAAGGCGTACTTTCATTTGTTTTGAAACTTTATGTTTTATAAAGATGATTTGATACCATCAAAAGGTATAATAGGTTTCGAAAGAGAATGTTTTCTAATGGCTTCGAAAGGTATGTATATAATGTTTTGAAAAGAAGTCTTTGCTTTCGAAGGAGGCTATCCAGAGGTTTCGAAAGAGATGTTTTTATGGTTTCAAAACATAAACCCAATCTCAATTTATAGTAATAACCATGGCATAAATAAAGATTTTGAAATGTTATTCGCATTGTTATTAACCCATAACTGTATTTTGGGGAAAAGGGCAGAATAATCAGTTAGGTTGACCTAGTAGTGAATATAGCTTAACAGATGTTAAAAGTTTTATTAAAGATATTGGCAGGGGCCAATAGGTTTGCAGTAAGACCATGAAAACTGTATGATATTGGTAGGGGCCAATAGGTTCATAGTCAGCCCATGAAAACTATGATTTGATACTGGCAGGGGCCAGTAGGTTTGTAGTTAGCCAATGAAAACTATATCCAGATTAAGATATTGGCGGTCAGCCAATAGGTTCCTAGTTAGCCCATGAAAACTAGGATAAGGAATAAGATATTGGAGTTACCAATAGGTTCTTAGTGATCCCATGAAAACTAAGTAATTGGACAGATAGTCCTTAACATTTAACAGGTTAATAGTAACCCTAGAAACTATAATTGAGATAGATAGTCAGAATGAATGGGGATGGGTAATCCTGAATTGATTTAATTGTTTTGCATATCATCATAATGTTTTGAAATACTATGTTTTAAACATTATGGATGCAGGAGCACAGTATATGGTTTTGTAAATGTTTTAGGATACTAGTGGGGGGGAAACCCATTCCCCAAAGCGGTGTGGTCTCGCTAGATATCTAATGGTTTGATATGGTAGATTATTATTCATACCAGGCTTTTTGTCTGACTCGAATTTTTTGTTTTTCCCTTAAACTCTCGGGTACTCAACTGATTTTGAGTAGATTGAGAGTTAAGGTTTCTAGATGTTCCTTTAGACGAATAAAGCTTCTAAGGACGTGCAGGAGGCAATATTGTTATTAGAGTTTTTTATATCCGTTGTATATTTTTTTGTAAAGATAATTGTTTTCTTGCCTATCTATATACTCTGATCTACCAAGGGGGCATCATCATATGTCACTCTTGGTGTATTTTATAATAATTATATGTTATCTAAATGTGGTCAGCGAATTAGGATTGTGTAATCAATTTGGAATATTTTGAAATAGAATGTGGAATTTGTTTTGTTGTTTAAATTTTTCCATATCCTTGTATTTCTGTGTATCAATGTATCTATATCGTCGTGTTTGGTCATCGAGGATTCATAACTATGGATGACTGTAGCATCCGTAGCCGTTAGTTTTGGGCCTCCAAGCAAGGGGACGTTACAAGTTGGTATCAGAGCATAGATTTATGAAACTTGAAATGAAACTTTAACCTAAAATATTTTTCCAAAAATAATCCAATGAATCAGATAATAAGATTGGGGTTTGGGTTAACGTTATAGTGACGTACTTGTATTTGCTATATATAGTAATATATATAAGTAGGTATCCCCCGCTCTCTTAGACCATTCTTTTGTATCTTACTAAGGCTCGTATGCAGATTTATGAGAAAGTTGATATTGAAGCAGGAAACGGAAGAGGAAATCTCGGTGGAGGAAGCACCACAACTAATGGGAATGCTCGACCCACTACCATGAGAAAACTGGGTCGACCCGCTGATGCTAGTAACCAAAATGCAGAAGCCAATGTAGGTGCCGGAAATCCACCAGTAGATATAGGGGCGATGTATCAGTTCTTAGCCGGTTTGATGTAAGCTGGAGCTGCTGTTGGAAATGGAGGAGGAGCTAATCATGTGGCTCCAGTTAGGAATATTGCTTTGCTGAGTAGAGATTACACCAGTTTAGGTGGGAAGCCATTCTTGGGAACGGAGGGTGCCGAGAAGTTTAGAATTGGATGTTGCATTGTGAGCGTATATTTACCAATTTGGGTCTGGTTGATGGAGAAAAGAGGAGATTGGCCTCTAGATAGTTGCAGGAGTCAGCACTGCATTGGTGGAATGGTGTCACCACCAGAGTGTTGGAAGAGCAGTTAACTTGGAATGATTTTAAGGTGAGATTTGAGCAGAAGTTTGTGTCTGAGTTTGCTAGGTCTGAGCTGATAAGGAAGTTTACGGATTTAGTTCAAGGAGAGATGTCAGTAGTGGAGTATGCTACTAAGTTTGAAGAGCTGTTTAGATATAGATATGTTATTATAGATACTGACATCAAAAGGAATGACAAGTTCATTCGGGGACTAAGACCTGAGCTTGCTAGGATGACCATGACACATGTCCATTATCCTTGCAATATAGTGGTGGAGATGGCTATTCACTATGAGGAATTTCTTGCTAATTTAGTTAAAGAGAAGTCAGTGGAGACCCAGGTTCTCAAGGGAAGAAGAGGAAGTTCTTTAAAAAGAAGGGAGCCTAAAGGGAAGACACAGCTAAGAAGCCAAAGGCTGAAGTAGTTTTGCTATAACTGTGACAAGAGGGATCACTTTGCTAATGAATGCCGATTAGGAAATGGGAAGAAAGCTGTAGTTAAGAAGAATGTGAAATGCTTAAACTGTGATCAGGTTGGGCATTATAAGAATTAGTGTCCAGAGCCAGTTAAAGAGGACAAAGGAAAAGTTTTTGCTATAGGACCAGCTAGGCCTACTGCAGCAGATAAGGGAAAGACTGTGATGGAAGGTATGCTTTTGATTCAGAGTATTTCAATTTGAGTACTTTTTGATACCGGTGCATCACATTCATTTATATCTCAGTGTTTGGTTGATAAATTATGTCTAGAACCCACCAACCTTGTTACTTCCTTAAGGGTTGCGAATCCAATAGGAGGGTATGCAACTCTAGGGTTAAGATGTGACCAGTTAGAACTAGATTTGTTAGGTCATAAGTTTGCATGCAGTTTGCATGTTATTGATTTCGTAGATTTTGGGATCATTTTGAGTATGGATTGGTTGACTAGGTATGAGGCTAGAATATTTTGCCAGGATAAAGAAATATCACTGAGACACCCTGATAGTCATAACCGAGTGATATTCTCAGTAGATAATACTGAACGGAGCGTTAGTGCTATATTCAATGCTATGGAGGTAGGAACTAAGTTAAGTCAGGTTCAAGTAGCAAGAGAATTTGCAGATGTTTTTGAGCCAGTCGCTGGACTGCCCCCGAAAAGAGCTGTTGAGTTTAGAATAGATCTTGTACCGGGGGCTGAACCTATAAGTAGACCACCTAGCAGGATGACACCAATTGAGATGAAGGAATTGAAGGTGCAGCTAGTGGATCTAGAAGGAAGGAATTTTATTAGACCAAGCAGTTCGCCTTGGGGAGTGGCCGCGGTATTGGTGAAGAAACCAGATGGGTCGTTAAGGATGTGTATTGACTATCATAAGTTAAACGAAAGGACACATAAGAATAAGTATCCTTTGCCAAGAATTGATGATCTATTTGATCAGTTGAGTGGAGCCAGAGTGTTTTCCCAGTTGGATTTGGCGATAGGATTCCATCAGTTAAGAGTGGTGGAGGGTAGTATTCCTTTGACAGCATTTCGGACTAGATATGGTTCGTATGAGTGGATGGTAATGCCATTTTGATTGAAGAATGCACCCGCTTTCTTCGTAGATTTGATGAACCGAGTTTTCCTGGATAGGTTTGTACTAGTATTTATAGATGACATTCTAGTATACTTTAAGGATGAGAGAGAGCATGAAGTTCATCTTAGAGTGGCACTTGAGATGCTGAGGCAGAATCATCTAAAGGCGAAGTTTACCAAGTGTCATTACTGGAAGAAAGAGGTAAAGTTTCTTGGTCACATGGTTTCTGAGAAAGGATTGTCAGTCGATCTAGATAAGATCGAAGCTGTAAATAATTGGAAGAGACCAGAGACGGTGATTGAGATCAGTAGTTTTCTTGGACTTGTTGGCTACTACGGAGATTCATTAAGGATTTCTCGTGGATAGCAGCACCTTTAACTAAGCTAATCGGGAAGGATGTGAGATTTGTTTGGTTCGACAAATGTGAGGAGGCATTCCTTAAGTTAAAGCATTTGTTGACTAATGCACCAGTGTTAGTAGTTCCAGACGGAAACCAAGGTTTGGTGGTGTATACGGATGCATGTGGAACTGGATTAGGAGCGGTGTTGATGCAGAGTGGTAAAGTCATTACCTACACATCTAGGCAGCTTAGACCACACGAGATTAGATATCCTACTCATGATTTGGAGTTGGAAGCTGTGATATTCGCATTGAAGATTTGGAGACATTATCTCTTAGGTGAGAGATTTGAGTTATATACCGATCATAAGTCTTTACGGTATTTATTCTCTCAGAAGGAGATAATTATGGGACTATAGAGGTGGCTGGAGTTTTTGGCTGCTTATGATTTTGGTATAGAGTATACACCAGGGTAGGGTAATAAGGTGGCTGATGCCCTTAGCAAGAAATATCAGAATGTGGTGTTAGCTATGTTGGTAGAGTGGAAAGATTTAGAAGATTTATTCAGTTGTGATGTGTAGTTAAGATCGACTGTTGGTTCTAGCCAGAGTACCGCCAGGTTGTCTTGTTTAGAAGTTAGACCAGTATTGATTGAGAATATTGCTTCTAAACAGAAGGAGGATCTGGTATTAGCTGAGAGGATCAGAAATTTTGGGGTTGGAACAGAGATCGATGATTTAAATGATTTTAGCCTTGACCAGAGAGGATGGCTAAGAAAGAAGGGACGGTTGTGTGTTCTGAATATGGAGGACTTAAGGACAGAAGTTCTTAGAGAATGTCATCGATCCAAGTTTACGATTCATCCTAGAGGAATCAATATGTATCAAGATATGAAGAGGAGCTTCTATTGGGAAGGCATGAAGAGGGATGTTGGCTTGTGGGTTAGGTAGTGTGCAAACTGTCAACTAGTAAAAGCTGAACTTCAGAAGCTCAGTGGATTGCTTCAACCATTAGAGATTTTAGTTTGGAAATGGGATTCGATATCTATGGGTTTTATAGACGGGTTGCCAAGGTCAACAGAGGTAATGAAAGTATATGGGTTATAGTCGATAGATTGACCAAAAGTGCCCATTTCATTCCAATTAAGTCAACCAGAACGACACCTATTTTAGCAAAGTTGTTCTTGTAGAACATAGTTAGACTGCATGGAGTTCCTAATAGTATAGTCGATGACAAAGATGCATTGTTCACTAGTGAATTCTGGAAGAGTCTACAGGAAGTGATGGGTACTAAGCTTAATATGAGTACTGCATGTCACCCTCAGATAGATAGGCAGACGGAGAGAGTCAATAAGGTACTCGAAGATTTATTGAGAGCTTTTATATTAGACTTTGGTGGATCTTGGGAGGATCACCTACACTTGGTTGAGTTTTCCTATAATAATAGTTATCAGACTAGTATAGGAATGGCGCCGTTTGAAGCTTTGTATGGGAAACCATGCAAATCACCAGCATGTTGGTATTGTGATGTCCAGATTTGGTTAGAGAGGCATCAGAGAAAATTGATTTAATCTAGGGAAGGAAGCTTAGTTCAGACAGAAGAGTTTTGTAGATAAGAGGCGTAAGGACTTAGAATTCTCAGTTGGAGATAAGGTTTTCATTAAGGTATCACCTATGAAGGGTGTGGTACGATTTGGAAAGTCGGGGAAGTTAGCCCCAAGATATGTAAGTCCATTCCAGATTATAAAGAGGATTGGAAAGCTTGCATACATAATAGAGTTGCGGAGCAATTTGGCAGGTGTCCATAATGTATTTCATGTATCTCAGCTTCGCAAGTATGTGCATGATCTAGAGACTACTATTCCTTCGACAGGGTTGAATGACCTAGTGGTAGAACCTAATTTGACTTTTGTTAGACAACCAGTTCACGTTGTAGCTAGAGACGAGAAAAGATTAAGGAACAAGACAGTCAAGTTGGTGAAGGTTCAGTAGAGCGGCAACGAGGACTGTACTTGGGAGACAGAGGATAAGGTTAGAGATACTTATCCTGACTTGCTTTAAGGGTATGTCTATATTAAATTTATATAGATAGTTGCAAGTCAGTTAGAGTAGTTCGGTTGTTAAGAGTTGTTATAGATGATTGCTTTGTTTAGTACTTAGTCCTCACTGAATTTCGAGGACGAAATTCTTTAGGGGGGAAGCCTGTAACATCCCTAATTTTGATGGCATTATTAAGAATATCTAGTTAGATAGATTAAATAGAATAATGATGATAATGAGATTGATATTTGATTAAATTAACATATGGTTGTGCTTACTAATTGAATAAATGGGCTTTAAGGTTTAAGGGCTAATTTAGTTACACATGGGCATATTAGTAAAATAGCCTCCTTATTATTTTACACGGCTATTATTTCTCCTCTATGTCCATTCACGTTTCACTTTTCCCACGGTTACAAAATCTAAAACCTAAATCAAAGACGACCATTACCAAAGAGGAAAAGAAGGAATTTTTAATCTAAAGCGAAAGATCAAGCTAGGAAGGATTAATCGGTAACAAACCTCAAGTTCCATATCAAATCTAAGGTGAATAATAATTTATTCCATCTCTTTTTGATTTTATAATCCTATGATCGGATATATGTTTTATTTCATTTCTATGAAATTTTAGATTTTAGATGATGATATGCTTAAAGTATGAATTGTTTGATTTAAACAATTACCTTATATATATAATTCGTATGGTTTTAAGGGTGAAACCGTGAGACGTTGATTTTGAAATGCCATGGAATTTTTTTATGTTAAGTAAAACATAATTTTGGAGATGTGTTTTAATTTTCAGAATTTTCCAAGCTATGGAAATTTTATTATGAATTTTTGATGGAAAATATGATACGATTGGGTTAAATATTTATTATGTGAATTTCGGGAGAAAATGGGTCTAAAATTTTAATATGTTTGACTACATGATTAATTCGAATTTCTGTGATTTTTGGGGATTTCCCAACTGATTTACTAGGGAAAATAAATTATTTTGAAAGAGGGGCTTTTCTGCAAATGTCGGATTTTGGTTATTCGGAAAGGTTTTAATGTTTAAATCCTTTAATTAAGGATCTGAATAAATGCGGAAGTTTCAGAAGTAAAGTAATTGAAAAGTTTTATGGCAGCCAATCGGTGTTTTCCAAACAGGCAAGTTGATAAAAAAAGAAATTACTTAAAGTTGCTATGATTCAACCTTTAAATCAGAAAAGGTGTTTCGCCTTTAATGGAAGATACCTTCCGACACCTTTGGTTCCGCCCCATTATAGTCGAAACCATCAAAGTCGAAACATTCATAAGCGAAACCAATACACATGGTATCTCCTGGAAGGTACGTAGTAGATTGGAAGATGGGCGGAAGCTTTGGTGTCGAAGGGTAAGCCTCCGATGTGGTCGAAACCTTACTTTGTTTTATAAGTTAAGTTAAGTTAAAGTCCTTACCCTGTTTTGCTTAAAGCTTTCGACCTAGTCGAAACTTATGGTTTTCGAAAGGGTGTATGTTTAGCTTTCAAAGAAGGTTGCCATGATAGACGAAAGCACTAATTTCCGAAGGAGATCGTTTTCTTTTAAATAAAAGCTTTCGAAAGGGGTTGGTTTCGACTAAGTCGAAGCCTAGCCGCTACTCTACCTTTCGACCATGTTGCCTAATAATGCTTTCGAAGGGGTTGCTCTTGTTTTACCTTAAACCAAGCATTTTTCCTTATTTTTTTCGAAAGGGGTTAAGCTTTCGAAGGAGATGGAGTCAAAAGGGGGTTTCGACCCAGACCTTCGAAGTTTAGATTCTTAAAGTCTTTTGCTTTCAAACTAGATGGCTTCGACAGCATCAATCTTTCCCCAATTCTTGTTTTTGTTAGTTTCGAAAGAGATACTTTCGTATACAACCATCTTGACCCAAATTAGGTTCTTAAAGATTTAAACCTAATGTTTTCGAAAGAGGTACTTTCATTTGTTTCGAAGCTTTATGTTTTATAAAGATGATTTGATACCATCGAAAGGTATAATAGGTTTCGAAAGAGAATGTTTTCTAATGGCTTCGAAAGGTATGTATATAATGTTTTGAAAAGAAGTCTTTGCTTTCGAAGGAGGCTATCCAGAGGTTTCGAAAGAGATGTTTTTATGGTTAAAAAACATAAACCCAATCTCAATTTAAAGTAATAACCATGGCATAAATAAAGATTTCGAAATGTTATTCACATTGTTATTAACCCATAACTGTATTTTGGGAAAAGGGCAGAATAACCAGTTAGGTTGACCCGGTAGTGAATATAACTTAACGGATGTTAAAAATTTAACCAAAGATATTGGCAGGGGCCAATAGGTTTGCAGTAAGCCCATGAAAACTGTATGATATTGGCAGAGGCCAATAGGTTCATAGTCGGCCCATGAAAACTTTGATTTGATGCTGGTAGGGGCCAGTAGGTTTGTAGTTAGCCCATGAATACTATATTCGGATTAAGATATTGGCAGTCAGCCAATAGGTTCCTAGTCAGTCCATGAAAACTAGGATAAGAAATAAGATATTCGAGTTACCAATTGGTTCTTGGTGATCCTATGAAAACTAAGTAATTGGACAGATAGTCCTTAACATTTAACAGGTTAATAGTAGCCCTAGAAACTATGGTTGAGACAGATAGCTAGAATGAATGGGGATGGGTAATCCTGAATTGATTTAATTGTTTTGCATATCATCATAATGTTTTGAAAAAATTCTATGTTTAACCATTATGGATGCAGGAGCACAATATATGGTTTTGTAAATGTTTTAGGACATTAGTGAGTGAAAAACCCGTTCCGCTAAGCGTCGTGGTCTCACTAGAAATCTAATGGTTTGAGATTGTAGATTATTATTCATACCAGGCTTTTTGTCTGACTCGAAGTTTTTGTTTTCTCCTTAAACTCTCGGGTACTCAATTGATTTTGAGTAGATTGAGAGTTAAGGTTTCCAGGTGTTCCTTTAGACGAATAAAGCTTCCGAGGACGTGCAGGAGGCAATATTGTTATTAAAGTTCTTTTATTTCCACTGTGTGTTTGTTTGTAAAGGAAAATTGTTTTCTTGCCTATCGATATACTCTGATCTACCAAGGGGGCATCATCATATGTCGCTCTTGGCGTGTTTTGTAATAATTATATGTTATCTGAACATGGTTTGCGAATTGGAATCGTGTAATCAATTTGGAATATTTTGAAATAGAATGTGGAATTTGTTTTGTTTTTTAAAATTTTCCATATTCTTGTGTTTCTGTGTATCAATGTATCTAATATCGCCGTGTTAGGTCGCCGAAGATTAATAACTGTTTGTACAAAAATTGGGCACAACATTCTTCGGTTGTGTTTGAAGAGATCAAAGTGAAGAATATAAATGGAAAATGAGGTAGATCTAACAAACACACCAAAAACAAACAAATAGAAGTATGAAAACACAGAGATTTTGAGTGGTTCGGCGTATGGCCTACGTCCACTATGGAATGATTGATGTATATTGATTATAACTCACTGGTTACAACAGATTTACAACTGTACAATCGAAGTACAATAGTAATTTTGGCAAAGTATCAGCATAGAGAGGCAAAAAAGTCCATTTTATGTAGGTCCAGGGTCACTATTTATAGGCATAGGCAGCAAATATCTCGCTCATATCTCGGAGGACTTCTTCTCTCACGTGGGTGGGCCCACGGGATCGAGTTCAGATGATATCGACTCGATATCAGAGCGATACGAACGGAATTTGTATCGATCAAGAATTGATCCTTTTTGGCTGAAATTGATCTGGTACATTCTTGACGTTGTAGGCAAGCTCCTGTGAAAATTTGGTGGCATTTGGACTTGTAGATCTCGAGTTATGATCGATGCAAGTTTGGATTTGTATGACATTGTCGTCTTCGTATCGATACTATTTCGTATCGGTCATGCGTGGCTCTGTTCATATCGATGCTTGCATGCTACTTCGTATCGATGGTTGGAGGCCGCCTTCGTATCGATGCTTCATGTTGCTTTCTTCGTATCGATCAGTGGTTGTTGCTCTTTGTATCGATGGTGGGAGATTGATACGAGATGGATGGAGGGAGACCGATACGAAATGGACATCTATTGATGGATACGAAGTATTGTTAACATGATGGATACAAAGTAGCTTCATTTTGATGGATACGAAGGAAGTTAGCGGGCGATGGATACGAACTGAATCTCTCTTAGGGAATGGATACGAAATTGGATGGATACGAATAGAGTTGGTTTTCTCAACCTTGATCGATCAATATCTTGAGCATACGAACTCCGATTGACTTGAAATTTGGAATATTGGCTTTCATAGCTTTGCTTGTCATGTCATGTCAATTGTAGCTCGATCCGGACTCGAACAAAATTCGCCAGTATCCATAGTGAACCTGTGTATAACCGATCTTCAGGACGGACTGTCTTTGGTTTCCAGCTAATTCCTTGGTGTCACGGCCTTGCCAAAAGGTGGGATAACAATAACTATGGATGTCTGCAGCATTCGTAGCTGTTAGTTTTGGGCCTCCAAGCAGGGGGACGTTACGGTATATTAATAAAAAAATCCTTAAATAAAATGTTATGTGGTTGTAGTTATAAATAATTGTAATCGTGAGTATTAATCACAAAATGAATAATATTTGTTTTAAATATCCTGGTCGAGATGTTTCGAGAAAGGATGTGGATACATCCATCGAGATCCGAGTATGTAATGCTCTCTTAATGTTGGGTAATGCATTACTCTTGGCTATTGGGGGCATCAAGTGGTTACATACTCGTGGTTATTGGATAAGAATGGAACGACTCATTTGAGAGTTTCTTGTTGGTTAATAAGAACTAGGTCAAACAAAAATCTAACGGTGATGATGTCATACATTTCCCTTGACTTGAGAATACCGTAGAGCTTCAATATGAATATTCCAGTTTGATTATAGTTAATGGCATAGAGATCCATTAAGCGACTATAATTGGGTCTTCATTGAAGATTTAGGAGTGAAACGTTATTCAATAGAGAATTCATCTCCTTATGTATATGAGGTTAGTATCACGATCAACTATAGTCAACTCAAAGTCAAAATCTCTAACCAGAGTAGTACAATTAACAATAATGTTACTATCAAACCAAGTACTTTTTTTAGATGAGTTGAGTTGAATGTGGATAAAACTGGAATTTTATCGGTACCAAATTCCATACATACTAAAGTGATATAAATTTGATAAAAAGAACGTGTGTAAATTATCGTTGCTAAAAGGTATCTCTTAAGAAAATATGAAACTGAATTTTACTAGAAAGAACTATCAGTGATGAATTTGGCCAAACTGTAACAGCGCTAGCTAAGGTGACATATGAACGTTAATATTTGAACCGTTCAACATTAAATGCCGACTAAATTTAGCATTCTGAGTCCTACAACCGCATTTATGAATTCTTCAAAAAACCACATGATTTAATTAGTTTATAAATTGTTCCAAATTAATTTTATTTAAGAAACAAAAATTATTAACTTATTTGAAGTTTTAGGTGTTGTCAATAATTGTTTGGATCTACATATAAAAGTCATATACACATATCAATATACAATGTTAGTATATATTTAAACAGGTTTTAAATACACTTAATTGCTTTAATAAGCTTCTTGAAATAATGGTCCATGTAATATATGATGTGGCCAACCATAATAAGAGAGATAAGGAGATATGGATACGATCTGATTAACGATAATTAAAGAGGAAAGGTTTAAAAGAGAGGAATGTCAAAAGGTTTCCTGCACTAAATAAAAATAAAACATTTCCCCGTTAATTTAATTGATTGCCTCATTTTTCTTCATGAAAATTTTCTCCTTCTTTCTTCTTTCATGACCAACAATCCCTTCTTCTTCCATAGCCAACTTTTTTCATGTTTACCCAAAAATTAAATGAAATAAAATACAAGGTGGCTCATCTGATTCTAGCAAGGTTTTGGTGTTGATTTTAGGAATAAAAGGAGAATTTTAAAATCACTGTTATACTAATAAGCCAGATCTATAAGGTACAATCTTCTTTTACATTTACATGTTTTGATTCACCCTTATCACCATTTTTATATAGTTTATTGCCATTACTATAATTATAATTAATTGTAATGATTTAATTATTTAGTTAAATTTTCTTCTTTGATTCAATATGATAGTTTTAAAATAAATACATATTTGTATGTTTTTTATTTTGGCCACATGCATTCAAATACATGTATAACAATTTTATAAACATAAAACTTAGTTTTAATGATTTCAAATAATTATTTATTAATTTTTAATCATCTTAAATCATGAGATAGATTGATTTAATGTTTTAGATCAATATATATTTAATATTAGCATATATGTTTATTAGATCCAAATTCTTCTTGGCAATCTAAATAAAAAATAATAATATTTCTATGCAAAAGATTATTTATAATACACATTTATATTTTATAATAATATAACTAGATTTTGACCTTTTGAGTTCAAAATATAACTAGATTCCCACAATCACTCTTCTTCTACTACTTTAGTTCCCACGGTTGGATCATGCCAAGTGTCATTCATCTGCATCCCTTGTTTGGTAAATGTAGATCGTTGACATGTCTTTGGCCGGAGACTATAGTTTGAGTGGTTAAAGTCTAGGAGTTGGTGGAAAGTTTGAAATTGAGGCGGGAATATCTAAAATTGAAGCAGGAATGTTTGAATTTGTGGTGGGGGGTTCCAAATTTGAATGGGCTCTGAATTCCCTCTCTTTGGAAGGTGAATGACCCAGGCATTACCTCTGAGTGTGAGTATGGCAAGCCGCCATCCCTTTTTTCCTTTGATTGAACTGCGCCGCTTTTCTTACTTTTGGCTTAAAGGATGGTTGCTCCTTTGGTTTACCTCTAGCATTGGTGATACTTACGAGGCTGTTTAGGGTTATTGGGCCACATTTGTGAAGGTAATCGCTTTGGTGGCTCTGTGTCGAGTTGCTTTGAGCGATGGACTGCGCGAGTTATTGATGAGGGAGGTTTATATCTTTTCCGTTTACTCGTGAGCATGAATCTGTGCTGGTGCAATGTTTGATTGGTCCTGTGTGCAACCCTTGGATTGCTTTTGACTCAAAGTGATACTGCTTAGGTAGCTAGTGAGTGCAGTTGGACAGAAATTATCCCAAATCAATTTCATAATAGAATATATAATAATAATAGAACATTTTTAGATCTAAGGGCTATGACAATTTTGAAATTAAACTGGAATCTTCTTACAAAGTAATGCCTTTGGACAGAATGGATGAAAAGCAAATATATACGTACAAATTATTAGTCATTGTACATAACCAATAATTACCCAGTCACTATAAAGCATATGATGAGAAATAGAGAGAATGTTGTAAAAGTTTCTAACAGGGTGATTACTAATGTAAACACTACATCACTGTAGTTTGATCCTTGGATCAACCACAGATCATTAGTTGATTTATTGGGATGGAATAGAGTTGCTTTAATACAGATAACCGTGTCTCACATTATAAACCACAATTAATTCAACCTAGACATGCTACCTGAAACATGGGAGATAAAGCACAACATTATTCCTATACCAATCAACAGACTACATCAATCAGATACTAGAAAATTAACGGTAAAACAGATTTCAACTCTGCGGCCGTGTGGAAAGAAATTCATGAAAAACATCCTAGGGTGGACTGGCATCAGGTGATTTGGCATAAACTAAACGCAAGGAAAATGTCTACATGTGCATATAAATCAGTAAATCAGAGATTACTAACAGTGGATTGATTATCCAATTAGGGGATCCAACTTGATAGACGATATCCGCTGTGCCGTAAAGAGCATGAATTTCATCAACACTTGTTCTTCCAGTGTGATCACGGTAAATACATCATCTCCTTTCTTAGATGGAAAATGGGAATTTCTCATCAAACTTCTATAGATTTGCTAGAGGAAGTCAGAAAATAGCAATCAACCTTTACTTCGAAAAACATCATGTAGAGTACAACCTATGTTGCGCTGGTTATTTCGGTTTATCATATCCAAGGGGAAAGAAATAGGAGAATCTTTGACAATAAAGGAAGTACACACATGTTTAACCAGATTTCATGCGAGGTAACTCGAGAACCATTTTTCAAATATATACATATATATAGTTACACACATGTTTATATTTCATCATGTCATTTGTTATATCATTGAGTGTATAAATGATACATCCAAATAAAACATTTAGTTAGATTAATTAATATGATTAATTAATAAATTTAAAATAAAATATGATTTCATTGAATAACCAGATTGAATCTAGTGATACCCATTAGACTTCATAGGTCCATTGTGACCCAAATAGGTTATTTTTTTGAAATTCATCTATTTCACGCACTACAGACCGACCCGATTCCTTCAGCTCTTAGGTGTTGTTGCAGATTTGATATCTCATAAATAAGGTTAGAAATACTATTATATAGTTATCATTATCAAAACACTCAAAATAGAATTATGTACCTTTGGAAAAAGAAAGCAAATAGGATCTTACATATTTCAAAAGTCCTTTTGTCTTTTAAAAAGTCAAAAGTTCAATTGATAAACTTTTGACTTATAAGTCTAAAATATCAGTTTGAAGTTCAAAATTTTGAGTTAAAAATGTGAATTTTGATTCAAAAAATTTGAAATTTTGAATTTTTAAAATTAAATTTAATACCTTGAAAGTGAAATTTGAATACTACAATTTCAGAGCTTGATTTTTTAAAATTTGTGCTTTAAAAGTTTGAATTTTTACTTTTTGTGGGAAAATGAATGATCCTCCCAAGGAGAAGGGCACTTATATAGTTTTAGTCTACACCCTAAATGGAGCTACCAACAAGCCTGACAGGTAGCAAAACCTCTTGATAAGAATATAGGAAGGAAAAAAAACCTACCAAGTCCTAAGAGTAGATTGCTAAAACCACAGCAAGACCAAACCAAGAGCTAGAGGAATGAAAAATAAAATAAATTGCCAACCACATGAAGAAAATAAAATACATCATCTGGCATTGACATGAAAAATGACTATAGACCCTTGAATACAAAACCATGATACAATAAAAAAGAATTTTCCAAATGACTTCCGATTTATTAAATAATCATGATGAGGCCAATAAAGAAAACTTAACCCCATAATCAAGCATCCATAATTTGTCAACATACACTGTTTAGTCCACACTACCACTAAAACTGAAAAACTCAAGTAAAACGCGAGTACCACAAATATGTGTGTGTGTGCGCGCACACGCATATATGTATATATGTATGTATGCGCGCGCACGTGTGTGTGTGTTCATAATTACATAAATATATGTGTGGGAAGTGACAAACAAGAATGCTAGGTATAACCGTTTTATTTACCAGTCAGGAGTAAAATATTCTAAGAGTTGTCTTCATTAAAAGTTTCTACAAGGTCGTTGCTTAAAGCCATGTTATGTCTCCTACTGTTATAGCCTATTTTTACTTTCCAGTTATCTATTCGACTTTTTTTTAAGAAAGTCCTTAAGAAACATAATTAGCTAATTTATAATTAGGATTAGCTACGTATTATAAATAAACATCACGATGGTGTAAATTAGGTTATTAGGAGGAGTGTTAGCATCATTGAACATTTTTTGGTTCCTTTCAAACCATATATACCAACAAGTAATAGTGAATATGATATCATGTAAAATAATATAATCTTTGCTCTATTGGAATCTGAGATTATTCCATTAGTGGTCATAGTTGAGGTTAGTGTTGGTCAAATTAAAGTCAGAGATTTTTGGAGTGTTAATGAGAACCAATTTAGTTGAGAAATATTTGTAGTAAAGATGTATTACTAAGTCTAAATTACAAAAAATATATGTTTTCTCTGTTAGTAGATTCATTTTTTTAAGAATTCAATTGTATTTAATTCCTTATGTAGGTTAACCACATGTGCAACTTTGGTTAGGAGGGACCATAAACTTTCTGAATAGCTTTGTAAATGTTTATTATAGTCACTGAGAAGTTTAAAAACTTGTACATCAAGTTTGTGGTGAAGGTTCACTTTTATCCCATCACTGATTTTTAGTGTCCCTCTCATTATCCAAATTATAGCATTCTAATGAAAAATTAAGTTAAGCTAGTGTCTTTAAGAGCATAGTTGAATGTAAATGTTACTACCAAAAAACCCCTTTCGACTAAGTCGAAACCTATTTGAGCAGAGAACAAAGGAGAACAAGAGAGAAAAGCTCCAGCTAGACCTTTTGAAGGAGTCGAAGGAATGCTACCGCCAAAGTCTAAAAGCTTAAGAACCTTTCGAGGGTATCGAAAGGTTTCTACAATCAAGATCCAGAAGGTTCTTACCTTTCAAAGGAGTCGAAAGCACCCTTTTGCCTTCAGTAACCACCTTTCGACTAGGTGATTCTCTATGCATGAAAACCTTTCGAATGAGTCAAGGCCACACCTTTCGAAGACAATGAGGAATAGCTCTTTGTATATGCGTCAAACCATTCGAAACCAATGGTTTCACGTTTATTCAAACTACTCGAAAGCAAGTACTATCCTGAACAACCCCTTTGAAAGCTATAAAAGCCTTTCGTATCGGTCGAAGCCATTATGACCCAGGAGGGTTCTGCATCAAGTCACAAGCAAGAGCTTAGACGTAACCAGCATCATTGAAACCAATGAACAAGGCCTATCGATGGAGTCGGAAGCACTTACAAAGCACACACAAAGAAAAGAGGTGCAGCCGTTCCTTTCGACAAAGGCGGAAGCATACTTGAGTTATTCGGCAGCCACCTTTCGACCAAGTCGAAAGCATTAGGGTTGAAAGGTGCTGACCCGCATCTATAAATAAGACTCAAGGGGTTAGGTTTTGGGGATCCGAATCTAGTCATTCTAAACTTGTATTTTCTTAACCAAAAGAGTTGTAAACCCTAATTTCCAAATCAATTTGGGGATTTTGAGAAATAAAGTCTTCTTTAGCTTGTGAAAGAAATATTTCAAATTACTTTACTGGTTTTAAAGCTTTTGTTAGGTTTAATCTTGTGTTTTAGGTGTCGCCTACATCGAAAGGTCACTGCCGATACAGTCGAAACCTTGCTGATTTAAATAACTTCAGCTACATACTTCAAGCTACCTTTCCCTGAGTTTCTACTTTCGACAAAGTCAAAACCTAGTTCCAAATCATTCCAACTTGAGATTCCCAATCTAAACCTGAGGCATTTAAGCCTACAACTTTCGACAAGGACGAACCCCAACCCCAGATTCCTGGTTCAAGTTTCAACACCTAAACAATCTTGCTTTCGAGAGGGTCGAAACCTCTATTTTAGATTCTTGGATAAAGCCCTAGCCACACAACAACTAAGGCCTTCGATAAGATCGAAACCAACAAAGGAAAATCTTATCCAAGGTACCTCAACGGTTTCTAAAGGTGGGCTTTCGAAGGAAAAACCAATCTATCACAATATAATCGAAAGGTTAATAAAGGAAGAAGCTGACCCTTTCGATTGAGTCGAAAGGTCGGTATGAACAACTTTGTACTTCAGCAATCTACTGGTAAGGAAATTCAAGGAAGATATACCCTTTCCACTCCTTCCATCTACCCAAGGGATAAACCTTATTCTGTAACTCAACTTTGGGGTGTTGACAAGATTTCTTGTAAACATTTTGGCGCTAGAAGGGGGGCCTGAACCTCCGACTTGGTTAAACACCTAACACTACTATTCTCTAACCCCACTTAACCCAATCTCAAGTTCATCTACTCTTGTTTAATCATGGCTAGAATAATTAAGAGATCCGAGCAAGGATCATCCGAACAATGCTTAACAAGATTCTCCCCAACAATCATCAGGGATTCCAACCAAAACGAAGAGCAAAGGTTAAGGCTAGAAGTTTTGAGAATTATAAATAAGAAAAAAGCAGAATCATACGATCCTGAGAAATGGAGCTTAAACCCCTTTCATGTTGGCCCCACCTCGATTTTTGCCTTAGGAAAAAGGACAAATGGAAGTGCTAATGTATTCAATCAAATGAGAAGAACCATCTAGTACTATTCCAAAGGCACGATCTTTGAAAAAGAGGCAACGACTGATTACAATGCCTTTGCAAATAAGTGGCAACAACCTACTACAACAAGAACACTTCCTACGCAAGAACTACAAAGGGTAGCAAAAAGAAAAGAAATCAAAGAGTATGAAACTATAAGGCCAAGGAACAAAAAATCAAAGGGTCATCCTCAAGAATAAAGCTTCAAATCTAGACTTCCCAAAGAATGCATTTGACAACATCCATGGAGAATGTCTACTTGCTAACTAAGAATGAGCTCGATTATTGGCCATCACAAAAGAAGAAGCAAAAACATGAAAGGAATATAGGAGGATCCTACTGTTATTACCACATGATGAATGACCATGAAACCAATTATTGCAGAGCCCTGGAGGGGATGATCATCAATTTCTTCCGACAAGGAAATATTTATGAATTTGTAAAGAGAATTTGAGAAAAAATCAATAAAGAGTTACATTTCAAAGAAAGATCTACATGGTTGGGAGTGAAATACTCCTTATATTTAGATACTACCTAAGGTGGTAGAAAGCCTCTGTCCACGCCAAGTTGGCCAGGACAGTGCACCTCCTAGAGGGAGGATGGGTAAGCCTTTAGCTGCACCATAAGATGGCCAGGTTAAAGCACCGAACATGCCCTTGGCCGTGTCTCTGGTCAGGTCAAGGCACCTCCTAGAGGGAGGATGAAGTAAGGCTTTATCCGCGCCATAAGATGGCCAGGGTAAAGCACCGAACAAGCCCCTATCCACGCCATGCTATGGCCAGGGCATGGCGCCTCCTGGAGGGAGGTCGGAGTAAGCTTTTATCCGCGCCATAAGATGGCTAGGTTAAAGCACTGGACAAGCTCTTAACCACGTCTCTGGCCAGGTCAAGGTGCCTCATAGAGGGAGGTCGGGTAAGTCCTTGGTTCCAGCCTCTAAGATGAGCTAACCAAGAGCGTCGGACAACAATGGACTAAGATGTTCAGGCCCAAGAAGAGGTCCATCAAACAATGGACTAAGATGTTCAGGCCCAAGAAGAGTCCCATCAAACAATGGACTAAGATGTCCAAGCCCAAGAAGAGGCCCATCAAACAATGGACTAAGATGTCCAGGCCCAAGAAAAGGCTCATCAAATAATGGACTGAGACGTCCAAGTCCAAGAGGAGGCTCATTAAATAAAAGACTGAGATGTTCAAGCCCGAGAAACGACATATCCAATTATGGACTAAGAGCTCAAGAGGCAACTAATCAAATTACTTCTATACAAGATCTGAAGGGTTCATGCATCAAAGGAGTAGAACAGAACTCCACTTATTGATACCTGAATCTGGGTTTTGAGACTTTCATTTCTAAATATCATCTATTAATACCTGAATTTGGATTTTGGGTCTCTCATATCTGAATTTCATCAATACCCGAATCTGAGTTTCGAGACATTCATTTCAGAACTTTATTAACTAATACCCGAATCTAGGTTTCGGGACATTCATTTCAGAACTTTATTTACTAATACCCGAATCTGAGTTTCGGGTCTTTATCAATTACTTATAGTCTTTATTATACCCGAATCTGGGTTTCGAGGTTTTCATTTTCGGACTTTATTTATTAATACTCGAATCTAGGTTTGAGATTTCAACAATGGGTTTTTATTTATCCATCACAGATGCCCGAATCTGGGTCAAAAAATACTCTTAAGAAGATCATTGTTATAAGTTTCCGTTAATGCCCGAATTTGGGTCTCGAAATTCTAAGTTTTCAAATACCTGAGAATGGGTCAGTGGGTTTCTTTTACAGATATTCAGATAATGATTTTTGGATTTAGCTCTTCATTAAATCTCTCTTGAAATTCACTTTCCAACATTTATGCCCTTGTGATAGTGCAGGATTTCCTATCAACAAATTTCAGACAATCCAGCCACATGGTTGAAGTTAAATTCTTAATTATTTCTCATCATGGTTAAAGACGAGATTTAGATATTTGATATAAACAACTTTTTACGCGATTAACAAGATGGTTTGTTAATCTATACAAATGATATACATGGATTTGCATGTCAATTTCAAGCTAATAATTAGAATTATTGTTTGCTTCGTGCTTTTCAGGGAAACCAACACAGCAAAGAGAAATGAAAGATTCAACAAGTACAAAAATCAATGTATGAGTTATCAGAAAGCATTTCAGAAGTGACATTATAGAAAAGAACTACCAATCAAGTGATATTTACAAAGTTTATATGATTTACATAACTTATAAAATATTTAGAAAACTTATGAAGTCATTTACATATATACAAGACAAGCCTATACATTTCAAAGATACAAATATGTCATAAGTCTCGAGCAGCCTTGTTAAGATTCTCAGCTATCAATGGATCAACTATGTGACGAATCGCGGTGCAGAGGACTTCTTTAAGTTTCTTTTCCTTCTTCCTTACTCTATCTGCGTCGTCGATCGCATCAATGTTAGTCTTCAAAGCACGGTTGAAGGCTCTATTTGCGCCCCTAAGGGTCTTGTTTTCCCTTTCTAATTCCACAATGCGCTTCTGAAGGAAGTAATTATCGCATTCAAGCTTCTGAATCTTGGCTGCAGACTCGTTGATACTCTTAGAATATTTCTCTTTTTGTTGCTCATCAAAATACTTAGCTATTTCGAACTTAACTTTCCTACACCAGTTACCCACAACATTCTCATCTAAGCTTGGGGAGCGTTAATTATTGTAGGAAATTTCTAAATAGCGAGAGAATTTGATCTTGTAGGTCTGGAAACAGAGGGAGTAGTACGAGGAGTCGGTAAATCAATGCTCGAAATCTTATCTCCCATAATGAATTCCAATGATTCGCACTGCGCCTGATTGTCCTTCAATTTCAACTCCAAGTCGCTAATTTGTTGAATAAGCTCTGACACCTTATGATTGAAGTCGATTGAAGGGTTTGACTTTACCCATCGCTTCATTGACGAAATCATTTCATCTTTGCCTTTGACATCGACCTCAAGATAGGCAATTTGATCTTTCAGATTACTAGCAATGGTTTTCTGAAGAAAATAACTTTTATGCCATTTCAAGGCTTCGGCGTTGCCATGGAAGCATGCCAGTAAGATATCATCACTGAGTTCACTCATTCTACATGATTTTAACAGTTTATTTCTAAGATTAGCGATGCGTGATGTTAAATCAAAGGGGAGAGGAGCGTAGATAATTGTAACTCCTATTTAAGCAAAAAAACAAAATAAAATCAAAATCGAGATGAAAGATCTCTTTATTGTTATTATAATAACATATTAAAACTCAAACAACAACGAAGCTAAAAGATACAATAAATAATTGATTTACATCTAAAGTTGAGAAACTACATTTCTAACTTTATCTAATGAATTAGCAGAAAGGGTAACTATTGAATCAAAGGGAATATTAACTCCTTCAGGAGTGATAACTAGTGGACATCTGCTATAGTTCCACTTTCCAACCGGAGGACTATCACGACCATAAATTAACTTAGAATGAAATGTCCTGATTTCCTTAAGAAGTTTCTCTTTTTCATCACCAAGAAAATCAAAGCGATGATGAGGATATTCCAAATAAACTTTTTTGTAGATCTCTAAGGAAGTAGTATCTTGCTGATTCGAAGATCTTAAAATTGATTCTTTTTCAAGATAAAATCTTGTCAGTTTAACGTATTGGCTTAAATGGCTCCAGAAACAAGTCGACCTAATGAATAGTCACTCTGTGATAATATAATAAAATGAGGCTAAGCATAAAGATCAAAACTAAAGCGAATATTTACAGAATCAATACATTGTTGCAAGTTTACTATTATTCATCTGGTTCATACAAAACATACTTAGAAAATAATTCAGAGACATATTTGTTCTTATAGTACTTAGCTTTTTAGGGGGAAGATCTTGGGGAATCGATCTGACCCGTGGTAAGTTCCAACAAGCTCCAGGGTGTGGGTCAGATCCAAATTCGTCCAAGTATCTCTTATGAAAACGCCTAAATAGACCCTCACTAAATTCGCTTAAGTATGAAAAATCAATAATTGAGTGGCTACAGTAAGCCTTATATAAGAAGTTGATTAAAATGTCTCTTTGTTTAATTAGCATCCAAAATAGGGTGATTAACTCCTAGTTTTCTTTTAAAAGAGCGTCGTAGCAAAGGTGCGCTCTCTTTAGTAGGGGCAGCTTTTTGATGCTTAATGACGCTAGCATCGATGCACTTCTATCAAGTCTATGATATTTATCTGAAAGTACATTATGTTCTTTTATTTGCTTGTCTAACTCTCTATATAACCTGTTTATCTCTGCTTGTTTTCTCTCAAGTTTGGTTTTATACGGGAGGACAGATTTCTTCCTTATCTAAAATAAATGATTTGCACTATTATTATCTTTGAAGTGAAAGATATTTAAACAGAGAATTCCATACCTAAGATATCGAGACAGAAGTCTGGGAAGCCTGCTTTTTTCCTTTTATCTCTTCAACATTAATAGGAGCAGACTCTTCCTCTTGAGGAGCAGAAGGCCCGACGGATTTAGGCGGAACATCTTTTTAGGGAGATGGCTCTTTTTTAGGAGCTCTAGTATCATCACTGCCATCCTTGTCAGAAGTTTTAGTATGGACCCCTCTATCACCACCTAAGCCTTGAGCACCATCGAGGTTATCGTCATCACCATCATTATTATCATCGTTGTCATCACCATCATTATCATCGCCTTCTTCCTCAGCAGCATCGTTCTTGTCATACTTATCCTTAGAGTCATATTCGATTTCGAAAGAGGGGACGTTGAAAGAAAGAATTTTGGAGGTGTCAATTTCCTCCTCCACTGCAGCTTCAATCCCCTGCTTCATTTGATTAATGTTGCCCATTACTCTATCAATAAGGGCAGAGTCGAGCGTGGGGAAGCTTAAGTCATGGAACTTCTCAAAATTATCAGCATAAGTGAGCATCAAAGCCTCTTCGTAGGAATTCAACATAATCTCCCCGAGAGTAGTGTTAAGAAACTGATATACTCACTATTTGGTGTCAGAGATGGTATTGACAGCAAGTTTCAGTGAGGCCCTATTTTTCTTGAACTCTTTCAAAGAAATGTTTTTTGCTGCTATACGGTCCTTCTCCTCGTCAGATTCTTTCAAGGTTAGATGCATAGCAAAATTTTCGTCGGCAAGGATTTGGTGAGCCCTACTTTCTTCCGAACGAGCAGATTCTGATTGGGCAATGGAAGCTCTTAATCACTCCAGCTTGGAGGTTGCTTCATCTTTTGTCGTAGATAAAGAAGACTCTTGATTCTTAAGGACAGAGATTTCCTCCTGAAACTTGGAGGATTCAACGGAAGATTTGGATGCTTGCTCGTGTAGATTTAACCAACTTTTGGAAATTTGTAAGAAAAAATGTAGCACAAGTTAGAGATTTAGAGAAATCCAGTGATGATAAAGTCAATTGAAGTGAAACTTACCGAAAATTGTTGGTCTATCAGAGCGATAATGCTCCGCCAAATCAGGAATGGAAGAAGGCGGGTGGATAGAAGTGAAGGACTCAGAACGTAAGATAGACTGGGCTATTTCTTCAAAATTGATGGAAGGAGAAGAGGATGACAGCTTTGAAGGAATACGCTTTAGAGCAGGGGACACTTCCAAAGCTTGCTGCATTTGATCAAGTGCAGCCGGAGAGCTGGAAATAGTAATTCGAGAGAGGGGATCAATGACAGTAGAAGTTTGCTCAGGTTATCTTTGGGAGCTTCCACAATCAAGCTCTTCAGAGCTTTATCAAAAGATGAATGTTCCTCCTCTTCTACATCGACAACTTTGGCAACCTTCAGAGGAGGTTCCTCTTCAATCGGTGGCGCTAACCTCCTTTTGATGGCCTTCTTAGTTTTGGTGAGAGACTGCATAACAGATGGCACACCATAAGTTTTAGGAGGGGAAGCAACACCACTATCAGGAATAGTAACCTGAGAAGCAGCTGTAAAGGATTCAAACAGATAAAAAATCAGCAGAATGATTTGGAAAGTAATACATGAATAGAGAACAAATGCAGTGTCTATAGCTTACTGGGATGGTCGGAACAAATAGGTGACATGGGAGAGAAACGAGTAGGAACTCCCAAAGAGAGGAAGCGTTTACCCTTTGATGTGTGCTGAATCAAAGGAGGTAGCCCCAAAATCCTTTGACCAGGGGAAAGAAGAGAGTGCTTCTTTAAGTTAGAAGAAATTAGCAACCTCAGTCGATTTCCGATCTTATTAGAGGCTGCAATTAAAGATTCCACCATTCTTCTGTCTGCATCATTAAGTTCTTTGGTAGGAGAACCTGACATAAGATAAAGATTAGATAAGAGAAGTAACAAGATAGAAAGAAGACAACGATAATTTGAACTTACGAGGAGTAGAAAATGTCACACTAATGTTTGGGAAACATCGAACAAAGAAAAAATGGTTCTCCAAGTCCTTGAACTTATTAACCCCCTCTGATATTAACTTCTTCAGGGGGTTTGCTTTGAATATTTAGCTATAAAGATTACTGAGTTTGACTAGTCGGGTCAAGTGGTTCAGAACTTCAGCATTTAAGAAGGGGAGTCCAGATTCTAATGCCATTAACTCCAGAGACTAGGTGTAAACGTTCGAGGACAGCTGGATTGAAGCTATCCTGAGATAGGAGAGAAACTTGGACAAGAATTCTGGGAAAGGGACAAATCCTCCGTGCCATATATGGACAACGATATAGACGAAGAACCCTTCAGGAGGGTTGTTGATGGTATCAGATTCTTGAGGTGGGATAACTTCCACACTAGAAATTCCAAAGTCTTTGAGGATGGCATCTACCTCATCTTGTGAAGATATCAAGGAGTGCTTTGAAATGCGTCAACTTACTTTGGGGAGCTCATGGTTCTGCCAAGTGAAAACGTTTTAGTTAAAATTATCAGTCTATTATAAACTTGGCATTCTTTCAAGAAATGGTAAAAACCTATTGAAATAACTTAAACACAAAGCCAAATATGGAGCTTCAAATTCTTGAAAAATGTTAAAGTTTAAAATCAAATATATGGAGCTTTCGACAGAGTCGAAAGGGAAAGAAAATTAACACTTAACATCTACCTCTCGACAGCGTCGAAAGCCTAAATAAGAGTGTTTAGTGAGCTTTCGACAAGGTTGAAAGGAAGAGTCGAAATGTTTGTTCAAACGGCATTTTTCATCATGCCGAAAACTCAATAAGAACCAGGTTGTTAAAAGCAAATAGTTAAAGCTAACTTAAAAACTTAAGAAAAATATGCACAACTAGTGTTCCGCAAACAATATAATAAGACCTTTCGACACTGTTGGAACCTAAGACTTGAGTTTTTCTAAGGGGTATATGAATGCCGTTGAAACCTTATATACTCATTGAGTCAAAAGGTCCAAAGTTAAAATCATGAGTACTTAGAACGTTTCAACAATGTTGAAGAAAGATGATTTTAGAGGATTACGACTCATTAAATACAAAATGTTTCGAAAGGGTCGAAGGGGCATTATGGTTTTGAAAGCATACTAAAGAGAAGGGATTGCAATCGGCACAAAAGGTTTCGACTAAGTCGAGACGTTTTGCTTTCGAGAGGGATGACTGTATTCTGCTTCACTATACAACCCTTCAACGAGGTTGATCAAATTCACGCTACAACGCCTTTCGACCCAATCGAAAGGGGCTAAGAAAGCAAAACCATTGTTGCCGCCTTAATCCCTTTCGAAGGGGAAGAAAGGTCAATTTGTTTCGCCAATTTTTCATCCGTACAACTCGAAACTTTTGAGCAAAGAAAACAGAAACTTCTGTCTTCCCCAAACCCGATTGCAAATCAAGAATTTCAAAAAACTTATTAAGCAAATAAATTAAACCCATTAAGAAAGTGGATTTCAACAAGAATTAACCTTTTTCAATTTCAAGAGTATAAATAAATTATTATAAAATGAAATATCAGATTTTCTAAAGAAGAACAGAAATCATAAAAATAAAATTCCAAAACGAGAGATAAATCTCGACGGTTCATGAAATTGAATCGTGAAACTATCTTAGATGATTTGAATCGTAAAGCTTAAATGATTTTCAATAAATCAAATAAAACGTGCTTTTAAAGAACTGAAATTCAAACAGTTTTAAGACGAAATTCTGATTGTAAGATCTGAAAAATCAAAGTTTATCATAAAACATAAAAAACAGAGAAAAAGAAATCATAAAAACAGAAATAATCTCAAACTTACATTTAGATCTGGTTATTTCTTTGATTGAGAAGGAAATTTGATTTTTTTAGAACTCCTTACTTTCACTCAAAAATTTAGTTTGCAGAAAAGTGAAAAGGGAAGAAGAAGAGGAGCATACTTATAAGAAAAGTCATCAAGTGCTACCAACCGTTAGATCAGATTTAAATAGACGGCCCAAATCCATATGGGAAGACCAAGAGGCGGGAAACTTTTAGGTTTCGACATAGACGACTTGGAAAGTCAAGTGCATCCCTTCGCGGGGGAGGGGGGCAAATGTTACTACCAAAAAACCCTTTTCGACTAAGTCGAAACCTGTTTGAGCAGAGAGCAAAGGAGAATAAGAGAGAAGAGCTTCACCTAGACCTTTCGAAGGAGTCGAAGTGATGCTACCACCAAAGTCTAAAAGCTTCAGAACCTTTCGAGGGTGTCGAAAGGTTTCTACAATCAAGATCCAGAAGGTTCTTACCTTTCGAAGGAGTCGAAAGCATCCTTTCGCCTTCAGTAACCACCTTTCAACTAGGTGATTCCCTATGCATGAAGACCTTTCGAATGAGTCAAGACCACACCTTTCAAAGACAATGAGGAATAGCTCTTTGTATATGTGCCAAACCATTCAAAACCAATGGTTTCGCCTTTATTCAAACTACTCGAAAGCAAGTACTGTCTTGAATAACCCATTCGAAAGATATAATAAGACTTTCGAATCGGTCAAAGCCATTGTGACCCAGGAGGGTTCTGCATCAAGTCACAAGCAAGAGCTTAGACGTAACCAACATCATCGAAACCATTGAACAAGGCCTATCGATAGAGTCGGAATCACTTACAAGGCAACACAAAGAAGAGAGGCGCAACCATTTCTTTCTATAAAGGTGGAAGCATACTTGAGTTATTCGGCAGCCACCTTTCGACCAAGTCGAAAGCATTAGGGTCGAAAGGTGCTGACCCGCATCTATAAATAAGACCCAAGGGGTCAGGTTCTGGGGATTTGAATATAGTCATTCTAAACTTGTATTTTCTTAACTAAAAGAGTTGTAAACTCTAATTTCCAAATCAATTTGGGGATTTTAAGAAATAAAGTCTTCTTTAGCTTGTGAAAGGGAAGTCTCAAATATTTCAGATTACTCTATTGTTTTTAAAGCTTTTGTCAGGTTTAATCTTGTGTTTCAGGCGTCACCTACATCGAAAGGTCACTGCCGATACAGTCGAAACCTTGCAGATTTAAATAACTTCAGCTACATACTTCAAGCTACCTTTTCTTGAGTTTCTGCTTTCGACAAAGTCGAAACCTAGTTCCAAATCATTCCAATTTGAGATTCCCAATCCAAACCCGAGACATTTAAGCCTACGGCTTTCGACAAGGACGAAACCCTAACCCCAGATTCTTGGTTCAAGTTTCAATACCTAAATAATCTTGCTTTCGACAGGGTCAAAACCTCCGTTTCAGATTCTTGGATAAAGCCCTAGCCACACAACAACTAAGGCCTTCGACAAGGTCGAAATCAACAAAGGGAAATCTTATCCAAGGTATCTCAACAGTTTCGAAAGGTGGGATTTCGAAGGAAAAACCAATCTATCACAATAGAATCGAAAGGTTAATAACGGAAGAAGCCGACCCTTTCGACCGAGTCGAAATGTCAGTCTGAACAACTTTGTATTTCAACAATCTACTAGTAAGGAAATTCAAGGAAGATATACCATTTCCACTCCTTTCATCTACCCAAGGGATAAACCTTGTTTCATAACTCAACTTTGGGTTGTTGACAAGGTTTCTTGCTAGCAATAAAATTCCATGGAAATTCTGTATAAGTATAAAGACCTTTGATATTATGGCATTTTTGAAATTACAAATATCAAATAGATCTTAGAACTCAACTTTAAGCGATATATTAGAGATCTGATTATCGTACCAAAAAGAAGTATTGTTGCCTAAATGAACTACATATTTAATCCTAAGATTAAAAAATATTAAATTTTTTAAGATGAATTCCTGAAAATGAGACATATTGTTAGAGTTAGAAGCGATATGGTGCAGATTATATATTCTATTATGAAATTGATGATTTGAGATAATTTCTCTCCACAAGAGTTTTTCATTATTGTTATTTAATCTCCAAAGCCATTTTCCTAAAAGAGATACATTTGATTGTGATGTTTATAATTCCTAACTTCCTTTTTTCTTTGGATTTGCAAACCATTTTCCAACTACAGATAGTTAATACTACTGCAGGAATTATCCTCATTCCAAAGGAAGTTTCTTCTAATTTTATCTATTTTGTCAATGATCCATTTTGGAAAAAGGTAAAACGACATCCAGCAAATTGGCAGAGCCGATAAGACAAAATTGATGAGAATGATTTTACCTGCTCTAGATAAAAATATACATTTCCAATTAGATAATTTTCTATTAACTTTATCAATTATCGTATGCCAGTCTTTCTTTTTTAACTTTGTAGGTCTAATAAAAAACTCCAAGTATTATAGAGGAAACCTCATGATTTCGAAAGTAAGAGTATTGCTACAAGGGTTTCGACATCATTTAGGATTAAAACTGAACTCTTATCAAATTTAATCTTAAGCCTTGAAAGCATTTCAAAACTATATAAAACAAATTCAAGAGCTGTAATCTGTTAGGGTAGATGGGATGTAAAAAAGAATAGCGTCATCAGCAATTTGCAAAGACCATGATGATTTGAAAATAATTTAGGTTTTGTTTTAAACATGTAAAATACCATAATATGCGCACTTATTTTAATAAAAGAAGATTAAACATGGGAGAAAAATATACACTTTTACGTACACATCACTAGCACTCAATCCAGTTTAGTTTGGACCGACCTATGTTCAGCCTGGCTCCATCTTAGCAAATCCAATAAGCAAGTCATAGATAAGCTGGCTTGGACTTCTATTCAGGCCCGATCTCGTATAAATCGATAGAACCATCTCATATGACTTAACCCGACTTAAACTGACCCGTCTACGGTCTAGCTCTCTCAGCCTGTCTACGATCGGTCCTGAGCAACTAATCTCGTCGCTATGTCTCTGCCCGTTCTTTCACGCTTCAGCCTTAACATTTTCATCTTTGTTCTCAACAAGCTTCGAAAACAAGTAACCGATCGTCATTGTGTAAGAAGCATCTCTCTAGTATTGCTACCTAGAGAAGTGCGCTAGATGCTGAAAAGTACAGCCTAGTACGACTCAGTAAACCTATTACTACGATGTGTCTACTAAAAGCCTACCAACTCTTGTAACATGATGCCTTTCTCAGCACAAAGCACATGCCTCGTACGGAATAACAACTGGCTTGCTTCTCAGCCACCAATTCCAACTGCCTTTCCGGATATCTCCATCCATCCAAGTGACTAAATCAATGGCCGAGAATGATTCCCTGCCTATTTACATTGTAATCTTAGCCATTGGTTGTCCATATCAGCAACTATAAACACCCCTTGCCATAAGATATCAAAGGGGATGGTTTTTATGCTCTGATTTCTCACTTACAAGAAGCAAATCCTCTCAAGCTCTTAAGTTTAGTACCATTTTAAACTTAAATGCTAAATTTCTTATTATTCTCTTGTAATTCCTTATAATTGTAAGAGATAAAAATAGCAAGAGATCTTCATAATGGACGTAGGTAATCTTCTGTGGAACCACTGTATATCTTGTGTCATTTACATTATTTGCTTGCTTTACTCCTCATATTTATATATTTAAGCCTAGTATTAGTGAGTAACCTTTGCTAATACGAATGCATCAGTCTAATTTCGATGTTGGTTGATTTTATAGTTAATCGAGTGTGAGTGTAAAATATAATAAAATACGCATTGTTGATTCATAGCATTTGATAAGTCTGTCACGGATATGTGAAAAATTTGAAATCCGTCGGCATCCGTATTTGAAAAAGGGATAAACATCCGATATCCGATTTTGTCAAGGTAATAGTTTGTATTATGTGTATCATAGTACAACGAGAGATATGTGTTAATTGTTTATTAAGTTAATAGTTTATATTACATGTATTTAACATATATTTACCGTTCAAACATATTATTATCATATTTGTTTATTTTTTTACACTTTATAACCAATTGTACTAGCAAAATAAATTTGTTAAACCAAAATTTTCTGTTTATGTATTTTGATTTGACAATTATAAACAGATTAGGTAATTATCCGATACCTTTCCGTGTCCGTGGACATCCAATATTTGAAAATGATTTCGGATGCTGATGGCCGCCAAGCCTAAGGTTAGTTGGGCCGGGTCCTAATCCCTTCAACCTTAAACACTAGCAGATTAACAACGCCCCGGCCTTCGTCATCTGCCTCTTCCGCCACAATCTAATGTCAGGCGCCGGGCTACTCTCTTCTCATCTCTCTCTGTTTCCATATTCATACTGTAAAAAGAAGCCCTCTTCTCTAGTTTCAAGACTTTCAGCTGTTTCAATAAACAGCAATTCAATTTCCGCTCGCGGCTGCAATAGATTAACAGTATCTCTTCCAAAGCTCGAAAATACCATCAACGCCGTCAAGGTACTTTTCCTTAACAAATTTTATTCCAAATTCGTCAAAACTTCCAGTTGGTGCAAGAGATATACTTTTAATTGGGATTTTCAGGGCAAGAAATGGAGCGATTTGTTGAGCTTGAACAGTTGGATTGTTCGCGACTACTATCGTCTTGTTTCTTCAGTCAATGACATTGAACCACTAATACGTAGATTATCAGATGAACAGGTTTACGATTGTGTTTTTGGAGAAAAGTTCTGAATTTCATGATTGATTTTATTGTTTTTCGGTTTTGGAATAATCTGGTGTTTTCAGCTGAGTGCAAAAACTGTAGAGTTTCGACTTCGATTAAGCAGAGGGGAAACACTTGCAGATATTCAAGCTGGTTGTATTTCCTTGAGTTTTGAATATGAATAATGGAACCGTAGTTTCTTATTTTTTCCGTGAGAATGAAACTGACTATATTGGCTATTTTGTTAGAGGCATTTGCTGTGGTAAGAGAAGCTGCTAGAAGGAAACTTGGGATGAGGCACTTTGATGTACAGGTATGTTCAAAATTAAATTTTAGATAACTAGATAAAGTGTTTGATTTTTATCCTTTTTTTCTTTCGATGCTAGATCATTGGTGGAGCTGTGTTACATGATGGGTGCATTGCAGAGATGAAGACTGGAGAAGGGAAGACTCTTGTTTCCACGCTAGCTGCTTACCTCAATGCACTGACAGGAAATGGCGTTCATGGTATTGTATGACGTTTTGTGATGATAGTTATATCTGCATGTACTAGACACCCCTTGAATTTCTTTCCCCACTCCTAATAACTGTTAAACAAAAAACCGCACATATTTCTTTTCCCACCCCATTCTATTACACAGAGATTTTATAGCGCATGCAATGCACGTGCATATAAAAGCCCCTTGTAAAACTATTAAATTTAAAATTTCTATGTAATTTGATAAAATTAATAAGCAAAATATAAAGAAAAAAATGTAATTTTTTTGTCAGAATAGGGTTTTGAACTTGTAATTTTATCTATGTTTCAAAATTTTCATTTGAAAATAGATGCTAATTTTTGTTCATGGTGGAATTCGAACTTCTGACCTCTTATTTGCATATAATGGTATTTTTGAAACTTCATGGTCGGACCAAAAGATTGTGTTTTTATTCCAATTATTAATAAAGATTTTACCATATTTATTTTATAAATTCAATCTCATACCCGGTATTGGTTAATTCCATGTTCAGCTTCAAGATTATCTTCTTCCTTTCCCTCATCCATCCCGAACGTCTTTCTTTCTTCCCTCATCTTATAGTGTTTGTTATCGCTTTCGACCGGTGCAACAATAGATTTTATAAATGCATAATGTTGGTTGCACTAGATTTTAGTCAATTGCTAGTGCATGACGCACTGTATTGACTGAATCATAGTGTGTATCGTATTAGGTTTTTGGTGCACTAGTACACTCGGTTTTGATAGAATCATAATACATAACAAATTAAGTTTCAAGACAATCATCTAGCATACTTGGTTTTTTTTCGGTTAGTATAAGAAGACGTTTATTGCAGGAAAATTGATAATAATCAAGTTACCGAGTTAATATACTAATCTCCATTCTCATAACCATAAGAATAAGAGTCTGATTCTGCTTTGTATTTTTCTTAAACAAAAAATGATGAAAAGTAGAAGATATATACTTGATCTTATAAAGGAGTATGGTCGTAACTAAAGTTTAATTATTTTTATTGGGGTGCGTGAAGTAAATAATGGGGGGTTCAGAACTAGTCTATATGCTTTTAATCATTAGGATAAAAGTGGTATCAAGTCATTGACCACATAAATGCATGTATAATCTGGATTAGTGCTAAATGCACCCCAAAAGTATCTTCAATTTAGCTTAAAAGGAAAAAAGAAATTGATTTTACAAATTGCTTAAAGTCGGTCGACATCGTAATGCCGGTCAAACTGGATAGGTTGGAAAAAATATACCTAGTTCGGCCGGCATTGTACCGCGAGTCGACAATACACTGCCATCCGAACTGAATTGTGTAACACTAAAATAATATGTAAGCTAAATTAGAGTTGGCAAGAGAAACGAGATGTGTAAAATGGTCAAATTAGAAATGCTTTTGAGGTGCATTTAACACGACTCATAATATGCTAGGTAACAAATGTTATTACATACCATGCAATGGATGAAAATGTTACGGTTCATATATTATGTGTAATGGTCATTTTTATACACCCATGCATGCCAATAGACCTATGGTACACACAGACACCGTTATCATGTTTATAGGTTGTGTAACATAAAGATGCGATTCAACTGATTAATAATAAACAATTTTGAACAAAAATGCCGATGCATTAACCATGTTTGTGGGGGTGCTTGTTGAGGAAAATGTAAATGATTTATCTTACTATTGATGTTAGGTCCACACCCTTAGACCAAACTTAATCCTTGAAAAATCTCCTCAATCAATCTTTGTAAAGCAACCCCTTGTAAATAGTTTGGAAAATTTGTTTCTCTATTTTGTCATTCTTCTCATAGGCGAACCCTAAATGCCCTTCTTCTCGTACGTGAACCTTACCTGTTTGATATATCAAATCTTTCTATTTTATTCAAGTTTATATTGAACTTAAATTTCTAGTTCTTCCAGTAGCTTCTTATTCTCGCAAGCGTGATTTTTTTAGCACTGCATTTTTTCTCTAATTTTTTTCTACGATGATTTTACAAATTTATGGAATATTATGTATATATTTTGCAAAAATTTACAATTCTGTTTGAACATGCTTTTATAACTATTCATTTTGCTAATATTTGTAAAAACACTTTTATATGTTTGCATCCAATCAGTTTACAAATATTTGGGGAACTATGCATTGCTTTTGTAAATATTTGCAAAAACATATTTATCGTTTTATAAAAGGGGCATTTCACTAGAAGGACAAACTTTGCAGTTCAATTAGTTTCTAGGACACACATACACAGAAATTAATTTCAAGGCCAAAGTCAGCATAATAATTATTTTTAAGAACAAAGTCAGCAGTCTAATTACTTTCAAGACATAATTTCATAAATTTTAGGTCTTAGAAACTAATTATTTCGCATTTTGTCCTTAAAAGTAATTATTTCAGTTGTATGTCATAGAAACTAATTGCACTTGCTAAAGAGGCCATTGTGGCTAATTTTCACTTTATAAAATATGTCTACATAATCCTATGCTATTCAAGATGGAGCGGAGCGCTAGGTGCTAAGAATGTTCTTAGAGTTCAGGCGGAGCCTGGACGAAAATAAGCGTTCGTCATATAATTTGTACAAATAAATTTTGTACTAAGTAACTATTAAAACAATAAATACATATAATGAGAAACTCAAGTCGTGTTGATTAGGTCGTCACTATTTATATTATTTTAATAAATATGAGTGATACATAATTACATACACAAACACATAGAGTTTGAGTTTATCGGCAATAAATTTATAAAATAAATTCACACTATTATAGCTTATAACAATAATAAAATTTATACATAATAAAGTTTATGCATAATGAAATTTATGCCATAATTAAATACTTGTGTAGTTAATAATCACGACTTCATAATAAGCACAATTGTGAACAATTTAGTTTTTTTATTTATAGTAGATTACTCTAGCTCATATTCCAAAAATATTTGAAATAGAAGTTAAAAATAAATCGAATAAGAAATTAAAATAAAGAACTATTAAAATTAAATTTTGAAGAAGTGAAAAGTTCATGGGTAGCTGTTATTTGTATGATTATTATTGTTTTTAACCAGAAAACCAATTAAGTAACCTTTGGAAAACATGAAAATCATATGATTAGTATGTTTGTATGATTATTATTATTTTTAACCAAAAAACCAATGAATTGGCCTTTGGAAAACATGGAAATCGTACGTTTATTATGAATTATATATATATAAAATTTATTGAATGATTTTTAAAATGAAATATATAGTGTATATAATTCAGAAATTATACTAGAAGGCGAAGAGTTTCAATAAATAAACAAAGTATTGGATCTTTTTTAGCATATTATATTTAATTTAGTCAAATCAAAAAAATGTTATACCAACGATACCTATTTTCTTACCGCTACAAGATTATAAGAAAACATAGCGCTCAAACAACGCCTCAGACTAGGGTGGAATAAGACGGCAAAGTAAAAAAGCAGAGTCCTAAAATTGCATATTAGTTCGCCTAAATGGCGCCCCGGTGGCGCCTTTGACAACATAGGCATAATCCGTTTAGCAAAATATCTATAGAGTTGTGCATTCGTTTTGCAAATATTTACAAACATCTTTATTGTTTAGAAAATATGTTTACACCATTTATTTTGCAAACATACGCAAAAACATGTTTTGCAAATATTTGCAGAACATGCTTCTTCTATTTGAAAATACGCTCATATTCATTCATTTTGCAAATATTTGCAAAATTATGCGTTCTTTTTGCAAATATATAATTTTACATCCATTCATTTTGCAAATATTGTAGAAATATATATATATATATATATATATATATATATATATATATATATATATAGTCTGAAAATAATTTTTGTTTGCATTTTTTTTCATACATCGTCATCAAAATATCTCTATTTGCATTTTTTCATACAGTAGTAAAAAAATTATAGTGTTTTTATTTTGATGGTTGTTTTTGTATATTTTTTGGATGTTGACCTAACCTTCCTTTGCATTTCTCTTTCATCTTCTATTATTGATGACTGTTTTTATCTCTGGATTGAATTGTTAGCTGCCTGGAGGTAAAACAAAAAGTAGAGAGAAATGAAGAGTCATGTGAAAGCGATATAGTACTAAATTAAGTTAGGGTAATTTAGTAATTTTGGTTTCAGTAATAAAAAAATATAGGAGTTTTTTTGTTTGGTTTTCAGGAATGATGTTTTGTGGTTTTTGAAATTAATAGCAGCTCATGCCAAAAGTTCTCTATTTTAAAATTTGTGTGTTTCATAATACTTGCATACATGAAATATGATATATATTCAAAATTCATTTATTGCTATGGTGGCATAAATATTGTTATTATGAACATCCACAATCTGGTTAAACACACATACATAGAGAGAGTACACAACATGACTGCACCATAGGTGCAACTTAGTCTCTATGCTTGTGTAAATTCATATTAAAATACCCTAGAACCTACATTGTACAATTAAGATGAAAAATTAAAGGGCAAACTTTGAACAAAGTTAGTCTGTAGGACACCATTTTCAGAATTAGTTCATGATCGTCGTCTATCCAGTACACAATGCTCCTGTTTTAGTGAGATCTGAGGTGAGCAAATTATACGTTATCTTAGCACTGCCAGAGGGATTGTTTCCGAAATTTGATCAATAAACCAAGCGCCCGCAAAAACCGAATTCAACAGTATGTTAATAAAACTCGTAGCATCCTTATATTTTTTAAGCGAACAATGTGGCATATAACATGTGATTTACTATTAATTAATATGGAGTAAACATCAAATACCGAAACAAATTTTCATAAATTAGCTCCGGTGCCATATCATTCTCCTAACTACAATCACTTTTTTCGCAAATCAACACCATCCTGCCTCCACTACCGACACACATGCTACAATGGACAGGACAAAGGGTCGTGATCTTACAAGGGTGAGCTAACTCCAAAACCCCGTCCTCAGTTTGGACTGTAGGCTACAAATCACTTGCAAGAAGTTAGAATCGTAATAATCACTAATCAGCCATGTGGCGGTGCCTCATCCCTTTTTAATGATGCCGCCTCCTTTTCATCGCCAGCTTACCACCTCGTGTGCTCCTTTTTCTTCCAGCTGTGCTCATTAGCTCTTTCTCCTTGCTGTATCTCCATGCCTCCGCCACAACCAACCACAATCAACTCCTCTCCTCCTTGCTGTGTCTTACTGCACTACCTTCTTGATGCACCTCCTCTTCCCATACTACAGTGTCAGGTTTCACCTCCAATGAATCAAATCCTAGCAGCATGTACGTAATGATATCCAATAATGGCATTATATAAAAACGAAATGTTACATTCGATATAATTGATTAAAGAAAATGAAACACCACATAATAAAAAATAATTGTTATATGTGTATAACATTATAATCTGAAATGTTATATTCAATCTAGCATTAAAACTACAACCACATAAATAAAAAAATGTACAGAGTCGTAAAACATTTAAACTTGTTCGATTTCATCCTAATAAAAAACTTCACACATATTTTAACATAATTTTTTTTTTAAAAATACACGAGAACACACTAAATCTGAAATGCTATGTGCAGGTAGGCATTCTGAAAATAAAATCAATTTTTAGTTAACTAGAAGAATTATCTTCATACATGTATTAAATTACATAAATGAGCAAAAACATACACACATTCACCAATTTTGATATGAAATATACATATTACAGAAAAAAGCATAAACATGTGATAATAAAGTGAAATGCTACTAGAAGGTAGCATTAAAATATGAACAATAATATTTATTTTTAGTTCATAGGATGCTATTTAACAATAGTATTACGAGCTGAGACAACATCTTCTTTCTTGAATCTGAATTAGGTATGGTCATCTTCACCACAACTCCTCATCATCTCCGCTGTCCAACTTCACCCCGTCATTGCCGACATCTCTATCACAATCGCCACTTTCATCATCAATTTCGGTCGTCTCATTCTTCATCAAAAGGCAACCTCCACCACCACCAATCACCTCCGCCACCGTCATCATTGCTGTCCCCACCAGTTATCTTGTCATCTCCACCAAGCTCCGCTGCAGTCTCCACCAGCCACATTGTCGAAATTGAAAAGCCTAATTTCTTGACCCGAAAATGAAACTTGCCTTTAAACTTCTGGATTTCTGCTTAATTATTGACTTTAAGACTAATAAACAAACTCAGTGTCTGCTAAAATATTCCCTTAATTTGTCCTTGAGCCTAGTTTCTACTACACACACTTACATACATACATACATGGAGAGAGAGAGAGGGAGCAATATGATTCTGCACTATAGGTGCAACTAAGTTTGTACTAAAATACCCTAGGGCCTACCATAGTGCAGCTAAGAAGAAATTATGATGCATGCACATATACATACGTACATATACATACATACGTACATGTTTGTGTACGTACACACACACATACACACACGCGCGCGCATACATACATACATATAATGATTTTATATATTCAGCATTTCCTTTACATTTTTTTAGTGGTCACTGTCAATGATTACTTGGCACAACGCGACGCTGAGTGGATGGGTCAGATTCATCGTTTTCTTGGTCTTTCGGTCGGACTCATACAGGTAAGTCATGTGTTACATGACATTGCACCTGTAAAATTAATAAATAATCAATATAATTTGTTGAAATTACCTTCAATCCACCTTTTGCAAATGTCTTTTTCTTTGTAGAGGGGCATGGATGCCGATGAGAGAAAATCAAACTATGCTTGTGACATAACATATACTAATAATTCGGTATGCTGCTTGGGCGCATAAATCCCCATTTCTACCACTAGCCATCTTCTTCATTATTTGTGGTTATATTTCTGTTCGTACTTTTTATGTTGCAGTAAAATTATTATGTTCTGCAGGAACTTGGATTCGATTATCTTCGTGATAACTTATCTGGAAGTAGAGGAAAACTTGTCATGAGATGGTATAATTACCAAGCATAACCGATGCTTTATTATACTATTATTTTTGATTCACCCCTTTAGATATTAATGGTAAGCCAATTTTAAAACAGGCCACAACCATTCAGTTTTGCAATTGTTGATGAAGTTGACTCTGTTCTTATCGACGAGGGGAGAAATCCATTGTTGATAAGTGGTGAGGTAAACTGCGAACTCTCATTACTTTTCAAGATTATTAACATTAAACATCAACATTGTTTCATTTTGTTTCCTATACTTCTATGTCAGGCAAGTACTGATGCCGCACGTTATCCTGTTGCTGCAAAGGTTGCAGAGCTGCTAGAAAAGGGAACTGTATGTCTAGCTTATATCCCTTGCTTTTTAACAGAATCAATATCTTGATATTTTTTATTTAATGATGACGACGGTACTTTCAACGATTTTTACTACTATTTTTTATCACATATATTTAATTTTCTATCAAAATGACATCTCACAGCATTATACTGTAGAGCTTAAAGACAACTCCGTGGAATTAACAGAGGAAGGTGTTTCTCTAGCTGAGATGATCCTTGAAACAAACGATTTATGGGATGAAAACGACCCTTGGGCCAGGTGCTTCCTTTTGGAAACGATCTTAAAAGCCTAAATTCTTAAATTGATCACAAATATGCTTATTTCCTATAGATTATGTGTAATTGCATTTTTACAGGTTTTTAATGAATGCCATAAAGGCAAAAGAGTTCTACCGCCGCGACGTTCAATACATTGTTAGAAATGGGAAGGCACTCATTATTAACGAGGTAATCATTATAGTTCTTTCCAAGTCGATATTATTATCCTTGGTGTAGTATATGTAAGGCTGCTATTAATAACCATTTCTTACATATCTGGTGCGAATATTCACATAAAGAATTCATAATGTTATATGTACACACACACACATACAGTATATATATGTGTGTGTGTGTGTGTGTATGTATGTATATGTATATACGAGTGCGTGTGTGTATAAAGAAAATCTTCTAGCAGCCGACCTGCATTGTTTGATATGCGTTAGCAAAACTGTTCATTCTCCATTTAGGGCTAAAATGAATATATAAATGCTTATATGTTCTCTAGCTAACTGGTAGAGTAGAAGAGAAAAGAAGATGGTCTGAAGGTATCCATCAAGCAGTGGAGGCTAAAGAAGGACTAAAAATTCAGGTAATTTTTTTAGGTACAAGTTTCTTGGCATGTTAATCCTTCCTATTGCACTATATTTGCATATGAATATGATTCAAGAATCTATTTTCCGCAAAGGTGTTTTTTTCAGTGATTGCCCTGCTTTGAAATCCTATAGGTCTTGCCATGCAATATGTCATTTTCATATATAACATAATTCAAGTTTGCACACTCCTTTTCTCAGTGTAAGAAAGCAGGTAGACATTCAACTTGGTTGTTTGTGCATTTAGGAAGAAATCCCAAGGCCATAGAATGTGGGCACCAATTCTTGCCTCAAAATGTTTATATCACTTGTTTATTTGACATTTCAAAGTATACCATCGGTTGAGCAGTCGATCAGTCTAGTTATCCCTTTCTACTTCATTTATTACTTACACCTTTTGTGTAAGTTAAATCTAGGATGATAAAATAAGACAATGTGACATTGTGCTGTGTAAGACAATATTGCTTATGTTGTGAAGTATATGATATAAAATTATGACTTTCAAAAAACTTTACCATACACATCAAAACTAATTTATTTATTGTTGTGCATGAAAATCAGTTTTTGCAATATGATTCTGTACTTGTCAGGCCGATTCAGTCGTTGTTGCCCAAATAACTTATCAATCATTATTCAAGCTATATCCAAAGCTTTCAGGGATGACAGGGACTGCTAAAACAGAAGTATGGATTCCATATTTGCCTATGATGTCACATTCACCTGTCTATTTTTGTGCCACATGAAAATAAATATTTTTGCTTTATGTCCATGCAGGAGAAGGAGTTCTTAAAAATGTTTCAGACACCTGTAATTGAAGTACCTACAAATTTACCAAATATCCGTCAGGACTTGCCAATTCAAGCCTTTGCAGTATATTTATTGAAAGAGTATTTATTTAATGTTTCATTTCCTCCAATGGCGTTCAGATAACCATGTTTTAATGATTCACAGACTGCACGTGGAAAATGGGAATTTGTTCGAGAAGAAGTTGAACACATGTTTAGATTAGGCCGTCCGGTTTTAGTTGGGACTACAAGGTAACATGCATTGGCACCTTCATTCATGCAATTAAATGCATTTTTTCTTGGGCTGCACTTGTTCGTTATATTATACCTGAAAAATGAATGAATGAGCAATATGCTTGATTTTGAAGCAGGCAAAACAAATTTTTGCAACGCTGCTGGACGATATTAAACATTATATCTTTACGAGACCGAATGATCATTTGTTATATTTTTTGACATTTTCTTTTATTGTAGAAGTTTACTAAAACACTAGTTTACTTAGTTCATAAATTAAGAGATTATTTGCCCAATATAGTCCTAAGGTTTTTATTTTTGTTTTTTTGTTTATGAATTAGATCACGACATGTAGATGTAGTCCATTAAGAATTATGATGTTCTTGTTGAGAATTTATCGAAATGTTACTACTATGGTACTGCCAAATAATTGCACTGAGAAGTTAATTTATATCAATACTTTCTCACATACACTTATGTACATATGTATCAACACATTTATGTAATTTAATTTATTTATTTGTATGTTTTCTTTATTTTTATTTTGGCTGAATAAAACCTGTCATGCAGCCATGCAGAAACATCAAAAATATAGGTTAATGTTAGGAATTGTCAAGTTAATATAAATCATGGAATCAACTTAAGAAGATTCTTTTGAGTGGAATGGCTTATTGTGTCCTGGAATCAATAGGCATACAATGAACAATCTGCAGCAGGCCTTTTTATGTACTTGAAACATCGCAGGAGTTCGGATAGGGCAAGAATATTATTGAAGTGGATTGGAATACCTTATTTTAGTCCCACATGTTAAGAAAAAATGAGTGAATACTAGCTACCAGTTATAAAAAGAGGTGGTGGGCAACATTTCACAACAAATATAAACAATTACATAGAAATGGGTTATACAGCAGTGATTACTTAGGCTAGATAGGGCTGAAATGTAATTTCAGCTATGACCCATCATTATATGCTAGTGATTTCTTGTAAAATTCGGTTGATCCAGGTAGGGCAGTGGCCTTAGCTAGGTTTAACGGTTTAACCTATATCCACCCTTTAATAGTATCACCTTTTCATGTATCTGGAAAGTATAAAACACTATATAAGAGAGACACGTGTAGTTTCTTTATTAACCCAAACATTTTCCCATAACTGTAAAACATCAGGATACCCTAAGTTGTATTTGTCTACAATTTATTTTGGTGAAGAGTATCACTTTAAACATTAACTCTTCTTTAGCAGGTAGCCTGGTTTGGCTTTAAGGTCAGATTTCTTAAACATGCAAACCTGCAAGTTTGCATAAGTTCAAACCTATTTTTAACACCCTAAACGACTCTATACTTCCATCATTTGATTCATCAAATCAATGGATCTGAAAGGATGAAAAATGTTACATGCAAGAGAGAAATTTTGTCTTTATTCAATTTTGTTTTTATTCAAATTCATCCATTGATTTGATGAATCCAATGGTGGAAGTTAAAGGGCATTTAGGTTGCTAAAAATGGGCTATCTCTCTCTCTCGTGTGATGTTTTGTTGCTTGCTGCAGGAGCAAGATACATGTCAAGACTGTTGACAGAAGATTTGGCCTGCGTTAACTTATTACTGGCATATACCATCTTAAAATAATCTATGTTCTCTATTAACAGAAAACCAATTATATATCTATAAATATATTCGCAGCCACAGCAGGTTTTTCGTAAGTATATGTGAGTTAAAGCAACAAGCATTTGTGTATATATGTTGCCTTTGTCTATTATGTTATGTAATTATTTCTTTGGTGACAAATTATTAGTCAAACCTATCATATAGGCGATTCTATTTATGCTGTCTTCTCTTTTGTCCTTTTTACCTTGCCGCTTTTCTCTTTTTATTACAGCGTAGAGAACTCTGAGCATCTATCTGAGCTATTGAGAGGAAGGAAAATTCCACACAATGTTCTCAATGCTAGGCCCCAGGTTGATATCACACCCTTTTATATTAAGTGCGGTGATGTTTGTGTAGTGCAGTTTTCATTTGAATCGAGAGCCAGTATTCACTTATGATCTTTTCATTAGTATGCTGCAAGGGAGGCTGAAATTATTGCTCAAGCTGGTCGGAAATATGCCATAACTATATCTACAAACATGGCTGGCAGAGGCACTGATATAATCTTGGGTGGAAATCCAAAAGTATGGTTACTCTAATCTTGCAAGTAACATTCAAATTAATTTTCTCTTGGTACAAAACTACCTATTTTGATAATTATATTCTATTATATCTCAAGATGCTTGCAAAAGAGATCTTAGAGGACAGCCTTCTACCGTACATGACGAAAGAAGTGCCAAAGGCTGAAATTTATGGGCAACCAACCCCACAAAAGGTTTTCCCCAAATCATATTCGTTATATATGGAATTGTATGACATGATTTACATATAATACGGCATTAAATGTTGGCACAATTTTGGATGTAGTGTTTCTCGAAAGTAAATGTTGGACCATCTTCATTAGCTTTTCTCTCAAAGACTGCACTCACGGGTTTGTATCCTTTCTAATTGAATGTACTCTTCCATAATGACTCAAGTCAACAAACTAACTTTTGAATTCGTCAGCTAAATATGTATTCAAAAGAGAAGGGAATGAATGGACATACGAGAAAGCAAAATCTGTGATTGTAGAATCTATACAAATGAGTCAATCGTTTGATATGGTTAAAATTGAAAAAAAACTGAATGAAGATCCCAAAATATATTCTCTTCAACCTGCAATAGCACAAGCTTATCTTTCAGTTCTCAAAGATTGTGAAATACATTGCTATAATGAAGGAGCAGAGGTAAAGAGGTTGGGCGGTCTTCACGTAATTGGAACATCTTTACATGAATCAAGGCGCATAGATAACCAGGTGACTTCTCATTCATTTCATGAACTTTTAGAATTTTTTTTGGATACTTAACATCAATAATTATTGAGTATTCAAGTAGGATATAGAAAAGTTCTAAGATCAACAATAATACATCAAGCTACACACACACACTCTAAAAGTCAATGTCCAAATAAGCAAGATAAGCCATCTCTTCTAATTTTGTCACACTGCATTGCTCGTAACACATTTTTTGTGTACAAACTTATGATTCTGTTTTGAGTCTTTAGAGGGAATTTATTTTAAGATCTTATGTAGTATATCATGCTAATTTTCGAATTAACAATATTATAAAACTTGTTCTCAATTCAACACATTACTTTTGCAGTTATAGATGATATATTATTTTCTTTTCTCTTGTGTATTTTATTGAGGGAAAATGACATTTCTTACAGCTTCGAGGTAGAGCTGGTAGACAAGGTGATCCTGGATCAACTAGGTTTATGGTGAGGTATTTATGAATGTTACATGCCTTAAGTTAACTAATTGGAAAGACATGGTAAAACACATGATTACTTTTTATAGATTAAAGAAGGTGATGTTTAAATCATCTTGGAAATGATGTTATAACTTACAATTTCTTTACTGAATTCCTTTATAATCTGACTAAGCTGATAATCAAATTGTCTGAAACTATTAAGCTATACTATACAATATAAAAGGCAAGCTAAGAACATAACTATATAGGGTCAAGCTTGATATTGTATAAAATTGTCTTTTCATATACTTATTTCAATGCAGATTTACTGTAATCTACTTGCAGTATGTAATGTCTATATGTTATAGTCATAGTGACTGTTATTTTATTATGATATGTTTTGTTTTCCTGAAACAGCTTGCAGGATGAGATGTTTAAAAAATTTAACTTTGACACTGAATGGGCAGTTAAGCTCATATCAAGGATAACAAATGACGAGGACATACCAATTGAAGGCAATACCATAGTAAAGCAGGTTCTTTTTAGTGACCACTATTCCTACGTTTCTTGAACATTTTTTTTAATAACTTGTTTGTTTATGTATTTGATGGATTATTATTGGTGTTTGTGCAGCTTCTATCATTACAAATAAATGCAGAGAAATATTATTTTGGCATCAGGAAAAGCCTTGTTGAATTTGATGAAGTCTTAGAGGTTTGCTTCTGTCAGACGATGTAAATCCCTGCAAAAAAAAAAAAAAAATTCATGATAATTTATCTATATACTGATTTACAGAGAAATACAACTATATAAATACGTCCATGAGCCATTTTTCCAGTATCTGTCCAACATTTTTTTTTCTGACCTAAACTAGCTAATCCAGTGTTTCTCTCTTGCATCAGCATTGAATCTTATTAATTTTTGCAATTCAGGTACAAAGAAAGCACGTGTATGACCTTAGGCAGTCAATACTAACAGGCAACTCTCAACGAAGCTGTGAACTTATTTTTCAGTAAGCTCACCTATTTTTTTACTTTCACATTAATGAAGCTCTTTATATATTGAATGATAGTCTTCCAAATTAATAAATATGTGCACGTGCTGTGCCGCTATTTCAGGACTGTAAAGCTTTTATTTTTTTTTAATCCTTGGCATGCTTATCACCTTCCTAGATAAACTCCTAGGATGATTTCTGGTCATTCATCTTGGATTAAATACTGCAATACAATAGAATAAATACCAGCTTTTGAGATGGTTTAAATTCACTCTACAACTTTCATTCTTCTAACAGGGCTTGATAAGTTGTATCTAATCTAATAATTTGTTGTGAAAATTCTTAAGATACAAAATCAGTAAAACACAATGAAGCAATTACTCTTTGGTCTCTAAATATTATTGTCACTTAAATTATGTAGACAATTCAATTGAATTCTCATGATTGATATGTTGTTGACACACACTCTGTGCTATACTACTTTAGACTATGATTTCATTCAAAGCACCACATCACATTATTTGAAGTTCAAAATAATGATTCAAGCAGAATATTTCACTTGCCTAGTATTTTGTGTTTGATGATAACTGCATATTCCTTGTAGGTATATGCAAGCCGTTGTTGATGAGATCGTGTTTGCAAATGTTGACACACATAAGGTACCAGTTGTATCACACATGCAAAGAGAATACTTTATCTTCCACATTTTACATGAGCCTGTTCTTTTGTTTTTGTAGCATCCGAGAGAGTGGAGTTTAGCGAATCTCTTGGACGAGTATGTTGAAACTGGTGGAAGTATTTTGGCTGGTAAATGAATGTTGCATAAACCAACCTTTTTCATTTTACTTATGTTGGTCAATCGATTAATTGGGAATAACTTGTTTAACTGATTTAACAGAGCAATTCGCCAAAGTTAATGAAGAGGATATGCTATGTGCACTTGTACAGATACATAGATTAAACTCTATAAACATTGATTCATTCTGCTTGCCAAACTTGCCAACACCTCCTAATACATTTCGAGGCATACGGAATAAAAATTTATCATTGCAAAGATGGCTAACAATTTGTTCTGATGATACCACAAAGTAAAATTCATTCTAGTATGTTTTGTGTTACTTTGTGCACATATTCTAATATTCTTATTGATTTTTGTTGTTATTATTATTATTTTCTTTTCAAAGGAGAGGAAATTACAGTGGAACTGTCAACTTGCTTCGCAAGTATCTTGGAGACTTTCTAATAGCTTCATATTTATATGTTGTACAAGATTCTGGTTATGATGATGCATACGTCAAGGATATTGAGGCAAACTCTTTGTCAACTCAATTAAGCATTTTCTTGCTAGCATTTGATTGGGCATTTTACATGTTCATGCATTTTTGCTGAAAGTTTTATATATTTATTTGAATTACAGAGAGAAGTAATAGTCAAAACCCTAGACTCTTTCTGGAAGGACCATTTAGTGAACATGAATAGGCTTAGTTCAGCGGTAACTTTTTCCTCTTCAATTAAACTACCCATTTAAACATATTATGGCATGCTGTAATTGAAGATTTATTTGGCTGCTTTGTAGGTCAACGTTAGAAGCTTCGGTCACAGAAATCCTCTTGAAGAGTACAAAATAGATGGGTGTCGCTTCTTTATTTCTATGCTTAGTTCAACTCGCAGACTGATGGTTAAGTCATTGATGTACTATTGGTCATCTTCAATGGAATCAGCGGAGTTATTGGAACCATAAATTTTCAAATGTAAGTTTACTTTATTGATTTTCCTATTATCTAATTAGGACTTCATCCTTCTAGTTTACATGACTCTTGCTTTTGTTTAATTGAGTGGACCATGACACGATCAGATTCATTTGAAAATTTTCTAGATAGTACAACGGTTTTTCTTTGGACAGTTTCCCATCTCCATTCTCGCAGCAAAAAAAACTAGGACCATCCCTTGATATGGGTTATATCAGTTTTTCCTGTTCTTTAAACTTGTAATAATTGCATAATCTAATAAAGCTTTGTGATCATTAAGAGGGTTAGTGAATAGAACAATTATTTAAACAAATGGAACATGCAGAACAGTTAGAATTTTAAATCGGCCATCTCTTAGAAATGTACTCTTTTGTATTTGTGTGATTGAAATAACCCATAACCCTAAACCTGCTCACACTCATGCACCAAAACTCTTTGAACTCCCCAACAATTACACTTTTCGCCTTTTTCTAGTGGAGCGGTCAATATCCAGTACAACATTTGAGTTTGCGGTCTCTCCTGTTGGTCACTGAGCTATATGTTTGTATCTATTGGCATATTGGTTAAAACATACATTTCTCACACACACACACCTGTGTGCGTATGTGTTCATATATATACATATTTATGTATGTGCGTGCGCATGTTCATACACACCACATGTACATATTTATGTGTGCACGCGCGTGCGTGCATGTTCATCTACACACATATATACATACACACACTTATACACACACACTAGGGCGAAACCCGTGCTACGCATACAAAATAGGCAACTTTAAATGAGTTCGAATATATCTTATAATGTTCCATTAAGCGTATAATTAGTTTTCACGGTATAAATATCCATTGACGTTGACGTTAAGTGCAATCCTCTGAAAAATAACATTCAAATTATGTTAAAAAGCTCTAATTAATGCTGAACTAAACATATATGTAATATCTCAATGTTCATTTGCCCTATATATGTTTTGTGGATTTAATTTTGTTGAAATTTTTTACTTTAAAATTTAATGGTTATAATATGTAAACGCTTAAGCATGAAATTTGGGATCACGTTGACACTTACACTTTTTTGATAAACATGAGACAATCAACCAAGATTGGGCATGTTTTCTCATCAAAATAGATAAGTTGTCATTTGTAACTACTTGAACACTATATATAACTCCAATTTCAAACCAAGCAGTCTTGGCTTGTAGTCTATTATTCAAGCACGACCAATTTGCAATAAGAACAGAGAAAACGTTGTATTCCTAGCTTCATCGAGTAAGTTGGTTGTTACTATCAAAATTCTACACATTACTTTGTCCAATAAGATAACATTCTTTTAAAAGTTTAGTTTATAAAGTTAAAATAAGTTGTATATAAAATGTGAATATTTCTTAAAGTATTTAAATACTACAAACAATAAAATTAGGAAAGCATGACATAATTCTTTTCATTAATTCAAGGCTAATGAAAATTAACATCATAGAGTAAACGATAAGAAACCACCCCATCTTAATCAGAAAAAGACCGATTATAATGAACATGCTAAAAATGTCATCTAAATATCAATTTTGAGATTTATTAGAAAGCCTTGAACAAAAATTGATTTTGAATATGATATTAGTGTAAGGTAGTATGTTAAGTTGATACCGATGCATAGATTTATTGTAAAGTAAATTACTTGTAATGAATATTTTAATTTTTAAAGGTTAAAAAAAAGACTGTGAGATATGTGGAACCACTTTGGGAATTTATTTATCATTTCGAAGAGAAACTTATATGCATTTATTAAAAAATTGAAATATGATGTGGTCCAACATAAGTAGATTTCGTGTGAAAATTGAACATAAAGGAAAGAGAAAAGTAAATTAAGATGAAATAAATGGGAAAATAATAATATGTCGTTTAAAGAAAATGATGGAATTCTAAGAAGCCTCATGACATAAGGAGATAATAGAAATTATGGAGTGAGAAGAGGAAGAATACATGACTCATCTTTCACGACCGAAAATTAACAATTAGAGAGTGAAAGTTGAGAACCTTCCTCGTCTGTAAATATAGTCCAATATAATCCAGGTAAAATCCAACATAGGCATATTAGAATAATGTCATCTAAGATATCAATTTTGAGATATTTTGGATGAAATGCTATTGGTTTAGGGTAGTATATTAAGTTGATGACGATGTAGAGATTTGTTGTAAGTGAATTACTTTGTAACAAATATTTTAACTTTTAAAGATAAAAAGAAAGAGTCTGTGAGATGAGTGAAATCAATTTGAGATTTTATTTGTCATTTAGGAGAGAAACTTATATGTCTTTAGTAAAAACAAAAAATGGAATATGATGTGATCTAACATAAGTAGATTAATCTAAAATTTTAACATAAAAAGAGAAAAGTTATTAAAATAAAATAAATGGAGAAATAACAATTTGTTGATTAAAGGAAACGATGGAATTTTAAGAAACATAAGGAGAGAGAATAAAATTTGTGGAGCAAGAAGATGGAATTCGATAACTCATCTTTAATAGTATAGCATGTATGCGTGTGCGTGCGCGCTTGCGCGTGACATGCATGTATTATAAAAACATGTGGTTCGTTATCATGATAACCCCTCTTGTATCCACTAGTTTGAATACATAAATAAATCGGTCTAAGCTTTTTTTTTGAAAAGCTTTGAATGGGCAAGGTTGTTGATGGTTTTCTTATGTTTTTTCCCCAGAACTTAAAGAGATCATATTTGAGGACTTCATATTTTGACAATGGAGTTAAAAAAGTGGTGGTAGCTCAACATCTTTCAGTTCATGTTTATTCCTACTCTAGAATGGTTAGCTTAGCTGACGGGAATTGAAGAAGAGGTATAATAATTTAATACCCATTATTACTGTATAATGTTGCTCCATGTTTTGTATTTCATATTTATTTATTGATAGAAACATTGGTTTCGTTCTCCAACCTTTGGGGAAGATTTTAGCACTCACAAGGAAAATTTGTTCAGAATTTTAATGTTTAACAAATATATCCTTGGCTAAAAGTGCTCCTAACAAAATCCTTCATATCATTGTTGAAAGCTTACCTATTAGTTTTGATAGACCTAAATAATATTTATATGTACAAAGTGTTTGTACCAAAATTAGGTACAACACTCTTCGGACGCATTTGAAGAGATTAAAATGAAGAATTTAAATGTAAAAAAGGATAATCTAACAAACATGCCAATTCAAGCAAACAGAAATAGAAAAAGACAGAGATTTATAGTGGTTCCGCGTTGTAGCCTACGTCCACTTTGAACGATTTGCTGTTTTATTGATGATTACTAACTGGTTACAACAGAGAATAACTCAAACACTCGAGTTACAATGGATCTTTGACAGAGTAACGGCGTAATGGAGTCAAAAGTCCCTTTTTTGAAGGCATAGGGCTGCTACTTATAGGCGTAGTCTGGAAATATCTGACTTAGATCTCGAAATACCCCTTCCCCATATGAGTGGGCCCACTTGATCGATCCGAGGTCATTTGGGATCGATCCCTGATCGATCACTAACTTGTTCGTATCGATCCAAACAACACCCATTTGAGCTGAGATTGATCGGAGACATTGTCGAGGTGGTAAGTAAGCTCCTGTGAAAATTTGGTGGCTTTTGGACTTGTAGATTTTGAGTTATGATCGATCCAAGTTTGTATTTGCAGTTGGCTGTCGAGTTCGTATCGATCCATGTTCGAATCGATCACTTCGTATCGATGCTTGTGCGTATCGATCAGGTGACGTGGAGCGATAGTCCAGGAGAGATCCACTTTCATGCTGCACGACCGCTTCTTCCACTTGATCATGTCTTCTTCGCATTGATGCTTGAAACTGCTTCGTATCGATGATTCTCATTCCAGTTCGTATCGATACATACTTATGCTTTTCGTATCGATCCTCGCTTATACTCTTCGTGTCGATCTTGGACAACGGGTTTCGTATCGATCATTGGCCGATCGATACGAAATGTCTGGATGAGATGATCGGTACGACTAGCGTTAATGCTAAATAGATGAAGTCTGATCGATGCTGGCCACTGATGGATATGAAGGGATTTGATGGATGCGAAGGAGAATGGAGGATGATAGATACGAACTGAAGCTTCCTCGAGGGATGGATACGAAATCATATGGATACAAATGAGGTTGCTTTTCTCGATCTCGATCGATCCATATCTTGAGCATACGAACTCCGATTGACTTGAAATTTGGAACGTTGGCTTCAGGGTTTTAAATCTCGGCCATCTCGGCCGAGATCTCGGTTCAAGGCATGGGCGAAACGAAACATGAGATATCGGTTGATATCTCGTTTCGAATATATCGGTCGAAATTTATAAATATCGTCCGATATTTGTAGCGATACGATATTCCGATATCTCCCCGATTTTTTTTAAATAAAAACATAGGCCCATCTCAGCCCAACTTAAAAAAAAAAGACAGCCCTTTTCCCTGTTAAACTTCTCAAATTTCACGTTCATCTTCAAAAATATCAAAACTCCTCTCTACGGAAATAATCGACCTCCCCTTTCTGGAAAAAATCGAATACCCGCTGCTTAAAAAACCAAATTTCCGACTGCTCGATCTCTTCCAACGCTCGCGATTGCTTCCAGTTTCCGCTTGCTCGATTGCTGCTCGATCTCTTCCAACGCTCGCGATCGCGATTCCAACTGCTCGATCTCTTCCAACGCTCGCGATCGCGATTGCTTCCAGTTTCCGCTTGCTCGATTGCTTTTGATAGTCAGCTTCATCTTCGCTCAACCTCGTTACTTCAGTTCCTACAGGTATGTTAATTAGGGTTTTTTTTTTCTATTTTAAGGAAATTCAATTTGAATTTACATGATAATTTACAGTAGATTTGCTTACTGAACAATTCTGAAAATTTTGGGCTTTAGGGCTTTAGGGTTTTACTTCAGTTTCTACAGCTTATTTGATGCAGTGAACTTGATTAGTTGTCGGAGGGTTTGTTGAATTTGTTCTGTTTGACAGGTTATAATGAGGGACATAAATAACGAAGGGATACTTCTAATATAAAGGATGTAGCATATAAGCTTGCAGTATAATTTATGCAATGCAACCATTGAATAGTTATACAATTCTGATTTTTTGTTTTTTATATTAAACTTTAACTTGCATATGTTTTACATATGATAAGTCAGTCCTTTAGCACTACAGTATTCCCTGCATCTTAGCATATTAAGCGATTTTGAAAATTTTGCTTACTGAGTTTGGTTTTTAAATTTTGCTTGTTGAAAATATGAGCACTTCTGGTTTCTCGCCTGTTCATTTAATTGATTAGTCAAACTATGGAACATTTAAAAGAAAAAAATCAGGTTGTAATTGTCAGCTTGTAAAAAATAAGGTGAAGTAATTGATTGTGGGGATTTTATTACTTTTGGAACCAGTAAGTTTATTAAATATTTGATTTTGTTTTTTACCCGTTTGTAAAACAATCTACAATTAGTAAATGGCTAGCGTTTCCTGCTTTTAGTGTTGTGTAAACTTCATGGATATGGTTTTTTTATATTGTTTATCATATTTTAGTACATGTAAATATTATTGCATAATCAAATTAATTTAAAACATGAACATTGAAATATACGCTGATATGGTCCCGAGATGAACTTTAAGGTCCGATATGTAAATCCGATATTGGCATCCGAGATGCACTCGTTTCGTCCGAGATCTCCCCCGATACGATACCGAGTCACTAAAATCGCCGAGACGAAACGTGACCGATATCCGAGATTTAAAACCTTGGTTGGCTTTCATAGTTTTGCTTGTCGTATCATATCAATTGTAGCTCGATCCGGACTCCGACCAAATTTACCAGTATCCATAGTAGACCTATGTATAATCGATCTTCGGGACATATTGTCCTTGGTTTCCAGTCAGGCTCTTGGTGTCACGGCCTTTCCAAAAGGCGGGATAACATTTGCCCTCCAAAGTACGTCTTGTGTGAACATGACGTGCTTTGAAAAACTGCATTCTTTATCCTGAAAAGTCCTATTCGATCTGTTGAATAGTTGTTGTCTTTTCATCGTAGATGTAACCTTTGATTGATTTCTAGTAATATGAATGCTGAATTGTTGACTGCCAATGATCATGAAATGTTTTGTTGTAACTGAGTGTTGAGTGCTAGAAATTTGTTGTTCATTGTTTTGATTGTCATCAGGTGAACATTCAATCCCTGTCAATTTTGAAAATTGAATGTTAGTCCGTCATACATGCATATATGTTAACCTGACTTCTGTTCACGTTCGCACGTTCACGAGTCATTGTCAAGTTCTCTTCTTTCTTTTTTTGAATCGAATTTCGTATCGATCCTCTCCTGGATCGATGTGAAATTCGAGTTGCAACAACGATCGATGGTTGTTTTTAAAGTCTTTTCTTCGTACCGATCCTCTCCTGTGTCGATTTGAGAAGTTGGGATACGTGTTTCGTATCGATGGCTATCGATACGAAGTAACTGGTTTTGTGAGATGATTCGTATCGAGGTATACGAGCTCTTGTGGTCTTCGAGTAGATGGGTACGAAATTATTGTTTCGTATCGATGGAAAATGAACGATCTAAGCATGACTTGGCAGTGGCGTTCACATTGATGACATGTAAGGTCGACTGCTAATGGATACGAACAGTTGTACCTAGATCGATCTGAATTGATGGTTACGAACTAGTTTCTTCGTACCGATGAAAGTTGTGACCATTTCATGTTGGTTTGCACGGCGATCTTCGTATCGATCGAAACTCGACCGCTTTAACCGGTACTTGGCTACTGGGAGACGAATCGTCCTTTGCCTGGATACGAATCATATATATGTAATTTGGACTTAGAAAAATTTCACTTGCTTCTCATTTTCATTCCAGCCTTCGTATCGATAGAGTACTTGAGAACAAGAACTGTCCTTATCTTCCAATTTAAACAACCCGTTAATCTCTCGAACCAATCCTCTAATCTAGGTAATTAGTTGAAATAATCCGTTTTAGAACGATGAGACTTGAGATTGAAGCCAATTCGTTTGAAACTGTGGCCGATTCCGGCAGTGTTATTGCCGAAGTTGGTCGGAGTGAGGTCGATGAAGGAGCAATGGCATGCTATCTGTCTGGGGAAGAAGAAAGGATGATGGAATGAAGGATGTACTTGTATCGATTGTGGATGGAGGAGTTCGTATCGATCCGGGCATAATGGAACTTCGTATCGATGAAGTAAGTAGCTTCGTATCGACTGATGATGGGAGTTCGTATCGATTAGGGCTGTCAATTTCCTACACGACCCGAAACCCGCACGGAAATTAGCAGGTTAACTCGACCCGTTAATTTGGCGGGTCATTTTCGGGTCAACCCGAATTTGACCCGTTTATAAACGGGTGGGTTTCGGGTTGACCCGCTAACCCGAAATTGACTCGTTAACAACCCGTTTATACTTATATAGGTTGATCCGACCCGTTTACGACCCGACCCGTTTATGACCCGTTTGTACCTTATACGGGTTGACCCGACCCGTTTACGACCCGTTCTGACCGTTTATGACCCAATTATACCTTATACGGGTTGACCCGACCCGTTTACGACCCGTTTACTCCTTATACGGGTTGACCCGACCCATTTACGACCCGACCCGTTTATAATCGGGTTACACGGGTCGGGTCGAGTCAACCCGTTTATAAACGGGTCGGGTTGAGATTTTTCTGACCCGTTTAATAAACGGGTTGACCCGACCCATTTAAAATCAACCCGAACCCGACTTGACCCGACCCGACCCATTGACAGCCCTAGTATCGATCCAGAGTGATCGATACGAAGACTTGGATCTGGCGATCGATGCGAAGGTGCTGTTTTTGATTGATACGAAGTTGAGGGTTCTGGGTCGATACGAATTGACCTTCTGGCGATCGATACGAGATGTCGTTTTCCCTGATCGATACGAATTGCACTTCTGCTTTCAATAAGTTTAACTTAACTTAGTCGGAACAAAGTTAAAGCGAAGCGAGTTCGAGTGGTCGGATCACACTCGCTCATCTATGGTAATTGCATCTACATTTTGGGGATCAGAGCTTTCTTGAGGCAATGACGAGACAGTAAGCCAACTTTTCCAACTTCGGGTAGTTTCTTTCTGCCCCAGTCAATCACTTGCTGATATAATAGACTGGTCGTTGTATTCGATCTTCCTCCCGAATCAATGCAGCACCGATCGCATTCGCTGAAATCGCCAGATAGATATACAATTTTTCATGATCAACCGGTTTCGACAAAATGGGTGGCGTCGCCAGATGTTGAACCAATGCTTGGAATGCGCCTTCACACTCCTCCGTCCATTCGAAATTCCGCTTCCCTTTTCTGATTAGATCGAAGAAGGGAATGCACTTGTCTGTTGATTTGGAGATGAATCTACTTAAGGCTGCCACCTTCCTGTTGAGGCTTTGTACTTGCTTTATGGTTCTAGGGGTCTCGAGATTTTGAATCGTCCAGATTTTCTCAGGACTGGCCTCAATTCCTCGAGCGTTGACGATGAACCCAAGGAACTTTCCTGACGCAACTCCGAAGTGACACTACAACGAATTAAGCTTCATCCTATACTGCCGGAGTATGTTGAATATTGTTTCCAAGTCTTTGACATGATTGACGGATAGTCGTGACTTCACGAGCATATCGGCTACGTACACCTCCATAGTCTTCCCAATCTGGTTAGCGAACATTCGGTTCACAAGCCTTTGGTAAGTTGCCCCAACGTTCTTGAGTCCGAATGACATCACTTTATAGCAATAGAGTCCCAGATCGGTGACAAAGATGGTATGCTCATGACCAGGTAGGTGCATCGGTATTTGATTGTAGCCGGAATATGCGTCCATGAAAGATAAGAGTTCGTGTCCGGCCATGGAATCTACAAGTTGATCAATTCTGGAAAGTGGAAAACTGTCTTTAGGGCAGACTTTATTCAGATCTGAGTAGTCTACACAAGTTCTCCATTTTCCGTTGGATTTCCCGACGAGCACTGGGTTGGATACCCACTTCGGGTATAATGCATCTCGAATAAACCCGTTCGACTTGAGTTTATTTACCTCTTCCTTCAGGGCGGCAGATCTTTCTGGATATGTACCGCGTCTTTTCTGTTTGACCGGGACATGCCGCGGATCAATATTCAATGCATGGCTTGCGATGTCCGACGAGATCCCGCACATATCAGAGTGAGTCCAGGCAAACACGTCGAGGTTTTCCTGGAGAAATTCAATCAATTCCTTTCTCATCTGGGGACTAAGTTGGGACCCGACCTTTATCATTCTGGAGTCATTATTATCATCGATCAGAACATCGATCGTCAACTCTGCCGGGGAAGCATGACCGTCTTTGACTTCCTCTTTATTATCATTATCTCGTGGATCAAGATCTTTCAGGAACTGGTTGTGGCGCTCGGGCCTAGGCCCAGGCGTTAGCTGTCAATTTTTAGAAAAAGGGACGCAGAGAGATTCCTCTACGTCCTTGCCCTTCTCTTTCCGCTGCGCCTCCCGCAGCTCAGCAACATAACAGGCGCGTCCAGCCGCCTGATCTCCTTGAACAACTCCAACCCCGTTATCTGTGGAGAACTTAAGAGTCAAAACACCATGGGGCAATAGTTGCCCTGACTTCAGCGAGGGCCGGTCGGCCCAAGAAAGCATTACACGGGGAATTAATATCTAACACAACAAACTGTAGCATCCGGACTCTCCGGTGATCTCCGATTCTCAACTCAACTTGCAACTCCACCATCCCAGCGGGTATCGTTGCACTTCCATTAAAACCATGTATGGGAGACTGACATTGCTTTAGGTCCTTCACCTTCATTCTCATTTGGTCATAAACCCGTTTGAAAAGAATATTCACGGAGCTTCCACTATCTACCAAGATCATCTTCATCCAAGCAGGACCTATTTGAGCTGATATGACCAATGGATCGATAGTGGGAGCTTCGACTCTATCAGCATCTCTGTTCCGGAAAACGATGTCGTCTGTCATCGTTTTCTGTTATTTCGCCGGAGCCCCATCATCAATATTACTGCAACACTCGAAGTCCGCATGTCTAATCGAACCGACATACGTTCATTTCCTTCCAGCTCCGATCAGCTGGATGAGGACCACCACTAACTGTATTTATCACCAATCTTCCGCCAGTACATGCGGGTTCCTTTGGTCTAGCCTGGTTTTGACCTTGATTCGGATTGGATGGGCCCGCACCTCCATTCTGCAGCGTCCGAACAAACTGTTCCAACTTCCTCTCTCTGATCAATTTTTCGATGATGTCTTGTAAGTGACGGCACTTATTGGTGTTATGGCCGTAGGAATCGTGGAATATACAGAACTTACCGGTTTGAATCTGCTTCTCAGATGACTGTTTCGGAGCTGGTTTCTTATACTGGCCAGTATTACAAGTCTGCAAATAAACATTCTCCAGGGATGTATTCATGGGAGTATATTGGTCAAACATGGGAGCTCTGGGTCTCGGTCCACGATTTTGATCTCGCTTCTTACCCTGACCTTCATTGCCTTTCTACTGGCTCTACTTGTTTTGTATATTCAATTGCACGTTGTCGGAGTTCTCACCGGTCTGTTTCACAGCAACATTACTTTGAACGCCTTCACTACTTGACCCCGCATCGTCCTGCTTCCTAGATCGCCTAGCGTCTTCTCTTCTAAAAAACTGGGTTGTTTTAGCATAGAAACGATCCAACGACGTGGGGGGTTTCCCAACCAACCAATTGCCAAACTCGAAATCGGGATCGATTCCTTTAGTCAGTGCCATTAAGATAGAATTGTCATTTGAGTTGCTAACCTTAGCACATGCAGCATAAAATCTTTCCAGATAACATCTGAGTGTCTCTCCCGGAGCTTGGGTAACCCTGGACAAGGTGTTGACATCCTTTGACCTTGTAACATGCATACGGAATTGTTCGACAAACTTCGTTGCCAACTGATCGAAACTGTAAATAGATCTGGGTGGTAAACGAGTAAACCACATTGTTGCAATACCTCCCAAGAAAATAGGGAAACTCCTGCACTTAACCGCATCGTCAGCTCGAGCGGCGTTAATGGGCCATTCATACTTTAATATATGCTGATTAGGATCCCAACTTCCTTCATACACGGGCAAAGTGGGCATCCTGAATCGACGAGGTGGCTCAACATAAAGAATGTCATCAGTAAATGGTGTATGACTTCGGAAGATTTCGCAGTCGTCATTAGTAAGCCCTTGACTTTCACGGATCATTTGGCGGATCATGGTTGGAATGTCAGGCATTTGGACATTCGGGGTCAAGGCGTGGTCGGGTTCCACGTTGCGGGGACGGTCCGGGCGCGGTCAACGGTCCGTTCCTCGCCTCCTTGGCTCCGGGTCTTCAGGAACATAGGGTTCTGGAGCATGAACATATTGACGAAGGGTCGAATCTGCTCTGTTTCGAATCTCAGCTTCCAAGTCTACAGCGGCAGCAGCTGCATGGCTATCGATGGTGTGATAAGGAAGTGGCCCTTCTCGGGAGGAGGGTCCAGCTTGGTGTCCCGTAGAAGGACCAACCTCGACTTGTCCGAGGTTCAGAGCATGCTGATGCCCGGAGGCTTGCGCATAGTTTCCATCCAGCCGTTGGCGTGTAGGTCTATGATTGTAATCAGAGGAAGCCGAACTTTCGATGGATGAATAGGAAGTACGATACCTTCTGGATCTCCTTCGTCTTTCCTCATTCAGTTGGTTCGCGAGCTCTATGTTGGCACGGATCTGCTGGGTGAGCTACTGACGGCTCTGTGTTAGCTCTTGCATCAGAATTTGGAATTCCACCCTAGTCACAGGGCCTTGTGGATCTGGAGCTCCGGCAGATGCTTGACCCGTTGTGTTCAGCTGCGTGGGATTTTGCCCATCCCTTCCTTCTGGATCTGCAGCAGTTGAAGCAGTTTTGGTAGTAATCATGTTGAGTGACGTAGCTCTTTCCTAGATCTGGTGAAATCTGAATAGAATGGAAGGAACTACTAGATATCAGATCTGGATCTTCTCCTTAGATGTGTGCAATACAACGGCAGTAGATCCAATGAGCAGGAGAAAAACTGGGTTTTCTCAGTGAAAACACCAAAGTGTTTGTACCAAAATTGGGCACAACACTCTTCGAACGTATTTGAAGAGATTAAAATGAAGAATTTAAATGTAAAAAGAGGATAATCTAACAAACACGCCAATTCAAGCAAACAGAAATAGAAAAAGACAGATTTATAGTGGTTCAGCGTTGTAGCATACGTCCACTTTAAAGATTTGTTGTTTTATTGATGATTACTAACTGGTTACAACAGAGAATAACTCAAACACTCAAGTTACAATGGATCTCTGACAGAGTAACGACGTAATGGAGTCAAAAGTTCCTTTTTTGAAGGCATAAGGCTGCTATTTATAGACGTAGTCTGGAAATATCTGACTTAGATCTCGGAATACCCCTTCTCCCTCGTGGGTGGGCCCACTTGATCAATCCGAGGTCATTTGGGATCGATCCCTGATCGATCACTACTTTGTTCGTATCGATCCAAACAACACCCATTTGAGCTGAGATTGATCAGAGACATTGTCGAGGTGGTAAGTAAGCTCCTGTGAAAATTTGGTGGCTTTTGGACTTGTAGATTTTGAGTTATGATCGATCCAAGTTTGTATTTGCAGTTGACTGTCGAGTTCATATCAATCCATGTTCGAATCGATCACTTCGTATCGATGCTTGTGCGTATCGATCAGGTGACGTGGAGCGATAGTCCAGGAGAGATCCACTTTTCATACCGCACGACCGCTTCTTCCACTTGATCGTGTTTTCTTTGCATCGATGCTTGAAACTGCTTCGTATCGATGATTCTCATTCCAGTTCGTATCGATACGTACTTATGCTTTTCGTATCGATCTTCGCTTGTGCTCTTCGTGTCGATCTTTGGACAGCGGGTTTCGTATCGATCATTGGCCGATCGATACGAAATGTCTGGATGGGATGATCGATACGAACAACGTTAAGGCTAAATAGATGAAGTCTGATCGATGCTGGCCACTGATGGATACGAAGAGATTTGATGGATGCGAAGGAGAATGGAGGGTGATGGATACGAATTGAAGCTTCCTCGAGGGATGGATACAAAATCGTATGGATACGAATGAGGTTGATTTTCTCTATCTCGATCGATCCATATCTTGAGCATACGAACTCCGATTGACCTGAAATTTGAAACGTTGGTTTTCATAGTTTTGCTTGTCGTATCATATCAATTGTAGCTCGATCCGGACTCAGACCAAATTTACCAGTATCCATAGTAGACCTGTGTATAACCGATCTTTGGAAAGGATTGTCCTTGATTTCCAGTCAAGCCCTTGGTGTCATTGCCTTACCAAAAGGCGGGATAACACATAGTACGGCTTCACAAGTTTTCAAAATGGGATTCAAATCTTAAATAGAGAAATTCAGATTTTAAATCGACACTGGATTTAAATCATGAGTATAGATTCAAAAGATTCATATTTTATTTTGATGATGATTATTATTTAGGTATGTGAAAGCTTAACTTTTCCTCATGTAGTCATGTTCCTTCTAGAAGCCAATAACCTTTGGATTGCATGTTCTTGTTAGAATCTTGATATTTTTTAGTCAAGATCCTTGAATGATTTCTTGGTTGCAATTTTAATTGTGTTTTGAATTGGCATTTAAAAATCAAATGGTAATTGCAAATCCTCCACTTGAAACGGGATCCAATATGTTAAAAGATTTTTGTAAACAGTGGGCCATCACTGGTTTACTCTCTTTAATCCTTGGATTGCAGACGTGGATAAAATATTTGCCTTAAAGCCCTTAAAAACATCACAAGAGTGTCTGCTATCCTAAAAGCCTAGGAACATGGGCCAGGTGGAACCAATTAATGAATGTTGTGGACGCAGTAGATCAGAAGAATTTCACATGGACATAATCCAAAACACAATCATCTTTATAATCTGATGACCGTTACAAAGACGACATTAATTCTGATATTGATTGTTATTTACAACCAATTAACCAAACAAAACCAATTTAACTTGTCCAAAATATCTACAGTAAATCATATTGGGATTGCATTTTCAAACATACATACTGGCCAAAAATGTGCATCTTTGAACCTTTGTCTGCAGTTAATGCTGTAACACACTCCATTTCTAACCTAACCCTGTCAAATGGCTAAAGCAAATATGAGGTTTTGTGTAACATCCCAAATTTTTGTGCACATTATTCCGGACATTTAATTATGTGTTAATTAAATACATAACGTGGGTAAGTTAGGAAACGTGGGGTTTGCCATGCTAATAAATTCAGTCATAAATCAATTAATTAACGGGTTTTTTAAAAGAAAGCTAAATTAACTCAATTGAAGGAATGAGTATAGAAGGAATAAATATTCCCTATATCATTCTCTTTCCATCTCCACACATTTAGGTATCATTTGTTTAAAATGCTGAATGCTTAAATTATTGTTTGTTTACATTCTGATTAGAAATTTGTTTTGTGAACATAAATTATTACTTTGACAATATTACCCCTCAAAGTTAAAATTAATTATTCTTTAGTGCAATTGCCGTACAAAACACACTTGTGCAAACAAAAAAACAACAAACAAAATCTACAATTAGTGCAATTGAAATTAAGTATTTCTGATGTCCTATATTTATACACAAACAAAAAAACAACAAACGCTCACATGTGCAAGTACTACAAAATCTACAAAACACATCGAAAGTAGAAAAATTGATGACGTAAATATAATTTGTAAGAGTTTGGTCGAGAAAAAACATTTCATTATAATAAAATTGAAGCTTGTGTTGTGTTTGGATTATCAATTAATGTTTTCAGCCCGGATTGTGTGGTGGAAATCAGAGGCAATATGGGTGCTGCGCTGTTTGGGGTGCCATTGAACCCTTCTCACGCATATACATACACACACACACACATATAAATATATGTTCAATATGTCAAAATAAGTTATTATAAAAATATCAGTTGCCCAACTTTTCATAATTATGTAATATGTTAATTTTCTGTGTATGCATTTGCAGATTTAGTTTTAAATAAATCAATATTGTTGAGCTTGTCGAAATTATTTATTTATAATTTTTTTCACATCTGTACTACATATTTCAATTTATTTTTTCATTTCCATTCTTATTAACCAATTTCTGAATGTGGAAATTAGCCACAAGGGCTTCTTTAGCAAGTTGAATTAGTTTCTAGGACACACAACTGAAATAATTATTTTCAAGGACAAAACTAAAATAATTAGTTTCTAGGGCCTAAAAACCTATGAAATTATGTCCTTGAAAGTAATTGGACTGCTGACTTTGTCCGTGAAAGTAATTATTCTGCTGACTTTGGTCTTGAAAGTAATTTCTTTGAATGTGTGTCCTAGAAACTAATTGGACTGCAATATTTGTCCTTCTGGTGAAATGCCCCTTTCTAAATCATCATATTTTAACTTCAAATTGTATAAAAACGTCGCAGAAAGTTGACATTAATTTTTTTTCTCCTCACTAGTTTTTAGTATATTCGTTTCTGGTGATTGGAAACTACACTATAAAATTAAAATCAAAACGGCCACACCATAGAAGGAGATAGAGCTTAAAAAAATCGATGTTATGTTTGAGCTGTTCGTTTAATATAATTAGAAAACAATATAAAATAATTACATACCATATTGCATATGGGTATAATTGAAAAATGTGATGCAATAAGTTATCAGCATTTACAATAAGCAATAAAATTTTGCTTATTTAATTAAATGAATAGACGAGCTTAATGAAAACATTTATTTGAAAACAAACATGCTAACAACCACTTACCACTTATTTAATTAAGCATTCAGCCTTTTTCTCCTCAAACAAACATAGCCTCATTCACTCAGAGCCTTATTCACTTTCATTTTAAAACGCAAAACAGAAACAAAAACAAAAGTGATGCCAAATTCCACGAAAGACGAATAACTAAGAAAAAGAGGAAGAAAAGAATCAAAAGGGGCAAATCTCTTTATTTCAACTAAATTCTAAGGTGAATAATATTGTCATCTCTGTTTAAATTTGGACTTGGAATGAAACCCGAATTGATGTTGCGAAATCATGCATATGACTTGGGTAATCATTTATATGCGTTATGGTTATCATCTGTTAATTCCGTGATATTTTCCTAAAGGAATTTTGAGTTAAAAATGTGGATTTTGATCTCTAAATGCTTTGAATTTTTGATATGATGTTGGAAACATTATTTTGGAAATTAGATTTGAATTTTATAATTTTCTAGAATTTTATGAATTGGTTATGGATTGTCTAAGTTGGAAAAATGCATAATTTTGGATTTTAATTATTTAAAATACGAAAAATAATTATTTTGCTTCGAAATTTTTATATGTGATAAAAGAAGGTATTTTAGATTTTTAGGAATGTTTAGGGTTTTTCCCATGTAATTTTGATTTATTATGAATTATTTAGTAAATGAAGTATTTGATTATTAAGGTTGATAATTAATTAATTATGGCAATATAATTAAAGTTTTATAAAGACTAGAGAAATTTTCTCTTTAATTTTGCTGCAAAGTTTTTGAAAAGATCCGTTTAACCAACGAAAATTTGACAAGGATGTTGGGTTGTTAAAAAATTATTACTTTTAAATAAATAAATCAGTTTTTCATATATTAACAGAAATATCATATTTCAGTCTGCGATAGCTATCGAACCGATAGCTACCAGTTTTTTAACATGCGATAACCTTGGTTTTGAAACTAGCCTTGGAAGTTTTGAGGTGCGAAAGCACCATTATTTCCAACCTTCGATAGTTTTGTGCTTTTCAGCTTGCGATTGCTTTGAATTTTGACATGCGATAGCTTGTTTGGTTAGTTGATGTTTGTTAACTTTGTTGACAAGCGATAACTTCATGTATTCTAGGCATGCGATAGCTGTGCTTTCTTCGACATTCGTTAGCTTATTGATATGCGATAGCTTCATGTAATTTAGACATGCGATAGCGGTATCTTTGATATGCGATAGCCTGTAATTTTGGCATGCGATAACATGTATTTTTAAAACGCGTTAGCACAAAATTTTGGGAAAAGAGATAACAATAACTTTTAACTCTATATTGGACTATGTTTTTCTTAAATAAAAATATAGTTTTTGTTAAGTATTTTGACAAGATTTTAAAAGGAAAGAAAAGATATTTTAGTCCATTTTAAAGAGTTTTGTGAATGAAATTATTAGTTAATTACAAGTAATTTTTGTGTATAAAAATGACTATCATACGAACATATGTTTTTGATGGTGATGTTATTATATATTCAATTTAGCATCTTGATCGGTTGATATTGCATATATTGATTGTTGAAATGCTCACTTATATGTTATCATCCAACATTAATGACCTTGGAGACGGGGAACCGATGACCAGTTAGGGTTGCTCTAGTTGTGGGTATGAGAAAAGAAAAAGCTACTGGGAACAGCATTACGCCCGAATTAATATACCGGGCAAGCAGAAAATGGAAAGAAGAAAAGAAGGGCACAAACAATTTCTTTTTCTTTCCAATTTCAACGGTCTTCATCCTCCAAAGGCTCAAACCATTCCCAAACTCTCACCGTCCTCCCGAGGTAATCATCACGCTGAGAGTCAGCAGTATCGATCCCCATATCTATTGCTGACCCTGCCCAGGTTAACTCCTGAATGAGTCAAATTACATCCAGGAGATCATGAAGATTAAATTGAGTTGGGATATCCGAACTGATCAAAAGGCACGAGTCATTGACATTTTAAAATTAGATTTAAGGGTAGAGACTTAAGTAAGGTCGTGCCTTACCATCCAACCGTTAAGCCCCTGGTTGGTCAGGTCCGTGATTCTGATGCGTAGGGCTTTGTTGATATTGAGGGCTAAAATTTGGAGTTATGGATAGAAAGGAACTCGTAGCGGTGCTCACCAAATATTTTTCTCCTACCGAACTTAGGAGGTCGTTGTTATTATCTTTTGAATGGACAATAAGACTGTTATGATTATTTTTCTTCTGATATGGGAGTAGCTTGGTACCCTTATGGGAACAGAAGACCGTTGGATTATCTGAAATATTTTTGGTCTAAATCGGCCTGATAGGTTTTTAGTTGGCCTTTAGTTGGCCTGTGAAAACTAGTTGGTTCATGATAACCCTGGAAAAATATGTCGTTAAATGGACTATTTACAGGATTGAGTAACTATGGGAATGTGAGACCCTTTGACCATAGTGAATGACAGACTATCATTTTGATCCTTTATGCATGATATTGATGTTAGGATTATGTTTTTAATTATTTTGGTTGCAAGATATGTTATGGTTGACATATAGATTTTAAGAATAATAGCGAAGGGAAACCCGTTCCATACTTCAGCAGCGTTTTCTCGCTATTTATCTATTTTTGTTTGAGATAGAAATATATTATTCATACCATACTTTTGTCTGATCCGAAGTTTTTGATTTTCCTCTAAACTCTCGGGTATTCAATTGAAATTAAGTAGGCCGAGGTAGGGTTTTTAGGCTTTTAGACAAATAAACTTCCGAAGACGTGCAAGTGACAAACTACTTTTAGAGTTTATTTCCACTATGCAGTTTAACAGCTTTTGTTACCGTTGATGGTATGTAATGACAGGGTTTATAACCGTCTAGTAGTAAAGACCCAAGCGGACATCTTCATATGTCATTCTTGGAAATATATTTGTATTATTATATTCCATCTGAATGATGGAATTATGGGGTTATGTAGCTGAAATGTAATGAATTTGCAAATGAATGAATGAAAATGTTTTTTTTGCGAATTCTTGTGCTATTGATATTATTGATACAATATAATACCTTATTTTGCCTTTGGGAAATAACGGTAAGAATGACTGCAACATCATTAGTATTTATTTTTGAGTCTCAAAATGAGAATGTTACCGCTTAATATCAGAGCATAAGCTTATATAAAACTTAATATCATTTTATAAAACATAATCCATGAATTAAGAAGAATAAATTGGGAAATGAGACAACGTTATAGTAATATACTTGTTATTTTATACACACAAACATATAAGTACATATATCTATCTGCACCATCCTCTATCTTAGACCATTATTTTATATCTCATGAAAACTCATATGCAGATTATGAGAATGAATACCAGAAGTGGAAGACTAAATTTGGGAGGTGAAAGCACCAAATTAATGGAAATGTTCAGGCCAATGTTAGAAACGGTAACCGAACCGTGAATGCAAATGCTAATGTGGGTGCTGTAATCGCATCGGTTGACAAGGTAACAATGTATTAGTTCTTTGTGAACATGATGCAAGCCGGATTAGCGATTGGATTGATTGGAGGAAAGCCATTTATGGGTATGTAGAATGCTATCGAAGTGGAGGATATGATCATGAGTTCCCAAGACAAAAAAAGTTCTTTAATAAAGAAGGAATCTAAGAAAGATGGAGTATCCAAGAAGGGAAAATCGAAGGTGACTTGTTACCAGTGTGGCAAGAAGTGGCACTTTGCCAATAAATGTAGCAGTATGGACAAGAAGAAAAGTGCTGCTAAGAAGGGAATGAGGTGCTTCAATTGCAACTAGTTGGGTATTTCAAGAGAGAATATCCTAAACCGGTCAAAACTGAAAAGTAAAGGTTTTACTCCGGAAGCTACAACTTTCGGATCAACTGCTGAGGAGAAGGAAAATGTTGTGTTGAGAGGTACACTTCTTATACATAACATACATGTTAAAATGTTGTTCGATACTGAAGCATCACATTCTTTTATCTCTGGATATTTAGTTGATAAGTTAAACCTTGAATCAACCTACCTATAACTTTTCCGAGGGTTGCGAATCTGATAGACGGTTATCCAACTCTTGAAATGAGATGTGACCACGTAGAATTTAAATTGTTAGGTCATAAGTTTGCCTTCAATTTGCATGTGTTTGATTTTGTGGGTTTTGAGATAATTTTGGATATGGATTGTTTAAGTCTACACGATATTAGAATATTTTGCTGAGGTAGAGTAATATCCTTAAGGCATCATGATTGCCGTGATCGAATTATATACTTATTAAAAGGATCGAATTTCGATGTATGTGCATTGCTGGGTGCTATGGAAGACATAAAGGATGAAATAAGTCGGTTTTTTATCGTAAGAGAATATGCAGATGTTTTTGAGGCGGTTACGGGACTACCACCTGTGACTACCCTCAAAACGTATCATAGAATTTCGAATAGATCTCATATCAAGAGTTAAATATGTAAGTAGATCATCTAGTAGAATGACGTATATCGAGATGGAGTTAAAGGTGCAGCTAGTGGATTTGGAATGTAATTTTTTTATTAGACTATGCAGCGGTGTTCGTGAAGAAACTAGATGGGTTATTGAGGTTGTGTATTGATTATAGAAAGTTAAATGAGAAGACCATAAATAATCGATATCCTTTGCCAAGAAAAGATTATTTGTTCGATCAATTGAGTGGAGTTAAGATGTTCTCACAACTGAATTTAGCAATGGGGTTCCATCAATTGAGAGTGGCAGAGGAAAGTACACCATTAACGACGTTTCAAACAAGATATGGTTTGTATAAATGGTTAATCATGCCCTTCGAACTGACCAAAACGTCCATTTTCTTTTAAACTTGATGAACCGAATTTTTTGAAAGCATTTGAATAGATTCGTGTTGGTGTCTATTAATGTCATCTTAATATATTCTAAGAACTAATGAGATCATGAAGTTCATCTAAGAATAATGTTAGATATGTTGAGGCGCAAAATCAGCTAATGTTTTCAAAATGTCATTCCAAAGGAAGAGAAGTGAATTTCCTTGGACATGTAGTTTCGGAGAATGGATTATCCGTGGATCCATCAAAAATCGAAGTTATTAACAGTTGGAAAAGATCTGAGACCGTAATTGAGATTAAAGGTTTCTTGAAATTAACTGGTTAATACTGAAGATTTATAAGACTTCTCTCGTCTAGCATCACCGATGATTAAGCTAACAAAGAATGGCGTAAGCTTGTTTGGATTGTGAAGAAGCATTTCAGAAGTTAAAACATTCATTGATTGAGGCGCTCGTGTTAGTTGCAGATGAGAATTAAGACTTAGTGGTGTATACCTACGCATGTGGAATTGAGTTAGGAGCTACATTGTTATTATCTTTTCTTCTCAACAGCTTCGACCGCATGAAGTTCGATATTCTCCTCATGATTTAGAGTTGGTGGCATAATCTTTGCATTAATAGAGTGAATGCACTATCTTTTGGAAGAACAATTCGAGTTGTTTACGGATCATAAGTCTTTAAGATATTTATTCTTTTAGAATGAGTTGAATATTAGACAACAAAGATGGCTGCAGTTTTTAACAGCTTATGACTTTGAGATTGATTATATGGTAGGGAAGCGAAATAAAGTCGTTGATGCATTTGGTAGAAAACATTAGAATACGGTATTGCCAACGTTAGCTGAATGTATTGATTTAGAGGCGTTAGCTTCTTATGAAGTTAGAATAAGGTTAACGGCTAGTTCTAGTCAGAGTACCGCAATAATATCTTATTTGGAAGTTTGTTCGATATTGATCGAAGAATGGCTGCAAGGCAAAAAATGATGCATTACTAGCCGAACGGATTAAGAGACTAGAAATGAGAAAAGAGATTGATGATTTGAAAGACTTTGCACTTGACCTAAGATGATGGTTGAGAAAGAAATGACGGTTGTGTGTTCTGAATGTGGATAATCTAAGAAAGTCCTTAGATAATATCATCGATCAAAGTTTACTATTTACCCAAAAATGCAAAGATGTACTAAGATATGAAGAAGAGTTTCTTTTGTGAAGAATGATAAGAAATGCAGGCTTATGAGTGAAGCAAAGTATAGATTGTCAATAAGTGAAAGTCGAACATCAAAAGCCAAGTGGATTACTTGAACATTTAGAAATGCCACTGTGGAAATAAGATTCTATATCGATGGATTTTATTCCTATAATAACAGTTAGCATACTAGTGTAAGAATAACACCTTTCAAAGCACTTTGCGAAGACCGTGCAAATTTTCAACATTTTGGTTGGAGGTCGGTGCTAAGCCAATGTTTGATCTGCATTTGGTAAGAGAAGCGACTGAAAAAATGGAGTTATTCTGAGCAAGAATGAAGGAAGATCAATCAATGCAGAAAGTTATGCAAATAAAAAGCGTAAGAATTTGGAATTTTCAGTTGGAGATTATGTTTTTATGAAAGTATCACCGATGAAATGTATTATACTTTTTGGAAAGTCTTGAGAAATTGACATCGAATATGTTGGATCATTTCCTAATATAGAGAGAATCATAAAACTGGTGTATTGTATCAAGTTATCGAATACTTTGGCATGATTCATAATGTTTTTCATGTATCTCATTATTGAGCGAACGATTTTGGAGGATTTAAATAGTGGAGCTTGATATGCCTCATTAGGCGATCTATTCATATAATAGACAGAGATACGAATGGGCTTAGAAATAAGACAGTCAAGTTAGTAAAGGTGCAGTAGATCGACGATGAACGAGACTGTACTTGGGAGACCTAGGATAGGGTTAGAGAGGCTTATCCTGAGTTATTTTGATGTATGTTCTATATGGTTTTATAGACTTTTGACACGTTGTTATGCTAGTAATGTTTGTTTTTATGTGCTTGTGACTAGGCCTGTCAATGGGCAGGGTTCGGTCCGGGTATTATAAAACTCGGACCCGAGTCCAATTACAATAATTAAAACCCAAGCCCGGCCCGAACCGAACCCGTAGGGTATTTCAACCCAATATCCGAGCCCGGCCCGTCTGGCTTTTTAAGCCCGCTAGGTAATAACTATATACCTAACTCAGAATATTTATGTTAAAACCATATTTTAAAACTGCAACTTTGATAAAATTTGTATACAAACAATGTTAACATATAAATTGGACGGTGATGTAGTCAAGCTCATAACAAAAGTATGCAAAAACATCTACATTTAAACAAACAAAATGGTAAATAAATAACATACGCACTCATGTTTTGATACGACGAAAAACTAATAGTCGGGTCGGGCCAACCGGGCCGGGTTTTGATAAAACCGTACCCGACCCGGATCGGGCCTGAGTCGGGCTTGGGTAGTAAAAGGCAAAACCCGTACCCGCATAAGTAGGGCGGGTTCGGGCCAGGCCCGGGCCGAAGCCCGTACCGTTGACAGGCCTACTTGTGACACATGTTTGCATGATTGATATGTTTGATTGTTTTTTCCTTGTCGGAATCTTGAGTACGAATTTTTTTAAGAGAGGAGTTTGAAACACTTCAAATTTTTGTGTACGTTATTTCGGACATTTAATTATGGATTGGTTAAAAAATAATGCGGGTAAGTTGGAAAATGTGCGATTTGCCATGATTATAATTCGGCCATAAATTAGTTAATTAAGGGAATGTTTTAAAAGAGAGAAAGCTAAATCAACTCAGTTAAAGGAAGGGGTAAAGAAGGAATAAATATCCCTGTATCATTCTCTCCCCCTTGGCACATTCATTATTTTCATTTTAGAACACAAAAAAGGGAGCTTGAATTTTGCTATTAACCAAGAAATGAGAAAAGCTAAGGAAAAAATGAAGAAGGGAATCAAAAGGGGGCAAATCTCTTCATTTCAACTAAACTCTAAGGTGAATAATATTGTCATAATCAAAAAGGGCAAATCTCTTCATTTCAACTAAACTCTAAGGTGAATAATATTGTTTAAATTCGAATTTGAGATGAAACCCAAATTGATATGATGTGAAATCATGCATATGGCTTGGATAATCATTTATATGAGAGGTTTTGAGTTAAAAACATGGATTTTGATCTTCAAATGTTTTGAATTTTTATACGACGTTGGGAACATAATTTTGAAGATGGATTTTAAATTTCGTAATTATCTGAAATTTTATGAACTAGCTATGAATTTTCTAAATTGGAAAAATGAGTATTTTCGAATTTCAATTATTTAAAATACGAAAAATTATCATTTTGCTCCAAATTTTTATATATGATAAAAGAAGGCGTTTCAGATTTTTGAGGAATTTTCCATATGATTTTAGTTTATAATGAATTATTTAGTAAAAGAACGATTTAATTATTAAGGTTGATAATTAATTAATTGTGGCATATAATTACGGTTTTATAAAGATGAGGAAGTTTCTTTTTGATTTTGCTGCAAGATTTCTGAAAAGAATTGTTTAAATAATGAAATTTTGACAAGGATATTGGTTTGGTAAAAAGTTATTTTTGAAGAACATAAATCAGTTTTTCAAATATTAACAAAAATGTGATAGCATGTATTTTTAAGATGCGATAGCACAAAGTTTTGAAAAAAGAAATAGCTTATTTTATTAACAAACGATAGCTTTTCACTCTATTGAGTTATGTTTATGTTTTTCTTAAACAAAAATTGTTTAAGAATATAGTTTTTGTTAAGTATTTTGACAATGTTTTGAAAGGAAAGAAAAGATATTTTAGTCCGTTTTTAAAGAATTTTGCGGAGGAAATTATTGGTCACAAGTTTGGGATCCATTGGCCCATTCTTACGTAGCTTTCATCCGTCTTTTTGTCACACTCACATGTGGAGATCCATTGTCACCTTCTTATGCAGTCTCCATCCGTCTTTTTTCTCTTAAAGTTTTTTGAATCAAAATAAAATTTTGTACATATATTCTATATGCTATTGAGATAACCTACACACAAGTTTGAATAGTTTCAAATCTTTCGACTTCTGCATTGGCTCTATTTTTGGAAGAAGTATTGTATTTTATTCTTTACTTTTATTAATAATTTTGAAGATGTAAGGAATTTCTTTGCCGTACGAGTTTGCTCTATTTTTTGATTGAGAAAATAAAATGATATCTTTAGGGTTTCGATTTTGGATTGAAAACAAGTTATGTTTTCCACTTTTTTATTGGGCCCTCTAAAGTATCAAAAGTACGAACTTTTGTTTTTTGTTATGCATGTGAAATACGTTGAGTTTCAGCAGTCGGACCAAGCTATTCCGTCTTCGGATTTGGCGTATGCATATGAATTGGCACACAGTAGTGTAACGAAAGGAATCTCCAATGTTACAGGCCTATCAACTCATATTTATACACCACACATTCAATTTATTTAGTGGTTATGAGACTAATTTATTTTCAAACCGTCATTCCAATTACCAACCTGCCATACAACTCTAACAAAATACATTATGGAAAATGAGTGTTTTGTAAAACGTGGCAAAATCTTAAACCAAACACATTTGATATATTTATAAAAATAAAAAAATAAAATAAATCCAAAACTCAACATTAAACCAAACGTTCCGTTATCATCCCATTAACCCAAGATGCTTCTTCGTATATTTGAAATCCATATTATTCAACTCGACTCCCTATAAAGACGCATCAGCTCAGGCATTGTGGTTTTCCTTGTATCAGCAAATTCTAGAGCAAAAGTGCGTTATCTGAAATTCTTTTAAATGCACAAATATTATTCTGTTCATGGCACATAAAAATTGATGTGATACACATGGAGAAAGTCCGATTTTGTGTACTGTTGGTAGAATATTACTATTTGAGCTAGTTGGTAAAAAATTTGTATCTACCAATATATGCTCATTGCCACATTGTGTTTTCCAGGTTTCTCAAATCTTTTTGTTGGTCATTGATTCTTGGTTATACTATTATTGTGAATGTACTGTGTACAGACCTATTTGTACCTAAATTTTTAATAAAGATGTGGTTATTGACATCAATTTTATTATCTGGGTTGGACTAAACTCACCCTAGTCTCTTAATGTACTGCAGCCTATGCATAGGGAATGTTCTAGGCTGGGGAAACTTATCAACCACTTCATTCATTGTGGTTGTCGCCTGAAGTACAGTGACATTAATGATGCAAATTCTTTGTAACAATTATACATGGATAGTATTAATTGCCAGCAAGTTTTCAGGCATGTGTGTGTGTGTCTGTAGAAAATTCTGTGTTAGAGATGAAAGGGGCAATGTATGATAGGGTTGTATTTATTGAGCATTGAATGATTTTCCGGGTATTATTCTTTTTCAATTGGAATCCACTCATAACTATTGTTATTGTTGTTTGCAATGTACATATGCTCTTTGCAAGTCTTGATTGCATACTATGGCATTAAAAAGTATTTGTATAGGTCAATTTTTGGTTTTAGGCTTTAGCAAATAAAATATTTTGGTTTTAGGTTTCAGAAAAAACTAATTGCTAAAGTAGGTCTTGTTTTGGTTTTAACTTGCGCAAATATGGAGTGTGCAAGTGTTAAATTTTTTTAACTATAATTTGCGTATTCCATAAATGCGCAAGCTATATTTGATGCTTGCGTACTTATGGAGTGCGCAAGCTCATTTTTGAGCATTAAATGGACAAAGAGCACGGATCTGAGTTCATTTATCAATATTTCTACTTTCTTTTCCAAACCCTCCCCATTTTCCAATTCAATCTCATTTTTCTTTCATATCCAAATCCACAATCACCTTATTAACCAAATAGTTGCTAAACTATATATGGAGTCATCTTCTTCATCGTTACAAAACAAAGGTAATAATTCATGTTTTTGAAAATTAAGATGTAATTTTACTATTGTTGATGTTGTTGAAAATGAAGAGTTATTGGTGGTGGTGGTGTTAATTATTAGACAATGGTGTTGTTGAATTAGTTGTTAGTTTTTAATGAACTAGGAAATCCTATTTTAGTAGTGGTAAATTAAAAACCATAATTTACACCTTAATTGTTTATTGTTTATTATAACGGTAGATATTAATGATTGGGAGATAGACGATGAGACATTGATGAAACATTTTGATGAGGTTGAAGGGAAAATTGGAGTTGCAAGTTCAAGTCATATTGACTTTGATGTCGATCATGTTCTGAAAACACAGTTCGAGCCAGTACCGCGTAAATTCCATTTAGGATCATCAACCTTACACGCTCGTTTATGTGAAGTTGTTTCTGCGGAAATGCCCGATCATCAACATACAGTTGGCGGAAATTTGTTGACGCCTATATATCATGTTGGTCCATCCGTGCAAAGGAGACAACGACCATGTCCAAATTGTTATTGCGGAGATATGTGTGTAGTGGTTGTTTGCAGAAAGGAAAAGAATGCTGGATGAAGATTTTTCGAGTGTAGTTCGTACAACGAACATAGATTGAATCCTCGTGAATATGATTGTTGCAATTATTTTAAATGCATTGATCAACCCCTGTGCGAAAGGGGACTTGAGTATGCCCACGAATTGCAAGCCGAAATAAGTCGTTTGAAAAGTGTGAATGAAGAACTAAGGACGAACAGTGAAAGACCTAGAATGTGGTAGATGTTTGGGACTTGGTTAAGTTGTCGTATTTGGATTTTATGTTGAACCGCTGTATTTGTAATATGTTGTTGCGAAAATGTTTCTATTTGTTGTAACCCATGGTGGATACTTTATTATGTTTTTGAAATTCATTTGATAGTGTTGACTTTAATGATGAAATATATTGGTTACATTATTATATTGATTTGCTTGTTTGGGTTTTTTTAAAGATTGAGTTGACTGCTTTTGGTAGAAGATTGCCTGCGGAAGCAAAATCTATTTAGAAAAAATAGGTAATAATTCATCAAATTGATGTTTATAGTTATGTCAGTGAACAAAAACTATGAATGTGGTATTGGAACTTATTTTGCAGATAATGTCAAAGGTTCCGACTATATTTTACTTTGATGGCGAATTGTTAGTTGATGATGAAGGTAAACCTAGATATGTGGGCGGGAAGCGAAAATGATCGACAATAAAAAATCATTGTAGTTTCGAAGAGCTTAAACAAAGGGCATTTGAAGTGACAAAAGCAAATCCTCTGACATATGATTTAAAATTAGCGGTGAAATGAGTTCGGGATGATGGTGCATCCGCTATTGATTTGGAAGACGACGACGATTTGAACTCCCACTTTTTCAGTTGGAATGAGAGTAATAGAAATCTACGCTGTGAGAGTAGGTTGGAATGAGAGTGATAGAAATCTACGTTGTGAGAGTGGAACATGAAAATGTGGTTGAAACACAAGCTGCAGTAATCTCTGGGGATGAGTATATGCACACCACACAGTTACAAGAAACACAATATTCGGCGTATCCGTCGTATCTTTCAAGCCATCAAGGTGGAGAGTTTACAAACTTACTTCATAGGTACAACGGAATGACTGGAGTCTCTTTTAGTCAGGAACAACATATGATGCAGAACGCTATAAATCCAAATCAGTAGCAAGCGTTTGAAAAGTGAGTACTATTATACGTTGGCACTTGTATTTTGACTTCGTTAATGCAAAATATATGACCTTTGTTTTTTGTATTCCTATTGTCGAAGATGCATTTACTGGTTGTGATGACGATGTTGCCGATGATCATGTTCTTACTCCACATGAGAGTTGTGGACAATTGGATAGCATGGAAGTAACTTGTGCGGATGATGAGGATAGAACTTGGATCCATCAAATGGAAGTTAACAATGATGCAATCATATATGTAGACATTGAGGAGGATGATGATGTAAATGCGGAAGAAGAGCAAATCACATATGAAGAGGCTCTAGCCGATGATATATGCACGGCATCAATGATGGTGAAATCAATAATGAAAAATTGTCAACAAGACGTGGAAGTTTTTGGAAGAGAATGTGCGGAGAAAGATCCACGAGTTGGGTTAATTTTTGAAAGTAAGCAGAAGCTTGTTGAACAGTTATGTGAATGGACGATTAAATGTTCAGTTTCGTTTCAAGTTCTGAAATCGCGTGCAAATCAATACATGGTCCGTTGTGATGTGGAAGAAACATTCCCTTGGCGAGTTCATGCAAGCCTTTCGGTAAGAAAAAATTCAAACTGGTGGAAGATAACTACATATGACGGCAATCACACTTGTTTAAATGCAACCATCAACTCAAACCATCGACAGGCAACTGCTAAGTTTATATGCAGCAAAATACTTCTGTTGATTAAAGCTGAAACAAACATGACTGCAAGTACTGTTCAAGAGACAATGTCCAACATGTTTCATATTAAAGTGAGTTATTTTCGAGCCTGACACGGACTGCAGAAAGCTGTTGCAATGATTTATGGCGATTGGGAATCGTCGTACGCGGAATTGCCGAAATATCTTAGAGCCCTACAACATACCAACCCCGGAACCGTATATGATGTTATTCATAGTCGTGGTGTTTTTGATGGTGCTTTTTGGGCTTTCGTACCTTCTATTCAAGGCTTCGACAACTGTCGACCCATATTGTCTATTGATGGCACTCATTTATACGGAAAGTATCTGGGTACATTACTAGTAGCAACTGGGGTGGATGCAAATCAAGGGCTATTTCCTTTAGCTTTTGCTATTGTACAAACAAAGCCGTGGCAAACGTGGAGTTGGTTTGTTCGTTGCATATGGAATTATATTCCATCCGTACGTACTAGATGTATCACCTTTACCTCAGATCGTATGAAAGGAATTCCACGTGCGCTTAGAGAAGCTTGGCCAATTGAACATCATCATCGCTTTTGTATCAGTCATATTAAAGCAAATTTCAAGAAAGCGGGGTTTGGCATAGATGAGCTACAAAATTTATTACACGCATGTGCCACAGCATCGGAGGTCGTAAAATATAATGATCTTCAAAAACAGTTGAAGGATGTAAATCGAGATGCCGATGAGTGGATTGAGAGAAGTTTGAAAGACCAGGAATCAAGCTGGACTCTTTGCATGACGGCGGAGTAAGATTCAATATGATGACGACTTACATTTCCGAGAGCTTTAACGGTGTGCTCAAAGGAACTAGGAATTTACCTGTTAGATCATTGGTTGCACGTACGTTTCATCGACTGAACCATTACTTCGTCGAACGACGAACTCAAGGGGAAGAGTGGACGCCACAGCTCGCACCTAGGTGGGAAGCATTAGCACGGAGAAGAATGGAAGAATCGAGGCTCATGTCTATAGAGAGATATAGCTTCGTTGAATGGCAGGTGAAAGATGTACATATGTTTGATTATACGGTGAATATCGAAGATAATGTTGTCAAATGTTCGTGCAACATGCCAACATTAGATCATTTTCCATGCTCCCATGTATTAGCGGCTTGTTCACGTGGTTCGGGTGGTGCTAATAGGCGTATTTTGACTTAATCTCCACGTGGTACACGAAGGCTATGTATTCCGCAGCTTATGCTCCTTTATTCAACCCTGTACCGGATAGTCGACATTGGAACGTCTACGATGGTCCAATTATACAACCACCGCCTGTGCGCAGAAATTCAGGTCGTCCTCGGTCTACTCGAATAAAAGGTTTCATGGATCCGCCATCTTCATCCGGCCATAATAGATGTAGCAAATGTGGTTCTATTGGCCACAAGAAGAAAACTTGTCCGCGTTGAATTGTAATAGAAGTAGAACGTCTATGTTACTGTACGACTTGTTGAAACTTTTTCGGATGCTACGGCATGTTGTTGATTTTGTTATGTAATGGTGTTGTCATTCGAATGGTGTTTGCATGTTATATAGAATGCTGTTTAGACTTTTTGTGTGAAATTGTTTGATTTATGGTGTTGAAACAGCTCTCTGTCTCGGACAGGGACAAATACACGCTTGCACATATATGGAATGCGCAAGCTGTATAGCTTGCGCATTCCAGAAATGCGCAAGCTATATGTAAGCGTAGAACTGGGTTATTTGCAGCGTTCCGCCTATTCTACAAAAGAGCAAATGTAGCATTTGCGGACTGCTGTAAATAACCCAAAAATGGCTTGCGCATATGTGGACAAATTCTTCTATAACAAAAAATGATTAATCGGACGAGAATAAACAGAGAGTCCCATTCTACATGTCAATAGCGACAACAACGAAATTTATAGTAAGAGGAAAATCCGTCGACTTATGCGCAAGCTATATTGACAATATAGCTTGCGCATTCCACAAATGCGCAAGCTATTTTTTGGGTCAGTTCCAAATAGAGAGCCGCTCTGCCACACTGCAAAACCACAAATTGCAAAACTAGGAGCATACACACACCATTTCATTAACAATACCATCACAAAACAAAATAAATAACACGATCCAACTGACAATTGAAGATCATCCAAAAAAGGTTGAACATGTCATACAATAACATAGAAATACACAAGTCAACAACCCCTAACCTAACCCAACCAAAGAAACAACAACAATAAAACCAACACCGTCAATCACGAATCCGTTTAAGCTCAAGTGGTGTCTCTCTTCTTCTTCTTTCGATTGTACACGATGGGAGCCAATCCTTGGCCTTCTTCGAATGTAGGAGCGGGTGTCGGAAGCGGAATTTCTTGTTGTTGACTTGGCCTAAAAATGAGTTCTTCTTGTTGATTTTCCACTGCGGCGCCTCTTGCGCATGCTCGTATGTCGACTGTCCAACATATCTAAATTGTTGTTCTTCTTCATGCCAAACGGGCCATTCAGCACGAGTTTCTCCGCTGGTGTATTGCTGCTCTACCTCGGGCCAAGCGGGCCATCCAGCTGTAGTTTCGCCACCGGGATGTTGTGAAGCCTTCCCCTCTGCATGTGCCTCCTCCCATTGGGCTTGTCCACCCGCTACTGTGGTATGTGTCTCCTCTGTACAACGTGGTGGCTCTTCTACAATGCGCAGCGGCTTGGCCGGCCTTCTTAGCTTGTTCCGATCCAAAATCGTGTCAAGTATTCGTCGTAGGTCAATGCACTTGCTTTTGACCTTGTCCGGCTCCATATGACTTTCTTCTATTTCGCCCACCACATCCAAAGCGCTGTATATTCCGCTTACCTAAACCATAAATCATAACAATGCATCAATATGACATAAAAATTGAACTATACAAAATTTGAAATTACAACACTTACCACATCACGTTCTAGAGGAGCATGGGAAGTGTACGCAACCAACTTCCTTGCCGACTTTCTAAGAATATAACGACGAGTAATTCGCCAATACCAATACTCGTACTCGCTCAAAGATGTCGGAGGCTCGCGTGCTCGTTCGGCACGATCAATTCTTGATTCCCAAATAGCAATACTTTCCTCCAAAAATGTCATCCAGCTAGTGGGTTCTGGGTCAAGGGGGACGACAGGATCGGGAATGTGTTGATAATCAAAGGAAAACTGTCTCATAACCCGATCGGGTGCATACAACTCAAAGTCTAAAAATAGAATCAATCGGCTCTTAGCAATCCAACCGGCGAACGAATACTCAATTTCCGGATGTCCAAATTTATACACTAATGAATATGGTTCCCATGTAACCGCATCATCCGCCAACAAATCCAACTCATTACGGTAAAACTGTACATTTCTTGGCGTCTGCCAACTCCTAGCACAGTTCCACCTAGCCTCGAATGGAAGATACAGATTTAAGTCGGTAGGAATTCTAATAGACGGCCGTCCAATGGCAATATGCAACCATGACCATAGTTGCAACAACGTTGCAGAACCCCCTAAAACTTTTCGACGTTGCAAGGCAACGTTCGATAACTCACTATACAAATAGCCGAGAACAGCACTACCCCAAGAATGATAACCACAGTCAGCCAAATCATCCAAAAAAGGTAAAAATTTCAAACTTAATCTCCCTTTCGAATGATCGGAAAATAATCGGCAACTCAAAAAATACAATATCACGACACGAGTGCGGCGAAGTATATCTAAATTGGTCGCCCCTTCGGGTAGTGGTTTAGAAAATTCAACCAAGTCATTGATAATTCACTTTTAGACTTAACCGCCTCTCTAGGCGGAAAAATACCAAGCAAGTCATGAGCCAATTCGATGTAATCGATATCCAAATTTTGCAAACATACCGGGCGACCGTCTACTTTAAGACCGAAAAGAAAATGCACATCCGCTAGAGTCACTGCCATCTCCCCGACTCTCATATGAAACGTATTTGTTTCCGGCCTCCATCTATCGCATAAAGCGGTAAGAAGGTGATGATCGAGCCGAATGTAGTCGATTTGCATAGCTTTCCAAAATCTGGAGATTCGTAGATTCAGCTCCAATCTTGGATCTTTATAATCGATCTCCTTGAGCTTGCTCGAATGATCGCATATCTTCACAATTTCAACACCCTGCAATGTATAAACAAATTAAAATTAGGACTTCATATTTGAATTCCCCGGTTTACCAATATCGAACATTTACCTCCATTAATGTGTCGTTTTGGCTCCTATGGTGTTCTTGAAGATAGAGAACACTTCTATCTTCGGGCCCATGAGACAATTCTACAAACAACAACAACCTTTTATCAATACAAAAACTATGTACAAAGTTAGGGTTTTTTCTATATGAATACTTCAAATCCTTTTGCATTTTCAACAAAGAAACTAACAATGTGAGTACATTCACATCAACATCATCAACACTACCTCTTCCGCTAACAACAACAATCATTTCTACAGTAGTAATTAAATTATAATTACCTTTAATCAACGTAGATGAAGAGCTTGCTTCCATTTTATGTGCAATCAAGTGGTTGTTTGAAGGAATGGATAAGGAACAATGTTTTTGAGTTAATGTATTTGGATTTGGAATTGGTTTGAAGTTGGAAATGGGAAGGGTTTTGGGAAGAAAAGAGATAGAGGATGTAATGAGCTCAGATTCAGCTCTCTGTCTATTTGATGCCCGAAAATGAGCTTGCGCATTCCATAAGTGCACAAGCTTTAAATTAAAGCTTGCGCACTTATAAAATGCGCAAGCTCTACATAAATTTTTTTTATGACTTGCGCATTCCAAATATGCGCAAGTTATAAACTAAACGAGGCTTATTTTGGCAATTAGTTTTTGCTAAGGCCTAGTTCTATAATTTGTTTTTTGCGGTGGCTTGATCGAAAAATTGTCAATTTGTATATTATTACAGCACTGTAGCAGTAAAAGGAATATCTATATACTATAGGTCCTAACTATAGCGGTAATTCCAGGGTTTCTTGTGGTATGCTTATAGCCAGAGTTGAGAATTGAGTTTCTAATGATTTAGCTTACTGACATGCATGCTAAATATACTGTGTTATTTGTGGCTCTTTTTGTTTTCTTATTGGCATACATCCATAACAAATATTATAAAAGAAGATAACTATCGTATTTTATCAAATTTCATATGTAATCTAAACCGCATTAATTTAATGAGATGTCTTCCAATTATACAAAAATTATTTTTTGCCATTTAAAATTATTTGGTTAAAATATGTGTAATTATGGTGAAAATAAAATGTTAACATGGAATTAAGTTAGTTAAATTTTGATTAAGTAATAACATTTATTCTTATTGGGTGGTTTTGGGTTCAAGCCCAAACCCATTTCTGGAATGTTCATAAGAGGCTGTACGTTCTTTTCTTCTTTCTGATCTTGCCTTCCTTCCTAAAACAAACCTGAGAAAAAAATGGCCTCCTCTTAACTATTCAAAACTAGCTTCAAATTAAACAAAAATCAAAGGGAAAATTAGTAAATCCAAATTTCAGCAGGTAATCAAAACCAAAATCACAAAATCATCTTATCTATTTTCTGTTTGAGAAAGATTATTGTCTGTAACTTTCGTTTTAGGCTCCTTAAGTTTTTTCACCCAAAATAATTGATAATTAAATAAAACTACTTTAGTGAATTAATGTTCTTAAAGCACGCAACTATAGTATACTTTTGGTAATAGTACGAAATTGGAATTCAAAATGGTGGAGAAAAAATAAATACGGTAACATTCACTCAAGCAAGAACATGATAACCAAGTTCCCTAATTACATTCATTTATATATATATATATATATATATATATCCGACTTCAATCCAACATAAAATTAGTAAAAGAAAAATTAATCCAAGAATAACGTGATATCAATATACTTTTTGTAGAATTTCATCTTCTATGAATATCATTATAGATTTCGTGACTCGGTTTTGGACCTGAAGCTTCAAAAAACTAAGCCATCATTTAGAGAGAATCAAAATTGAGGATTATGTGAAGTCTTCATTTGTTTAGCTATTACTCGGGTGTTGGAATTAAAACAGAATTTAATTTCAACGTCAAGGAGGATTGATATTTTGAAAATAAGAATAAGAGGATGAGCTGATAGTGCGAATGTGGTGGATGAGAACGAACAAACCCGTGGGTGAGGGTGATGACCAAAATGCCAATGTTTGTACTGTTTCTTGAATTTAATAGTGCAAGGCAGTTAGGTAATTCCAAAAGCTTCAAACCGATGTATTCCTATTATATATACCAGTACGTTTGACACGTCCGTTGGACGTGTGTAAAGAAAACTGAAAGCAAATTTCTTTATTGTGAAATAATTGTTATATGTATAAATGAAGGCGTCCTTGTCTATATAAGTTTGCAGTCGTACTTCGGTAACTTAGATCATTATCTTATTTCTTGATGAGGTTTGTTTTATTTGTTTTTTTAATGTAAGAGCGGTCCTCGGGAAGAGGAGAGCATGCGTTGGAAATTTAATTTATTATGGTTAAGAACAAATCTATGAAAAGAGAAATCAAAAGTAAAGATTTCAATGAATTTCATTTTTATTCATTGATCGATTATCAAAATCTTTCTTCGATAACCATTGATTTATTTTTAATGAATTATAGAAGTCATAAAGAAGATAGGAAACGCAATGAATTTGGAAAGGAAGTGATATATTGATACGGTAGAAAATGATATTGTGTGATCGTGTATAGTATAAAAATACCTTGATTTATTTAATTATTGAGGGTCAAAGGTGTAACGGTAATTTTGTAATATCAAAAACTTCATTTTGAAGTATTATATATATATATATATCTTATCTTATATATAAAGCAAATACTTGGTCAAAGTGGTCAAAGTGAAGCCTTTTTGGCATATCCTATAATGACCTTTCTTCTACTTTCGGTGTCAAAAACAAGCAAGGGTAGTTATGTCATTTGATCTCCCTTGTTAGCACAATTTCCCATTTTCCACGTTCATCTCTCTCCCCTTACCATTCTTCTCAGCTTGCATCTCTCAACTGCCCAGTTTCTAAACAGAAATTACTTCCGTCAAATCCATTTTTCTACCCGGATTGTTTCAACCCTTCACCTCTCCTCTTTTCCCAAAGCAGGTATTATCTTCAACATTTTAAACTGATTTTTGTATTTCCCCAATTTGTGAACTGATTTTGATTCAATTTCTATTTAAATTCAAATTCCAAAATTCTATGTTTAGTTTAGTGGCTATTAATTAAATGATTTCAGTTTGAAATTTGCTTTCCATTAAATTATTTATGTTTGAAAATAGTTTTTCAAACAATCCAGAATCATATCTTTATCTACTTTCGTTATATTTTGAATCTTAGATGTGCCTTGAAGGTTTCTTTGTTCTCTATCGAAAATCTCACCCCTTGCAGAACCTATGGCTATAGAAAACGGTCTCTACCGATGAAGCTTTAAAGATAAGAAATAACAATCACTGCAGTTGCTATATTAAAATCAAGTAGGAGATAGAGGTATATATACTACCTTTCAATTAATTTTTTAATTTTTTTTTCATACTTTGACAGATAAATGGTGGTAGTTGCTACATTAAAATCAAGTAGGAGACAGAGGTATATATACTACCTTTCAATTATTTTTTATATTTTTTTCATAGTTTGACAGATAAATGGTGGTAGTTTATTTATTGAGTATTCATGTTGATATCTTTTTTCACAAAAAAAATTATCATATATTATAACTTATAGTTTAACCACAAAAAAACCAAACTAGGCGACAATTCTTTTTCTCTCAAAATATTAATTTCAACATATATTGAATTTTGGTTTTCAAGGATGCATCTTAACGTAATGTGCAGAATAAATAAATAAGGTTTACAGTTTCATGTAAACTAAAATTTTATTTATTAGTTTAATGCTTAAGTGTACGTCCTATAACTATGTTCTTTTTGCAAGCTTGGAATACAAACATGAATAGCACTACGATACATATAGATGGTAGGCCCATGAAACAAATATTAAAAGACAGCCTTGGTTTTTATCTTCAAATGCGCTATATATCATATATTTGTTGTAGAACAGACTTCATTGTACAAATTGGATTACATACAAATATGTATATAAATTTGCATAGTCACACACATATCTAATTACACATCCATAGCATGCACGTAATACAAATGAACATGAGTCGGCAGCGAACACAAGTCAGCAGGTCAACTTGAGCAAGCTGATGGTCATTCATTGATTGATATTAATCATATTCACTACAATTCGATAGAAATAATATTAACAGCATAGTAGTTAATATCTATATAGGTATTTTTTTTCATTTTATTATACTTTAACAATTAATATCAAAGATTAGAAAGATTAGACTACGAAACAGAAGTCACGCTGGCATTGGTGGCGATGTGGATTTGCTCAGTATTGATGGTGGCACCAATGACAGTGTAAAAAGCAGTGGTAAGGAAAGGAATGGTGGTGCTGCTAAGGATGTCGTGAATATGGATCCAGTTCCTGTCCGGGAAGATAAGGTTCCCATACTGCCACATCCAATTCGGAGTTACTGTACGTATAAATTACTGCTTACCATTTGAAGTAATGGCATAATCTTAAATTGTTTGACAGGCTATTTGAAGTACCGTCGTTCATGTTTTAACTTGGTTGTTGATACTCAGCCGCTTGCTAACTTTGAAGTACTTCATAGCCAAAATAAACAATCTAAATCTTCCATATATGAAAAGCTGAGAACCAATTTGAAGCAGGGTACTTTAAAATTTGAACATGATAATAAACTAAGTTTTGTAAATTCATGAAACATATACTTTTTATTTGAAATCAATGGTACAACATTAAGTTGTTTGCAGTAAATTATTAACAAATGAAGTTTATACTAAATCAATTATTACACATTCATTTAAATAGAATGAAGATATTGTCAAACCGCAAAGCATTATCCTTAATCTCAATAGGAGCGTTGGTACCTATTAGTGAACTAACTATGCATTCTCAGTGGTGTAGCTGAATAACATTCTGAGGATTGAAACCTATTAATTCATATGTTCAAACTAGAAGCAATATGTATTCATGTATTTTGTGTCACTAAGTTCACTGCAGAATCATATGTTGTACATAAGATACAGTTCACTTAGTATCTTTATATGTATATATGATTCCTGTATATCTGCTAGGATGATCATGTAAACTTGAGCTGACAGTGTTTATTTTTTGAAGATCACTGACACAACTTAAATATTATATTCCATATGCCATATACTTTTATCCGTTTATTCAGTCCAATGTTAGCTTAGTGTTTATTGATATTTTCAATTAGCCGAGGGATATTTTTTGTATGAACTTTTGCTTTATTGGGCTGTTTGCCATGGCTTTAATTAAACTAACAACATTATTTTCCTTCAAATCAAGAATATTGATAACATAAGGTTAGTACTGCAAAGCTTATTCTTAATGCTAAATTTTTTAACCAGTAGACAAATATATGACAGTATTGAAACAAATAGATGTTGTTTGTTATAGGTTGCAATAATAGCGGACTCGGTATAAGGTATATGGATAGTCTGCAATTTGATTTTAAAGTTACAGCAAAAATTTATAGTATCGATTTTTACATTTGTTAAATTGATAGTATATCGTGCTCTTGGTTAACTTTTAGCTTCTGTTTCAGTATTAATATTACATTCAATTGTCCAATATAAGTTTATTGGTGTTTTAAGTTGAATCACCTAAGTTAAACATGACCATACTTTCATTTCTTTTAGAGTAAAATACAGCTAGGTGTTTGTACTAACAGGAGTGAAGATGGTTTACTAGCATTTTATCTCGGTTGTTGTGTATTTATCAATTGTGGGACTATAGTTGTGGCATCTGAAGACTTACTTCATCTGGAAAAAGGTAATTTGAATTAAGAATATCATTTTGATTTTAATTATTTTTCCTTATAATATTATAGGCTTATTCCTTCTTGCCATGGTTGTATTGTTCAATAATGAATTAATAGATATCCTTGATCGTATGCAATTTTATTTTAAAGCTACAACAAATATGTATAGTATTTATTTTTACATTTGTGAAATCGATAATTTATCTTACTCATTGTTAATTTTTAGTTCTGCCATTACATTCAGTTGTCCAATATAAGTTTTATCGGTGTTTAAGTTGAATCTCCTAAGTGAAACATTAAACGCCATGAGTAAGTTCTTTGCTATGCAAAATTCCAAACACTAGGAGTATAAAATACATTTGATGACACTTTGAGTTATCCACATCCAGAAAATTATGAATCTAAAGCTAAACACCAGAAAATAATTTAATTTGACTATAGTTTTATGACTTTGTTAGAACAGTCTTATTCGCGTTTCATTATTTCATTTGTTTATGAATGTAAATGCACTTAATGTTGTATGTGTACATTATAAATGGTTAATAATTAATTAAGAATGCATTGATATGATTCAATAGATTCGATCTTCAAAGCATTTTACGCTTACAGTTTTCACTGACGCAATGCTTGAATATATGCAATGTTAGTCATTTTAAGGAGTGAGTATTTACGAATACCAATATGATCGAAAATTATATATATCAAAAAGGTTCTGCTAAAGCACTTTAGACTTGCATCATACAAGATACAAACTGCTTTTTTGTTTGTTTTCATATTTATGGTTGCCTATATTATACTAACTACCGCAAGGTTGTTTGTGTGCCTATATGTTAGTCCATGATTAATTTTTTTACCTAAATTAGTTTTTTATCATCATTAAAAATTTGGATAATTTTATATAACATGTAGACAACACTATCATAAATGTAAGAAACGTATCTTATACACTCCTTATAATTGGTTGAAAACATATTATTACATTTAATCTTGATTTATGTATATAGTAGTATTAAAAAAGGGTCCATTGTAAAGTTTCAATAATTTCTTGCTCTGTTTGAACTATGAATTTGATATTTATGGTTTAGACAAACATGTGCTTATATATTTAAGCATGGCTTTTACATATGCTTAAAAAAATTAATCCACTTTTTTTTTCTACACTACCATTATCAATGGTTTTTACATGCTTGATTCATTTGTTTTCTTGCTAAATTCTTTGAGTTCCAAATGCAAACACACCACACTGTTGACTATGCATTGAAGGTTAATTAATTGCATAGCTAATAATGCAAAAACATGAGAATTAGTAGCATTGAAAAGAAAACGTTAAGATTGAATAACCTAGAGAATTAAAGATGACAGACTACGTAGAGAATTTAATGAAAAAAATGAGAATAAAAAACTTACAAAGATGTTTGTATGAAGTTCCACTTTTTCTTTTATATGTGAGTAACTAGCTCTATGGAACCAAAAATTGAAAATATACTATATGAAAAAGTTATAAACAGTTACCTGCATATATATACTTATTATTTCAGCAAATTAATGACATTTTACGTGTCATTTTGCAGGCCTTACCAAGTAATATTGATTAACTTTTATTTTATATCCAAATTAAACTCAATATTGAAGTACACTAATCTCAGTTAAAGTATTACTTTTAAGGGGGAATTAATTTAAAGGACAAAGATTTGTATATTTTTTGCCTCAAGGACATAACCTCAATATTTTTACCATAAGGACAAACATTCTTCTAAAATTATTCATAAGGACAAATATTTTCCAAAATTATTCATAAGGACAACAAAACTGCTACCAAGCTAAAAACGGATACCTAAAAACTGCTACCGATAACTACAAACTGATACTATCAATGACTAAAAACTGATACCTAAAGAAACTTGTCCTTCTGGATAAAATATTGAAGGTTTGTCCTTGAGGCAAAAACGCTGAAATTTTTTGTCCTTGACAATAATTTCCTGTACTTTTAATACTGTATCGTTGTTACCTGATATAAGAGAAACAAAGTAATGTGCATACTGATTACTTGATCTGATATTTCAGTATCAGCAATCAAGTGAGAGCCACAAAAGGGCTGAAAGAACAATCAAGCAAGCAACTCATTATGATTTGGCTTATTGTTTTCAAGTTTTAATTCTATAATACAAGCTGATTGTTTTTGCATATGTAAGTGAGCCATCTGTATGATACGTACATGTTAAGAGACAGGCTGGAATCTGAACACCAAATAGCCTAAACTTAGTTTACATAACTTTGGTTTTTACCATAATAGATTATATATCTTGGTTTTAACAAAATAAGCTTCATTCGGTTTACATAACTTTGGTTTTTATGAAAACAACCTAAATTCCAACATTAAAATTATCTTATATCATGTCTTAGTAATGACTAATAATAACCGAAATTCATCTTGGATGGTAAGCACTGTGAATAATGCTTGACATTTTCATCATTTACTCAATTTTCCAAAACTGTGAAGACAATTTTTGATGTTTTGAAACAACACATGTGTTATATTACAAACCATAAAAAGAAGATTCCATGAAACTAAGTATTTTTGGAAGACTTATTTTTCATCAACACAACCAGTTTTATGATTAATAATTCCTATTTAAGTTCTATTTACAATGTTATACCACTTACTGATTATATATTATAATATTTCGTGCACCTTGATTTTCATAATATATCATGTCGTAATGCCCATTGTGCTCTGTTTAGCAAGGCTTTATTTTTTTATGGTCTGATAAATATGTTATTCCTTAATTGTAACAGCTTTCAAAACTGAAAAGGCATTCTCAATAGTAGGCTGCCTTCTCATTTACTGGTGGCTCTTTGGCACTTTAGGTACTATATCTCAAGTCTTAACATCACGGTAGACTTCTTCAGCAAGACTTGCTTCATGGCATCAAATTCCCTAGGTGGAAAATCATTTCTGAGATTTAACATGTGAAATAAAAAGTGGAGATCAGCTACTTACCTGTAGATGCTTGACTCATTTTGTTTATTGCTGTACTATTCTAAAAAAATATTTGAGGAATATATATTTTGTACCCACAAGAGATTTTTATATGCATTTGTTTATTTTAATCATATCCATCAAATTAACTAACGGTAGCTTCTGAAAATATTGAACTTTCAGCCTAATTTCATTTTCGTATGAAGTTGGATATTATGTTTGTACTTGCATTTCTAGCATGAAGCAAGTGTTGTTTGTTCTTTATGTTTTCATGCATTTTTATGCAAACACGTGGGTGCTGGGTATTTAGGCAAGTAATAGCTCACGGAAGTAAGAAGAGAAGTATATATAATAGCAGTAGGGGCTACATGCGAAGGCAAAAGAAGAAAGTAATAGCCCACATTGCATAGGAATTTAATGCAAAGGCTATGCAAACAAACAGCTGGGACGACACTAATAAATTTTACATGACGGTCTTCAATGGTGGAACCAAATTATATGCGAAGACCCCTATATATTTAATGCGACGGGTGCAAACCATTTTTATACGCGGCGACCTATATTTTAATGTGCGATGACTGAGTAAATTTTCAACGCACGACCATCTATATTTTCATGCGCGTTACTTGAGTAAAATTTTAAGGTATGGTGGTCTATATTTTAACACGTTAAAATAAGTAATTTTTTAAGGCGCATTTGCCTATGGCTTTATAAAGTGGGGGATGACTGTTTTATAACACTTCAAAGATTTTCACTTTATTTTGCGACCAAATTTTACTTAAAACAAAAATACGATTTTGTTAAGTTTATTAATGAGATCTCAAAAGAAAAGAAAAACATATTAGCATGTTTTTGAAAGAGTTTTAAAGAATGAAGTTATCACTTTGGGAAAGTAATTTATGTATAAATTGGCTATCGTATTGAACATATATTTAATTGATTGGTGATGTATTGTACGTTCATTTTTATATACTGATTAGTTATTATTGAATTGTTCACATGCTCATTTATATATTTTTTAAATGATATCACCCAACATTGCGACCTTAGGAAGATGACCAGTTAAGGTTGTTCCATTGTTGGGTATGATTAGAATTAAACTCTTGAGTGAGTATAATTGCATCTAGAGATCGTGAAGATCAAAATTTTGTTACGATGCATGAAATGATCAAAAAGTATGACTTATTGATAATTTGAAAGCCATATTTAAAATCTAAATGTGGAGACTGGTGTAGGATCGCTCCATATGCTCGATCGCTTAGCCCACGGTTAGATGACCACGATTTTATTGCGTAGGGCCTATGGCGAAGAACAGACGGAATTTAGTTTACGCAAAGCAGGGAAATTGTAGCTAAAGCATGTTCACGAAACTGTATACCTTTTCAATTATAAATATTAATATTAATTGCAAAAAATATGTACCAATATGCCATCCGAAGGGCGGACTTTAAATGTTGTATAGATAAAACAATGGTCTATTCCAGGAAGGAGAGCTGAGTATCAATTATCTTGATCTATCCTTTTTTCCTTATCTGTTTACACGTATCCGTTTTATCCAGAAATAAGCATATATCCGATTTTAGTCATCTTGATATGTTCTATGCTACACTGTAAAGAGTTAAATTTATAAACTCGGTATACGGTGGTTAATGAACTATAAGCAGCTTCATCAAAATTTAGCAATGAGAAAAATCATATGAATTATTTTAAAACATTTGCGGATGGGAGTTGAATTTACTTTCAAAACTAGGCTACATTATAAAGAGTTAAATTTAGAAACTCGACATAAGGTGAAAATTAGATATATAGACTTCTAGACATGTTTATTACTTTAAAATTATAAAAGAGATGCTACAAGCTTTTAAGATCCAAACTATTAAAAAACTATTAAAAACGCTAATTATAATATTTGTTACATTTATCTAGATATTGATATAATAGTTGATTACTCTCTTATGCTTAATTTTTTTCTAAAATAACTTAGTCTCTTTCCTGTTTTGATAAATGGTTGATTAGAGCATGTATGCACATAAAAAAATAAAACATTGCGTACACAACATATCATTTCATACGATTAAAAAATCTTAAAATCAGTGTTTTATTATACCAATTCCTATAGCACATAGAGCTAAATGCTGTTAAAAGTCCTTCTTTATACACCCCTTTCACATTACTCCACGGTATTGGTATCAGAGCCTATAAGATTACTAGGCCCATTATTATGAATTATAAAAGATTTGCTTACCTAAATCAAGAAGTTACTAATCCAATAAAAAGAATCATAACATTGGATAAACAAAATCACATATGTTATATAAAAGATAATGATTACAAACATAAACCACATTCAGAAATTGACCATATGAATTCGATTACAGATTTAATTATAGAACTAAGTGAAAACTTAGATCTCTATAATGAAAAACACTATAACTTGATGGAATTAGTACTCGAAGGAATAATTGAGAAAAATAAATTATTAAAACAAATTTCAAACAATCAAGATTACCTGAAATCGAACTTACACAAAACAGATAACATGGAAATAACTTTGAGAAGACTAACAGACAATTTCAAAGTTATAAAATTAAAAGAATTCCCAAATAAAGATGATATAATAAACCTAAAAAATTTAATAGAAGAAAATAAACCTAAAGACATAGAAATTCATTCTAAAGAATTAATAATGGAATTAAAAGAACAAACAGAACAAGACAGAAACAAAATTGACAAACAAATACTACAAATCGAAGAGATGTTGACTGAAATTAAACAATTAATATTAAGGTAATGAGTTTTGAAAACAAATATTATCAGGAAGCAGCCAAATATGTAGAAGCAAACTACAGATTTAATGACCCCATTATAAAATATAAGATATAACAAAGATGATATCCCAGGAAAAAGTGATAGAATACAAATATTGCAAAATAACATAATAATAGCCATGCTAACTCAAATCCAAAACAAAATAGATAGTATCCAAAATCAAATGTTTGACATTGATAAGAATAGTAAAGGACAAGAATTTGAAATAAACAAATTAACAGAAAGCTTACAGAAAATGAATTTAGGACCAAGCAATCCTACTACTCATATTACAAGCAAAAAAAAAACTAAAACCAATTTCCTAATGTACAAAAAACTTGACCAAATATGAATAGTAGAAGACTGTCTTTTACAGGTCCATCTAGAACCTTAACAGATAGACCTATAGAAACAAACAACTTATCATCTATGGGATGGTTAGATAACATAACAAGAAGAGCTAATAATTCACCCAGTCTTCTCTCCTTTCATGATTCCTATGTCTTCACCCAGTCCCACAGCATCAGACCCGCCTCCGCTCTCTTTGATCCATCCACCGGGATTCGAACCCACCGAATTCTCGATTAATGAGGCCGCCACCGATGATGGTTTCACACCAGTGCTATCGCGTAAATGGAAGAGACTTCTCAAACCCTATCCCAGTAATCACCAAACTTCGCCATCAAACTCGACTGATCGAACCTCCTCCGCAGCCCAAGTTGATCGAACCCAAGCTCATATCACCAATCTAAACCCTAACGGCTCCGTCCCTCAATCTCGACGTGTGAACCATAAACAAGCAAACCCGACTTGGAATTTTAATTCCCAGACAAGCAAAGCATGGAATGAGGTTGTTAAAGGTAACAATATTCCAAGCCCTGTTCCACTGAAATTTTATCAACCTCGTGAAGTTAACTCTATTAAATGTGCTAAAATGTCTGCCGAGGTTATCATGGATGCTAGAAAACAATGGAGCAACGCCATTGTAATCTATGTTGTAGGCCCCAAACCGTACTACCCTTATTTCAAAGAATATATAATTCGAGTTTGGAAACCAGTTGAAGAATTTTCTATTTTCTCAATGGAAAATGGATTTTATGTGATCAAATTTAACAAAGAACAAGATTGTCTTAATGTTCTAGAAGGAGGTCCATATTATTATAACAAGAAACTGATGATGATGAAAAGATGGCATCCTGGAATGCAACTTAATAAAGATCTTCTCAATTCAATTCCGATTTGGATCCGGTTTCCAAACCTACCTCTTGATTTCTGGACTGAAGAAGGGATTAGCCGCATTGCCTCTGTTCTTGGCACCCCTATCAAACTGGATAAATTCACGGAAGGAATAATCAAAATTGCATTCGCTAGAGTTCTCATTGAAGTTGACAACAAATTTAAGTTCCCTAGCAAAATTCCTATTCTGAATGAAAAAGATGAGATAAAGTGGCAAGAAGTGGTGTACGAATGGAAACCTATTGCATGTCCTACTTGTTTGAGCTTTGGTCACAATGAATCCCAATGTCAATTCACTAAAGCATGGGTTCCTAAAACGAATCAACCCACAACTAAAGATAACCCTGAAATGTTAATCGATTCCATAGAAACCACCACGAACAATTATGTTGTAACTGACGCAAATCCCAAACAGGGACAACATTTAGACTCCAACAGTCAAGATAACTATCAAATGGACATTGAATCAGTTCAAAATCAACATTCCACTCCAAACTTAGAAATAGATAACTCGGATTCTCTTCAAAATTCTCATATCATCAATCGTACAGCCCAAGCAAGAGAACATAATTTTAAAACTCTTTCTACAGAAGTTCACAATGGAAATGATAATGCAAATACAATGACTGTCGACAATAATACAGTAAGCATCAAGTTAACATCAGACAACAATCCTATCATTTCTTCTACATCAATTAATCCCGATCACACCGATGATTCCACAGCCTCTGTTCATCAAACAACAGTTAATACATCAGAACCATCATCCAGCTCAAGATCAAAACCTTCACGTAAAATGAGACCAAAAGAAATCCCATTTGAATTCAAAGCGTCTTCGAATCCTGATGTGTTGGAGAATCCTGCATGGGCAAATCTTGTTAGTCAACTGAAAAATAAAAATAAAAAATCTAAGAAAACAAAGACAGTGGGGAAAGCTACACCCCAGGAAGAAAGTAGCGAATCCATAAAAGATTGTTGATGGAGTTCCTAATTTGAAACATAAGGGGGATGAATGCTTCCTCCAAACAATTGGAAATATTCAATATTATAAATTCGAATAATATATCATTTATAGGCATTCTTGAAACCAAGCTTACAGCTAATTCCACTGAGAAATTTATTAGCAAACTCAATAACAAATGGAAAATGACACACAACAGCACAGATTCTAGCAAAAGTAGAATTTTTATTATTTGGGATTCCACGGTGTGGACTTCGATAATCCTTCACTCTACTGACCAGTACATTACTACTCTTCTTCATGCTGCTAATGAATTGAGTATTGTTTGCACCACTGTCTATGCATATAATGAGGATGATAACCGTAAATCTCTGTGGGAATACATTATCTCTTTTTCAAACAATGTTAATTTACCATGGATTGTTGCAGGGGATTTTAACACTATTCTACACAACGATGAAAGAATGAACAACAGCACATTTAATTCTAGTGGAGATCTTAACTTTATGGAATGTATAACAACATCAAGACTTGTGGAACCACAATTTTCAGGTAATTTCTTTACTTGGCGAGGAGGTGAGTCTTTCACTATTCATAGTAAGATAGATAGAGTCTTTGTTAACCGACAATGGTTAGACAAATTTGAGAACTTTGGTATTTATTTTGGCAATCATTCATTGAGTGATCACACCCCTATCTCTATCAAACTCCAAACCCAAGACATCATTAAAAGGAAAATACCTTTCAAGTACAAAAACTCTTGGCATACTTCACCTGAATACTTCACCATTGTGAATGACACATTAGAAGACAATCCACCTGGCAGCCCCCTATATAAACTTCTCTGCAAGTTGAAAAACATAAAAAGTAAGTTGAAGAAATGGGAGAGTAGCAAGATGAATCTGCAACTTCAAATTGAAAATCTGAAAAAATTTAATAACAACATGTACAGTCAATTAATTAATAATCCTATGGATGTCAACCTCCAGCAGAGCTATGCCACTAGCTATGACACCTTACAAGACATGATGAGGAAACTGGCCACTGATATTGAGCAAAAAATGAAAAATAATTGGCTTCTCAAAGGGGATAGGCCTACAGCTTTCTTTTATAGCAAACTAACTGATTTCAAGGCAGGAAAAAAGAACAATCTTGCTATTAATGATAATGGTAAATGGGTATCAGCATCAGAAAAAATAGCCCAAGAAGCTTGTTCATATTTCGTTGATCTTTTTCATCTGCCACAAGCCTCAAGACAATTTCCAACCATTATTTGTAAGAAAATTCTTTCAGAAAATGCGAAAATTAATTTGTGTAAACCTTTCTCAATGGAAGAAATCAAAGAGGCAATATTTCAAATTAATGATAATAGTTCACCAGGCCCAGATGGATTCAATTATAAATTCTACAAAATACATTGGGACAGTGTTAAATTGAATATTTGGGAAGCCATGAATGGGATTCTTCAAACTGGAAAAATTATTAAACAAATTAACCATACTTTCATTTGCCTGATCCCAAAATCTCCAGATGCTAAGAATATGACTGACTTTCGTCCTATTTCCCTATGCAATGTCACATACAAAATTCTTGCCAATTTACTTTGCAATAGAATGAAAGAATATATGGATGATTTAATTTCGATCAATCAAAATGCTTTTACCCCTAACAGAAGAATGTCTGAAAATTCACTTCTTGCTTTTGAAATGGTCAGAAGTTTTAATAGGAAAAATTCCAGTAACATTTGCTTGAAAATTGATTTACATAAGGCTTATGATAAGATCAATAGAGAATTTATTCATCATATGCTGATTTCTTTGAATTTCCCAACCAGATTTGCTAATCTCATATATGAATGTATTTCTACCCCATCGTTCTCTATTCTCATAGACGGTTCCCCATATGGCTTCATCAATAGCACGAGAGGAATTAGACAAGGGGACCCTCTTTCCACCTATTTATTTTCCATGGCCATGGAATTCCTCACAATAAATTTGGACATGGAACTTATTCAGGGCAATATTACTCCCATTTATCAAATAGAACCAATGATCACTCACCTACTATATGCAGATGACATTTTAATAATGACAAAAGCTACCACAGAAAATGCAGAAAACATCCACAAAATTCTGCAAAATGTGAATAATAGCTCTGGTCTAGAACTGAACTCAGGAAAGTCCAGGATTTTCTTCAGTAAAGGTGCCAAATATAAACAAGAAATTTCTGAAATTGTCAATTTCAAAATAGATAGTTTGCCAATTATTTATTTGGGAATACCACTGTCAAATAAGTCTCTGAAAGTCAGAGATTTTGGTTGGCTCATTGACAAAATAAATAAAAAGTTCAATAATTGGCAAACCAGACTTCTTAATATAAGTGGTAGAGCAGAGCTTATCAAGACTGTCATTCAACCAATGCTGATTTTCTGGCTCCAAGTATCCCAGATGCCTGCATCAGTCATTCAAAAAATTAACTCATTATGTGCAAACTTCTTGTGGAAGTCTAAATCACATAAACTAAGCTGGAATGAAGTTTGCAGAACTAAAAGTGAAGGAGGTTTGGGAATAAGAAGAATAGAAGACATTGCAGTAGCTGCAACAACTAAACTTTTATGGAACTACATTAATGGTAATTCTTTATGGGCCAGGTGGATACATAATAGATATTGCAAAAACAACAATTTTTGGAATATCAGAATGGATAACAACGCTTCTCACACTTGGAAATCTATTCTTCGTGCTAGACAATGGTGTAAAGGTTACATAAACAGGATAATTGTGGATGGAGACAACACTGATATATGGTTTGACCCATGGTTACAAGGTACCTCCTTAATTGACAAACATGGTTGGAATTGCATGAGAATGCTTAATGGCTGTCACAAAAAAGTTTCAATGCTCATATCAGACAAAAACTGGAAACAACAACTCAATTACATTCCCATACAAACCCACAGTGAAGTAAGGAAAACACCAATTCATCTCCACAAGGATCAAGACTACTGGTGGTGGATTCCTAACAAACATGGCCAATTTTCTTTAAAATCAGCTTGGAACACTTTCAGAAACAAACATGTAGAATTTGAATGGACAAAAATTGTTTGGGATAAAGGGTCTGCCCCGAAAATGTCTATATGCTCTTTGCTTGCCATTAAAAACAAACTAAATACCAAAGACAGAATCAGCAGATGGTCTCCCAACATAGATTTACAATGCAAGTTATGTGCTAAGCACAATGAGGACAGAGACCATCTTTTCTTCCAATGTACATATGCTAAAAGAATAGTGATGTACTTTTTGCCCAAACTTAACATCCAATTTAACGCAAATCATGACATTAATTCAGTTCTTACAGCTATCCAAAATGTTCAAGCTCCAAACAGAAGTGTTAACACTAATATTAGCAGCATCGTTTTCACGAATATTATATGGAACATATGGTGCGAACGGAACAATCGAATTTTTAGTGGCATAGAACAACCAGTTGAGATGAGAATTAAGCATATTCTACTAGAAAGCAGACAACTTATTCAACAAAGAGCTCAATTGCACGAGTTAAATGTAGAAGAAAGACTTATCTTGGCTAATCTAGGTTTGAGACCAGATCTGCATGCATCCTTTCGACCCCCTTAATCAAGAGAAGCTAGATAATTCTTGATAGAGGTAGGAGCCTATCCTCGCATGTAGAATCGGATTCCAATCTCCTGCCATTTTGGGATTTGATTGCAGATTTAGCTGATAGCTGCTTCTTCGTTTTCCTTCTTTGTGGTTTCGATATGGGTTCTATTAGGTGGACACGTAGTCGGTGCTAGTTCTGGAGCCAACTGTTCGTACGGATGATTTTGAGAATGTTGTTTGTATTTTAGTCTCCTCCATCTGTTTGACAGTTTACTCCAGTCCACAGATTGTTGTATTGTTAATATATGGAATTGATATGTACTCTTTTTACTTGCAAGGTACCCATATAGGTTAGGGGGGTTGCAAGGTTTTAATGAGGCATATCAAGGACATATATGCCCTTTTGTCTTTTCAATAAAGTACCTTTTCCAAAAAAAAAAGAAGAGCTAATAATACCCAAGCTCAATTAGATGAAATAATAAATCTAGAAGAAGATTTAGAGATATTTTCCAACAGCCAACTAAACACATTAAATCCTAGAGAACTATATAGAACAGAGAGATTTACAATAACGACAGGACTGTATAGACACCATAGGAAAGAAATTCTTTTTATCCCAGATGGAAGCCAACAAACACTAAATTTAATGTCACAAGAAGCTATTAACCAATTAAAAATACAAAAATATAAATTAATCCACCTTGGATTAATAGTCATCGGTATAAGAGGGTTAACAAGACAAAAGATTGGGACCAAATTACTATTAATACTAATAGATGACAGACACCAAGATATGGATAAAGCCATATTTGGAACTATGGAAGTTGACATGAACAATAACATTGGAATAGTTTATCTAGCTCCTAATTTTACTATGACCCTAAATGACTTTTATAAACACATAAAAATTATCATATGGACTAAAGGTTTTGAAAATTTTACGGGAAAACTATATATTATTAGACATGACATTTTTGGGAAAATGCATGTCTAAATATACTCCAAAAATAAAAATCAAACTTGACAAAGTTATAGAAACACTAAATTCTACAGGAATAAATTTTATAAAACCTATGGAAATAGATTCTTCTGTTCTTCCTGGACATGAATGGAATGTAACAAATCCTAACAACACAACAGAAACATTAAAACCAAATAATGTTGTAACATATAATAATCTAAACAAATCCTTGTCTATAAGATTTAAAGATTATGGACCCTCAAACCAACAAGAAATTGAAACTGATGATGAAGCGGAAGAATTAAACAAAAGAATCAATGGATAAGATAATATATCCTAAGGAATTAGGAATGGTTCTTGGACCATTCGAATTATATGAAATAGAACAACAAATGAGAATGACAAACCAGATTAATGAAAATACATTTGTATATGTTAACGATGAAAATAATATAAGAATAAAAGAGATATATAATCTTGAAAATTTCTTAGAAAATTCCCAAGAAAAAAGAAAAGGACAAATACTTGATGAATTAAAAGACGTAATAACAGAATTTACAGAACACATTGACTTAGCAGATCTCCAAGAAGAAACTGGAAGCTCAGGATTGACATACCCAAGTAGAGATCCTAAAACCATGCCTTACAGCTTAGGACATCCTCCCAGACAACCAGTAAATGCCTATACAAATGAAAACAAAAATCTAAGAACTATAGGTAAAAGATTACCAAATGAAACAGCTTTTTTTAAAAATAATTCAGTAATTCTAAATGTCATTGAATGTCATCCACAACTTCTAGATACATATCTAGAACAATGGACTGCCGCTATAGCAAGAGACTATGCAGCAAAACATACAAATATAAATACGGGTGAAGAAATGATTTGTATAGCAGAAAATTATTTGGGCGATATAGCCAAAGCAATATGGGAAGCCTACAAACTAAATTTTCCAGCAAATATAATAGAAATAACTTCACAAGGAAGTAACATGTATAATTTCGCATACACTATGCATAGAATAATAACAGGTAGAGATGTGAATACGGGAATAACAATTAGGCAATAAGAAGTCATGAGAGATCTTGAACAAATCCAGCTTTTAGATTGGAAATACATAATAAAATTCCTAAAAGAATTTTTACACTACGCAACAATTTCGGGAAACTATTACTCAAAAGAAATCGGTGATAGACTATTTTCCAAATTACCAGGTGATTTGGGAAAGGAAATACATAAATCTTGGGTTGACCATTACCAGAATATCCCAAAAGGATATGATAATATAGGAATAAGAATATCACATATAATTACTGAATTGAAAAAGAAATGCACTTACATACAAATCCAAAGAGAACTAAAACAGAAAAACTATGGATTTTGTGGACAAATATATACCCCACAACAATATGGAGTAAGAAATTATAACATAGATAAAAAACCGAAATTTAAGAAAAGATACGCAAAAAAATATTATTTAAGGAAATCAAATGCTAGAAAGCCATATCTTAATAAAGAAAAACATGTTAGGAAGTATAATCCTAAGAAATCATATACAAATAAAATTACATGTTTTGCATGTAATGAGAAAGGACATCTTTCTTCTTCATGTCCAAAGAAACATAATTTATTCACTCGTGAGTCTAACCTTGTAGATTCAATCAAAGAAGACCTATTAGACAAAGCATCTGATGTCTCTGAAACATCGACAATATACTTTATAATCTCCTTAGAAGGTCTAGAAGAACATGAACAAACACAAACATCAAATTATACCCTAATTGATGAGCTAACAGATTTCCAAGAAAATTTACCCGAATGACTACTTATTTAATATAGTAAACAAAGCATTATGTATCCACAATTTCAAACATAAAATGGGAACTGACACAAAAAAATGTGAATTTTGTCCTTGGTACCCTGCTTTTGATAAAAGATTAAATGTACAGAATATATAATGAAAATATGCCATATATGCGCAAAAAACAAGTTCAATATAGAATTACCTAAAGAAAATAAACTTGTTTATACAGATAAAAATAAAATAAATAAAGAAAGAATAAAGATACTTGAAGAAAGAATGAATAATTTTGAATTAGAAATAGAAGAAATAAAAATAAAATTACAAACGATAGATAAAGGGAAAAACATATCAATTAATCCAGAGGAAATAATTACATATGACCATAGCCACAAAAACCTAAATAACACAGACAAACCCATAAATACTCCTTTAATATGTAATACAGGAAACTTAAAAGAATTAAGAATACTAACAAAAGTAAATGTAAAAGGAATGGAAATACAAGTATTAGCCTTTATAGATACTGGAGCCACTAGTTCAACTATTTGTTCTAGTTTAATACCTCCAAAAGATATAACAAAAGCAGAAAAACCTAAACAAAGTATACAATTTAATGGTACTACAAATATAATTACAGATGTCGTAAAAAATATACAAATACGATTCAACACTACTTGTGACGAGTGGTCCTCACACTACAATTTAAAACAAATATGGGTTCTAAAATTAAATTTAGAAGGAATTAAACTAATCTTAGGACTAGATTTTTTATTAAATGATAATGGAAGTTTTGCATTTAATAAAGATTATATATAGATTTCAAAAAAGACTACTTTAACACCTATCTTATCAGAGTTTGCTCTTGAAAAGCGTGGTGGAAATAAAGACACAAATCAAAATCAAAATTGTAACGGCCCAATCCCTGGACAATGCAAAATAATACACCAAGAAAAACTAGTAAATAACAATTTCATTACAGAAGATAATGAAATCATTACCATTGAACCACCTACAAAAGAAAAAAACTATGAATATAAAAGAAAAGAGTTTGCAAGGGGAATCCAATTTATAAACCCAAAAGACATAAGTAGATTATTATTATCTACAGATGATATAGACCATATTATTTCTAAACTAGAAAAATAAGAAATCATTGGAGAAAAACCTTTAAAATATTGGGATAGAAACCCAGTACAATGTAAACTGGATATAATAAATCCAGATTTAACAATAAAACAGGTTCTCCAAAATATGATAATTAGATTATGGAAGAATTCAAAATGCACATACAAATATTAACTAACCTAAATGTTATAAGAAAAACTGATTCTAAGCATAGAACAGCTGCTTTCATAGTAAAAAAGGAATCAGAAAGAAAAAGAGGCCAATCTAGGATAGTCATGAATTACACAAGGCTTAATGACAATACCCATGAGGATGGATATTGTATACCAAATAAAGATGTACTAATAAACAAAATACAAGGGAAAAACTGGTTTTCCAAGTTTGATTTAAAATCAGGATTTTGGCAGGTAAAAATGCATCCTGAATCTATACCCTGGACTGCATTTACATGTAGTGAAGGACATTATGAATGGCTAGTTATGCCATTTGGATTAAAAAATGCTCCACAAATTTTCCAAAAAAAAAGGACAAAATTGCAACAATTACACCTGTGTGTATATAGATGACATACTTGTTTTTTCCAAAACAAAACAAGAACACATATTGCATTTATATAGTGTGTTAAAACTAATAGAAGCCTATGGCTTAATTATATCTAAAAAGAAAATAGAACTTTTTAAGAATACTATAGAATTTTTAGGAACAAAGATAGGCAATGGACAAATTGAATTAGAATCCCACATAACAAGAAAAATTCTAGAATTTCCAGATAAAATAACAGACTTAAAACAATTACAAGCATTTTTAGGACTTGTAAATTATGCCAGACCCAACATAAAAGACTTATCAAAATACACTGGACCCTTATACAATAAAGCAAGCCTAAAGGGACAAAGAGAATTTAATCACGAAGATACTAAACAAATAAAACAAATACAAAAACTAGCAGAAAAATTAAAACCCTTAACTTTACCCCTAAGCACAGATTACCTAATTATAGAAACTGATGGATCATCCCTCAGATGGGGAGGTATTCTAATAAATAAACCAAATAAATACGAAACAAAATCTACAGAAAGAATTTTTAGGTACGCTTCAGAAACTTTTAAAAAAAAGGATACTTAACATCATTAGATTATGAAAACTTGCGATAATTTATATTCTGGAAGCATTTAAATTATTTATTATTTCACACAAAGAAATAACCATCAGAACAGACTGAAATGACCCTCTCTTTTTATACCTTAATTTTTAAGGAATTTTTTTTAACATAGAGATATATATATATATATTTATTAGCATATATATATATATATATATTTCTAAAGCCTAGAGTCATTTTTCCTTTCATCAAATAAACGATTTATCCAGGATCAAATTTTTTACCAATATAAATATATCAGTGTATTCATAAAGGTATGCACATACATATGAGGATGCATGTGACCCTCTTGTTTAAATCAGAGTTATGGTAAACAAGAGGATAATTTGATTGATTAAATTTAATCAATCCACACATAGTTCAATTTAATTCATACAATAAAATTCCACCCATATATGTATTTGTAAGATTTTAACTCTTGATTTCTTGTTGGATTCTCTATGAAGGGTAATTCCTAGAAACAAGGAAATTGTGTTATGATCACATATAAATGTTTGGTGTAGTGCTTATGTCCTGAAAATGATATAAGTTTATATCATTTTCTATGTTTGATTTTCTATAAAAACTGCCTTAGATACAAACTCTTTTCTGGAATATTTTTAAGTGAGATGTCATGTTCCTAAAGCTTAATTCTTTGATGTCATGATGCTATGCTAAATGAAATGCAAGCATGAATGAATTTCCTGAGACCCTGAGGATCCAAAACATGGTTTTAATGGTAAGATGGTTTGCTACAAACCAGACTCTTTGTTCTGATATAAGCCATAGAGCTTTAAAATGCATTTGAACAAAGCTTTAGTAAAAGGAGTTCAGATTCTTGTTAAAATGCAAAGGTAACTGATGTGCAAATATTCGAACAAAATATGTTTAAACATGCATATATACAAACTATCATGTACATGGCTTTCAACTCCTATAGATACAGATTCTTTCTTTATTCAAGAATGAGGTATTAAACATTTGCATAGTACAAATTGCATTATGAAAACATGCAGACACATAATACATTTTCCCTATGCCTTTAAACTCTTGTATGCAAATGTCATGATGAAAGAATAAACCATATTGTTTATTGAGACTCAACTATCCAGATTTCCAATACTTAATCCTTTTCAAAGACTCAAGATTGACTAATACATTTATAAAATGTAACCATCCTATTTATCATAGTATTCTTGCTCAGATTTACATACAAAATCATAGGTTAACTTCTTCAACTTTTCAGATAAAATCCAAATTTATAAACTCCAGTTACAAGTCAATTCCTTAGCAAAATAGCCATCCATCATTTAGTACTTAATACAAGTGATAATTTAAAAATATCAATACATGCAGATTTCATCTTTTAAGCTCTTATCTAACTAATTTTAGCATGCTATAATCTTCTTCTCAAAGCCTTGCTCCTACTCCTACTTAGTTGCTGCAATTGCTGAAAAAGCATTTGAAGCTACCCCACATTAAATGAGACACCCCGTATGCCATTAGCACACTAGGGTCAGACACATGTCTGGTATGAGAAAATCCACTAAAACAATTAGTAAATCAAGTTAAAGTTGAAACATATATAAATCAGTATATCCTGCCTTTAGAAAACAAGTAAGTCATAGTGTGCATGTTCTGTGTCAGTGTGCATGTGCACACTTAAATCTTTCTTTCCAGAAACCTTATAAAGATATGGAACATGCATACATTCATACAAATCAGCCATAAATCAAATAAGCATCCATACAAAACAGGGAAATCACCAAATTGAATTAAATCATTTATTCCCTACTCAGATTTCATCCAGGAAAACTCTAGTTCCTCCTTATATCAAATTTTCTTACATTGATATATTTATCTATCTTGGTCTCATCTGCAATCATATGAATCAATGGACACATTGTAATGGACTAATTCACTCCATTACACAAAGATCTCAGGACTTAAACAAGCCATGTGTCAACTTGTATTGCTCAAGAACACAAGTCATTCCTGCAGTGCTCTTGACCCCATTTGCTAGTTAGTTTTGAGTGGATAATAACTCTTTTGATTTTTCATGACTAAACCATTCAGTGAATAATTTCACTAAAACAAACATCCATGTCATGGCATTTCATATCTTTCATAACCAAACAAAGACAAGCAGGCAGTTAAACATAGGTGTCTAATAAATAAGATTCTGCATCCATATATATATATATATATATATATATGCATTTTAAAAGGGGTATAGGCAACTAACATTGGCTTATGGCTTTTGAGAGAGTTTTTCATCTTGCAAACATCTGTGCTTAAGTTAAACTCAGAATGACCAAGTTTCACTGAATCACAAATTTATTTGCTATGTATATGGCTATTTATATACTTCCATTGAATTAGGAGCATCAGCACATAGGCAACCCTATTGCACCCCTAATTCCTTTTTGTCTCAAGCCTCAGCACCTATACACAAGTATATTGCAGCTCAACATGTTTATATTCTTTGGGTTAAGCCAGAACCAACACTACTTGCCTATATTCATCATTTGATTCTCTGGATATTCACTTATTTTTCCTCATATTAACATATTAGAGAGATCTGGGTTTATAAAAACATATTTACTAATAGTACTTAGAACTTTCACATAATGGATCAAGCAGAACAACCAAACTAAAGATCAAAGCATTTCCATCTTAGAAATCAAAGAAAGATAACCACATATGAAAATACATTTTAAGAAAAATCAACTTATAAACTGGCTACCTTCATTAGGACTTAGTGCCTTAGATTTTTGAGTGAGTTTTCTCACCTAGCTCTCCTTCACTTCTTAGTTGATTGATAAGCTTCTGCCTTTGCCCTCAAACCCTTTTCTTCACTTGTCTTATATATATGATTTTTTTTTCAAGAGCTATCAGGGAAGAAGAGAAGGCCCCTCTTATCACTGCTTATTTATGCAGGGTTCTTCTAGGGTTTAAGGTGCTAGCTAAATTCATTTTTGCCCACCCTGAATCATGCCATTTGCATTTAGTTTAAACCCAAAATCCTACCCTCTCCGGTTCAAGTTTGTGGAGAGAAAAGAGGTTTTATCATTTTGGTTATTTTCAGAAATTTGCTTTTCCAGAAAATGCTTTTTCTCTTATCTAATATCATGCTAAAGGTGTGACTTGATTTCCATTATTTTATCATATATATATGTCAAGGGTTCTTCCTAATTCTGCCTATACAAAACATGTCACTGGTTTATCTTACTTTTCTATTTTTAGCTTTCACTTAAATAGCATGTGCTTCCCTTATTTATTTATAAAAGGATTGCTCCTTTTATATCTTCATTCTTGCTTTCTGTCTATAGTTAAAATACATTTGTGTATTTTTATTTTACTGATTTGAACACTTGTGTTTGATTAGCATACATATATGCATATATATGTCTTACAGAAATAATTAATACATATATATGTCTATACATTATTTTTACTAAACACATATGCACATATACACTCAAATACAACCAGTAGCATCCATATATATTTATGCATATAGATTTTAAGGATTTAATCTATTTATCTGTGTGTGTATATATATATATATATATATATATATATATATATATATATATATTCATACACATCAACATATGTTCATTCATATCATCCAGGAATTAAGCTTCTATTCATGTGTATTTCCTATGCACACATGTACACATATAGCTACACCATATCAAGCCATATCAATTCCTTTTCAAAATTAGCTTAAAAATTATTTTAAACTTATTTATATTTTCAAAATAAATTCCTAAAATCTTGGGTCATTACATATACCCCACCATTTAGAAATTGTGTCCTACAATTTTTCCTAAGCTTAAATCAAATTTAAACTTAATTCAGAGAACAAATACATTCTCAACCAAATAGATTTTTAGTTCTATCACAATAACTAAAAATACATGCATACAAAAGGAAAACAAATTAAAAATCAGAATTACCTTTTAATCTGAAAATAGCTTAGGATAGTTCATCCTAACCTTGTCTTCTAATTCCCATGTGCAATCACTAGGATCAAGACTCCACTGTACCTTCACAAGTTTCAGTGATTTATTCCTCAACTTCTTCACATCCTTTGCCAAAATTCCCACTAGATCCTTTTCATAAATCAAATTAGGATTTATTTGCACTTGGGTTGGGGTTTCAAGAATTTCTGCCTAGTCATGAACCCACCTTCTCAATTGTGATATATGAAAAACATCATGCATCCCTTGCATGTTTTCTGGTAATTCCAACTTATATGCTAAGGAACCAATTCTTTCCAGAATTTTGTATGGCCCAATATATCTTGGGGTTAACTTGCCTTGTTTCCCAAACCTCAGTACATTTTTCATAGGTGAGATTTTGATGAAAACAAAATTTCCTACTTCATATTCCACCTGCTTCCTTTTCATGTCTGCAAATTTCTTTTGCCTGTCTTGAGCTGCTGCAATTCTCCTCCTTACCAGCTCAATTTTCTCTTTAGTTTCTTGTATGTACTCAGGCCCTAAAATAGCTCTTTCTCCTGTTTCTACCCAACATACAGGTGATAAACATGGCTTGCCATATAAGGCTTCAAATGGAGCCATCCCTATGGTGCTTTGATAGCTGTTATTGTATGTAAACTCAGCTAAATGGAGATAATCTTCCCAGTTACCTCCAAAATCCAGTGCACATGCCCTTAACAAGTCCTCTAAAACTTTATTCACCACCTCAGTCTGCCCATCTGATTGTGGATGGTAGGCAGTGCTTAAGCATAATTCACTTCCCATGGCTTCTTGAAAACTTTTCCAGAATCTTGATGTGAAGATGGTATCCCTATCACTCACAATAGTTTTGGAAATGCCATGTAACCTTACCACCCCTTCATAAATACTTGAGCTAGTTTTGGTGCATTCCTTTCTGATTTGACTGGAATGAAATGTGCCACTTTAGTTAGCCTATCTACTATCACCCATATACTTGTGTTTCCTCTTTTAGATCTAGGCAGTCCATCTATGAAATCCATTGATATATCTACCCATTTCCACTGTGGTATGCTAAGAGGTTGTAACAACCCTGATGGCTTTTGTGTTTCTGCCTTGACTTGTTTGCAAGTCATACATCTTGCAATATATTTGGCTACATCTGACTTCATTCCCTTCCACCAAAAATTTCTTTTTAAATTTTGATATATCTTTGTACTGCCTGGGTGTATGGAGTACTTACTCCTATGATATTCATTCAATATTTCCTCCTTCAACTCCATGTTTTCTGGAACACATATTCTATTCTGGTTTCTTAAATAACCATTTTTATCAATATGGTAATTTGTCACTTCTTCCCCTTTTGATATGAGAATTTTCTTCTCCAATAAGTTTGTGTCTTGTTCTTGCATTTTTCCTACCTTCAAAATTAAATCTGATTGCAGAGACATTAAACTCAATTTTCCTTTACTCTTATCTCCTTCAACTGGTACCATTTGTACCTTACTACTTGCGTCAATTTCCAAGTCAGCGAGTATAGACAAATCCTTAAATTCTTCCATCATCAACATAGCTATCTTAGCATGTTGCCTACTCAAGGCATCTGCAACTTTGTTTGCTTTACCTGGTGTATAGAGTATGTCTAGATCATAGGCAGCTAAGAACTCCACCCATCTATGTTGCCTCATGTTTAAATCTTTTTGTGAAAATAAATACTTTAAAGACTTGTGGTCAGTGTAAAGTCCAAACTTAGTTCCTAACAAATAATGTCTCCGAAGTTTCAAAGCATAGATCACAGCTACTAATTCAAGATCATGTGTGGCATACCTTACTTCATGGCGTTTGAGTTGTCTGGATGCATATGCAATGACTTGGCCTTGTTGCATCAACACTGCACCCAAGCCAAACCCACTAGCATCAGTGTATACAACTAATTCTTCATTTCCCTAGGGTACTTTCAAGATTGGAGCATTCACTAATGCCTCCTTCAACTGTTCAAAAGACTTCTCACACTTCTCTGACCAAACAAAAGCTTGATTTTTCCTGGTTAGGTTAGTAAGTGGTGTAGAAATTTTTGAAAAATCTTTTATAAATCTCCTATAATATCCTGCCATCCCCATAAATGATCTTACTTCACTCACTGTGCTAGGCCTCTTCCATGCTTGAATAGCTATTACTTTATTGGGGTTCACAGAAATTCCTTTGGCAGAAATGACATGACCAAGGAAATGTACTTCCTCTTTCCAAAATGCACATTTTGAAAATTTTGCCTTTAAATCTTTTTCCCTCAATCTAGACAAAACCAGATGCAAATGACTTTTATGTTCTTCCATTGTTTTGGAATAAATTAAAATGTCATCTATAAAAATCAGCACAAATTTATCTAAATAATCTCTAAAGGTTCTATTGATTAAATCTACAAAGTATGATGGTGCATTAGTCAAGCCAAATGACATAACCAGAAATTCATACAACCCATACCTAGTGTTAAAGGCAGTGTACTTGATACTTGACTCCTCCACCTTCATTTGATGAAAACCAGATGCTAAATCTAGTCTAGAAAACACTCTTGCCCTAGCTAATTGATCAAAAAGATCATCTATTCTTGGCAATGGATATTTATTTTTGATAGTTACTTTGTTCAATTCTCTATAATCTATACAAAGTCTTAAAGAACCATCTTGTTTCTTAACAAATACCACTGGTGCTCCCCAGCAAAAATTACTTGGTCTTATAAAACCCTTATCTTCTAATTCCTCTAATTGTTTCTTTAATTCCTTTAGTTCATTTGGCCCCATTCTGGTAGGCTTCTTAATTATTGGGCTTGCTCCTGGTATGAGATTGATTTGAAACTCTACTGGTCTATGGCATGGAACACCCTTAACCTCCCCAAACACATCCAAGTATTCATTGACTATGGGAATTTCTTCAATAGTAAGTTCATTGAAATCTTTTTCCAAGTCAATTAAATGATACAATTTCCTTCCCTTAGCTACTTCACACAAAATTGTGATTCTCTGGCCTCTAAAGTTTTGCAATGATATGGTGGATGAATCTAAGTTAATTATGGCTTTAAATTGCCTTAACCAGTCTTCCCCCAATATAACACCTATATTTGGGTAGTTTAAAACATATAAATTGGAAATAAAAGTATCTCCTCCTATGTTTAATTCCACATCCACACAAATCATATTTAAAACACTAGAACTCCCCAGTGGACTTTGTATAAGCAATGGAGTTTCAACCAAAATGCAATTCAATTTTAGCATTTTAACTAGTTCATAAGAAATCAAAGAGTGAGTTTCCCCAGTATCATATACTACTGCTATGGGTATGGTACAAATAAATGGTGTACCTTCCACTTGACTGTGATTTTCAGCATTTATCACCACTGTGGATTTGCCTTTGCCTTCCAAATTTGCCAATTTTCCTTGCTGTTTGTACTCAGGACAGTTTCTCTTCATATGCCCCTCTTTCCCGCAAAGATAGTACTTGAAAGCTCCTCCTTTTAATTCTGAACATTTTGGTTTGATGTGTCCTTCCTTACCACAGTGGTGACACACAATTTTCTTCTTGGTTTCCTTAGCTTTGGTATCTCCAGTGCCTTTGTTACTGGCCTCTTCTTTCTTCTTATCATAAGGGTGATATCTCCCCTTACCCTTCTTAGTGTTAGTATTCCTAAAATTTCTGAACTTCTCCCTCTCCTTGTCATGCTGCTCCAATTTCAAAGCCAAGTCTATTACTTGATCAAAATTCCTGTCAGCATAAGTTAACATGGCTCTGCTAAGTCCTGGGTTCAAACCTTTAATGTACCTATCATTTTTGGATGCTTCATCTGCCACTAGCATTGCTCCATATTTGGATAACCCCTTAAACTTTTGAGTGTATTCAGTGACATTCAGAGTTCCTTGCCCGAGTCTAATAAATTCTTCGAGTAAAGTGGTCTTAGCTGATGCTGGTACAAATCTTGCCTCCAACATCTCCTTGAATTGATTCCAAGTGATTTCATTCTCATTTCTCCCTGTAATGATTACTTCCCACCAGCTTAAAGCTACTCCTTTCAGCTGTCTTGAAGCCACTTGCCTCTTCCTTTGATCATCAAGCTGCATGTCATTGAAAATCCTATCCAATGTTCTCAACCATGCTTGAATTTCCATAATACTTTCTGTCCCTTCAAAGCTTTTGCCTCCTAAATGAGTATAAGTCTTGAGTAATTTTGAGAGCTCTTCATGGGGATTTTCTTGCCTTTGTCCTGCCCCATCCCTAAATGCTCTCACCAAATCTTGTAGATTGACCATTGGTGGTGCATTGGAGGATCTTGCTCCCTGATTTGGTGGTCTTCCTACCATAGTTTGCTAATAATAATTTACATAGCTAGTTAGTTTTTTTTAATGTCTAACTCAGACTTGATCATCCAGTGATCAATCCCTACAAAATATTTTACTTATATTTTGTTTCTTAAGTTTTTAATTTCATAGAAGAATTTGATTTCAATTTTCAACTGTGTTTTAGTAACATAGCTCTGATACCAAATGAAATGACCCTCTCTTTTTATACCTTAATTTGTAAGGAATTTTTTTTAACATATATATATATATATATATTAGCATATATATATATTTCTGAAGCCTAGAGTTATTTTTCCTTTCATCAAATAAACAATTTATCCAGGATCAAAATTTTTACCAATATAAATATATCAGTGTATTCATAAAGGTATGCACATACATATGAGGATGCATGTGACCCTCTTGTTTAAATCAGAGTTATGGTAAACAAGAGGATAATTTGATTGATTAAATTTAATCAATCCACACATAGTTCAATTTAATTCATACAATAAAATTCCACCCATATATGTATTTGTAAGATTTTAACTCTTGATTTCTTGCTGGATTCTCTATGAAGGGTAATTCCTAGAAACAAGGAAATTGTGTTATGATCACATATAAATGTTTGGTGTAGTGCTTATGTCCTGAAAATGATATAAGTTTATATCATTTTCTATGTTTGATTTTCTATAAAATCTGCCTTAGATACAAACTCTTTTCTGGAATATTTTTAAGTGAGATCTCATGTTCCTAAAGCTTAATTCTTTGATGTCATGATGCTATGCTAAATGAAATGCAAGCATGAATGAATTTCCTGAGACCTTGAGGATCCAAAACATGGTTTTAATGGTAAGATGGTTTGCTACAAACCAGACTCTTTGTTCTGATATAAGCCATAGGGCTTTAAAATGCATTTGAACAAAGCTTTAGTAAAAGGAGTTCAGATTCTTGTTAAAATGCAAAGGTAACTGATGTGCAAATATTCGAACAAAATATGTTTAAACATGCATATATACAAACTATCATGTACATGGCTTTCAACTCCTATAGATACAGATTCTTTCTTTATTCAAGAATGAGGTATAAAACATTTGCATAGTACAAATTGCATTATGAAAACATGCGGACACATAATACATTTTCCCTATGCCTTTAAACTCTTGTATGCAAATGTCATGATGAATGAATAAACCATATTGTTTATTGAGACTCAACTATCCAGATTTCCAATACTTAATCCTTTTCAAAGACTCAAGATTGACTAATACATTTATAAAATGTAACCATCCTATTTATCATAGTATTCTTGCTCAGATTTACATACAAAATCATAGGTTAACTTCTTCAACTTTTCAGATAAAATCCAAATTTATAAACTCCAGTTACAAGTCAATTCCTTAGCAAAATACTTAGCAAAATATCCATCCATCATTCAGTACTTAATACAAGTGATAATTTAAAAATATCAATACATGCAGATTTCATCTTTTAAGCTCTTATCTAACTAATTTTAGCATGCTATAATCTTCTTCTCAAAGCCTTGCTCCTACTCCTACTTAGTTGCTGCAATTCCTGAAAAAGCATTTGAAGCTGCCCTACATTAAACGAGACACCCCGTATGCCATTAGCACACTAGGGTCAGACACATGTCTGGTATGAGAAAATCCACTAAAACAATTAGTAAATCAAGTTAAAGTTGAAACATATATAAATCAGTATATCCTGCCTTTAGAAAACAAGTAAGTCATAGTGTGCATGTTCTGTGTCAGTGTGCATGTGCACACTTAAATCTTTCTTTCCAGAAACCTTATAAAGATATGGAACATGCATACATTCATACAAATCAGCCATAAATCAAATAAGCATCCATACAAAACAGGGAAATCACCAAAATGAATTAAATCATTTATTCCCTACTCAGATTTCATCCAGGAAAACTCTAGTTCCTCCTTATATCAAATTTTCTTACATTGATATATTTATCTATCTTGGTCTCATCTGCAATCATATGAATCAATGGACACATTGTAATGGACTAATTCACTCCATTACACAAAGATCTCAGGAACAAACCATGTGTCAACTTGTATTGCTCAAGAACACAAGTCATTCCTGCAGTGCTCTTGACCCCATTTCCTAGTTAGTTTTGAGTGGATAATAACTCTTTTGATTTTTCATGACTAAACCATTCAGTGAATAATTTCACTAAAACAAACATCCATGTCATGGCATTTCATATCTTTCATAACCAAACAAAGACAAGCAGGCAGTTAAACATAGGTGTCTAATAAATAAGACTCTGCATCCATATATATATATATATATATATATATATATATATATTTGCATTTTAAAAGGGGTATAGGCAACTAACATTGGCTTATGGCTTTTGAGAGAGTTTTTCATCTTGCAAACATCTGTGCTTAAGTTAAACTCAGAATGACCACCGAATCACAAATTTATTTGCTATGTATATGGCTATTTATATACTTTCATTGAATTAGGAGCATCAACACATAGGCAACCCTATTGCACCCCTAATTCATTTTTGTCTCAAGCCTCAGCACCTATACACAAGTATATTGTAGCTCAACATGTTTATATTCTTTGGGTTAAGGCAGAACCAACACTACTTGCCTATATTCATCATTTGATTCTCTGGGTATTCACTTATTTTTCCTAATATTAACATATCAGAGAGATCTGGGTTTATAAAAACATATTTACTAATAATACTTAGAACTTTCACATAATGGATCAAGCAGAACAACCAAACTAAAGATCAAAGCATTTCCATCTTAGAAATCAAAGAAAGATAACCACATATGAAAATACATTTTAAGAAAAATCAACTTATAAACTGGCTGCCTTCATTAGGACTTAGTGCCTTAGATTTTTGAGTGAGTTTTCTCACCTAGCTCTCCTTCACTTCTTAGTTGATTGATAAGCTTCTTCCTTTGCCCCCAAACCCTTTCCTTCACTTGTCTTATATATATATATGATATATATATATATATATATATATATATATATATATTCAAGAGCTATCAGGGAAGAAGAGAAGGCCCCTCTTATCACTGCTTATTTATGCAGGGTTCTTCTAGGGTTTAAGGTGCTAGCTAAAGTCATTTTTGCCCACCCTGAATCATGCCATTTGCATTTAGTTTAAACCCAAAATCCTACCCTCTTCGGTTCAAGTTTGTGGAGAGAAAAGAGGTTTTATCATTTTGGTTATTTTCAGAAATTTGCTTTTCCAGAAAATGCTTTTTCTCTTATCTAATATCATGCTAAAGGTGTGACTTGATTTCCATTATTTTATCATATTTATATGCCTAGGGTTCTTCCTAATTCTGCCTATATAAAACATGTCACTGGTTTATCATACTTTTCTATTTTTAGCTTTCACTTAAATAGCATGTGATTCCCTTATTTATTTATAAAAGGATTGCTCCTTTTATATCTTCATTCTTGCTTTCTGCCGATAGTTAAAATACATTTGTGTATTTTTATTTTACTGATTTGAACACTTGTGTTTGATTAGCTTACATACATGTATATATATGTCTTACAGAAATAATTAATACATATATATATATCTATACATTATTTTTACTGAACACATATGCACATATACACTCAAATACAACTTGTAGCATCCATATATATTTATGCATATAGCTTTTAAGGATTTAATCTATTTATCTATGTATATATATATATATATATTTCATACACATCAACATATGTTCATTCATATCATCCAGGAATTAAGCTTCTATTCATGTGTATTTCCTGTGCACACATGTACACATATAGCTACACCATATCAAGCCATATAAATTCCTTTTCAAAATTAGTTTAAAAATTATTTTAAACTTATTTATATTTTCAAAATAAATTCCTAAAATCTTGGGTCATTACACAGACTGTAAGGCCATAGTTAAATACTCAAAAAATAAGAAAGAAAAAGGAATTCTGAATAACAGATGGTTAAAATTCAAAAATGCAATATTTAATTGCGGCACAAAAATAAACTGGGAACATATAAAAGGAAAGACGAATTTCCTACCTGAAAATTTATCTAGATTATTTCTGGATAAAAATCTAACAGATTATAATTGTATGTACAGAGAAGAAAATACAAACATGACATCACAAAGCCAAGACAGTAAAAAATTCTTGAAGACATACAAACAAAACAGATTTGTCACTAAAGCAAATATTATAGAAGATCAACAAATGATATTGGATAATATATGGAATCTTGCTACAAACCCTCAAGACAATAAACAAAAACTCAGTATCTTGTATACCTTAGTAAATGAGTTTCAGAAAGAAACAAAACAAAAATTCACCCATTACTGTTTGTTTAACGGAGAAAGTGCAGGGATATATACTACTTGGGAAGAAATGCTCCCTAAAATCAGAGAAATAGAAATGAATCCAAGATATAGGATTCCTAAATACAAAGGATATACAAATTTTGAAACGGCCAAAATGGCAATGGAAAAACACCTTGGAAAATATTATTACACATCGGAAGGAATAAAACAATACCTAAACATATCATCAGGTGTGTTCATCAAAGATGAAGTCCCAACTAATGAATTAATCCTTAAACCCTTGGTCACATACAAACAGAAGGATGTGGCAGACAAAGGAAAAATGGTCCAACTTGGCCAAATTCCGCATACAAAGGCAATACGATCAGGGATTGTCCAACAAAACATGATATGTTTTGTTGATTCATTTGACAAAGAAATAAATCACATACTTCTTTCAAGAGAGATGAGCGCAACAACTTATAAAAAAATCTTTAATACTATTGCAAAATGTTCTACTACTAACATTCCAGGGATGAAGATTACATGGAAGATAACAAGAAACACAAATATTCCATGCACAAAAAAAAGAGAAGACTACAAAGACACCACTACCCAATGCAAATGTAACATAATTGCCTCAACACCTCTTCTCATAATAAATATCCCAAAATACAGGTACATAGTACAAGACAATATTACTCTAGACCCAAGTACACTTCTAAATTATGGGTTCCTAGAAAAAATGTACTTCAACAATTGGTGTATCACAGAACTTCCAGAACCTCTATCCTCTATCTTGGATTATTATACAGAACTTTTAGGTCAGGAATTATGCACAGAAATAACCTCTACACCACCTCACTTCAGCCAAACCACCATGGACCCTGCCAGGCATATCATAAAAATAAGGGCAAAAAATTATGATCCAGATTATCAAGAATGGACAGAAGACAGAAACCTCACACCTCCTCCTATCATGGAAACTGATCAATATACCTATGAAAAATATAGAGCATACATGATTGGAAACAACATGTTTTGTGACGACGAAGAACAGCTCAAATTATATGCAGAATCCCTTATCATGAAAATTCACATATAAAAAAAATTTGAAGACTTTGCATACAAACTAAGGCCTTTTGAAATATTCCATCCAAATCAACATATGATAAATAATTTCAGAAGGATCGGGCAACTAGAAGACAGTAAAGGCTATAAACAAGAAGAAGAAGACAAAGACAGCTATGAAGACAACACCAAAGTAAACGAAGAGATAATAATCCCAAAGGCAAAAGGGATGTGACAAGCAGTGACGAGTATTTTCACTAACAAAAAAGAATGGACCAAAGAAAGTACCTACTGACAAAAAGGTGAAGACTTTTTCTCCACTGACAAAAGGAGACAAAAAACTTTTGAAAATAACACTCCACTAATCCCCGACTTTACAGATGTAATATTCTTCAAATCTTTCTCCTCATAAAAAATTCTGAGTGCTTGTACTATATGCTACTTTATTACCTCCATTTGTAAGTTTGTTATGGACAACTGTCCATAGTATTGTGTGATAGGATTGCCTATATATCTGGCAATCCAGTATGTTTGTAAGCATCGAATATCATTGTATCAACTTCAAAATAAGTAAATAAAAGCTTGAGTATTTCCTTTTAACGGCGGACTTTCTTTTCTGTTACTCCTCCATGAAAATTATGAAGAGCTAAACAATCTTCAGACATAAATCAAAGAGAAAGGTGAAGAGATCTAGGTATGTATTCCTTTTTACTTATCTTCTTAGTATGATGTTAGCTTGATGAGGTTGTATCCATGTTTTAAAACCACTTGTATTTAACTAAAATTATGGACTATCCCAAAAGACGTAAGCTCGTTAAAGATTGAAAAATTACCGCTTAGGCATGAGGCCGTTAGGGAAAATAGTAGATCCAGAGTAACAAGGTGAGGGAAGGTCCATAACTAAGTTAAGCTCATAATTTTAAAACCAAATACCGCAAGAATAAGAGATGAGGAAGAAGATAGTAAAAATAAAAGTTTTACCTTTGATTATTTCACCAAGTATCTTTGGTTTATGCCTGACTTTTCTCATAAGAATTTTATAAAAAAAATTAAAGTTTTGGAAAATATGAAAAAATATTTAGAAGATAAATTTATAATGAACACAATAAACATAATGAAAAATAACAACAAAATTACAGAAAACCAAAAACATGAAATACTAAATATTTTTAAACAAAAATATACTATAGAACTAATCAATGTCTTTGATTGCGAAACAAATTTTATAAAAATATTCAATAATTTTAGCATATACACAGAACCTGGAAATATTATTATAACTCCCATATTTGCAAAAGAATTTCACAAAGAATGGAAAAAATACATAATCATAAAAACTAAAACAGAGTATAAGATAACAGAGCATAATGATTGGGAAAATTAAGATGGACAATTTTCCAAAAATTGAAAATATAGAATCATTACAAAAATATTTAGAACAAAAATTTATGATAAAGTTATTACTCATATTAAAACAAACCGAATTAAATAAGAACCAACAATATAATATAGCAGTAATTTTTAGAGAAAACTATCCTAAAAAATTCTTAGAGTTAACAGATGATCCTAAATTAGACAAAGACAGAATAATAAGGAATTTAGAAAATACTTTTTATTTAGTGGAAAGTAAAACAGAAACACAACTCACGTATAGGATGATAAACTTAGTATGTGATGAATACTATAAAATATCAAGAAAACAAATAGAAGAAGAAAATAACAATTATCTGAATAACAGATTTGAATTGTTCGATGATGAAATAAATACATATAATGAATTTTACTAAAAAGGGAGACTATAAGAAATTGAACATAAAATTAGAAGACTATGTAAAAATACAAAAACAAGGTTCCTAATTCCTAGTTCAATATTCTACTTACTGCACCCTTGGGTATCATACTTACAAGTTGCCACTAAGATAGTGGAAAAAGAATGAATCAACAAATTTATAGTGGATTATATGAGATATTAGATAACACAATAAGATTCATAGCATGCTATGCTTTGGGACTTTATATACAAATATTTACAGAATACCTAATTGAGATGTGGTTTACACCCCTATAAAAAAAATTACTGCTATGCTATGAATCTTATTGTGTGATCTAATATCTCATATAATCCACTATAAATTTGTCGATTCATTCTTTTTCCACTATCTTACTGGCAACTTGTAAGTATGATGCCCAAGGGTGCAGTAAGTAGAATATTGAACTAGGAATTAGAAACCTTGTTCTTGTATTTTTACAGAGTCTTCTAATTTTATGTTCAATTTCTTATAGTCTCCCTTTTTAGTAAAATTCATTGTATGTATTTATTTCATCATCGAACAATTCAACTCTGTTATTCAGATAATTGTTATTTTCATCTTCTATTGTTTTCTTGATATTTTATAGTATTCATCACATACTAAGTTTATCATCCTATACGTGAGTTGTGTTTCTGTTTTACTTTCCACTAAATAAAAAGTATTTTCTAAATTCCTTATTATTCTGTCTTTGTCTAATTTAGGATCATCTGTTAACTCTAAGAATTTTTTAGGATAGTTTTCTCTAAAAATTACTGCTATATTATATTGTTGGTTCTTATTTAATTCGGTTTGTTTTAATACGAGTAATAACTTTATCATAAATTGTTTTCTAAATATTTTTGTAATGATTCTATATTTTCAATTTTTGGAAAATTGTCCATCTTAATTTTCCCAATCATTATGCTCTGTTATCTTATATTCTGTTTTAGTTTTATGATTATGTATTTTTTCCATTCTTTGTGAAATTCTTTTGCAAATCTGGGAGTTATAATAATATTTCCAGGTTCTGTGTATATGCTAAAATTGTTGAATATTTTTATAAAATTTGTTGCAATCAAAGACATTGATTAGTTCTGTAGTATGTTTTTGTTTAAAAATATTTACTATTTCATGTTTTTGGTTTTCTGTAATTTTGTTGTTATTTTTCATTATGTTTATTATGTTCATTATAAATTTATCTTCTAAATATTTTTGCATATTCTCCATAACTTTAATTTTTTTTTTTTAAAAAATTCTTATGAGAAAAGTCAGGCATAAACCAAAGATACTTGGTGAAATAATCATAGGTAAAAATTTTATTTTTACTATCTTCTTCCTCATCTCTTATTCTTGCGGTATTTGGTTTTAAAATTATGAGTTTAACTTAGTTATGGACCTTCACTCACCTTGTTACTCTGGATCTACTATTTTTCCTAACGGCCTCATGCCTAAGCGGTACTTTTTCAATCTTTAACGAGCTTACGTCTTTTGGGATAGTCCATAATTTTAGTTAAATACAAGTGGTTTTAAAACATGGATACAACCTCATCAAGCTAACATCATACTAAGAAGATAAGTAAAAAGGAATACATACCTAGATCTCTTCACCTTTCTCTTGCTTTATGTCTGAAGATTGTTTAGCTCTTCATACTTTTCATGGAGGAGTAACAGAAAAGAAAGTCTGCCGTTAAAAGGAAATACTTAAGCTTTTATTTACTTATTTTGAAGTTGATACAATGATATTCGATGCTTACAAACATACTGGATTGCTAGATATATAGGCAATCCTATCACACAATACTATGGACAGTTGTCCATAACAAACTTACAAATGGAGGTAATAAAGTAGCATATAGTACAAGCACTCAGAATTTTTTATGAGGAGAAAGATTTGAAGAATATTACATCTGTAAAGTCGGGACTTAGTGGAGTGTTATTTTCAAAAGTTTTTTGTCTCCTTTTGTCAGTGGAGAAAAAGTCTTCACCTTTTTGTCGGTAGGTACCTACTTTGGTCCATTCTTTTTTGTTAATGGAAATACTCGTCACTGCTTGTCACATCCCTTTTGTCTTTAGGATTATTATCTCTTCGTTTACTTTGGTGCTGTCTTCATAGCTGTCTTTGTCTTCTTCTTCTTGTTTGTAGCCTTTACTGTCTTCTAGTTGCCTGATCCTTCTGAAATTATTTATCATATGTTGATTTGGATGAAATATTTCAAAAGTCCTTAGTTTGAATGCAAAGTCTTCAAATTTTTTTGATATGTGAATTTTCATGATAGGGGATTCTGCATATAATTTGAGCTGTTTTTCATCGTCCCAAAACATGTTGTTTCCAATCATGTATGCTCTATATTTTTCATAGGTATATTGATCAGTTTCCATGATAGGAGGAGGTGTGAGGTTTCTGTCTTCTGTCCATTCTTGATAATCTGGATCATAATTTTTTGTCCTTATTTTTACGATATGTTTGGCAGGGTCCATGGTGGTTTGGCTGAAGTGAGGTGGTGTAGAGGTTATTTCTGTGCATAATTCCTGACCTAAAAGTTCTGTATAATAATCCAAGATGGAGGATAGAGGTTCTGGAAGTTCTGTGATACACCAATTGTTGAAGTACATTTTTTCTAGGAACCCATAATTTAGAAGTGTACTTGGGTCTAGAGTAATATTGTCTTGTACTATGTACCTGTATTTTGGGATATTTATTATGAGAAGAGGTGTTGAGGCAATTATGTTACATTTGCATTGGGTAGTGGTGTCTTTGCAGTCTTCTCTTTTTTGTGTGCATGGAATATTTGTGTTTCTTATTATCTTCCATGTAATCTTCATCCCTGGAATGTTAGTAGTAGAACATTTTGCAATAGTATTAAAGATTTTTTTATAAGTTGTTGCGCTCATCTCTCTTGAAAGAAGTATGTGATTTATTTCTTTGTCAAATGAATCAACAAAACATATCATGTTCTGTTGGACAATCTCTGATCGTATTGCCTTTGTATGCGGAATTTTGCAAAGTTGGACCATTTTTCCTTTGTCTGCCATAGCCTTCTGTTTGTATGTGACCAAGGGTCTAAGGATTAATTCATCAGTTGGGACTTCATCTTTGATGAACACACCTGATGATATGTTTAGGTATTGTTTTATTCCTTCCGATGTGTAAGAATATTTTCCAAGATGTTTTTCCATTGCCATTTTGGCTGTTTCAAATTTTGTATATCCTTTGTATTTAGGAATCCCATATCCGTTAAACAAACAGTAATGGGTGAAATTTTGTTTTGTTTCTTTCTGAAACTCATTTACTAAGGTATACAAGATACTGAGTTTCTGTTTGTTGTCTTGAGGGTTTGTAGCAAGATTCCATATATTATCCAATATCATTTGTTGATCTTCACTACAAGAAAAATGACTATTAATAGCATTGAAATAGCCAATAAAATAGCGTTTGAAACACACTCGCTATGTTTTTGCTTATTAGTAAAATAAAAAAATTAGAATAACGCTATATGTGCACTATCCCAGATTTTTTCTAACGCGGGCTCTGTTACTATTTTGGCGGCCGATAGTTCTTTTATTTCTTCATCTTCTTGCAGCAAAGGAAAAACAAAAGAAACCCTAATACAATCCCCTTTCCATTTTCTGCGTCGATATCACAAAGCTTCATTCTGCCTCCTCCTCTGTAAAATAATTCATTTCCATCTTCAGCCAAGAGTTTGCAAGATTATCAATTGAAAGTTTCTTCGCTTCAAATCAATAGGAAAAACCCTAGATGAAATTTCCATCAAATTTCATCTCGTCGATAGCTCCTTGCTGCCACCTTCCCAGCAGCTCATCCCCGCTAGCTCGTGAGTAAACTTTCTCCACCTTTGATTTTAGACGAATTTATATTCCCAAGATTCATTCAATTTTTTGCTGATTTTTTCTTTTTGAATTCCATGTTTGGATTTCTTTGTTTTCTGTTGTTGAATTGTTAATTTCTTAATTGTATCAATATTTTTACTGAAAGGAATCAAAGTGGGAACGCTTGAATTGCTTTTTTATTTGTTTTATCTGTGACGACCGCCCATGACCCCTGCACCGAACCTAGAGATAGTGCGCTGTAAAGTGTGCCAGGCGACCATGGACGATTGCCAAGGTAAATTAAAACAACAGAATCTATCGTATTACTCACAGCGCATGGACAAAATACAATAGAACATATACATAGTGAAGCTTCACATAATAGAATCTCATCAATAAAACTTCATAATAGTTGAATACAAACATCTGAATAGTCAATACATCAAGCCTCACTACATAACACTCAGAGAATTTACAAACGGCGGAACATCCAGTACATATAATAAGAAAATAATATGCAACCCTCCAGCTCGTCTTCGATATCAACACCGTGGAAAGCAAGAACAACACCTGTCACCTGCTACCTAGTCTGCCCGTCCGAAAATGGACGAACAGCCCAAGGCAATAAGAGTTAAAAACATAAAGCCTTGAGTCAGACAACAGTCTTAGTGAGCAGTAAATTAACTAACAACATACCAAAAGAGCATAAAAGAAAAGGAATAGGAATACAACCCTCCCACTCCACCTCTTTCTACAGTGATAGCCCCCAGACACACACTAAGTAGAAGCAAACATAGCAGAGCATACAATGTAAAGTAAAGCAATTATCACTCGAATCAAGGGCGATGTTTTCCAAGCACAAACCCCCAAGGCCTAAACCAAGATCAGATAAGCACCTAGAAAACACTGCTCTTGAGACCGAATGACGATACAACCAAACATCCATGACTCTGGCTATCACTGTTATCATTGCTTCGATATCACCATTAATTGAATGACCGGCACATTCTTTCAGCCGTCCGTCAAGGGCTAATGGAAACCCCGGTTCTAGACATAACTCCCGCACGTCATCGTGACCCGTGCCTAGGACTATCAAATCTGCCCAGAGTACTTGACTACCCAATCAGTAGCCTTCAGGGACTATCGAATCTGCCCAACGTACTCTTGCTTTGAGCATGCTAGAACCTTCAACAACGATGAGATCTCGGCCTTCTAGTCGTCCTCCTCGACGACTATTTCCATACTAGCTCAAGCGCCTCTCGAGCAAACCATTATCCTCTAACTCAAACCATATCACCGAGTTATCAACTTGCTTGGAATGATCCTGTTTGGATTAGACCAAGGCTATCTCATATCATGCTTCGCCTCATCATCATCATAGCAAAGCTCCATCTCAACATCATCATCAAATCTATCCATATGAGCTTCATCATCCGTTACATATGTCACGAGCAGCTTTTCCAATTCAAGAGCCTTTCCCTTAGCTTTTGAATCATCTTCGGTCTAAATCAAATCATCAATCATCTAATTCATAGCAATCAATCAAATCAAACATTTATCCAAGTAATCAAGCATTCAAATATGATCTAAATAGGCAATTATAACAATAATGGCAATTTCGTAATTAAGGAGTCAAAAGTCTAATAAGCATGAAAACATGAGAATTATCTTTACAATCTTGATGAATGAACTTGCATAGGTTAACACTTAGTAAAATGGATGTCAAATCATCATGAATAATGGATCTACATGGATCTATACTTAGGTTTACAAAAATGCATGGAAATCACTACTTTAACACCAAATCAAGCCAACGATCCGATATACTCCTTTGGATCCGTGTGAGAGATAATCACCACTCACCAAATCACCTAAACAACCCCAAATCAACACACTTCAGATCTGCATAGCGAAGGATCTAGCTTGATCTATCACGAATCCGCTTCAAACGATGAAATCTATCTTCAATGGATGAAGATAAACTCTTGAACCTTCAACTTGATCTTCGACTTGGATGGATGGAAGCACAAGATTAAAGTGGAGAAAAGAAGTGAAGAAGTGTAGAAGTCGAGCTCTCAAAATGGCAGCACTTCGTCGCTTCGAAATTCGGATCCCAAAAAGTGAGAAAAACCCTTCTATTTATAGGCTGATTTTTAGGTCGCTCGCCCTTAGGTCGTCCACGACCTACGACCTACGACCTAAGAAACTCTTCCACCTAACAATGCGCACGACCTAACAGACAACTGCAGCTTAGCGCACATACGACTCAACTCCTAGGTCGCTCACGACCTAACACCCAGCGACCTACACTTTAAGCCTTCACGCGACCTAAAACATCACGCGACCTACGACTTAGCAAACACGCGACCTAACACCTAAGTCGTCTACGACTTAAGACAAAACACACGCGTGCGCGAACCAGGACCCAATGAGTTACGACTTAACAACTCACGCGACCTAACTACTCATGCGACCTACCAACTTATGCGACCTAACAACTTATGCGACCTAACATTCTTAGGTCGTCTAACGACCTAACTACGCTAACATGCTAACCACTAGGTCGCTAAATACTGGGTTGTTAACTCGCTAACTCTTAGGTCGTTTACCCTATAGGTCGCTCCAATATACTAGGTCGCTACATTCTATAAGTCGTTCACTCGACCTAACTAAAAATCCTTAGGTCGCTTTTCCTCCTTAAGACTTCTACCCTGCTCATCTCTTAGGTCGTCTACGACCTAAATTTTAACGACTTACCCCATTAGCCTTAAGTCGCTCGAACGACCTAAACTATAACTCGACCTATTTCCTATGCGACCTAAGCCCTTACCTCACCCAGACTACTAGGTCGCCAACTTCTACAAGTCATCCTATTCCTTAGGTCGCCCAATACCTTAAGTCGTATACTTCCTAAGTCGGTCATTTCCCTTAAGTCGTTCACTCGACCTAAGCCACCCCATACGACCTAACTTCTCCACGACTTATCAACAATGCCTAGGTCGCTCCAAACCTTCCTACGACCTAAGACTTAGACTCTAGACGACTTATCAACAATGCGACCAATTGTCAACTGTTTTACGATGTTTCGATCCGTAAAATACGGGTCGTTACATTCTCTCCCCCTTAGGAATTTTGCCCCCGAAATTCCAAACAAACAGAGCTATCAAAGACTATTCTGCATGCCTACCATCCATAGCAATCAACAAACCATGCATCCAATTCTAGCTTAGCATGCAGAATTCTAAAACCAGAACAAGTTACAATATCGTGAGATGACACGACACCTTAGGGCCATACCTTGAAGAGTTCAGGATGAGCTGCTTTCATCCTCTCTTCCACCTTCCACGTACAGTCGTTATCATCATCACTCCATTGTATCTTGAGCAACTTAACTATCTTCCTCCTAAGCTGTTTTGTGTCGGTTTCCACAACACGAAATGGCTTACGAGGTCTTCTAACGACTGGATCAACTTCGAAATCTTCACAGCTATCAGCAGAAACCAATGTATTCGAGTCGTGCACATACTTCCGTAGATACGATACGTGAAAAACATTGTGCACACCCAACATCTTCTCTGGTAATTCCAATCTGTAGGTGAGCTTTCCAATTCGCTCGATAATCGGGAATGGTCCAATAAATCTTGGAGTCAATTTTCCTTTCTTCCCGAATCGAATAACATTCTTCAGCGGAGAAATCTTCACAAAAACCATATCACCTACGTCGAATTCCAAATCCTTACGACGCTTATCGGCATAACTTTTCTGACGATCTTGGGCTGCCTTCATTCGTTGCCGAATGATCTCTATACAATCTGAAGTCTGTCGAATCATCTCTGGCCCAAGTATCAGCTTCTCTCCTGTCTCTAACCAACATGTCGGAGAGTTACACGGTCTCCCATACAATGCCTCATACGGTGCCATACCAATGCTTGACTGGTAACTGTTGTTATACGAAAATTCCACCAAATGAAGGTGATCTTCCCATGATCCTCCGAAATCCAAAACACAAGCTCTGAGGAGATCTTCCAAAACTCGGTTGACTCTCTCGGTCTGACCATCTGTTTGAGGGTGATAAGCTATACTCAAACACAACTCGGTTCCCAAAACTTCCTGAAAGCTCTTCCAAAATCCACTAGTGAACAATGGATCTCGATCGCTCACTATACTCTTCGGAATACCATGGAATCGAACTATCCACTTAACATACAACTCAGCCAACTTTGATGCAGTCCTAGTCGATCGAACAGGAATGAATCTTGCACTCTTAGTCAGACGATCTACGATGACCCAAATCCCTTCATTTCCCGTTCTTGTTCTAGGTAGACCATCAATAAATCCATCGATATCTGCTCCCACTTCCATGTAGGAACTTCTAATGGTTGAAGCAATCCACTTGGCTTCTTCTGTTCGGCTTTAACCAACTGGCAGTTCATACACTTGGAAATAAAATTTCCAACATCCTTCTTCATACCTTCCCAGTAGTCGGTTCTCTTCATATCCCGATACATCTTATTTCCACCTGGATGAATTGTCAGCTTCGAGTGATGACTTTCCTTCAGAACTTCACTCCTCAATTCATCTATATCGGGAACAACTAGTCGTTCTTGCTTCCAAAGCCAACCCTCTCGATCGACCTCGAATCCTTTATCCTTTTTTGGATCCAATCCAGATTCCAAATCACGGATAATCTTGACAAGCTTATCGTCTCGCTTTTGGCTCTCGCCAATCATTTCCACAAGAGTCGGTCTTATCGATAAGTTTGCCAACATCTCAGGTTCCAATTCATATCTAGACCTGAAGTCAAATCCAGCTAAATACTCGAGATTCTTCCATTCCGAAAACATGGCTCCCAATCCTGCATGTCTTCGACTTAACGCATCTGCCACTGCATTACCTTTTCCCGGAGTATAAGCTATACCAAAATCATATGATGCCAAAAACTCTAGCCAACGCTGCTGCCGAAGATTCAAATCCTTTTGGGAGAAAAGATACTTTAATGACTTATGATCTGTAAACAACTCGAATCGAACTCCCAATAGATAATGTCTCCACATCTTCAGAGCAAAAACAATCGCCGCTAATTCCAAATCATGAGTCGGGTAATTCCTTTCATGCGGCTTCAGTTGTCGACTTGCATACGCAACAACTTTATCCTTCTGCATCAGCACTGCTCCAAGTCCAGTACCACATGCGTCGGTGTAAACCACCATCTCATCATTCCCACTTGGAACAGTCAAAACAGGAGCACTTGTCAGTCGCTCTTTCAGGATTCCGAAAGCTTGCTCACACTTAGCATCCCATCTGAACACTTGGTTCTTTTTCGTCAATCCTGTCAATGGTGCAGCCACCTTGGAGAAGTCTTTGATAAACCGTCGATAATATCCTGCTAATCCAAGAAAACTTCTCACATCCGTTGCATTCTTAGGTCTAACCCAATCCTGGATTGCTACCACCTTAGCGGGATTAACCGCTATTCCATTTCCAGAGATAACATGGCCTAAGAACCTCACTTCACTCTTCCAGAAGTGACACTTCGAAAACTTAGCCTTCAGCTGATGTTTCTGCAAGATTTCCAAAACAATACGCAAGTGCGTCTTGTGCTCTTTCTCAGTTCTGGAGTAAATCAGAATATCATCCATGAACACAAGCACGAACTTGTTCAACTGATCTCTGAACACTCTATTCATAAGATCCACAAAATATGCTGGCGCGTTAGTCAATCCAAACGGCATTACCAGCCACTCAAAGAAACCGGATGGTGTCCTAAAAGCAGTCTTCGACACACTATTCTTAGCCACTCTCAACTAGTGAAATCCCGTTGCCAAATCCATCTGAGAAAACACCTTAGCTTCGTGAAGCTGATCAAACAAGTCATCTATTCTCGGCAATGGATACTTGTTTTTCTTAGTCACCTTATTCAGCTCACGATAATCGACGCACAACCTCAGCGATCCATCTGCTTTGGTTACAAACACAACTGGTGCACCCCATTCGGACACACTACGCCGAATGAATCCTTTCTGCAAAAGATCATCAACTTGCACCCTCAACTCTTGCTGTTCCCTAGGCGCCATCCGCCTAAGAGGCATCACAACAGGTCTGGCTCCTTCAACTAGATCTATACGAAACTCGATCTCTCTATGCGGCGGTAACCCTTTGACTTCGTCAAAGACATCCTCGAATCCATTCGCGATTGGCACTAATGACAGTCCATCCCGTGGAACAACTAGCGAATACATGAAGCTCATGAAGACGCCTTCTTCATGCTTACATCGTATTACAATCTTTCGCCCCTCCACATTCTCGACTGTCACTTCCAGCCTCTCACAATCAACCTTTGCCGCATACCTCCTAAGCCAGTCCATACCCAAAATAATTCCGAACCCCGCAAAGTTCAGAACAAAACAATCACAAACAAAAGAGCAACCATGACTCGATACAATCAGACCATGGCATAGCATACACAAACAAGATGAACCCCCAACTGGATTAGTCACAACCAATGGCCTATCAACAATATCTGGTTCCAAACCCAACCGGCCTACAAGTTCACTACAAACAAACGAATGCGACGCTCCAGTATCAAACAGAACTCTAACTGGAACACCACATAGGAAAAGAGTACCTTGAACCACCACACTCTTTCCCTTCTCTTCAGCGGTAGGAGCTTTTGAAGACGATAGGACAGCTCCCAAAGCATAAGCTTGCACAATCTACTTGTCCTTCCGCGGTTCTAGACAATTCTTCCTGAAATGCCCCGGCTTGTCACAGTTGTGACACTTCATCGGTGCCTTCGGATTCTTACAATCCTTCGAGAAATGGCCCTTCTGCTGACAATTGTAGCAAGTCACTTCGCCCTTCGGCTTCTTCTGGCCATCCCTACCCTTCTGCTGCTGCTGCTGCTTCCTCTTCTTGTTTCCACCCTGCTGTGGTTTAGGCTCTCCCCTGGTCACAGCAACAACAGATCCTTCCTTAGGAAACAGACTCTCATGCCTGAGAGCTTTCTCCACAAGCTTCTCAAATGAATCATCCAAATGATCCACCAACTGCCTCCCAAGATAACTATCCAAGCCTGTCACAAACTTCTCATTCTTCTGGTATGCAGATTCAATATATGACCGGGCATACTTGGACAAAGCTTCAAACTCAGAAACATACTCAAAAACTGGTCTTCCTCCCTGCTTGAGCTCCACAAACTTCTTGAACAGAACAGACTTCTGAACTGTAGAAATGAACTTAGCTTCAAATCTGACTTGGAATTGCTCCCAAGTAATCTCTTCCTTCGGAGTATTGATGGTAATAGAGTTCCACCAATCAAAAGCTCTCCCTTGAAGCTGTCTTGATGCTAACTTCCTCTTAGTTGCATCCTTAATTACCAAATCACAAAAAAATCCTTCTACAAGCATCTATCCATCTCTGGACCTCAATAGTTGATTCTGTTCCCAAGAAAACCTTCCCTCCAAGAGCAGTATAATCCTTACACAACTTAGCAAAATCCACCGGCTTTGGAGTTTGAACTTGAACTCCAACATCCACCGATGGCCCCGGAACTGGCATCCCTCTCATGATCGAAGTCATCATAGCTTCGAACATAGCAGCATAATTAGCAGCCCCTTCAGTAGCACGACCTTCCCTAGCAGCTGGTCTCCCTCTTCGACTCATTCTCAATATCTATAAGAAGAAATGGTCAGCACATCATGAGAAACAACTGCATAAAGGACTCAACTCTACTAAGCTACTATATTATATATAGTAATCATCCATCAAAATACAATTACGTCTCTCATACGTAGTTACGTCAGCGAGCGTTGGGTAAAATCGATTAACCAAAGCTCTGATACCAAATGTGACGACCGCTCATGACCCCTGCACCGAACCTAGAGATAGTGCGCTGTAAAGTGTGCCAGGCGACCATGGACGATTGCCAAGGTAAATTAAAACAACAGAATCTATCGTATTACTCACAGCGCATGGACAAAATACAATAGAACATATACATAGTGAAGCTTCACATAATAGAATCTCATCAATAAAACTTCATAATAGTTGAATACAAACATCTGAATAGTCAATACATCAAGCCTCACTACATAACACTCAGAGAATTTACAAACGGCGGAACATCCAGTACATATAATAAGAAAATAATATGCAACCCTCCAGCTCGTCTTCGATATCAACACCGTGGAAAGCAAGAACAGCACCTGTCACCTGCTACCTAGTCTGCCCGTCCCAAAATGGACGAACAGCCCAAGGCAATAAGAGTTAAAAACATAAAGCCTTGAGTCAGACAACAGTCTTAGTGAGCAGTAAATTAACTAACAACATACCAAAGGAGCATAAAGGAAAAGGAATAGGAATACAACCCTCCCACTCCACCTCTTTCTACAGTGATAGCCCCCAGACACACACTAAGTAGAAGCAAACATAGCAGAGCATACAATGTAAAGTAAAGCAATTATCACTCGAGTCAAGGGCGATGTTTTCCAAGCACAAACCCCCAAGGCCTAAACCAAGATCAGATAAGCACCTAGAAAACACTGCTCTTGAGACCGAATGACGATACAACCAAACATCCATGACTCTGGCTATCACTGTTATCATTGCTTCGATATCACCGTTAATTGAATGACCGGCACATTCTTTCAGCCGTCCGTCAAGGGCTAATGGAAACCCCGGTTCTAGACATAACTCCCGCACATCATCGTGGCCCGTGCCTAGGACTATCGAATCTGCCCAGAGTACTTGACTACCCAATCAGTAGCCTTCAGGGACTATCGAATCTGCCCAACGTACTCTTGCTTTGAGCATGCTAGAACCTTCAACAACGATGAGATCTTGGCCTTCTAGTCATCCTCCTCGACGACTATTTCCATACTAGCTCAAGCGCCTCTCGAGCAAACCATTATCCTCTAACTCAAACCATATCACCGAGTTATCAACTTGCTTGGAATGATCCCGTCTGGATTAGACCAAGGCTATCTCATATCATGCTTCGCCTCATCATCATCATAGCAAAGCTCCATCTCAACATCATCATCAAATCTATCCATATGAGCTTCATCATCCGCTACATATGCCACGAGCAGCTTTTCCAATTCAAGAGCCTTTCCCTTAGCTTTTGAATCATCTTCGGTCTAAATCAAATCATCAATCATCTAATTCATAGCAATCAATCAAATCAAACATTTATCCAAGTAATCAAGCATTCAAATATGATCTAAATAGGCAATTATAACAATAATGGCAATTTCGTAATTAAGGAGTCAAAAGTCTAATAAGCATGAAAACATGAGAATTATCTTTACAATCTTGATGAATGAACTTGCATAGGTTAACACTTAGTAAAATGGATGTCAAATCATCATGAATAATGGATCTACATGGATCTATACTTAGGTTTACAAAAATGCATGGAAATCACTACTTTAACACCAAATCAAGCCAACGATCTGATATACTCCTTTGGATCCGTGTGAGAGATAATCACCACTCACCAAATCACCTAAACAACCCCAAATCAACACACTTCAGATCTGGACAGCGAAGGATCTAGCTTGATCTATCACGAATCCGCTTCAAACGATGAAATCTATCTTCAATGGATGAAGATAAACTCTTGAATCTTCAACTTGATCTTTGACTTGGATGGATGGAAGCACAAGATTAAAGTGGAGAAAAGAAGTGAAGAAGTGTAGAAGTCGAGCTCTCAAAATGGCAGCACTTCGTCGCTTCGAAATCCGGATCCCAAAAAGTGAGAAAAACCCTTCTATTTATAGGCTGATTTTTAGGTCGCTCGCCCTTAGGTCGTCCACGACCTACGACCTACGACCTAAGAAACTCTTCGACCTAACAATGCGCACGACCTAACAGACAACTGCAGCTTAGCGCACATACGACTCAACTCCTAGGTCGCTCACGACCTAACACCCAGCGACCTACACTTTAAGCCTTCATGCGACCTAAAACATCACGCGACCTACGACTTAGCAAACACGCGACCTAACACCTAAGTCGACTACGACTTAAGCCAAAACACGCGCGCGCGCGAACCAGGACCCAACGAGTTACGACTTAACAACTCACGCGACCTAACTACTCACGCGACCTACCAACTTATGCGACCTAACAACTTATGCGACCTAACATTCTTAGGTCGTCTAACGACCTAACTACGCTAACATGCTAACACTAGGTCGCTAAATACTGGGTTGTTAACTCGCTAACTCTTAGGTCGCTTACCCTATAGGTCGCTCCAATATACTAGGTCGCTACATTCTATAAGTCGTTCACTTGACCTAACTAAAAATCCTTAGGTCGCTTTTCCTCCTTAAGACTTCTACCCTGCTCATCTCTTAGGTCGTCTACGACCTAAACTTTAACGACTTACCCCATTAGCCTTAAGTCGTTCGAACGACCTAAACTATAACTCAACCTATTTCCTATGCGACCTAAGCCCTTACCTCGCCCAGACTACTAGGTCGCCAACTTCTACAAGTCATCCTATTCCTTAGGTCGCCCAATACCTTAAGTCGTATACTTCCTAAGTCGGTCATTTCCCTTAAGTCGTTCACTCGACCTAAGCCACAGCATACGACCTAACTTCTCCACGACTTATCAACAATGCCTAGGTCGCTCCAAACCTTCCTACGACCTAAGACTTAGACTCTAGACGACTTATCAACAATGCGACCAATTGTCAACTGTTTTACGATGTTTCGATCCGTAAAATACGGGTCGTTACATTATCCATTGAGATTGAATTTTTATTGTCACGCTAACATCTAACTTATTTTACTGGTTGCTTTCTTCTTGCAATGAAGCTTTAAATTGTTGTTTGATTGCTTAGTGGGGAAATGAGAACTTTTCTGTACTCTACAAATGCCGAAAAGAACATTGTTCAAAAGGTTGAAACTACGCAAACATTGTTGCCTAGAAGGTTAGTTCTATTATACAATTTTTTATGTTCATGCAGTTTGAAGTTTCTACATTAGTCTGATAAATGACTTGGTTAGTAAATCTGATGAAGAGTATACAACTATTATGGTCTAATGGATGAGTTTTTCTTCATCAGATTCAGATGTCATATGTGAAGAAATAATTATTTTTTATCTTTGATTATATTATTGCCTTAGCAATTCATGTCTTAAGATATCATTGTCGCCATGTCAATGGTTGTCTATGTAATTTAGATTCAAACACATAATTATGGGTCAGTTGATAAAAAATTTTGGTAAGCGGTTAATATTCAGTATGTCAAAAGTAGTAAACATCAGTTACAATGTTAGGAAATTAAGCTTTGGTACGAGCTAAAGTGGTATCGACATTTTTGTAAGTAAATTTATCAACATAAAAGATTTCAAGTGAGACGAGTAACATATTAGGCTACTCTTGCTTTTGATAACATTATTAATTCCTTTTATTAATGGCTTGGCTGTATTATAAATAATATTAGAAAACTCTAGTTTAAACATTAATTATTTTTCCACGTTTAGTTATATTTGTTTGGTAGTGATGCTTGAAATTTGTATTCTTGTCTCGGTTATTACTGAATCATCCCAAATATTTATTCAGCCACTTCTTTTGTTTGACAACTTAATAATTATAATTAACTTCTGTTAATTATATTCCAGCAATTTGAATGATTGAATGTTACGAAGTGTGATATTTATTGAAGTATTTTTTTATTGTCTCAGCATTTTTTGGTAATTTGCATCATCCACTTTCCAAATTTAAGACATTTCCTCATAAAGCCTTGTGATTAAAATTTAGAAAAGTATTGTCAGAATTAAAAAAGAAGGTTAAAAGGTCACTGCATATGCATGTATATCTTCTGTGTCTATAGTTTAAAATTACATAATATGTTTGCAAATCAGTTTATTGAGAATAAACTTATTTTGAAACTCTGGTTAATTGACTACATCAATCCATTTTTCTACGTTTCACAAGAGGCCTTATCTTGAATTGCAAGTTGAGATTATTAGGCGTAAGTTTAAGACAATGATAAATGGATGTTGGAATCTAAGCTTCACTTTGTCTTCCTACCTTTTTCTCCTCATCACAGAAGCCTTAACAAAGTTAATTGATAGAGCCGTTAATAGTAGAGAATTTGAGTTGCATCCTAAATGTTCCAGCCTAAGGATTACTAGTTTAATATTTACTGATGACTTGATAGTCTTCACAAAGCCCACTATCAAGTCTTTCCAAAGTTTGGTGGATGTGTTGATATTTTTAAAACTTTCTTTGGCTTGTAGTTGAACTATAATAAATCTAATATATTAATAGCTGGGTTACCCGACCATTTGCACCAGCCTCTACTCCACATTTGTAAACTACAACATGTCCTAGGCGGATTAACATACCTAGTATTCCCCTAACTGCTAACAAACCTTGGTATTCTGATTGTCTTAACTATATTAAAAATCATTGCAGTCATGAATAGGTGGCCTAATAGGTACATTTCTCAGGTAGGTGGAGTTACTATCATTAAATCAGTTATTACAACTATGACTGTTTATCGAAGTCGAGCTTTTTTTCTCCCAGTTAAATTAATAGCTCAGATTAAAAGAGCAATCAATCACTATCTATGAACTGGGGACAAGTTCTCGAGAAAACTCATCCTATTGATTTTAGTATGGTTAACAAAATATTTAGTAAGGGTAGGCTGGGCATTATTAACATAGCAACATTGAATAAGGCAGCGCTTTCCAAACAGTTAGATGACCAGTTGAATAACAAATAAACAATTTGGGTCAGGTGGGCTTCTAAATACCACCTTGCTAACAAGAGTTTCTAGTTGCTTGATCCTTCTCCGCTACGTGGATGGGTGTAGAGAGGAATCCTTAGCGTACATGAGAAGACTTTACCTCTGTTAATGTTATAGGCAGACCGAAGGTGAGCTTTTGGAATGAACCTTGGTTAGAGCAAGGTTTCATCTTATCCAAAATTCTAATCTATAGTGAGATATAGAAAACAGAGATTCTTATGCAAGCTAATTTGCTATCCGATCACTTTGTATGTGCATCTTTACCAATTTTGTATCAAACTGCAATGGATTTAATAATACTACACTAAGCAAATCCTATTCATTTGTGTGTGTGTATTGGTGCTAGTGTTTTGGTTGTATTTTATGCTAAATACCTGCTGTTATGAGTTTGCATTATATATTCAGTTCCACTGGAAAAATCTATGTGTTTATTAATTCTTATAGCTTACTGGTTGAGGAGATTGATTTAGATGATGGTAATGTGCTTTATGTTGTTAGTGGACTTGCAAAGTATTGCAACCTAGAAAATTTAATTGTTAGATCCTCTTAAATGCAACATATTAAGTAATCATTCTAATAATTTGATGTTAACTATTTATTACTGTCTTGATATTGTAGAACCATCGAGTGGTGCTAATTACAAATGTAAAACCTGGAAAACTTCGACATGTGATATTTGTTGGTTTGGTAAGCTGAATCATTCTTCTTAGTCACTTAAATTGTTCAAGTTTTTGGAAATGCAAAATTTTGACATGGTTTGAATATATGATACAAATCATGAATCGTTTAAAGCTTTTTACATTGAAAATTTTCACATCTAAATAATATATAATAATGGAATTATTCTGTATCAATATCCGTCATATTTCATATATTTGTAGGTGTAATTTTCTTTTAATCAAGACCGTGCTTTTAATCAAGATTACACAGTCATGGAGCCGCTGCTAACCCCTGAAGGTGCAATCGTTGGGGAGTGTATCACATTCCCAGGGTATGAATCAATTACAGTAAAGATTTTATTTTATAATAATTGAATGTTTAGGGTCGAAATACTAAACACTTTATTTGAAGAGTTTGATATGGATTAGAAACTAGTTTGCGTCTCCATTGGTATGACTTCAAAATTTATGGTTTCTTTAACTTATATTTTTATGTTTTTGTTGTGTTGATTTTTTTAAGGTTGATCTATTATAATGCATTTATTTACGCTTGTAAATATAATTTATAAGATACATCAAACAAGTATTTGAAAAATTCTTTTTATTAAGTAAACAGTAAGTTATGATGGTCATATTGTACTTGATAATATTTAAATGAAATATGCTTTAGTTTGCAATATGTATGCTCTTTTTGTTCTATCCAGAACTTGCAGATGAAGAATTTAGAACAAGTGAAGTTATAAGAAGAGAACTCGATGAGATGGGTGTTGAGTATAGATGGCCAATAGGGGGAGAAACAGGTGCTGTTGCTACAGTAGGTACTGGATTGCCTCCTTTTATTGCTTTGAGGGCTGATATGGATGCTCTTCCTATCCAGGTGCTTAATTAAAATGGATTTTCAGTTATTATTATCTTAATTTTGCATCAGTTTTGCACATAACCATCCTTATAAGGTCCAGTTTGCCCTCGATTCTTGCATTCTTTATTCAACCATACAATATTTTAGCCAGACAATTTACCATTTGAGCTACTCAAAGTGAACCAGCAAAAACTTTTGAACTGGCCTATTTCAATTATTTCAGTTGCAAGGAATCAGTTCTCGCACCTTTTGATTTGTGGCAATTTATGTTGAGAGTTTGAATTATATATATTTTTTGCTGCTCCAAGTAAAATGGCAAAGGATTTCGATCGAATTTTTACTAAGATTTGAGTAAATGTGTAGGAACTTGTTGAGTGGGAGCACAAAAGCAAAGTAGATGGAAAGATGCACGCTTGTGGGCATGATGCACATACCACAATGCTGCTTGGAGCTGCAAAAATATTGCAGAATTTAAAAAGCTTATTACAGGTATAGTTATCACAATATTATGTTGCATTTTGTATCGTTTACTTTATGTTTTCTGGAACAATAGGGAACTGTGAGTCTGATATTTCAACCAGCCGAGGAGAATGGCAAAGGAGCAATGCAAATGATAAAAGGAGGGGCACTGGACAATGTAGAAGCTATTTTTGCTATGTACACAGCTTATATTTACCCCACAGGAGTATTGGCTTCGAGGCCTGGAGAATTTCTAGCTGGTTGTGGAATTTTCAAAGCATATATCAAAGGGAAAGGAAGCAATGTAGCTAATGTTAACCCGATTTTAGCAGCATCTACAACTGTCATCAGTTTACAAAGTCTTGTTTCCAGAGAAGCTGACCCTCTTGATTCCCAGGTATATATCTCAGTTAGAAGATAAATAAACTCGCAGTTCATTAATGAAGCAGCATAACAGGAACAAAGTAACGTAGAAAATAGAGCATTGCAGGTGCTGTCAGTTACTCAGTTTCATGGCGGAAACTCACAAGGTGAAGTTCCTGATACAGTTAGTATAGGTGGTACGTTCAGGGCCATGACCAAAAAAAGCTTCGACAATCTTAAACAAAGAATAAAGCAGGTAAGTATGATTTAAAAGATTTTCCTAATGTTCCATATTAATCGATACATACATTTTAGGAAGAATCAATTGTTTGTTCTGATTTAAGACCAATACAAGGTGTCAATGACCATTAGCTCAGTTGTTAACTGGTACTATGATTTTAAAGGTCATGATTGCTTTCGTTGAATAAAGTACCACTCAGAGTGCAGATCAACTTTCTTTTTATTTATTTTTAATCATCTTGGAACGAAGCTTGGCTTGTACACTACAAGGACTACCAAAAACATATTTGGAGTACCTTATTCATTTTATTAGTTGTGTAGTATTATAAAATTTACTAAAATGAAACAGTTGACATGAACCATTAAATCTTTCTAATGCAAAGTTAATAAACCTTTTCTTTAGGTTATTAAAGGGCAATCAACCGTGCATCAGTGCACAGCTGACGTGGTGTTCTTTCTAATGCAAAGTCATTTACTCCATTGCCTACAAGTCATTGTCTACTTTGTCGTTTATTGTCTACAAATTTAGTATATTCAACCTGGAACTGTCATTGTCTACTTTGTCATTTAATGTAGGAACTTGGTTAACACTGAAGCAACCTGGAGCAATGTTTAGATCCTTGCAAGAATCTTCTGTAGCAGCCATTTTCGTATCATCGTCTCCATAACTGAGTATTTGTGTCCATTTGTTAGACTATTTTGAGCTATTATCATATGACCATGTCTTGTAGTATTTGTGTTCGGTTGTTAGACTATTTTGAACTATTATCATGCGACCATGTCTTGTAGTATTTGAAATATTAGCAGAATTATTTGAAACTTTTCCACTGGTTTGATTGTGTGTTTCCAAATTAGAATTCACTGCAACGTTATCATTGTTACATATAGTTGTTGTCATCTTCTCAATTTGTTATTTTTAGGATCCACATTTTAATATATATATATATATGTGTGTGTGTGTGTGTGTGTAATGTGTATACATATATCTATCTGTGTGCGTATATATATAATAAAAAGAAAATTGAAACAAATGCTGAAAATTAATATTATATAGAATAGCGTTTGAAAAACGCTATTGATTCATCAAACGTTATCGCAACTCTATATGAGATGTAAGATTTATGCATCAAAAACGCTATAATAGAATCAAAAACGCTATAGTAGAAAATAAAAACGCTATACAAACATGACAAGAAATGCTATCGAAAAACATTGTAACGCTATAACATGGTTTGATGAAACGCTATAAAATGTGCTCGAAAACGCTATAGAAGTTAAATGAAGGATTATATTTCCTATAGCGTTTACGTTTAATAACAGAGAAAAAACGCTATGGTAGGTTGCAAACGCTATGCCCTTTTGTAAACGCTATTAGCTATTATAGCGTTTTCCTTCCTGCTATGTAATGATGCCGGCCTACCATAGCTTGTGGTTCCACGGCGTTCTCTGAAACGCTATGGTAGCCTGTTATAGCGTTTTTCAAATGCTATGAAACCCATAAACTGTTGTAGTGCTTCTGTAATATTTGCTTTAGTGACAAATCTGTTTTGTTTGTATGTCTTCAGGAATTTTTTACTATCTTGCCTTTGTGATGTCATGTCTGTATTTTCTTCTCTGTATATACAATTATAATATGTTAGATTTTTATCCAAAAATAATCTAGATAATTTGTCAGGTAGGAAATTCGTCTTTCCTTTTATATGTTCCCAGTTTATTTTTATGCCGCAATTAAATATTGCATTTTTGAATTTTAACCATATGTTATTCAGAATTCCTTTTTCTTTCTTATTTTCTGAGTATTTAACTATGGCCTCACAGTCTGTTCTGATGGTTATTTCTTTGTGTGAAATAATAAATAATTTAAATGCTTTCAGAATATAAATTATCGCAAGTATTTCATAATCTAAGGATGTTAAGTATCCTTTTTCTTTAAAAGTTTCTGAAGCGTACCTACAAATTCTTTCTGTAGATTTTTTTTCGTATTTATTTGGTTTATTTATTAGAATACCTTCCCATCCGAGGGATGATCCATCAGTTTCTATAATTAGGTAATCTGTGCTTAGGGGTAAAGCTAAGGGTTTTAATTTTTCTGCTAGTTTTTTATTTGTTTTATTTGTTTAGTATCTTCGTGATTAAATTCTCTTTGCCCCTTTGGGCTTGCTTTATTGTATAAGGGTCCAGTGTATTTTGATAAGTCTTTTATGTAGGGCCTGACATAATTTACAAGTCCTAAAAATGCTTGTAATTGTTTTAAGTCTGTTATTTTATCTGGAAATTCTAGAATTTTTCTTGTTATGTGAGATTCTAATTCAATTTGTCCTTTGCCTATCTTTGTTCCTAAAAATTCTATAGTATTCTTAAAAAGTTCTATTTTCTTTTTAGATATAATTAAGCCATGGGCTTCTATTAGTTTTAACACACTATATAAATGCGATATGTGTTCTTGTTTTGTTTTGGAAAAAACAAGTATGTCATCTATATACACACAGGTGTAATTGTTGCAATTTTGAAAATTTTTATCCATTTTTCTTTGGAAAATTTGTGGGGCATTTTTTAATCCAAATGGCATAACTAGCCATTCATAATGTCCTTCACTGCATGTAAATGCAGTCCAAGGTATAGATTCAGGATGCATTTTTACCTGCCAAAATCCTGATTTTAAGTCAAACTTGGAAAACCAGTTTTTCCCTTGTATTTTGTTTATTAGTACATCTTTATTTGGTATTTAATATCCATCCTCATGGGTATTGTCATTAAGTCTGGTGTAATTCATGACCATCCTAGATTGGCCTCTTTTTCTTTCCAATTCCTTTTGTACTATGAAAGCAGCTGTTCTATACCTAGAATCATTTTTTCTTATAACATTTAGGTTAGTTAATATTTGTATGTGCATTTTGAATTCTTCCATAATCCAATTATCATATTTTAGAGAACCTGTTTTATTGTTAAATCTGGATTTATTATATCCAGTTTACATTGTACTAGGTTTCTATCCCAATATTTTAAAGGTTTTTCTCCAATGATTTCTTATTTTTCTAGTTTAAAAATAATATGGTCTATATCATCTGTAGATAATAATAATCTACTTATGTCTTTTGGGTTTATAAATTGGATTCTCCTTGCAAACTCTTTTCTTTTATATTCATAGTTTTTTTCTTTTGTAGGTGGTTCAATGGTAATGATTTCATTATCTTCTGTAATGAAATTGTTATTTACTAGTTTTTCTTGGTGTATTATTTTGCATTGTCCAGGGATTGAGCAGTTACAATTTTGATTTTGATTTGTGTCTTTATTTCCACCACGCTTTTCAAGCGCAAACTCTGATAAGATAGGTGTTAAAGTAGTCTTTTTTGAAATCTGTATATAGTCTTTATTAAATGCAAAACTTCCATTATCATTTAATAAAAAATCTAGTCATAAGATTAGTTTAATTCCTTCTAAATTTAATTTTAGAACCCATATTTGTTTTAAATTGTAGTGTGAGGACCACTCATCACAGGTAGTGTTGAATCGTATTTGTATATTTTTTACGACATCTGTAATTATATTTGTAGTACCATCAAATTGTATACTTTGTTTAGGTTTTTCTGCTTTTGTTATATCTTTTGGAGGTATTAAACTAGAACAAATAGTTGAACTAGTGGCTCCAGTATCTATAAAGGCTAATACTTGTATTTCCATTCCTTTTACATTTACTTTTGTTAGTATTCTTAATTCTTTTAAGTTTCCTGTATTACATATTAAAGAAATATTTATGGGTTTGTCTGTGTTATTTAGGTTTTTGTGGCTATGGTCATATGTAATTATTTCCTCTGGATTAATTGATATGTTTTTTCCTTTATCTATTGTTTGTATTTATTTTTATTTCTTCTATTTCTAATTCAAAATTATTCATTCTTTCTTCAAGTATCTTTATTCTTTCTTCATTTATTTTATTTTTATCTGTATAAACAAGTTTATTTTCTTTAGGTAATTCTATATTGAAATTGTTTTTTGCGCATATATGGCATATTTTCATTATACATTCTGTACATTTGAATCTTTTATCAAAAGCAGGGTACCAAGGACAAAATTCACATTTTGTTGTGTCAGTTCCCATTTTATGTTTGAAATTGTGGATACATAATTCTTTGTTTACTATATTAAATAAGTAGTCATTTGGTAAATTTTCTTGGAAATCTGTTAGCTCATCAATTAGGGTATAATTTGATGTTTGTGTTTGTTCATGTTCTTCTAGACCTTCTAAGGAGATTATAGAGTATATTGTCGATGTTTCAGAGACATCAGATGCTATGTCTAATAGGTCTTCTTTGACTGAATCTACAAGGTTAGACTCACGAGTGAATAAATTATGTTTCTTTGGACATGAAGAAGAAAGATGTCCTTTCTCATTACATGCAAAACATGTAATTTTATTTGTATATGTTTTCTTAGGATTATACTTCCTAACATGTTTTTCTTTATTAAGATATGGCTTTCTAGCATTTGATTTCCTTAAATAATATTTTTTGCGTATCTTTTCTTAAATTTCGGTTTTTTATCTATGTTATAATTTCTTGCGCCATATTGTTGTGGGGTATATATTTGTCCACAAAATCTCCAGTTTTTCTGTTTTAGTTCTCTTTGGATTTGTATGTAAGTGCATTTCTTTTTCAATTCAGTAATTATATGTGATATTCTTATTCCTATATTATCATATCCTTTTGGAATATTCTGGTAATGGTCACCCCAAGATTTATGTATTTCCTTTCCCAAATCACCTGGTAATTTGGAAAATAGTCTATCACCGATTTCTTTTGAGTAATAGTTTCCCGAAATTGTTGTGTAGTGTAAAAATTCTTTTAGGAATTTTATTATGTATTTCCAATCTAAAAGCTGGATTTGTTCAAGATCTCTCATAGCTTCTTGTTGCCTAATTGTTATTCTCGTATTTACATCTCTACCTGTTATTATTCTATGCACAGTGTATGCGAAATTATGTATGTTACTTCCTTGTGAAGTTATTTCTATTATATTTTCTGGAAAATTTAGTTTGTAGGCTTCCCATATTGCTTTGGCTATATCGCCCAAATAATTTTCTGCTATACGAATCATTTCTTCACCCGTATTTATATTTGTATGTTTTGCTGCATAGTCTCTTGCTATAGCGGCAGTCCATTGTTCTAGATATCTAGAAGTTGTGGATGACATTCAGTGATATTTAGAATTACAAAATTATTTTTAAAAAAAGCTGTTTCATTTGGTAATTTTTTTACCTATAGTTCTTAGATTTTTGTTTTCATTTTCATAGGCATTTACTGGTTGTCTAGGAGGATGTCCTAAGCTGTAAGGCATGGTTCCAGGATCTCTACTTGGGTATGTCAATCCTGAGTTTCCAGTTTCTTCTTGAAGATCTGCTAAGTCTATGTGTTCTGTAAATTCTGTTATTACGTCTTTTAATTCATTAGGTATTTGTCCTTTTCTTTTTTTCTTGGGAATTCATCAGGTATTTGTCCGCTTCATCATCAGTTTCAATTTCTTGTTGGTTTGAGGGTCCATAATCTTTAAATCTTATAGACAAGGATTTTTTTAGATTATTATATGTTACAACATTGTTTGGTTTTAATGTTTTTGTTGTGTTGTTAGGATTTGTTACATTCCATTCATGTCCAGCAAGAACAGAAGAATCTATTTCCATAGGTTTTATAAAATTTATTCCTGTAGAATTTAGTGTTTCTGTAACTTTGTCAAGTTTGATTTTTATTTTTGGAGTATATTTAGAAATGCATTTTCCCAAAAATGTAATGTCTAATAATATATTTTTTCCCATAAAATTTTCAAAACCTTTAGTCTGTATGATAATTTTTATGTGTTTATAAAAGTCATTTAGGGTCATAGTAAAATTAGGAGCTAGATAAACTATTCCAATGTTATTGTTCATGTCAACTTCCATAGTTCCAAATATGGCTTTATCCATATCTTGGTGTCTGTCATCTATTAGTATTAATAGTAATTTGGTCCCAATCTTTTGTCTTGTTAACCCTCTTATACCTATGACTATTAATCCAAGGTGGATTAATTTGTATTTTTGTATTTTTAATTGGTTAATAGCTTCTTGTGGCATTAAATTTAGTGTTTGTTGGCTTCCATTTGGGATAGAAAGAATTTCTTCCCTATGGTATCTATACAGTCCTATCGTTATTGTAAATATCCCTGTTCTATATAGTTCTCTAGGATTTAATGTGTTTAGTTGGCTGTTGGAAAATATCTCTAAATCTTCTTCTAGATTTATTGTTTCATCTAATTGAGCTTGGGTATTATTAGCTCTTCTTGTTATGTTATCTAACCATCTCATAGATGATAAGTTGTTTGTTTCTGTAGGTCTATCTGTTAAGGTTCTAGATGGACCTGTAAAAGACAGTCTTGTATTATTCATACTTGGTCAAGTTTTTTGTACATTAGGAAATTGATTTTAGTTTTTTTGCTTGTAATATGAGTAGTAGGATCGCTTGGTCCTAAATTCATTTTCTGTAAGCTTTCTGTTAATTTGTTTATTTCAAATTTTTGTCCTTTACTATTCTTATCTATGTCAAACATTTGATTTTGGATACTATCTATTTTGTTTTGGATTTGAGTTAGCATGGCTATTATTATGTTATTTTGCAATATTTGTATTCTATCACTTTTTCCTGGGATATCATCTTTGTTATATCCTATATTTATATTGGGGTCATTGAATCTGTAGTTTGCTTCTACATATTTGGCTGCTTCCTGATAGTATTTGTTTTCAAAGCTCATTAGCTTAATATTAATTGTTTAATTTCAGTCAACATCTCTTCGATTTGTAGTATTTGTTTGTCAATTTTGTTTCTGTCTTTTTCTGTTTGTTCTTTTTATTCCATTATTAATTCTTTAGAATGAATTTCTATGTCTTTAGGTTTATTTTCTTCTATTAAATTTTTTAGGTTTATTATATCATCTTTATTTGGGAATTCTTTTAATTTTATAACTTTGAACTTGTCTGTTAGTCTTCTCAAAGTTATTTCCATGTTATCTATTTTGTATAAGTTCGATTTCAGGTAATCTTGATTGTTTGAAATTTGTTTTAATAATTTATTTTACTCAATTATTCCTTCGAGTACTAATTGCATCAAGTTATAGTGTTTTTCATTATAGAGATTTAAGTTTTCACTTAGTTCTATAATTAAATCTGTAATCGAATTCATATGGTCTATTTCTAAATGTAGTTTATGCTTGTAATCATTATGTTTTATATAACATATGTATTTTTGTTTATCCAATGTTATGATTCTTTTTATTGGATTAGTAACTTCTTGATTTTGTTAAGCAAATCTTTTATAATTCATAATAATGGGCCTAGTAATCTTATAGGCTCTGATACCAATACCGTGGAGTAATCTGAAAGGGGTGTATAAAGAAGGACTTTTAACAGCATTTAGCTCTATGGGCTATAGGAAGTTATATGTATATATATATATATATATATATATATATATATATAAATTTATTTTATATATCGAAAAGGGAAGGAGAAACTGCAGTTGAAATAAACGGCTACAAATTGTTTTAGTAATCGAATACTTGTGCGTGTACTCGAGCCAGCTTACAAAATTGTATTATTAGTAGAATATTTATAATTTATGCGTGTACTCGACCTTTATAAATTTATAGTTAATTTGAATATTAAAAAAATTACCTGTAGAGACAACTGGCAACCAGCGAGAGCTGGTCATAATTTCGGGTCCTACTCCAACAAAGCATCACGCATATGAAATATGAGCAAGAACTCTATGCGACATCAATTCACACCATGGCCATGCTCGCAGTCAACGAAAACGTGTACGGTGGATAACCAAACTCCACATCGTATCCTCACAGCGTCGTATATCAAGCTCCAAATATTCGAGAAAAGCAGTTATCTAGAGAAACAGCATCCAATCCGAGTCAGCATCATGACGTGGCACCACTGAACACCATCCCCTGGACCCCACGCCCGATGCCTTCAATCATTGCCGCCCAGCCTATAAATCCCACCCAGCCCTCCCGCAAACAATCAAAACCTCACCGGGTATGGATCTCGGATCCGACAAAAGACTAAAGGCAACCCGACTTCTGTAGGTTTAAAAAAAAGCTCGCTGATAGTGTGATCGATCCGATTAATGGAAGCAGCAACGACAGTTAAATTAGAGGCGGCGATTTGTCACTGTTGCGGACTGATAGAAGAGTGCACGACGGAGTATCTGGTGGCCGTCAGGTCGAGGCATAACGGCCGTTGGATCTGCGGGCTGTGTACGGAGGCGGTGAACGAGGAGATGGTGAAGGCGGAGGGGATTGTTACGGTTGAGGAGGCGATTGGACGGCATGTGAGATTTTGCAAGAAGTTGGACGAGTTTGAGATGGCGGATTTTGCGAAGGATTATATTGGGGTGGTTAGGAGGATATTGAGGAAGAGTCTGAGTTCGCCTCCATCTGTGAATTCCTTGTTTGGTTGTCAAGTATGTGAATGATCCAAATGTTGAACGTTGTGCATAATTGGATTGAAAATTTCTCTTGTAAAAGATGTAAATTTTTCTTTACAGATGAACACAAGCTTGTGAACGAGTTTGCAATTTAATTGTTCTATACTTTTGGTTACTGGAGTAAATCACTTGCTTTATTAAAAGTTAATGCAACGATGTCAGCGTCGACATTTTGAATTGTATTATAGTTTTTCTTTCTTGATAAAATGAGGATATTTTCCGTACATCTACAACCATTAGGCCATTACTGAAGTTGCAGCAAATGCACTCAACATTAGAAGTCATTAAACCGACGTTTAAAAGGTCAAACTGTAAATATTAAACTATGATGACTCCAGCTTTAAGATTTCGATAATTCAATGTATTGGTTCATCAAAACCGTGCATTTTCCATTTGGGTAACCTAATTATACAAGTTAAATGAAAATTATAACAGTACAAGTGCAGAACATATCATTAACTTGACATGTATCATGTTTGATTATTCTACAAGTATCCAAACATATCACTGACCAGTCAATCAATTTAAATATGGATTCTGTCAAACAAGGATAACAGCAGCGTACACACAACATGACGAATACCTTACTATGCAAATTGATTTTGGATTTTAGCATACAATTACAATAAGTCAATTTGCTCTGACTCCCTACCATCTTCGTACAACATGGCTTTGATTATTCACTCAAAACAAAGTGTACGCTTGCAGTGGTCATGATTTGTCGATTTCATCAAATAATTATATTAAAAAAACATACAACTCAAAATAAATAAAAGGATATGCCTCCCAAAAACTATAGAGCCGAATCTCCTTTTGGACCCTTAAAAGGAGATGTTTTGAGAAACTATGAGACCGAAGCTCCTTTTGGATAGTTAAAAGGAGACATGTTCTAGGAACCACGGAGCCGAAATCCCCTTTTGATACTAAAAATGAGACGTATTCCAAAAACTATGAAACTGAATCTCTTTTTCGATACTTAAAAGAATACGTGCTTTAGAAACTACATGGCCAAATCTCCTTTTCGATACTTAAGAGAATCTGTGCTCTAAAAATCATGGAACCAAATTGTAACATCTCCATTTTGAGGCGCGAAACTAACTGCTACATATGTTACAGTCATCTATAACGTTAATTTTCGGTAACAAAATACGTTCATATTAATCGTAATAACATCAAAAGGACACAAATATTAAAATTTTCAAACACAATTTCAAAACAAACTTTCATATTTCATTACAAAGATAATATTTCATATTCATTACATAATTTTTAACTTTGCACATGTTCAGATAAATATAATTATTACAAAATACTTCAACAACGACATATGAAGATGCTCCTTAGTTGGTTAAAATTACTGTTAAATAGTTATAAAATCTGCCATTGCATACATTTCAACAAAATGAAACTTCAACACAGTGGATTATACATACATATGTATGTATGTATATATATATACATACATATATATCTCTACAAATTCCTACATTGCTAGATATGTCTCATGCACGTCTCCAGAAGCTTTATTCGTCCAACCTTAATAACATGTGAACCTTACTCTCGAACTACTCAATTGAGTACCCGAGAGTTAAAGGGGAAAAACGAAAACTTCAGATCAGACAAAAACTTTGGTGTGAATAATAATGTCATCTCGGTTAACAGATATCAAATGAGACCACGCCGCTAAGCGAAACGAGTTTTTTACTCACTAGTATCCTCAAAGTATACGTCCTTTATAAGTCACACTTGCAACCGCAATGGTTAAACTAGACAATATAAACAATCATATGGATGCACGCAACAAGGGTAATCATGACTAATCTATCTATATTAATGGACTATTTGTCTCAACATTATAGTTTTCTCAAGATCACTAAAACCTATATGGCTGACTCGGGCCTACCAGATATACAAAATTTTCTAACATACCGTTAGAAGGAAATTGGACGGTCTGTCCGGAACTTACTATTCCTAGGGTAACTTTGATCCTAATGGTTTTGCAAGTCAACTAATAACCTAGCTCATCTTTGTGTATTTTTGTAACGGCCCGCAGTTCCGTACCGCTTGAATTGACATTAATCTCCATCAAATCAACTCAAGAAGAACGAAAATATGAACCATTTGGGTTAAAGAAGAAGGGGGTAGAAGAAAAAATAAAACAACAACAGAATCTAGCCATCGCAGCGGAATAAAATATAATAGATAATAAATGATCTTTACACAAAAGAAAATATATCTGTTTATACATTATATCATCAGAGTACAAAATCAGAGTATAATACAATCAATCTCACGATTCAGGACAGTTATAATAACTTGTCCCACACAGAATACACAACATACACAACACAGCGGAATATACATCATATACGTGTGATACGTCTCGCCATCCAGCTCATCTCCTGAGCTCCATAGCACCATATCTTGTATCCTATAATACTCGGTCTGACCCGAGCATTATAATAAAATAACACCCGAGTCAGTCTGGAAAACCAGCGTGAGAAAACACACTCAATTGGATTATTAAAGTTTTCCAAAACCCTTTGAAATCAAAAGCATCTCGTAAGACCACGCCACAAATAAACATGTCGGGTTTTTACCTTACGATAGCCAAAACACTTTTTTATCAAATTCGTCTGATATTATAATAGTGTCTATAGAAAGTAAAATAGAATCTAGCTGAAATGCTTGCATCTCACGTTTCAGCAACAGTTGGGCACAATCAAAACCGTACAGGCGCGTAGGGAGAATGGATTTCCAACTAATGACTAGGCACTAGGGTACCACCTGTCACAGTACCTGGTCTAGATCAGTGTACCGAGGACCACGCCCGATCCCCTGCAACACAAGACCGGAACTACCCCTTACTGGATAATTCAGAGTAAGATCTCCCCACGGTTGGGATCAGCAACCGCACCACTAAGCCGAATAAAAGGAACATCTAGACATGGATGACCTCACCCTAATGGGTGCTACCCACATAGCCTTGCTGCATAACCCCTGATTTTCAGTCATTCCCGGTTGATGAGGCTCGAGGCTAAGCGTTACCTTTTTAGAACATTTCACTTAGAATGCTCACCATCCACCTGACGATGTTCCGAAAGCATTCATCCATACAAGTCCGTCCCGGGTTCGAACGGAACCGAATGCACTATTCCTACTACATCCATTTTGGAATCACCCTCAGGATTAGTAGCGACTAGCCCTTGCACTTCACTGCTCCATCTTCGACTCCAAACTCGTTTTCCCATGAAAACGTACAAACCGGATCGAAGTGGTTTTCGGGAGATAAATCTCGATCCCGATCTCTTCGAAATGATCAGCGCATTGGCCAATCTTGATAGTCGGTTATTTAACTATCAAATAACATCCACAAACATCCATCAAACAATAAATAATTTTCCAAATTATTTATTAATCTCAAAATATCTTCGCAAGATATATTTCTACTTTCAAACCTTTTTGAAAACAGTTTTCAAACCATACTCTTCTCATGGAATAAATTTCCAAATACTTATTTCCATTGAAAACACCAAGCACAAATACTTCCGATTTCTAAAATAATTTAAAAGCACTTTATTATAAAATACACTTTAAACATTTAAATTAAAACTACTTTAATACTTTATTTAAAGGTATATACTTTAAGAATACTTAAAATAAAGCTACTTAATAAAATATAAAACCAACTTTATCTTTAAAACATAATACTCATTTAATCCTTTAAATAATTACTACAAAAATAAATTTCTTAAGATACTTACTTTAAAATTTAAACAATTTAAAAATAATAATTTTCCAAAACATACTTTGAACTTTAACTTATACTTAAGAATTTGCTTTGAACGTACTTGGATATTCGGGGAAAATATTTCTCTTCCACATCTTTAAAAATAAATCACTATTTATTTTTAAACAAATTTACCCATTTCTTTAATAAATTCCCACTTGAATTTATGTTTCCAAATATCCACTGATATATTACTTCACTTTTATAAACCCAGTTTATAAATTTCATAGTCTCATCTTCCCTTTAAGATCCCAATTTCCATGAGGGTAAAGGAAGACAAGATCGGTTGCGTGGGGAGTGAAGGCTAAAGTGATTTGCAGTGGAGACCAAAAAGCTTTGATGTTGAAAGAATTTCAGCTGAAGGAAAGAAAAAGTTGATGGGAAGAATTTGACTAGTCAAACAAACATATATATATTATATATTTAAATTTAAACCGTCTCGATAAATGCATCTTAAAATTTGACATCCTATCGAGGCATGCCGCTAGGCATTTATAATGTTATACCCTTATTCCGAATGCAATGGAAAAGGTTTCGAGTCCTAATTCGATCGTATGGAGAAGATAGCCTTTTGAATCCAGTTATTATATTGAATTTTCGATATAGATTCCAGCGCGTTTATCTATCGTACGCTCACACAACAACTCCAAACACTAGGAAAATTGAAATCCGATAATAATACACTATTACGGATCCAATGGAACTAGTTTCGTTGAATTCCGAAACTGTGCCTCGGAAGGCTATTTTTAAATATCAATTTAAATGATATAATTTCAAAACTGAACAAAACACCTTTAAATTCAATTTTAAAACTTCTATCACTTTCAGTATTATTAATATGAATTTTATAAGCCTTCAAATTATTTTTAACAAGCCTAGAATTTCAGATTCAGCAATTCACCCAATTTCCAATTATTTAATTTAATAATTAAATTACCCAATAAATAGTGATATTTGAAATTCAAGTTAAAAATGAACTTTTAAATATTTAAAATCAACTAGATATCCCAATTTCAAATATCCAAAAATCACGGGTCGTCATAATTTTTTCTGTATGTAAACCTACTTTTAGTCTTACTCGTGACAAAGCCCTACGCACTGGAATTTTGGCCTAATATCAGCTAGGGGCTAACAGCTGAAGTATAGAGTGCGATCCTACACCAATCCCATCTGGTTTTCTAATCTCTTAGTCAATTCATCATATCATAATTTATCTAAAGGTGATAAGTATAACAATCTCTTTAGTAAAATTTTGAACTAAATACCCTTTTATACTTCCTTGAAAACATAAAAGTTTATAATTGATTTGCCCTTGAAATCATGCTTTAAAACAAGAAAAATATAACCTTTTACTTAATCCAAAATACTTACGTCAAGATATATGCTTTTAGAAAATAATATCGATGAATTTCGGAACTACTTAGAGGTTGTCGCCTCTCAAAACTATAGGCTATAAAGCCAAACTTGGTAAAACTATCGTATTGATGAAATTCGACATCAATATCGCCACTAGGGTTTATCGCCCTCCTTCTATATTAAAATCATGTTAAAGCCTTTGATCTGCAAAGTATAAAGCCATAAAGCTAAAACGTTTATATCGCGTATATAGGTTGCCGACTATAAGCGACGTCGTTATTGGTTTGCATATGATAAAGCTTTAAAACTTAGAGTTATAGGAACGACGACATTGGTGAGTGGCGGTGTCAATGTCTTAAAGGAAAAAACATGGCACATTATAGGTGATATGAAAATAAGTGGCATCATTGCCTTATAGAGTCAGCGATGTTATAGAAAATATGCGACATCATGCCCTTTCATATAAAATGCAGCATATAGGCATGTGAAATAGAAAATATATTCGGCATCATCGACATCATTAGCATGCATGCCGACGTCGAATCCAACCCAATGAATTCATTGCATATCACCTGGAAGTGATATCCTATGCATTCACTAAGGTCAACATCGTTTAACGGTGCCACTATAGCCTTCGGCGTCATCACCATGACATGACAATATCGTAAACATTATAAAAACTTTTTATTTCTATAAACAACAATATCTTTTCACCAACTCTTTGTCACATTCTTATTGATAGTAATTCTCTTTATCAAAATCTTTTTCATAAAACTACTATAGAGCAGATTTACCTTTTCCAAACTAATTTTACAAACCATCATTTTATATTAGCATTTTAATATAATTATTAGTCGTTTCTAGCCCAATAAATTCATAATAATTCGTAAATACTTGGGAAAAATCATCAAAAATCACAATAAAACAGATTTTATATATTTTTTAACATGTAAAAATTTCGAGCCAAAAACATTATTTAATTATTATTTTTTAATTAAAACCTAAAATAAACAATTTTCTTCACTTAAGAAAATCATAAAATATTCATACCTAATCAGAAAATTATGAAATTAAAAACCCACTTTTAAATAATATTCCAAAATCATACCAAAATATCAAGTCTTTTGGGTGTCATATGATTGCTTTTCACATTAAACCTATTAACAAATTTCGTAAATAAATCCAATAATTCATCATAAAGCATATAATCACTCTACCCATCAAAATATGGCATAACAACGTCAAAAGATTTTGGATTTAATCCTAAACCAAAATTAAACAAGCATATTAGAGATGGTTATAATTCTTCACCTTGATTTGATGATGGAACTTGAGATTTGAGTTTGAATTGATTTCCCCTTAGCTTAATCCTCTTTCCTAGCTTTACTTTTCTTGAAACCCTTGGTAATGGCCAACCTTATTTATATTTTAGTTTGTAGGAATGTAAAATGAATGAGGGAGAAGGAACGTAAGGGTTTAGGTTTATGAATTTTGGCCTATTCCTATTTTGTCCTTAGCATATATGCCTCCTTCTTATCCAAGTTATAATCCATTCTTAATAACTCATTGTTAAGGCACGACCTAGTTTAGATCATCAAATCTCATTTTCCTTATCACTCTACATTATTTTACTTAATTCTTCTAATTAAATATCTTAAATAATGTTAATCAAAATTATGGGTGTTACAGACTCCCCTCCTTAAAGAATTTCGTCATCGAAATTACAATAAGATTCATAGCGACCATAATCATAAATATATAACATAATATCAAAACAAATCGGGATAAATGTCTCTAATCCTATCCTCGGTCTCCCAAGTACAATCCCTCTCATCATCACTCCATTGGACTTTTACTAATCTAATTGTCTTGTTTCTTAGCTTCTTCCCATCCCTAACCACAATACGAACTGGTGTATATATATAGAGAAGACTTCGAAGGAAATCACTCGTCTATCTTAGGGATGAAGACTCCCAATCTCGCTACAATCTAGGGAACCGGCGCAATGAAACCTAATAATTGTCATGTCCGGTTCCACCACTAAATCTTCCAATGCAGTCGGAGTGATACTAGTTTTTGGATCATGAACACTCATACTAAGATGAGAAATATGAAAAACATTGTAGACTCCTGCCAAACTACTCGGTAACTCAATCATGTAAGCGAGTTTCCTAATCCTTTCTATAATAGAAAATGGTCCAACAAACCTAGGTGCCGATTTCAATGATTTTTCGAATCTCGCTACGCCCTTCATCAGTGATACTTTGACGAATACATGATCTCCAACTAAGAACTCTAAGTCTTTCCATCTCTTATCTGCATAACTCTTTTTCCTAGATCGAGCTTCTTTCATCTTAGCTCGGATTAACTCAATCTTTTCCATGGCTTCTCTTACCATATCCCGACCAAGAACTAATCCATCTTTGGTCTCTAATCAACATATGGGTGGTTTGCATGGCCTTCCATACAAAGCTTCAAAAGGTGCCATCCCTATACTAGTCTGATAACTATTGTTATACGAAAATTTGACTAAGTGTAGACGGTCTTCCCACGATCCTCCAAAGTCTAGCACGTAGGCTCTTGAGAAATCTTCCAAGACCTTGTTCACCCTTTTCGTTTGCCCATCGATCTGTAGATGGTAACCCATTGCCATCTTGGGTTTGGTACCTAAAACTTTTTGTAGACTTTTCCAGAATTCACTAGTAAATAAAGAACCTCTATCACTTACTATACTACTAGGAATCCCATGCAGTCTATTAATATTCTTCATAAATCACTTAGCCAAAACAAATGTCGTTCTTGTCGACTTAACGAGAATGAATTGTGCACTCTTCGTCAGTCTATCCACTACAACCCAAATAATTTCATTTCCCCTACTTGACCTTGGCAATCCTTCAATGAAATGCATAGATATAGAATCCCATTTCTACATTTGTACATCTAAAGGTTGAAGCAATCCATTTGGCTTTTGATGCTTGGCTTTTACTAGTTGACAATTAAATAATTTCTTTACTTATAAGCCTACGTTCCTTTTCATACCCCCTAGAAGAAACTTCTCTTCATAATCGATACATCTTAGTTCTTTTAGGATGAATAGTAAACTTTGATTGATACACTCCTTAAGGACTTCTTTCCTTAGGTCTTCAACATCTGGAACATAGAATCGTCTCTTCTTCCTCTACCATCCATTTTGATCAAGATAAAAATCCTTCAAATTATCAATCCCAGTTCCATGTTTCAATCTTCTAATTCTTTCTGCTAGCAATGAATCATCTCTTTTCTTAGAAGTAATCTTTTCAATCAATACTGGGCAAACTTATACGCAAGATAACATTGCAGTACTCTAACAAGAACTAGTTGTCGATCTAAACTGCACACTACAAGTAGTTGATGCTTCCAAATCTTTCCATTCCGCTGACATTGCCAATACTGCATTATGACGTTTTCTACTAAGTGCATCTGCAACTTTATTTCCTTTCCCCGGTGTATATTAAATTCCGAAATCATAAGCAGCTATAAAGTCTAACCACCTCCACTGTCTCATATTTAACTCCTTTTGAGAGAATAAATATCTTAAAGACTCATGATCCGTATACAACTCGAATCTCTCTTCCAAAAGGTAGTATCTCCACATCTTCAAAGCAAAAATTATAACAGCCAACTCCAAATCATATGTTGGATATCTAATGTAACAACCCACTTCGAAACGGGCCTAAATTTCGACCCAGAAAAGGCCCATCGAAACTTAGATTCATTCTAAGGTAAGCTGTTGGTAGAACTAAAAAAATAACGATATAGAGCCATAACTAAAATTTCAGAGCTCATAGCGGATTAAACAAAATATAATAGCAAAGTGTACCCATGTATTTCAAAACCATAAAAATATCATAATACAAAATTCCATAAAAACTGTAACATAATATCCATTACAACAATTGTCTAAATACACGGGTACATAAAAGTAAGTAATAATAACAAATACTGCCACAAGCCAAGCTTCTCCATCTCTAAGCATCATCACCGCCATCACTTCATCCTTAACCTGTGTTTTACTTAGAACAACAAGTGTCTGGTGAATAAAAACTTCGAGTCTTACCTTTTCAGTACTTGGGTAGTATATTTCAAAATAAGAATATATGTACGGACATAATACCATTAAAACCATTTAATACTTCTTTATAGGGAAAGGAGAAAGGTTCAACCACTTCATACCTTCCATTTCAGAAGCAGGTTTCTAGAATCTCATATTCCAATCATACGTCATAAATAGCTAATAATGTGAGAGATGATACTCAAGCCATTTAATACCTTTTATTGGAAAATAGGAAAAATTTGGTCATTTAATACTTTAATTAAGGCAGACCCCATCATTTAATACCTATTTCCAAGGTGTGCTCCTCAATGGTACTATCTAGTTGACATCATATGGAATCTTTTAGGCTACTTAGTACTTCCTTATCGAAAATAGGCAGACTCTGGTCATTTAATACCTTAATTAAGGCATACCCCATCATTTAATACCTATTTTCAAAAGCAGAACCCGTTGAGATACCACCTAACGTAACCCCTTAACCATTTAATACTTCATCTGAAGAAAGAGGCGGGCCCTCAAACAACCACTTAATACCTCAAGACCCCGAAGCAGGCCCTTCATCTTATAGCCCTTACTCATAATGACGTCTTACATTGGTCTGACTATTCGTAGGAACTGGTAGCTAGATTAGCTGGGAAGATTTCTTTTACAAAATTTGGGACTAACCTCATGTCCTTATAAATATTTATCATAAGGATATCTCATATCCATAGGAAGTGTACACAACTGCTGGTAGCTTCAAAGTGAAGGGCAGACTTCCGTTATGTAACTCTATTGACCTCGCAGCCTTATGAGTTAGATATAAATAAAATACTATATATATATAAACACACATACTCATCTCACCGTTTCATAAATAAAATTTTATAAGGAACCTTCCTTATTATGCCTTAAAATAATAATTAGGCTGTATAAGAGTTTCCTCTTATTTTCGCTAACAATCAATTATCTTCCTAATGGGGGAAATAAATGAAAATAATTACCTAATTAACTATGCTATATATGCAATAATTATACATTAATTATGCTATTAGAGATAAATAAATTTCCCCACCTAATAAATTCTAAACGCACAGATTTTACGCTCTAAACTAGCGTTGAATGTCAATTCCCTAACCCAAATACTATTACAAGTCTTTTTTGCTCAAATTCCCACGATTTTAACATACCAAAATAAGGGATTCTAATATCCAAAATAGGGAATAAATATTCATAACCAAAACTGCAATAACAAACTTGTAAATAAAATAGAAACTCAATTTATTACACCAATTCAATGGAATATCCTAAATAATAGGAATTGCAATCTAAACTCCATATTCTATTCAACTCGTCTTTTATAAAGAAATAGATAAGAATAACTGGTGTAAAATATGAATAGAGCTTATAATCTAAACCCCTTATTTTCATTAACAAATCACAATTTGAATCAAAGAAGAAGGAGAAGTGGAAAAGACTATGAAATTATCAAAAATTGCATAAACGAAACAGATTTCATCAAATTAATGTAAATAATTGAAAAACTCAATATAGGATTGACATTTCAAAATAAAAAGGAATTTTATAGGCATTTATCTATCGTATTTTCACAATCCCAAAATCCCTAAGGCATATTCAAATCCAAAAAGGGATATACTAAACAATTACTGAAAAAGAAATACTAATGTTTCTACTCACAGAATAGCCTTAGCTTCGCCTTCCTTGGATTTGCATGCCTCATAATCTCTTCCAGAATCTCTCTCTTTTGATATATACCACATAATAGGGAAGAGTTATATATATATATTTATTAGATTCTGAAAATTGGAGGAGAATAGAATAAAAATAGGTTGGAGGAAGAAGAAATAAATAGAAAATAGATTGGATTCTTACCTGAATTCTCTACCGAGTTTCTAAATCTAATTTGGAGAGACAACAATTGCAGAGTTTCGCTGAATTCCCCAAAATATTTGTGAATAAAAAGTGAAGGTCTAGGGTGTTATTTATAATAGTTAAAATGTACCAGAACCGTAGGATGAAAATATTTTTAGAACGAAGAAATCTGGACCGCTCGTATACACAAAACCTAGCTGCCATCCTAATTTTCACGATCAACCGGCCGACCATCCCCATCTATCGGTCTACCGCTAGGGTCGATCAGTCCCAATCAAAGAGGTCGACCGGTTCTTTCGGGGAATGTTTTCATCCCATTGCTTTTTAGTTAATTTTATTCCCTATTTAAATCCAATGTTAATTATTAATCAAACGTTTCCTTAACCACCAATTAATCATACGTTAATTTTTGAAATTCAAACACTAAATTTTGATATTCATTTGAATTTGAATTCAAACTAAATTAATTTAAATCTGTAAACTTCAATTGCTCATAACTTCTTCGTTTGAGCTCCGTTTTTAGCATATTATATATGGAAACAGACCAGAATTTTGCCTCGAATGCAATGAAATAACTTTCGTGGTCAAATTCCAACTTAAATTCCAACTTTTATAAAATTCTCATATTCAATCCTATCATATTTAATTCAATTTAATCCATTTAATTATGGTTCATTTTACGGGGTGTTACATTCTTCCCCCCTTAGAAAGGATTTCGTCCCAAAATCTTTCAAGGGGCGAACGACGTAACGCGCAAAGACATCCATGTTATACAACCAAGTTATCTACATAACCATTTACTCAACCAATAGTGCAATATAATTAAGTACTACAGATGTACTAAAATGAGTCCAATCCTAGCGTGAGTGTGCAATCATGTCATGAAAGTATTTATGCAAATACCCTAAACGTACATAAAAATTTCTATATTAGTGTAAAGTGATTATGAAAAAGTATAGTAACCATCTCCTACCATCCAATCTAGCAACCACGATGCATCTGAAACCCTAATTTTGGAGAGAAATTTACCAGTGAAAAGCTCTGGGCGAGTGATCTTCATCTTCTCCTCAGTTTTTCAAGTGCTTTCCGCTGGATTGTATCCCCATTACACTCGGACCAGTCTAATTATTTTGTCGTGGAACTTTTGAGTTCTGTGCTCTACAATGCCTGTAGTGGCACGAGATGCTATTGGCTTCGTCTTAAAATCCCCCAATTGATTAGGCTCTAGAACAACTGCTATACTATGAAGGTATTTCCTCAAATTCAAAAACGTCATGGACTCCAGCTAACATAAAAGTTTTCTTGTTTTTTCCCATATTGGGAAAAGGCCTAATAAATCTGGTGCCTACTTTCCAACTACCCAAATTGTACGACCTTCAAACATTGCCCAAACAATTTTGACTTTCCAAAGTCTCGCAATACAGATCTGGTCTGAGTAGAATTTTTTGGTGTATTTCCACCCACAATTTGGTGATTTGCATGGCTTCCGAAAAAAAATTGTTTCAAGGGTGCCACATCAATCGTCTATTGATGACTACAATCCTACACAAATTCTACTAAGGGTTAATGCTACTCCTAAGGTCCTCCAAAGTCCAAGATGCAAGCTCTTAACAAATCCTCCAAGTTCCTATCCATTCCTTTAGTTTGTCCGTCGGTCTTCAGTCGATAAGCAATTCTCCGATTCAACGAAGTTCCTAATTATAGTTTCTAAAGCTACTTGTAAACTCCTCTAAAATTTGCTAGTAAACTAAGGATCCCTATCACTAACGATGCAAAGCGCAACTCCATAAAGCTGTGTTGGAGTGCTGTTGTTCCACTGCTTCTAAAGAAAAATTTCTACCATCTTCTTCTTAATCCTTGATCAAAAGGAAATTCCATTCTCATTCCTATATATTTTCTCTTTTCGTTGCTTGGTGACATTTTGTGAGCTAAATCCCTTGTGTTTCCCAAAATCTAAAGCTGTGGGATTGAAACATTTACTCACTTTAGGCTGCTAACCTAATTTCCTCATTAACTTTTAGTTTTACCTATGGTCTATTGCTAGTTAAGTGTTCCCATAAAATTTCCTTATCTACTTTGCTTTCCAACATATATCATGTGGTTTAAGTCCCATTCATAAAGTCTATACAGGAATAAAATGAGGATATATCTTATACCGCATCATCCACTTTTCCAATAACTAAGGAAGACAACTAATGAGTATAATCCGAGAACTTTAAAAGAAAATTTTACTGGAAGTTGCCATTGATTACCAGTTAATATAAATGGTGTTGAGGTCCTAATGCTCCTTTCTAAATTAAGATGGGCTATTTTTAATATTTTATTCCATTGCTACCCATTTTCTTAATTTCCCTTTTTCGGTCTTTAATAAATGTGGTCCATTTATTGCTTTAATTAATATCGATAGTAGTTGATCATTAGTGTCAAAATTGGACCATTTCCAATTAATCCTTCTTCAATGTTTTCAACCTTCTTCAGGTTTCCAAAATCCATTCATTACTCAAATTTCTTTCTTCCACAAATGCAATATCAAAAGTCCTTAATCAGTCACCATTAGATTACTTTTACTCTCATTACTACAAATTTATTGCTCGTTAAATTCATAATTAACGTCCATAAATCCTAATCCATCAATTATTGACTAATACTCATATAGTCATGATCTATGCTATTTATATATATATATTCTAGTCATTTAGCGTAGCTGTACGATATCTATATCTAACCACTAATTCTACAACTAGAATACTCATTTCCATATTATAATTTACCGAAGCTATCCTTCTAAAAAAATTACCGTCATAAATTAACCACAATTGAGATTTTTGCTTTATTTGAAATTATAAGGAATTTTTTCTTTTCTTATTATTGAAATAGACAGTGTAAACTGTTGAAAAGAATATCCATCCCATACACATCTCTTTCCCGTTTAGTGTATTCCTTGTTACTTCAAACAATGCACTTTCATATGTATTTTGAAATTGGATAATTTATGGAAATTACACGGAAATTGCTCCAGAATTAAAATATAGAAATTAATATCCTATAAGCAACTTAATTCACAACTCAATTACATATTCGGAATATCTTTACACTTTACCAACTTCTTCAAATAGAGGTTTGGGACTGACATCAAATTTCCAGATCTGGTTGTACATTCTATTTCTATTTTATTCATATCTTAAAAACCTTAGTCTATCCTACCTAGGTCTTGATCCATATCTACTCTATAAAAACTATAAAATCATAACTTTCGCACACAAAATAAAATATCTTCATACAAATAAACTTATTTAAAAATAAGTATTTATTACTTCATTTTTTGCAATACTTAAAACATGAAGTATCAAATTCAATATCTCCATCTTTGTAAATGTAAACTTTAATAAAAACCTTTATTAAAGAATCAAAATTTCTTTGTTCCCAAATAGGAATATAATAATCTCCCCTTTTAAAACTTTTCTTATCAAAACTTTTTCCCTTAAAAGTTAGACTTTTAATTTATGGCCTTCAAAATTTTCTTGGTTTTTCAGAAATGAACTTATGAAAAACTTTCCTTTTCAATAGCTTACTAAAATAAGGATTTACACCTTTTTGAAAATAGGGTTTTTAACAAAAAAGATTCAAAACTTAATTAGCATCCCGAAATAACAGTTATACCATTTTAAAGAGTGCAGTAACATTTATTGCTCAAATTATACTGTTATTTGGCAAACTACTTTTTATAACTTTTCTCGAGACGCTCAAAATCTTTTGCAACTTTTTTCTTTGTCAAATCTAATAATATTATTATTCAAATAAGTTTTGAAATTCAAATTCAGAAAAACATATAAAACTTTTTATCTTTACCTAAATGCTTTTCCTTCTACAAAACATCCAATTAATTTAAAAATCCAATCATATATGATAGAAAAATAGATGGAGTAGACAATGATAACTCTGAACTTATTTTATTACTTCTTTCACTATCTCATCTACTAGAATTCACAATTCTATTATTACCTAAATTCCATCCATTATTCTCTTCATCACCTTATATGGGAATGTCCCCCCCTACCTATACCATCGGACATTCCTTTCTTTCTATTTTCTATCTTCTCTTCCAAAATAGGTGTTATTTTTATTTATAAACCCCTATAAAGAGTTCTAAGGAAAGAACTTTTAGGTTTATAAACAAGGAAAAGTAGAAGAAATAATGAACCAAAAATTGAAATCTTTTTAATCAAATCGAAAAGGTTAACAAATGAAAACATTTCAAGGCATTAATTTACAATTAAAACCATCCACCATTTTGTCTTTAAAGAAATTCACCGCTTTTAAACTTGCATTACCTTTCCAAACTTTTCTAAAACTAATGGGGGTATATTTCCAAAGTTATCCAAATCCGTATTTATATTTTCAAAAAATTTCGACTTATTCAGCTTCTAAAAAGTTATAGAGGAAAGATCTTTCAAATTTATTGCGTTGGAAATATAACATAGAAAAATAGAAGAATACAAAAATAAGGAATAAAAAGTTGAAAGATTTTCTAATTCAATCAACAATTTTTAAATAGAGAAATTAATAAATGAATACTTCTCTTTTTTTTTCAACTTCTCAAGTCACCAAAATTTTAAATTAAAATCACATACCAAAAATGTTTCATCACCCATTTTAAATTTACAACCTCTTTTCCAACTTTTACAAACGGTGGTATAATTTGAAAGTCATATAAAATCACTTTTTATCCAAAATTTCTAACTCATAAGATTTTCGTTTCAAAATCTTTTGAAAGGCACTTTCAAATTTTCAAGGGGCTTTCAAAAAAATTTTTTTATCAAATTTTGTCCCAAGAGGTAGGAATAATTTTTTTTCTTCCTTTTAAACCTTTCTACTTTATATATTAAAAATCTAATTTCCTCCTTGTGGTGATAAACATATTCCTTCTTACACAAGTTTGTTTCTTTCCTTAAGTTTGTATTTTATTACTATCTAACACCTTCATTTGTTAGCTCCACAAAAGTTATTTTATTCGTATTAATTGTCAGTCTAACGAACGTTCCTTAAGGTCATTTATTTCCTATCATCCTTTCCATCTATAATTCCTATCCCCATTACCATAATACTTATAGGGCCTATAGTGACAAGGAAGTCGAGGTCCTACAAAGAAGTATAAATTTAACTCTGTTTATTTTTCAACTCATAGTTGCTTCGTCCACACTTTCAGAATATGGTAGCAGATACTTCTATAGTCGAAATTTATAGAGAAGCGTAAATTCAAAATAAGTATATGTATATAGTATGAGTTTTAGAAAAATCACTTGAAAAACCTTTTCAAAAATAACAAGTACGCTACTCATACGTATAGTGTACTTTCTCCATTGATCGGGTAACCTAGGCTCTGATACCAAATGCAACAACCCATCCCAGAACAAGCCTAAATTTCTACCTAGAAAATGCTCATCGTAACTTAGATCCATTACAAGGTAAGCTATAGGTAGAACTAAGAAAATAACAGTATGGAGGCATAACTAAACTTTCAAAGCTCATAGCGGATGGAACAAAATATAATCGCAAAGTGTACCCATTTATTTCAAAGCCATAAAAATGTCATAATACAAAATTCCATAAAAAATGTAACATAATATGTGTTACAACAATTGTCTAAATACATGGGTACATAAAAACAAGTAATAATAACAAATACTGCCACAAGCTAATCTTCTCCATCTCTAAGCATCGTCGTCACCATTACTCCATCCTTAACCTGTATTGTAACGAGGAAGGAGTCAAAACAACAAGTGTCTGATGAATAAAAATTTCGAGTCTTACCTTTTAAGTACTTGGGCAGTATATTTCGAAATAAGAATGTCTACGAACATATAACCATTAAACCATTTAATACTTCCTTATAAGGAAAGGAAGCGGGTCCAACCACTTAATACCTTCATTTCAAAAGCAGGTTTCTAGAATCCCATATCCCAATCATACATCATAAACAACTAATAATGTGAGAGATGGTACCCATGCCACTTAATACCTTTTATTCGAAAATAGGTCGACTCTGGTTATTTAATACCATAATTAAGGTAGACCCAATCATTTAATACCTATTTCCAAGGCGTGCTTCTCAATGGTACTATCTAGCTGACATCATATGGAATCTCTTAGGCCACTTAATACATCCTTGTCGAAAATAGGCATACTCTGATCATTTAATACCTTAATTAAGGTAGACCCCATCATTTGATACCTATTTTCAAAAGCGAACCCCCATTGGGATACCACTTTACATAACCCCTTGACCATTTAATACTTCATTCGGGGAAAAGAGGCGGGCCCTCAAACAACCATTTAATACCTCAAAACCCCAAAGCATGCCCTTAATCTTATGGCCCATACTCATAATGACGTCTCACATTAGTCTGACTATTCGTAGGAACTGATAGTCAGATTAGCTGGGTAGATTTCCCCTACAGAATTTGGGACTAACCTTGCATCATTATAAGTATTTATCATTAGGATATCTCACATTCATAGGAAGTTTACACAGCTGCTGGTAGCCTCAAAGTAAAGAGCAGACTTTCGTTATGTAACTCTATTGACCTAGCATCCTTATGACTTAGCCATATATCAAATACTACACACAGACACACACCCCTCTCTCTCATCTCACTGTTGCATAAATAAGGCCTTATAAGGAACCTTTCTTTTTATGCCTTAAAATAATAATTAGTCTATATAGGAGTTTTCTCTTATTTTCGTCTAACAATCAATTAAACCTTCCTGACGGTGGAAATAAATGAAAATAATTACCTAATTAACTATGCCATATACACAATAATTATACGTTAATTACGCTAATAGACATAAATAAATATTCGCACCTAATAAATTCTAAACGCATGGATTTTACACCCTAAACAGCGTTAAATGTCAATTCCCTAACAAAATACTATTACAAGTTCTTTTTCTTCAAATTCTCAAGATTTCAACATACCAAAATAAGGGATTCTAATATCTAAAACAGGGAATAAATTTTCATAACCAAAACTGTAATAATAGACTTGTAAATAAAATAATAACTCGATTTATTATACCAATTCAATGGAACATCCTAAATAATAGGAATTGCAATCTAAACTACATATTCTATTCAACTTGTCTTTTACAAAGAAATAGATAAGAATAAGTGGTGTAAAATATAAATAGAATTCGTAATCTAAACCCTTATTTCATTGAAGAATCACAATTTGAACCAAAGAAGAAGGAGAAGTGGAATAGACTATGAAATTATCAAAATTGCATAAACGAAACAAATTCCATCAAATTAATATAAATAATTGAGAATCTCAACATAGAATTGACATTTCAAAATAAAATAGAATTTTAGGGGATTTTATCTATCATATTTTCATAATCCTAATATCCCTAAGGCATATTCAAATCCAAAAAGAGATATACTAAACAATTATTGAAAAAGAAATACTAAGGTTTCCACTCACAAATAGCCTTAGCTTTGCCTTCCTTGAATTTGCATTCCTCATAATCTCTTCTAGAATATCTCTCTTTTGATATATACACACACAACAGGGAAGAGGTGTATATATATATATATTTATTATATTCAGAATAGTTGGAGGAAAATAGAATAAGAATAGGTTGGAGGAAGAAGAAATAAATAGAAAATAAATTGTATTCTTACCTGAATTCTCTATGGGGTTTCTAAATCTAATTTATAGAGATAACAATGGCAGAGTTTCGCTGAATTCCCTAAAATATTTATGAATAAAAAGTGAAGGTTTAGGGTCTTATTTGTAGTGGTTAAAACGTACCAAAACCGTATGAGAAATAGCTTTAGAACAAAGAAATCTGGATCGCTCGAATACACAAAACCCTAACCGCCGTCCCAATTCTCACGACCAACCGGTCGACCGCTCCCTATTTACCGGTCGACCGCCCCCTATTTACCGGTCGACCGCTAGAGTCGACCGGTCCCAATCAAAGGGGTTGACCAGTTCGTCCTTTTGAGGAATGTTTTCATCCCGTTGCTTTTTATTTAATTTTATTCCCTATTTAAATACAATGTTAATTATTAATTAAACTTTTCCTTAACCCCCAATTAATCCTACGTTAATTTTTGAAATTCAAACCCTAAATTTAGATATTCATTTGAATTCGAATTCGAACTAAATTAATTTAATTTTGAAAACTTCAAACGCTAATAACTTCTTCGTTTGAGCTCCGTTTTTAACATATTATATATGGAAATAGATCAGAATTTGCCACGAACGCAGCGAAATAACTTTCGTGGTTGAATTCCAACTTCTATAAAATTCCCATATTCAACCCTATCATATTTAATTCAATGTAATCCATTTAATTATGGTTCATTTTACGGGGTGTTACATCTAAATTTATGCGGTTTGAGACATCAAGAATCATAGGCAATCACTTTACCCTTTTACATTAACACAACTCCTAAATCCTGTTCCACATGCATCAATATATACTACCAAATCTTGATTCCCATCCGGAACAAGTAACATAGGTGCATTGGTCAATAAATATTTTAGCTTTTGGAATGTCTCCTCACATTTATTGGTCCAAACATATTTCACGTCCTTCCTTGTCATTTTAGACATCGGTACTACTATACGAGGGAAATCCTTGATGAATCTTCGGTAGTAGCCAGCTAATTGAAGAAAACTCTTTACCTTAGTCACCTTCTTGGATCTCTTCTAATTATTAACCGCTTCTATCTTAGCTGGATCCATTAACAACCCTTTTTCTAAGAATACATGACCAAGAAACTTTACTTCTTTCTTCCAAATTTGACATTTTGAAAACTTCATTAACAGTCGATGTTGCCTCAACGTCTCAAACACTATTCTAAGGTGAGTCTCATGGTCTCGTTTATTCCTAGAATATATCAAAATGTCATTTATAAATACTAACACGAATCTATCCAGATGCTCTAGGAAGATATGGTTCATCAAATCTACAAAGAAAGCAGGCGCATTAGCCAATCCGAACGGCATTACTAACCATTTGTACGAACCATATCTTGTTCGAAACACCATCAAAGGAATACTGTCTTCCGCCATCCTCAATTGGTAGAACCCTGTCACCAAATCCAACTGAGAAAATACTTTGTCTCAACTCAACTGATCAAAAAAATCATGTATCCTTGGTAAAGGATATCTGTTCTTATCGCCTTCTCATTCAACTTACGATAGTCGATACATAGTCTCAACGACCGTCCAGTTTCTTTACGAACACCACGATCGCTCCCCAAGGCAAACTACTTAGCTTAATAAAAAAATTCCTTCTAAGTCCACTAGTTGCACCTTTAACTCTTTCATCTCTGTAGGTGTCATTCTGCTAGATAGTTTACTTACGGGTTTAGCTCCAGGTACAAGATTTATATGAATCTCAATAGCTCATTTCGGTGGTAATCCAGTAACAAGCTCAAAGATGTCTGCAAATTCTCTAACAATAAAGACTCAACTCAACTCGTCTTCCTGCTCTATTGCACCCAACAAGGCACAAACATCAAAGTTTGAATCCTCTATGGAGTATATAATTCGATCGCTACTATTAGTGTGTCTTAGTGATAATTCCCTATCTTAGAAAAATATCCTAGCATCATATTTACTTAACCAATCCATACCAAAATAATCCCAAAGCCTATAAAATCAAACATACGCAAACTACAGGCAAATATATGACCCAATAATTTAAATTCTAAATGGTCACATCTTATTCCAAGAGTTGCATAACCTCCTACCGGATTCAAAACCCTTAAGAAAGTTACAAGGTATAATGGTCCAAATTTAGCTTATCTACCAAGCAATAAGGTATAAAAGAATGTAACGCACCAGTATCAAACAGTACTCTAACAGGTATACCATGAATCAAAAGCATACCTCCCATCACAGCCTTCCCTATTCCTCTGCTATGGGTCTCGAGGTAGATGGTTCCAAAGCAAACACTTTTCCTTTCTCAACCTTGGCTGGTTCCTTACACTTATAATGCCTAATTTGATCACATTTGAAGCACTTGATGTTCTTCCTTCCAATTACTATCTTTCTATCCTCGGAACGACATTCGTTCGCGAAATGCCCTTTCTTGTCATAGTTGTAGCAAATAATGTTAGCTTTTCCTTTCTTGGCAACTACGTCCTTTTAAGCTCCCTTTTTCAAAAAGAACTTTCTTTTCTGACTCTGCCCTACTATGAGTCTCCACTGCTTTGTTACTGCTAGAAAGCAAGCATCTCTTCATTCCTCAGTGCCATCTCCACCACCATGTCACATGAGTCCCTGAGATGTGGCAAGGTTGCCCTAGCAAGCTCTGGTCTTAATCCATGGATAAACTTTTCATTTCTCTTAATCACAGCATCCCCCGTAGCATACCTAAATCTAGATAACTCCTCAAACCTTGTTGTATACTCCAACACAGTCATGTCTCCTTGCACTAACTCGGAAAACTTCCTTAGAAGAGTCGACTTGGAAATTTCAGACATATACCTCTCCTCGAACCTCCTCTTAAACTCTGCCCAAGTCAAGTTCTCCTTTGGAACTCTAATAGTTACATTGTTCCACCAGTACAATGCAGCTCCTTGTATTTGTCTGGATGTCAACCTCCTCTTCTACTCGTCATTCAAACCTAAATCAATGAAAATCCTTTCACAATGGAGTAACCAGTTTTCCACCTTGATAGCATCCTCAGTTCCAATAAATGGCTTCCCACCAAGTCTTGTATAATTTCTACTCAAAACAGCATAATTGTTGACAACCGGAACTTCGGGATTTTCCCCTCTATCAGTTCCACCCACTAATCCAGCTGCAACTCCTACTTGCATCATGTTGACAAAGAACTGATACATAGCTCCCATATCCACCGGTGGTGTTCTAACACCCATGTTAGCAGCTGTTTATTGACCCGGATTCCTCCTTGTATTGAGCCTGACATTTCCATTAGTAGTGGTGCTTCCCCCACCAAGATTGACTCTTCCGTTTCCTACCTCCATACCTTACTTTCCTTAAATCTACATTCGAACCTTGGTAAGATACGAAAGAATGGTCTAAGAGAGATGAGGAGAATAGCGATAAGGTATATACTTATATATAGAAAATACAAGTATGTTACTATAACGTTATCCTACACCCCAATCTTATTCTCTGATTCAATTGGATTATGTTTTCAAAATATTTTAATCTTTTAAATTCTCATAAACGTATGCTCTGATACCAAGTTGTAACATCCCTCATTTTGAGGTTTGAAACTAACTACTACAGATGCTATAGTCATCCATAGTATTAATTCCTGATGACAAAATATGGTCATTTTAATCGTAATAATATTAGAAGCACATGAATATGAAAGTTTTCAAACACGATTTCGAAACAAACTTTCAAATTTCATTATAAAGATAACATTTCATATTCATTGCATAATTCCAAACGTTACCCAGGTTCGAATAAATATAATTATTACAAAATACTCTAAGAGCGACATATGAAGATGCCCCCTTGATTGATCAAGTTATTACTAGACAGTTATAACATCTGTCATTGTATACATTCCAACAAAATGAAACTTCAACATAGCAGATAACATATATAGATTCCTACATAGCTAGATATGCCTCCTGCACATCTCCGGAAGCTTTATTCCTCCAACCTAAATAACCTGTAAACCTTACTCTCGAACTACTTAATTGAGTACCCGAGAGTTAAAAGGGAAAAACAAAAACTTTGGGTCAGATAAAATGTCTGGTGTGAATAATAATATGTCATCTCGGTTAACTAATATCTAGTGAGACCATGTCATTGAGTAGAACGAGTTTTCTCATCACTAGTATCCTCAAATTATGTCTTTTATAAATCAAGCACCTGCAACAACAATAGTTAAACTAGACAATATAAACAATCATATGCATGCATGCAACATGGGTAATCATGACTAATCTGTCTAAGTTAATGGACTCTCTGTCCCAATACTGTAGTTTTCTCAAGATGACTACAAACCTCTATGGCTGACTCGGGCCTACCAAATATACAAATTTTTTTAACTTACCATTAGAAGGAAATTAGACGGTCTGTTCGGAACTTACTATTTCTAGGATCACTCTGATCCTAATGGTTTTGCGGGCCAACCAATAACCTACCTTATCTTTCCGTATTCTTTTCTGTGCGTGAACCTACTTTTAGTCTCACATGTGACAAAGCCTAATGCATTGGAATTTTGGACTAATATCAATAAGGGGCTAACAGCTAAAGTATAGGGCGCGACCCTACACCAGTCTGATATGGTTTTCTAATCTTCAGGTCAATTCATCCTATCATAATTTATCTAAAGGTGATAAGTATAACAATCTCTTTAGTAAAATTCTAAACCAAATACCCTTTTATACTTCCTTAAAAACATAAATATTTATAATTGATTTGCCTTTGAAATCTCGCTTTAAAATAAGAAAAATATAGCCGTTTTCTTTATCCAAAATACTTATGTCAAGACATATAATTTTATAATATAATATCGATGAATTTTGGACTACTTTGAGGTTGTCACCCCTCAAAACTATAGACTATAAAGCCAAACTTAATAAAACTACCATATTGATGAAATTCAGCGTCAATGTGGCCACTAGGGGTTATTGCCACCCTTCTATAATAAAATCATGTTAAAGCCTTTGATCTGCAAAGTATAAGGCCATAGAACCAAAATTGTTTACATCGCATATATAGGTTGCCGACTATAAGCGGCGTCGTTACTGGTTGCATAGGATAAAGCTTTAAAACTTAGAGTTATAGGAATGTCGACATTGATGATTGGCAGCGTCAATGTCTTAAAGAAAAACGCAACATCATTATAGCAGATATGAAAATAAATGCATCATTGCCTTATAGAGTTGGCGACATTATAGAAAACGCGCTTTCATATAAAATGCGACATATAGGCACACGACATATAGAATATATGCAGGATCATTGATGTCGTTAACATGCATGCCGACATCGACTCCAACCCAAAGAATTTATTCCATATCACGTGGAAGTGATATCCTATGCATTCACTAAGGTCGACATCGTTTAACGGCGACACCATCGCCTTCGGCGTCAATGACTATGGCATGGCAATATTGTAAATATTATAAAAACGGTTTTATTTCTATAAATAACAATATCTTTTCACCAATCCTTTTCTTTCTCACATTCTTGTTGGATAATAATTCTCTTCATCAAAATCGTTTTTAGAAAACTGCTATAGAGCAGATTTACCTTTTCCAAACTTATTTTGCAAACCATCGGTTTATATTAGTATTTTAATATAATTATTAGGCGTTTCAAGCCCAATAAATTTATAATATCGTAAATACTTGGAAAAATCCTCAAAAATCACAAAAAATTCATGTTTTATATATTCTTTAACATTTAAAAATTTCAGGCCAAAAACATTATTTAATTATTTTTTATAATTAAAACCTAAAATAAACCATTTTCTTCACTTAGGAAAATCATAAAATATTCATATTTAATCAGAAAATTTTGAAAATAAAAAAACCCACTTTTTAAATAATGTTCCTAACATCATATTAAAATTTCAAGTCATTTGGGTGTCATATGATAGGTTTTCACACTTAAACCTATTAATAAATTTCATAAATAAATCCAATAGTTCATCATAAAGCATTTAATCACTCAACTAATCAAAATATGGCATAACAACATCAAAAGATTTTGGGTTCAATCTTAAAACCAAAATTAAACAAGCATATTAGAGATGGTTATCATTATTTGCCTTGATTTGATGAAGGAACTTGAGATTTGAGTTTGAATTGATTTCCCCTTAGCTTAATCTTGTTTTCTAGCATTACTTCTCTTGAAACCCTTAGTAATGGATGGCCTTATTTATGTTTTAGTTTGTAGGAATGTAAAATGAATGAGGGAGAAGGAACGTAAGGGTTTAGGTTTATGAATTTTGCCCTAATCTTACTTTTCCCTTAGCATATATTCCTCATTCTTATCTACGTTATCCATTCTTAATAACTCATTTATTATGGCACGACCTAGTTTAGATTATCAAATCTCATTTTCCCTATCATTCTATATTATTTTACTCAATTCTTCTAATTAAATATCCTAAATAATGTTAATGAAAATTAGGAGTGTTACAGACTCCTCTTTCGATACTTAAAAGGGATGTGTTCTAAAAACTAGGAAGCCAAGTCCCTTTTTCTATACACAAAAAGTGTAACGACTTGAAATTTTCAACCATTCGCATCCACACATATCGGATTTGAATTGCTTAAAATATCAGATTGTTAATTTAAATTTGGCAAAACTCAGCATATACAGTAAGTAAATAATCACAGAATCACAGACACATAGTAATATAACAATAATGCAGTGGAAACAAAAGAATAGTAGTTCATGAAGCTACTATATATTTAACAGAGTTAAATAAGATACAACAGAAGTCACGAATACATAGATGTCTCAATACAATAGTCAAATACAAGATCTGAATACATCACTAGAATCAACTGAATAACTGAAAGCTAGACAGATAGCTGGATCTCCAAGCGAAGCTCCAACTCCAAAGGCGAGTCTCGAAAAATGGTATAATTAGTCTGACCCGAGCGTAAAGCAAAACACAAAACACTCGAGTCAGGATTAACATTAGTATATCAATAAATCCAACTCAAGTGAAATAACAACTGAAATACAAGTAACTCAAAGGATGTTTGGGATAACCATCCTCTAAGGATCCGTTAAACTATCTACTATGTAGTAATATACGCTATTATAATAATGTCTAAAGTAAAGTAAACTATCAAAATAGCGTTAAGGCGTTACCCATATCCCCCTTAACATATTTCATATATTCCCATAGTCTATACAGTACCGTAATCTCCACCGTAATGGGCGTCGTCAGAGGGCACTCCATAGGTATGGTACAAAACAAACTCGTAGTAAAGCACACTATGGTAGGTGACACGGCACAACAAGGCAATGCCAGGGTAGATATACCAATTACGCATTCGGACTGGTGGTAACGCATAGCAGCCACTACCGCCCACCTCGAGCCACACTCCTAAAAATCAAAGGTGCGCACCAAATCAATCACAAAGTAATAGAATGGCATATAATGGAGTGTGTCCGATCAGAGGAGCTACCTCATTGGCCCGGAATCGCTCCTGTTTTAGCCACCTTATACCAACTCACGGGAGTTGGGTCCACGTATATACCTCATATAGGATCGTCACCACCATCCTACTTCATTCTGGAATCTCCACCGCGTACACAGTTGTTAAAGTGGTTTTCAGTATCGACAGAGAGCATGCCCATATCCGATCCCGGTCTCTTTAACAACCAAACATTATTATAACACTACAGTCATTTCAAAAAAGTTTATACTTCAAAACCAAATATCATTTTCATTTCAATAACCAAATCAATACGATATCATTTCCATTTCAAATATATATTCGCTTCCAAAATCATAGTACTTTCAAAGATATAATACTTCAGAAATCATATGTCTTTAAAAATCAAAACACTTTGGAAATCAAAACCTTGAAACACTTTGAAATCATAGCTTTGAAATCATAACATTTTGGAATCTTTAACACTTTCCTCTTAAACAGTTTAGATAATAAAAATAGTATATAAAATAAAATAGTTTATAAAATAAAATAGTTTATATAATAAAATAGTTTATAAAATAAAATAGTTTATATTAAAATGATTTATAAAGTAAAATATAAAATATTTTTAAATATAATTTAAATTACTTTATAAAATAAAATAACTTCCTCATATTTCATAAATCGATTCAAAATCAACTCGGATTTCAAAATTCAAATCCAATCAAATTTCAAATCACCAATTTCAATTCGATTCAGTTTCTAAATAAACCATTTCAAATTATCGATTTTCAAATACATACTTGAACCATAAAATAATCCATTCGAATTTCAGTATATATATCAAAGTCAATATATTCAACATCTCAAAACTAAATTCGATAATTTTATATATATATCAAATTCACTTTACTATTATTTAGTTTTGAAATATCTACTTAATCATTTCAATAACATTTGAATACAACTTCAATTTACAAAATATCCCATTTAAATTTATATGAGTTTGAAATATTCATTTAAGTCACTTTTAATCAAATTTAAGTTATAAACATATCTTCAAAATTTCAAATTTAATAAATTTCAAATCAAACCTATTTAAGTAAAATCTTAAATAAATATAATTTCAAATCAATTTCAAATTTATCTTTTCAACCTGAATCATTATAAACTCTAAATTTGAATATATATATATTTTACATAAATACTTAAACATATTTTATATTGATTAAATCAACCTTATTAAATCAACTTTAATAAATCTTGAAATCCAAATTTATAAAAACCATATATTTCTTTTCAAAATCATAGAAATCATTTTCAAAATATTTATATATAGACCAACGGTGTCTGTATATAATTTTCTATCCTATGGTCAAGTGATACAGATATTTATCATTTCAATCCGCAATTTAAATATATACGGGTATATATTATTTCAACCCGCAATCCCTAATTCAATTCAATGAAAATCGCTTGGGTTTATCATTTCAACCCATAACGATTTTCTTTTATTCTACAGATCGTTCGGGTATGTATCATTTCAACCCATAGTGAATTCTATACTAACAGGGAACTTGCAGAGTGATAACAGATATGATAATAATATAACAATCAGTAATAGACATATATCATCAGTGATAAATAACAGATAATGGTGTCAGATGTCACAGGTGAACAAATACAGAAATGGCATATATAAAGCAATGTAAATAACTAACAGCAGCATATTTCAATTGTCATTTCAATTGAAATCAAATTTAATAAATATAAGAACATTAATCGTGAGTGATTGCTCACCTTTCGAGGCTAGAAACGAACGAGAATGAGATGAGTTACGGATCCTAGTACGAATTTCAAAGCAAAGCTGAATTGGCACGAATTTGACGATCAAAGTTGGTAGATAAGGAATTGACGAAACAATTAGAATCAGTTTGGTAGAAACAGCAAATCTGTATATATATTTTAAAATCAATATTTAATTTAAAACAAATATTAAAATGGCATATATATTTATACCCAAACCAACTCAAATATATGTAAACTTAATATATTATATTTTAAGATCCATCCTTATAATATAAAACCAATATTAAATTTAAACACAAACATATAAAAATCAAAAATATATATATATATATACACACACACACACATATACATATCTCAAAACCAAATACTTTATTCTATAGTAGATTCATTTTATAACATACCGCACACACAATATATATTTTCTTTTTCTCTCGCATGTATATAATTTAAACCAACCCATACATATACTATATATATATATATATATGAACTACAAATTATACATACCAATACAACTAAACCCATATGAAAACAATATGTACAAAATAAACTTATACTTTTATGCCGAGGCAAACTTTATAATATAACATATATAATACTTTAAAACATATTATATATACCCCTTTATATTGTAACAATATATAATATATATACGGTAAACATTATATCATTTAAAATGCATGCACCATAACATATATATACGAACAAAAATTTAACTCTACAAATATACTCAGATGTGAACAAACCACCATATATGCTTAACATATTATAACTACCAACATATATATATATATATATATATAAACTTATCGAAATCATTATATATTATATACATAAATAAAATAACAAACGAAATATCCGCGTCTTATATATTTTACATACACAGTAAACCAACAACTCTTCTCTGGCATTTCTACAAAAACCAAAATAATTTTACAGAACTTATATATAGTCTTTATATATATAACAACATATCCTTAAAACGTGTGTATACTATATATAATCATATGTCTAACATACTCATCAACAGATCACACACAAACTATATATAAAACAAAACTTTGAAAAAAGAAAAAAAACCTATATACAATGAACTGTGAATACACAAACTATATAGACAATAACTGACATAAAGGAATTGACATATTATTCATATACTAACTCATTATATATAACAAAATATAACCCTCTACCTATTTATATATATAACAGATTACTGCTACCCAACCATAAAAAAAAGAATAAAATAAACTATATATTGTAACAAATATGTTCATACAAACACCCAAAATCAAAGTTTATAATTGCTTTGTTGAAACCAAACCGAAGTCCATATATATATATACACAAGCAATTATATATATACACTAGCATATATATGCAGCCTACCCAAAACTTAACAAATATATATATATATATTACTTCTATATATAGGAGGCAAGTAAAAAGGAGATTACTGTTCGATCGGCAGCAAGGTGATGGAGATCGGGTTGCAAGCGTGGTGGCGAGCTCGGGACGAAGGGGATGGATGCAGGTGCGGTAGGCAAGGCCTAAGATGGTTCTAGGCTGTGGTGGTTCTGATCGATGCTGGGTAGAAGCAGAGGGGAGTGGTGAAAATATGAGGAAGGCAAGGCCTGGTTGTGGGTGGTTTTCAGGTGTGATGGGTTTGGGTGAAGGTGACGAGGCCAGGGAGGGTTCAGCTGTGGGGTTGTTGTCAGGGCGGCTGAGGAGATGTGGTCGGACTTTCAATGGAAGTGGGTTCGATGTCTTCGGTGGTGGAAGGCTAGTGGGGAGGGCTGGTAAGGAGTAGCGGATCGGGTTGTGGAAGGGGTTAGGCGGGAGGAGAGAAGAATGTAGAGCAGGTAACAATTCTCTACTTCCCTTTTTTGTGAATGCAGAGAAAACGAAATGCAGAAAAAACGAAAGGCAGAGAGAACGAACAGTGAGGATAATGAACGAACCAATGGATTATAAATTGAAACTAGGGAAAGATAAAATTAGCAACAAATTCTAGGAATATGAAACAGATGGCTGTTGGTTTACAAACGAAAAGAAATGAATGGTTACTGGAAAACCAAATGCCAAGTTACAGAACCGATCTTCCGTAGATTTCGTCGTCTCTCGAACTCCGAGACACACAAACGAATATACTTCGGGGATCAACACGATGAGGCGATCAAAACGGTATACAAGATATCAATGGTTCAGTCAACCTATCAAAAGTCGATATCGGTATTGAAATGCTGCTCAAATGTCAAAAATAAGATGAACGGAGCAATAAAAGCCCAAATTTGACGAAACAGAAGGTGCCGTCTCACTCAGAAGATAATTTACAAATTTTCTATATAATATATTCAGGTTTGGAAAATATTTTATTACCATCAATTTTTGATTGATTTAAATTGAAAATAGAATTATACAAGAAAATAAACTCTCATATTATCTGATGAAAATTTACCAGATTGCTATGTTTAAGAAGCGTATTCCAACTATTAAATTTTTATTTCAAAATTTTATTGTTTAAAATTTCACAAAAATTCAATTAAATATATTATTAAAACAAATAAAATCATTAAAAATTTACGGGTCGTTACAAAAAGGAATGTGCTTTCTAAAGTAATAAATTGAATCCCCCTAAAAATATTAAAAGGGATACATTCACGAAGTTAATACATTGAATTTTCCTAGATATATTAAAGGAGATATGCCTATTTAAAAGCTAAACTAACCTCTATTAACAACTCTACGAAGGAATGGATTATGATAATAAACTTCCATGAGGACAACCTGTGTTAAGGACTAGCAGATCAATAAAAAATCACCAACCTTGTCGAACTGGTTGGTGGTAGATCCCCTAACATGTAAGCAACATAGTGGTGAAGCATTGACTAGAGAATTGAATAACTTGGCAGATGCATTTTGAAAAACTTATAACTACTACGAATCATAATCAAGTATGAAAAATACATTTTTACAATAACATGATATATACATGCAAGTGTTGGCATTTGTATAGGTAATGAGCATGATATAAAAGAACCGAGAAAAGGACGAATATATAGAATAATTGCATATAGAAGCTAGAAAATATTCATTCCATATTAGTCAATCCAAAGTCAACACGTCAAAATATACACCACCAAATCCTCATACCAAGGAACCTCAGTATTTCTTACTCCCCGAAGCACCTCGATCCACTTAAATTATTTATGTAGTCATGTAGGGCCTTCAAGATCAGGGGTAGAGAGGCTAAATGGAGGAAGCAACATCCCACCGAGCAAAAATGAAGCTCGTTGTAGAATCAAGTTGGATACCTATACTACCATGCTAGTGTAAGCTACAAACATCATAGAGATCAAAGATGTCTTGGAACGATCAACAAACTTTCCTCAGACTGAATAAGGCTCTACAATAAACTAGCAGCGGGAGATTTATTGAAAAGACTGGAATAAAGATATAGATGTTCAAGGTTCGTGATGACCATTGCATAAAAAGAGGGGCAGTTTTTGATGGACCGAATCACACTTTATATTCATGAAAGTATGCTTTGGAGGAGGGGAGGAGAGGGGAAGTGTTGTGGGCATTTTCGCCTACAACGTCGAATGCGAAAAGATGTTAAGAAACATAAAAACAACTAAAAGGTCCGTAATAAGAGTGTCATCACATAATTACAAGGGGAATGCAAAGTGTTATGGGAAAAATTGGCATAGTCTTGAAATACATCCAAATCAGTTGGAAAATATGTCTAAGCCCAATACGTGCACCTTGAACTAAACCACATCTTCATTAAGTTATAGATTGAAAGGTATGGTCATCTTAAAATCGGTGCACTACTTGACCGATTTGGCCCCTACCTTGGATAGCTACTATCCACTTCACCCAACAAAACATCCAAAGTCATTCAAGTATTCTAATAGATGATACAAAGCTATTAGTCTATGTTTCATTCAATTTCGACTTAAAACTAAGAAGTTATGGCATAAAGAAGATCGATTTGGAAAGGAATAGCAGAAACAATTTGGTAGGGAGTAAGTGTCGAAGAAGAGAAATAGATCGGTAGGGATAGGAGAAACAATTTAGTAGGGAGTAAGCGCAGAATAGGAGAAACAATTTTGTTAGGAGTTAGTGTCAAATAGGAAAAATGGTTTACCAGGTAGTATTCTACTTAACCGTTTACTATCTAACCTCACACCTATAAATACCCAATAAATAAGCACCCCTATAGGGACCCCGTGGATGAAAAGTAATGATGGACAAGTTTGAAATGCTAGAAACTACTAAATTGAATCTTTTCCAAGTCAAATCTCTGCCTAACCGAATATCTTCCTAACCGAATCTCAAACTAACCAAATCTCTATCTAATCGAATCTCTGCCTAACCGAATCTCTTCGTAACTTAGTCTCAACTGAATCTCTAGGGAACTTCTGGACAACACGAAATAATATCACTCTTATCTAATCACCTTCAACCATCTAGTCCATCATCCAACATCGAGTTGTGGTGGACTAACCCCAAGATTTATGACATTAAGGCTTCGTCAGTTATAGATCTAGTAATTCATAATTGTTGTAACTGATCCAAATAGATCTTGTAAGCACTGTAGCGATTATAAATCAAAGATTTGGATGCAAGTCAATGGTTGTCGAATCATTATAAAATTATGTGCTCTTTATTTTGTTGCACACTATTTGATGTATTATCTGTATCTGATTTGCTCTCCATAACTCAAAAAAAATATGTACAAAATAACTATGAAATACACTCAACATCTGCAGTTCTACAACAATGACTTGAAGGGGTTTGCCCAATTTTAAAGCAAACAAAAACGTTCACTTCCTGATTCTCAGTGCCTACTTGACATCAATGTAGTGGTTTCACATTACTCAGATTTTATATTAGAGATTGCCACATAGGTCTTACACTATCATTCATATTCGATGTAGTGTTTTCATATTATTTAGATTTGCATTAAAGGTTGCACACTAGCCTTACACCCTCATTCATATTAAATATAGTTGTTTTACATTATCCAGATTCACATTAGAGGTTTCCATATAGGCCTTACATCCTAATTCAAAGTTAATGTAGTAGTTTTACGTTGTTTAAATTAGTATTAGTGATCACAAAAAATGACTTACATCTTCTTTCAAAGTTAATATAATAGTCTTGGATTATTCAAATTTGTATTAGACGTTGCTACGCAGGACTTACATCATCATTCAAGGTTTTACATACAAAGACCAACATGGGCTACAACCAACCAATGTAACAACCAACCCTCTTAGGAGTTGTGTGTAACACCAGTTATCTACAATCATGGGGTGCATATCCAAAAAACTTAATTTATTTTCCATTTTTGATCATGTACCCTCATTACATTGTTTCATTATAATTCAAGTTACATACCTACTTAGATCTCTCCAATTTTCTACATGCAATTCTACTCATTTGACAGTTATTTCTTCTTAGTATTAAGTACACATTATTCATTCATATACATTTGTGGTATACACAATTTTTGGACCCTTAAACTTAGGTCAAGCAAACTCTTCAATTCTTTAGATAACTCTCATTATCTAATATTTTGATCAAATGATATATCCTTATCATTATTTCTTGCTCGTATTTAAGCTTTTTTACTTTTCCCTTTCTATAAAATTGTTAAATTTCAACTTGTCAACAAAACATTTTATAGCTCCACACTTCATGTCTTAATGTTACAAAAAGCTAAAGTCCAAAGCAATTGGAACTTGCCTCAAAAATCTACTAAAACATACTTATAATGTTAATAGTGGAACACTAATAGGCTAACGAAAATGACGTAGACATGCTACCGGAGGTATACAGTTAAGCTAATGAAAACGTGACATTTAACTAATGAACGTATAACATTTGGCTAATGAAGAAATGCTTTTCATACACTAACCAAAGCAAAATTATGGGCCAATGAAAATATAGCTATGTGTTAACATGCTTCTTGGAGCTAACAAAAACATTCACTTTGCGAATGGAAACTGCATTTTTACATTAAAAACATGCTTCTTGAGATAATAAAAACTTTGCTCTTTATCTAATGGAGAATGAACCTTTTTAGTCTAAAACATGCATATTTATGCTAACAAAGAAATGACACTTTTGGTAATGAAAAGGTGTACTTTGTAATGAACTCCCTACGCCTCCGACATCCAATATAACTGTATAGTGCGTTGCTACTGTGCCTGATCGATATAGGACGATTGTTAAGATTGTAAAGAAAATAAATTAATTACAAAACTTATCATATATTTCATATCGCATCGAATAAAATATAATAATCATCACATATATAAAACAGGTGAGACAATAATAACCAAATGAACCATAATATCAGAGTGCACATGTTCAAACAGTTATACAAAATAGTAGTAAAGTTTATATAATAGATAATGAACTCAAATATAAAATGTCTCAAATAAAATAAACGACTACTGTCTAGGCTTCACAGTGTTGCATAGTGGAATAAGGAATCATAAGTCCAAAATATAAGTATGAGAAAGCATCATCTCCTGCTCGTCCATTATGTAGCACCATGTATCATCCAAACCTATTATCTAATCTACTCCTTTAAGAGTACCTAATATAATAAGAAGCAAATCATAATTCCTCAAGTCCAACAACAGTCTGGTATAAGTGATAAAGAATCTCAAAATACTATATAAATCGATATAGTAAGGAACAACGGTATGAATAGTTATATTTGGCCTATCCCTGCATCCAATATTTAGCACATAGTAATTATCTGCTAATCTTCTAACATTATAAAGTGTGCAAACATCTTGGTACATATCAGATGTTTAGATATCGATCTCCTGGATATCTATATCATGTGACATCACCTAGAGCAACAAACAAACATAACAAACACTAGATCCATCAAACAATCCTCAATATCACTCAATGTGCTTTAGATATACGATAAATCATAGGACTATTCCTCTTCCAGGGATTAATGGAAAAACCCTAGATTTTTGTGTACCGAACACCAACCCACAGTTGATACTAGATCCCTTCAATGATCAAGGGTATACAGATTCCTTTAATGATTTGGGGTAGCCGACTAAGTACCCAATGAGCATACTCATAATACCCCTGCTTACGAGTACACTAGAAAACACTTTAAGTATCAACGATCCCTCCACATGCATATTTGAGCCCTTCTTTGCTCCATATGTTTCCATTTATCATTACACAACCCTTCAATGTTCCACTTTCCACGATATATCCCTTCAATGTTCTATATATTAGATCCCTTCAACGAACCTGTTCGATGGACCACCATCACAACTCCATCAATCAAGTCTCCATCATCGAAACACTTCTAGACATCCACATCGATCACAGAATCAACACATTAAAGTTCCAAAGCCATCACGTTGAAACATCACTCCTTTGCCTCATCATTGATTATCATACTTCATTGTGTCACCATCGTCGAAAACGAACATCAAACAAACGTACGAACACACACACGATCACTGGAATACCACATGCATTCCCCCCGAGACCATGCTCCAATTTGCTGGAACATCATATGGTTGGTACTAACCGTACATGGTTGACGCCGACCCTGTTGGTGAGCACCAAACTTGGCCAAGTGCTAAAGCACTTCACTTTGCCTTGCTTCCATGCTAACTCGAAGTCATCTAGCCCAAAACACGGAGCTTAGGTAGGAAATCATTGAGGCTCACATGGTCGGTACCGACCATTCTCAAATTTGGTCGAGTCCAATTCTTCATTCCTCTAGCATTTCCAAGCTTGACCCGAAGCAACTTGACCAAAACCACGAAGTTTATGCCATCTTGTACCGAAGTCACTTAAATACCGATCTAATTTTGCATGCCACCAAAATTGTCTAAGTCCACACAATACCGACCTGATTCTTTGTATGCCTGACTCGAGGTTTCTTCTTCTAAAACCCAAAGTGATCCTCTTCTTGACACAAAGCATTTCGCTCCATGGTCACCACTACTCAAATTCGCTCATTACCGACCTAATTTAACGACCAAATTTTGGGCTATTCAATCAACTCCATATCATGTGTGAATTATTTTGTAGGCTCCCTAAGGCTTCAAGAACATTATATCCAAATTTCATCATGTTTCGAGCACTTTATTGTCATTTGCACCAAATGACGTACTATAATCCTAACTACAAAAATCCACTGGCAAACACATCAAAAGAATTCATACAAAAATTAAACATCATCTAATAATATCCAAGCAACATTTACAAATAATCTAAAGACAATTTTCAATCATAGATCATTCTAGGTCTAACATTCTATAGATTAGCAATTATGGTTGGTAAATTATGTAAGAATATCAAAATCCAGATCTATCTTTTTAAATATGGTTTTAGGGTATTATTAACATCGAATCTAAATTTGAAATCATTTTAACTTTGAAAGTCATCTTAAAAACCGTAATTTAACTATATCAACATACAAAGTGAATTGAGAGAAGCAATATCACTCACTAGACACCAAACTTACCCAATTCTCAAGGCAAAACTGAGATGAACAATCATGGCACAGATTCCAAAGCAGCCCAAACAGTGATTACTTGATTCCCCTTGCCAATTACCCATTAATGATTTGATTTAAGTTAATTAAAGTATGAATAAGAGGAGCTTTTTTGTTGAAATCAAGTTAATGGAGGTTTAGACCTGTTATGAGTAGTGGGAAATTGAATTAGATCTGTTCCATCATCCTTAATTTGGCACAAATCCTGAAATGGGTAAGTGGGCATAAGTTTGGGCTTAGTCATTTACACACTAATCAGGTCAGCAACAGTCTAAACTCCAAACGACTAGTGAGTCCAAATTCTTAATATAACCACTCTACAAAAAGTGATACGATTATCCCGGTCTAATGAAACTGGTTTGAGACTGTAATTCGGCTTATATTAAAAGTTATAGATCCTACAAGATTTTCAAGATCAAAATCATTTGATAAAAATTATAAGGATAGAAAATGTCCTTAGTAGACAATTTTTAAAGTTATAGAGTCATAGAAACTCAAATGAATTATATTAAAATATAACATTTTATGATCCTCCAATATGTAAAACACGGGTAGTTACACACTTTTGCTATCGAAAACATGCAAGTAAACAAACATTAAAATATCCAGATAAAAGCAATCATATTCTATCCAACCATTCAAACATACCAGACAAAATCATAAACCTAAGTGAAGCCCTAGATCTAAGTGAAATTCTAACCTAAAAGCATGAAAGTTTTTAAATGATCGACTATATATGATACATCATTGATACATCATTCACGTGCATCTGGAATGCAACATAAATTATGTACCCTTTGATTCCTTGCTTCAAAATAATTTCCTTAAATAGATAGTCTCTTTTCAATCCTTGGGGTGATTAAAACGATTCTATCTAACCCTCTCCTCGAATTAAACTTGGATCTCCAAATCTCACTTCCCATGAAAGTTGTCTTCACATTTTAATTCATGCATACCAAAATATATTTTCTTGACTTTTCAAACCATATTTACCCATAATAATTGAATTACTACATTCCATAACATTGATAATACATTATCGAATAACCTTGAAACTAACTTAGGTCGAAATACCATATATATTAATAAATTAAACTCCAATACTTCCTTTTACCTCAGCACATTAATGGTGCGCTTTTCCATAATATTTTTCTATTCATCACTAAATCTTATATAATCTAGGCGTGAATTTAAATCTGGGATATCTTTTACAATCTAATATTCAAATTCAACCATTCATTTACACAAACCCACTAATATATCCGTCCTAAATATAACTTCTCACCATTTAGCTTTTTACCATACTATGGTCGACACAACTCAAACAAAATGACATCTTGCTATATCAATCCAGTAAACATAATACTCAATGATATAAATAACATGGTACCCTAAAACTACATCTAGGAACATTGGGAATGGATGATTTCCTAGCATAGTGGACATTATCTAATCCATGTCAAACCAAGTAGTAAAATATTTTTTAATCGCGTAACCTTTATATTAACTTAATCCAAATCCAAAATAATGTACTTGTAATTGCAATTACAACTTAAGCATTGACATCTTATAATTATCACCACAAAACATATATATGGTTAGCTTACAATCTACTTGCCTTCTAAGCCAAAACAAACATGTGTGGTGTAATGTTACATGCAATCAGATCAATGACACCAGCCTACAAACCAACTAAATCATCCACCCTCACCAGTGATGTGAAACAACAAATCATCTTACTATTATTTACCATGCGCCAATCATTACCACAATGATATGGGATGAAAGAATGAGAATACGTACAATTCCAAAATTTTAAATTATGGATCGAACATTGGTTCGAATCATATAGAAATATTACTAGGTCATTGGAACCCTGTCATATAACAAACATTTGGCCCTTTTATTAATTTGTCAACCACCTCAAAATGTTTTTTGATCGAATGGTTTATGGGATTAAATCAATCAAAATTCCAATACCACATACGCCTCTCTAATTATCCAGTTTTCCAAGTAAACCCTTACTTTGACTGTACCTTCAAAGCTTTCAATATCTTGTAAGTACAACTTTGGCCTAATTTCCTTTATATGAATCTTAACCTATTTATTTTTCTATTAGGAGCATCTCTTCTCTATAATTTATTTAAAAAAATAATTTGGATTTACTTCTCTTTCTCTAATCATAATACGTTCCCTCCTTCACCATTTGGAAATTCTCTTATCCCACTCCCGACTCTCTTGTTGAGTCATATGCCTAAGTAGTCAACGGGCCTAATGAGTTTATTTACTTGGGGAAGAAGATCAGAATCATCTTCAAACACATATGGGGTTCCTATCTCCATCCAATATCGCATGACTATTGGGATTACGATAGACTAAAAATTGTGTCCAGTCTGTTATTTCTTATCCAAGCCAAATTCCTATCCTCATTCAATATCGTAGCATAACACTTCATCCATTCTATTCCAACATAAGTCTATACCCTAAGAAACTTGGTACATACGTGTCACTAAAGGACTTACATCATGTAACCAATTTCAAACATGGTAAGTCATAAATAGATGGGTCGATCCCCATAGGTGATTCGGCACCATCATAGATTCATGCACTATGTAAGAGTTACAGTTAAACTATCTATCATCACATTCGTTACCCAAAATGATAACTAGTCTTTTATCACAATCTTCTTTCCTTTTCCTACAGTAGATGATGGCATACAGGCACTTTGGGTCGCTTCCAGTGCCTGACCCTTCCTTTCCTTATTCACTTCCTAACCCCTTTAAACTATATTAAATTTTACAATTCAATTTTTTTTCCATACTTATTAAAAATAGAAATAAAACGTTTACCAATCAGAAATTCATCATAATATAAAACTTAAAACTCTTATTCGCTTTTAAAATATATTACATAAAAAATTTCAAAATATTATTTTACAAAACTTCCCATTTATTTAAAAGTCATAAAAAATAATCCCCTTCATCATAATTTTCATTTGTTTTTTTTACATCTTTATCTTCGGCACCAATTATTTTTCCTTAACTTTAATAATTCAATTTTAACCACTTAAAATACATTCAAATTCAAAATATACTTATATACATCAATAAATTTAAAATACATTTCAATACTCATACTTCATTTTTGGCATCCTTTCATATAATTTATAACCATTGTATCATCCACACACATACAAACACACACACACACATAAGTATACGTCATTTTAATTTATAGAAAGCAAATTTCCAACAATTATAAGCAATACAGCCTAGGTATATGAAAATATATTTTAAAGTTTATTTTGGCTACCGATTATATTCATATAAAACCTCGGAAATCATTTTTACAATTCCAAACCATTTATGAATACATAATTCAAGTTTTATATCAAACTCTTAAATTTCCATCCATAAATTATGTATCGAAACAAAAGAATCCCACTTATCTTGAAATAAATTTTTAAATATTTGTATAAAATTGTCGTAATGATTTCCTAATCTTTAAATAAACATATTATTAAATCATAAATCTTCTTATAAAACAAATATTATAATTCCAACTTCCAAAACTAATTATCTTTTCAAAAATTCCTTAAAATATCCATTCTTGGAAAAATCTTAATTCCAAAATTCAGTTCTCCTTCTAACCTCATCAACACCTTATTTAATGCATTTATCGAATCAAATAAAAACGGTTGAATATCTTCTTACATGTGCTTAGCTACACTGGAACCACAAATTATTGTTTAATCCCAACATAGAGTTTCCCACCAAAACTGAAGAAATCCCCTTATGGTTTCGAAAATCAACAGTCATGGATAGTCGGAAAGGAACCACTCCTTATAACGTAAGTGTAGGTATTAAATGGTTTACACAAGTTTGAGTTATCGCATACATATATTGGTGGAACTAAATGAGAATGTTCATGTTGGAATATCCATAATGTCAATTCTAGTACCATTTCCAATTCTGGTTTCAACCCCACTAATATTTATCTCTTTTCCAGTTTTTATATCCGCTAATTTAATCATTCTCTACTATCTATAATTGGGGTTCATTAGCAACCCCTTAATAGATTAGTAACACAACTAGGGCAATAAATGATGTATACATATGTACTATATCAATACACACACATATAAAATAAAAACACACTCTCTCAATATGTCCTAGTCCTTAATTAGAGATGAATTTTTTTATACCATATGTAACAACCCTCCTTCATTGATTGTCGGTTTTAATGCCCAAACCGACGATATCATGTCAAATGCCAAATATAATGAGTCGTTGGGAGATTATAATCATGAAACAAACACATTTCTATTTATAAGCCTTTTGATCTCACAGCACAAGAAAATTAAATATAATACCAAAATAACCATCACTTATTTATAATTGTGTTTTCAACTTACATCACACTATAGGTTTGTACAATGTTGAATCTAATACCAATCCATACCATATGAAAACAAGGCATATTGTATATTTACAATGTAAGCAATATGATACAATATGGCCTTCATTGCCAAGCCCTTCATGTCTTTGAACTCTACCAACCTAAATAAAGTAGGTAAAAAGGAAGAGAGGAGCAGGTCATACATAATTCCGAATAAGCGAAACATATCCACTCCATATATAGTACAAAGATACTTCTATAATATAATCAGCGTCTAACATGTATGTAAACACGTCCTGGACCCGCATCATGCATTATAAAACATGTTGCCATCAACATAACCATTTCGTAGACCCACCTCCTTGCACTATTAGATTCCAATACATATGTAAACCCAATCTAAATCCCACAATATATGCAATATTGTAACAACCCTGTATTTTGTGATTATTTTAATTATTTTAAATTAAATTTCCTGATTTAGAAACTTTATTTTATTTATTAAAATGGATAATTTTTGTTATTTTAAATATAAATTTTTATTTGTATGTGAATTATAATTCCAAACATAAATAAATAGAGTATTTTCCAGAACTGTGAATTTTGGTCAATATGGTCAAACTTTGACTTTTAAATTTAAATTTAAATATTTTAATTCTTGAATTTTATCTTTTATTATGAAAATAGATTTAATTTCAAGAATACTGCTTTTCGTTTCGTTGAAATTGGATTTAAATTGTGAAAGTTATGCCTTTTTCAATATTGTGTGTAATTTGCTGTATTTAGCAAATTGTTTATTTTAAATTGTATAAATAATATTTTATTTGGTCATGCAATGTTCTAATTTATATTTATATGGGTAAAATAACATGTTATGTATATATTTTGGTTTTAAAACATTTTTTCAAAGTGTAATTGACATTTTCCAATGTCAGTTGTATTCTGTTTATAATTTCTAATTTCCAGTTTCATTTAATTAAAGAAATTCTTTGTTTATTTTCTATTTTCTTAAGACTTTATTTTATTTTCATTTACACTTCATTTTGTTCAGCATTTATTTTATTTTACTTGACTTTTATTGGTTTAGAAGTAAAGTTATAATTTTTCTAAAACTAGTGATATTCTATTTGCAATTTTTAAGTCCTATTTTGAATTTTTAAACAATTTATTTAGTTCTTTTTCTAATTTCTCTAAATTTAATTATTTATTCCATTTTGAAAATATAAATGAATTATTTTACTTCACATTTTTGTTTTAAAATATTTTTAAAATGAAGTAGATATTTTTTCTAAAGCTTGTGATGATTTAATTGTAATTTTTGAACCCTGTTTTCAATATTTTAGCAATTTCTTTAATTCTTTTTCTATTTTATTTAAATTTAATTATTTATTTTACTTTGTTTCAGTTTTTAAATTCATTTACTGAAATTTTATTTGTTTTATTTGATTTAATAGAAATGGAAATTTGAAGAGGCTAAAGTTTTAAAACATATGACTTTTCATTTTCTAGACTCTTCGTATTTTGTCTGTTCCTTTCTTTAATTTTTGCCGTGAGTTTTATTTTCTTTCTCACGTGAAATCACTTCTCATTCATCACAATTTTCGGCCACAAAACATTTCTGAAGTTTGGTAATGGCTTCCTTATTTATTTTTAATTTTTTCTACTTTTCTTCCTTCAATTTGCCTTGTTTTTCACTTGAATTGGCCTTGATCTTTACCTATGTTGCTCGGCCCATAGCCTCACCATCACCACCATCGACCACCATCCCTTCCTCCCTACTAAATCCATGGCCAAACCATCATTCTCCACTGACCTGAAAGTGCCATGGCCTCCCCTTGAGCAAAACTCCACAAAAACATTGAAAAACTCTACAATTATTGCCTACCCGAGCCATGTATGCAACCTTCCTTTCATTTCCTTGCCACGATCACCTCCTTTGCCTCCACCACCACCATGACCCGACCTCTGTCCAGACCTGAACTAGCCCCTGGCCGAGCCAAGTGTGCTTGTGGCCGAGCCAAAATGTTGCAATCCAAGCCTCTTTTACCTTGCCTTTTGCACTTCCAATGTTTCTAACTTTCAAACCTTTTGCCTTCTTGACCAAGCCTTGTATTTTCAGTCCTAACCTGATCCATTTCCACCTTAAAAACATGTCATGGCTGAGCCTAAACCATGTGGGGCCGAGCATACTTTGAGTTAGGGTCAAGCAAAGATGGTTAAAAAGCTTGGCTATGTCTCTGTTTAAATTCTATTTCCTTATTTGTTTCAATATAGATTTTGGTATTGAATATATATTTATACATGGTCTTGTTTTATTGTTATATACAAGATTTACATTTTGGCTCTCTCCCCAATTGAATCAAATTGTGCTATCGTGCTTTCCGGATTCTCTTTTGTGTGTGTTGTTTGCGAACTCCGGCTTTAAAGAGGTGAGTAAATCTCACCTTACATTTATACTTATGCAAATGTGACTTGACAACATTTGAATGTGTAGTACTATTATGTTATGTTATCCCTGTCTGTGATTATTAATTATATGACGTTAAACCTGTTTATTTACCTGTCATCTCATCTGTTACTAATATATGTTGTTAAACTGTTCATTTATATCTGTTTATCACACTGCAAGTTCTCTGTAGATTAGATCACTATGGGTTGAAATGATACATACCCGAACGGACTTTAGAATAGGGAAAAATCGCTATGGGCTGAAATGATAAGCCTCAACTATTTTTATTTATTTCATTTAACTTGGGATTGCGGGTTTGAAATGATAAAACCCGGATTTTCCTTTGCAAATTACGGATTGAAATGATATATTATCCGTATCATTGGACTTAGGTTAGAAATTTAATACAGACTGTGGTTAAAATATAATTTTCTAAAATTTTTAAAATATTTTGAAAATGTAATGATAATTTGAATTTAAAAATGATTTTTATAAAGTGTTATTGATTTTTCTATAAATTAAAAATAGTTAAATAAATAAATGTTTAAAAGTTGAAATTTGAAGTATAACTTAACTTGGAAAATGTGAAAGTGTTTTAAAATAAAAGTTAAGTTAAGAAAATAAAATGGAATTTGAATAAAATTATGAAATGGTAAACTTAATTAAAATGTTAAGTAAATGAAATGTTATAAATTTACATTTATTTTATAAGTGAATTTTTAAAGATTTGATAATTGTTTGTGAAACTTTCACTTTGTAAAATCATAAATTAAGGGTTATTTAAATGATTGTTTTTAAAGTAAGAAAATATGATTTTTATAAGTTAAAATGGATTTAAATAAATTTTAATTGTTTATGAAATTGTAGTGAAAGTTTGGAATTTAAATTGACAGCATTCCTGAAATGCTATCATTTCTAAAGTTAAAGATATTACAACATTTTGTAAATGCTGTAATTGATATAAATGAACTAAATGGCTAAAACGAACTAAGTGTTGTAGTTGCTGAATTTGACTAAAGTTTCATTTGAAATCTAAACCTATTACAGCATTTAAATACTGTCTTTTGCTAATTGAATTGTTTTTAAACATAACTTTCCGTAGCATTTTCTAAATGCTGCAAAAGTTGAAATTTCACTGTTTTAATAAATTTAAGTGAATAAATGAATTCTGAAATGGTAAAATTTTTAGAATTGAATATTGACTATTAAATATAATAACTTCATTTTTAAATGATTTAAATGGAATAATTTGATTTGAAATATTTTGATATTTTGAAATGGATTTGAAATGATATTTGATTTCGAAGTATAAATTACCATTTTGGAATTTTAACCACAGGATGTAATTCAATTTATGGTTTAACTGATCCTTAGAGGATGGGCGATCCCAAGCACCCTTTAAGTTATTGTGCATTACTACTACAGTTCACTTGAGTTGGTTTACATTATATAAGTATGTATGTCCTGACTCGAGTGTTTTGTGTTTTACTTTACGCTCGGGTCAGCCTGAGTATTTACATCTTAGCTTTGGATTTCTTTTCTGAAGCTAGGAATCGCTGAAGATTCTGCTTGTCTAGTTATCTATTCCCTTTCAATTTCAGTTGTTCTATTTCAGCTCTGGTATTTATAAACTTCTATGTATTTGAGATTTATATTGTATATGTTATTTTTTCAGACTAATATTATGTATTTTGTTTGAGAGTTTGAATATAGTAGCTTCATGAACTACTATGGTATTTTACTTCCGCTGCGAGTTATTCTGATATTCTGTGTCTGTGATTCTGTGTTTGACTTTATTTGCTCCAAATTTTATTACAATCTGTTATTTTGAATTATTCAAGTCGGACATGTGTGGATTATTGTCGATTTGAATGGTCCAAAATAGTGGGTCGTTACAAATATAATTGCCTTACATTCATCTCCTCATTCCCTGTATCCGCATTCATGCACCACATGTTCATATCCTAGACTCTCATACTTGTGCTATATGATCGTACACATTCAAACTAACATTCGATAATCATATCACTAGCCAATCTATGCATATAATCTCAATACACAAACATTCATATTCACAAGTTCTGTCTGACCATCAGCTCCGTATTATTTTCAAAATAGCTCCAAATCCGTCCACAAAACTCCGATTAGGAAGCTACACCATTCCCGACATGGTCCGGTTGGGTCATGTCAACCTAGCCCAACTATGTGCCAATCGGTCTACCGGTCATCTTGACTGATCGACCGATTGGCATACTGGTCTATCGATCAGAAATGACCGCTAGACCTGTCTTGGCCTTGGTCATGCATATTCATGCATCGTTCTATGCTCTTCTGTATTCTAACTCCTTTGTTCTACCTCCAACTGATTTATTTTCATCCCTAACACTTTATACCACCACTATAATTTGTTTAAGAGGCCTAATATCATCATATATAGGAGTAAATTCATTATGATTCATGGGTTTATGTTTAGTTTCATTTTGTTTACTGTTTTTTTTTGCAAGGCAGGCCGGGTTTATCATGACTGTGCACTTTTATTAATAAAACAAACAAAAACAAAGTAAGAAAAGAAAAGAAAAAACAAAGAAAGTAAAATACAAGAAAACATAAGCAAACATAATAAAAATACTGATAATGCTTCCAAAGAAGTATTAAATGATATTTAAACCATATTTAACACTAAGACCTGATTACTTTCTGAAACTGGGCCGAAATAGAAAGTTTATTTTGCTTGAAATGTCTTGCATTTCTCTCTTCCCGGATAAAATATATGACCTTCTTCAATGGTTTAAGCAAACTTGAAGATTCCCGATTTCCCCATCTTGTCGATTTGAAAATTCTAATCCACTTAGTCACATGATCTCTAGCAGGAGGTGGGGCTTTATAATGATTTAGAACTTGCTTGCATGGATTATGGACATACAAGCATTCGAAGACAGATGCCCAATGTTTTTAGAAGCATGTGAGCACAACGGGCATATTGAGCAGTTGATAATATTCCTATGCATAAGGTTATCCCTTGTGTGAACCGCATTATTAATGATCTTCCACATTAGCTTATTTTCCTTGGGTTTCGAACTGGATTCCATATTCTAGTGTACCAAGGGAATCTATGGTGATTCCGACCTTTAAATAACAAGTTGTATACTAAATAAATAGAGTGATTTCTTTTGCCATTCCATTGCATCTTGTCATCGCATACCGTACTGATGTTAGTCTAGATTAAGTGCCATAAGGTTCTAAACCTTTATCGAACTAACAGGAGGCAGAGATATATTGCCATCACTAAAGTACTCCTCAGCTAAAGCAGCATCAAGAATCCCCGAGTTAACATGCAAGTTATAGTTTATCATTGTGGAAAGAATAGTACCAGTCTTGCTCCATGGAAAATGCCAAAAGAGTTTTGAAGGTTGCACTTGATCATAGGGAGGTAAAGCTACCTTCGATTTAAAATGCTTCTCCAAAAGAAGCTAGCATCATAATGAATATCCATAGTCCAAAAATTCTTGTTTTTCAGATTATATTGCTGATTCCATTGAGCCCACATTCTCCCGCTATTATTGAGAATGAGATCAACATGGTGAGAAATAGTAGCTTGATTCCATAGTTTTAAGTTGATGATGCTGAGGCCGCCAAACTTATACGGAGATTGCAAACGTTTGAAAGACGTAGGAACAAGTTTTTTAGAATATATATCACCGTTCCACAGGAAATGATAAAATACTCTATTGATCATAGAAATCAACTTATTGGGAATTATGAAAATTTTGAAATAATAAGTACATATTGCAGTAGTAATACTCTTAATGATTGCCAACCTAGCTGCTTAAGCAAGTTTATTAGAAGGCATTACACTTAATTTAGCAGTTATCTTCTCATACAAAGGCAAGCACTGAGCAATGGAGACACGAGCAGTGCATATAGGAGCTCCAAGATAGGTAGCATAAGGGTCAATGAGTTGCAACCCAGAAAGTGATAGAATTGAGTTAACACCAATTAAATCAAGTCCATCTATATACCTATTTGAGATTTTTTTTCTATTGATACATAAGCCAGTTATATTTTTAAAACAATCAAGAGTTTTAATTGTATTATTAATAGAAGTAGCAGATGGCTTTGTAAACAACAAAAGATCACCAGCAAACATTAAAGAAGATATTCTGCTCCTTACAGTTAGGGTGCCTTTCAACTAATCTGTCTATGATTTGATTATTGAAAAGACATGTTAAAACCTCCATAACAATGATGAATAAGCAAGATGAGATTGGATCTCCTTGTTTGGTGCCCCTATGAGATTTGAAGTATACAAAACTTTCTCCGCTTAAGGAAAGAGAGATGCTGATAGTTGATGTACACATTATGTAACCAAGCTAGAAAAGGAAGAGCGAAATTCATTTGCGACATTATAGATATTATAACATTCCAGTTCTCGGTGTCATATGCTTTTTGGATAATCCAGCTTGAGAAAACACCTTAGGGATATATTTTTCCTATTATATCATTTCATTAATTCTTAAGACAATAAAATGTTTTCAGTGATGGCTCAACTAGGCAGAAAACATGCTTGATTGCTAGAGATGATATCATTTAATCCATTTTTCATTTCATTAGATAAAATTTTAGCTAAACATTTATATACCACGTTACAACAAGCGATAGGCCTGAATTGAGTAACATCTTGGGGGAGATCAATTTTTGGAATCAAAGCAAGCTTGTATGATTGATACCACCTAGCATGAAATTGGTTTTTTTTTAAATGTAGGATAACATTACAATTATCTATACTATATTATAATTAGTGAGTTAAATTTCAAGCTCACAGAGGCCCTCTTGAGATTGGGCAACTGAACCGTCTCCAAATTTACAGTCCGTGTTTCTATCTTTCTCCTTTTCCTCCACCGAACCCTTCTGTTCTCTCTAGCTCTAATCTCCTCCTCCCAATTTCCTCCATCCAAAATCGATCGATTCCCCTTCCGCCTATCCCCTCTTCCCCCATTTTCCTTCGTTTCGTTGGGAATCGATAAATCCCCTTCGATTTCTAGCTCAGCCGTTCCTTTAATCCCGTTTTTGCCTCTCGATGTCAAAACCTTACCCTCGACGTCAAAACCATTTTTGCTTCTCCATCAGTTGCCGCTTTCGCAGTTCCTTATTTGCTGAAATGATGGAAAGCCAGATCTTAATGGCCGAACATCAAGCGCCTCGGTCTGTCGACTGTTCTCCCAAAATTACAGTGAGTAGGTAATTCCGCCCTCTCCTTTTACGTATTTTCCTTTCTTCGGTTCAATTTTTGTTTCAACCTGCAGTTCGTAATCCACCTGTGTTCTATTCAAATTTACTTCTTTTAATTGTATCGCTCCTCTCAATTTTTCATTTTCCCTCTTTTATACGTTTTATTTTAATTTTGTCAGTGCATAATAAATCGTAGTAGATTAAAACAATCGTTTTACTAGCTTATTTTGTCAGTGCATAATAAAACGTATTAGATTAAAACAATCATATTTGAAGAGCATGTTTAATTTGAGAATATTCTGCTTATTTACCTAGAGTATGTTTAATTTGAGAATGATATTTTTCTATAGCAAATGACACGAGAACCAAACTTTGTTAGAAACTCATGGTTTAGTTCAAGTTTAACACTATTTTTTCCCTTATTTTAGTTAATCTACGAACTTAGTTTACATAAATTTAGTTTTCATAACTTACAATTAGCACATCGTTGTGCTATAAGAGAAATAATTTTTTTTTTGCATATAGCCGTGGACGTACTACATCAGCTATGGTTTATGGAGAGGTCTCTAAAGGTAAATGATAATGTATCCAAATCATCTGTGGCAGATGCTAACATACTTAGGATATCCAAATTTCATGTTTTTACTTAACAGTGTTTGTTTATTCAAAGAATTTTATGTTATTGCCAAAATAAGTATTTATGCCATATGTTATGCATGATTTTTCTTTTTTTAAATCACACTATCTTGACAAAATGACATTGTTTTTGTTAATTCATATGAAAGAATGCAATAAAATGAATTGCTAAAAGTTATCATTCATATTTTTAGATCATAATTTTAGTACAATTTATTCGTAGGTCATATTTTTAGTTTAATCGTATTGAATTGATACATATTTTGATCGTTGATTGTTGCAAGCTTCCAGATTTCAATTATAATATGGATTGTGTTAAAATTTATCTTCATGTGGTGGATTTTACATCTTAGAATTGAGTTTATCTAATTCATGTTTATATCTTCGTTTCTTTACACTACTTTTTATTTCCATATATGAACAGAATGATACAAACATGAACAGAAAGTTATAACGTCACTGCCACAAATAAAGAAAGATGCATGTGAAACGACAAAAAGTAATGGCAGTGTAGGCAACGTCAAGCTGAAAGGGAATCTTTGTGGGATTATGCTCAATAAATGAGCTCAGAGGTTAGTTTTTCATTTCTTTAAACCCTATAGATTCAATCCTATTAATTTTGACCATGTATATTTGGACTTTTTTGCACTTGAAGCAATTTCATCAGAAAAAACGAAGTGATAGGTGGAAGGAAGAGTGGGAGGACTACCAAAATAGAATCAAGAAAGGTAAGTACATGAGTTTAGATATTTAATTATTGTTTATTTGAATTTATTTTCTTTATTTACAGATTTATTTAAATCTGTTTTGTATGGTTATATGTTTATTTGTTTTCAACTTACTCTAAAATTGACAAAACACCGATTTATGCCGTTATTGGGATTATGTTCCGATAGAATTAGCAAGCTTAAATCTCCATTTAAGTGCCTCACTAAGAGTTGGCTTAATTAAAATAATGTGTATGGTATACGATTATCATTCTTTTACACGATCTATGATTTTTTACTCTGATATATACTTTGTTAGTTTTAACCGTCTGAAATCATATTTGACATTACATGGTAGATTATGAAAATAACATCCATTTAATATACATTTGACCTAAAAAAAAATCTGGTTGGTAAGGTATGGTTAAGATTTAGCGCGACAACAATACTTCCTTATTTATTTGTTTAGTTCTTCATTATATAAATTAAAGTTAAGATTTTTACCTTAGTAGTTTTTAATGTTGAATCCAATTGGTTTATCAGGTTTAAAACTAGGGATGCCAATGAATGCCTGAAATCCCAGAAATCTATGTGCATCCGTATTCGAAACATAAAAATAAAAATCCGAAATTCGAAAAAGAATGTGGATACAGATATGATAGTATCCGCAACTAAAAATTATCTATCCGATCTTTACCAAGATAGTAGTTGAGATCTATAAAATAAAGCCGATCAATCGGTTATCAAAAGAAAAAGAAAGGCTTAGATTTATTCTGGCCATAGATATCAAGCAGCCGAAAATTACATGCATCCTCACAATACTCATGTCACATGCCTACCATCTTTCTCCCATTATCTGACCATGGTCTATTAAACCAAAGCTTCTTCTGTTAACCCTTTTAGCCATAATTCCTAAAGAATAAGTTCGTCTTCCTTGCTAATACTCAAGAGGCAGAGGCAAGGTTGCTGTGTTTTTTATATTAATTTCTCTAATTTAAGCTCTACAAACAATCATTCAAAGAATAAAGCTGAAGAGTGTCATGCAGGATCTTTAGATCTGAAAGGTATTATACATTAAACCTAAAATTTAATAGCAATACCGATCAATTTAATTACAATTTGAAAGGATGTTTTCGACCCCAATTTTTTTTGGTAAAATAACTTCACTTAATTTTGTTGCATTTTGAATCATGGTGATATTACTGTACTGGATTTATTTTTTCGTCTCTTATTAATTTTATACAGCCTCTAATGTATGTATTTGTCCTTCTCTTAATATTTTTATGTACCCTGTTAGCAGTTTCTGCTGAATTAATAATTCTTTTGTGCATACATTTCTAGGAAATCTTAAACTCTGAAAAATTAAAGAATATGAAGAAAGTGAAAAAATGCTTGAGCTAAAGTTATATGACAAAAAAAAATTGTTTGTATGCGAACTTGATTATTGATACTGGATAAATGAAGGTACATAGTGACATTTATTTTCAAAATGAGAAATACGAAAGCTTTTGTTTCAGTTCTTCCCGAGAGTATAAGCCTATTCGTAATTTTCATACGCACGTGCGTAATATGAACTTAAAATGATAAAATATGAGGATACATCAAAACTTATAACTATTTCAATTTAGAAGATCAACATTTCGAGCTTGCAATTGCCATTTATAAAACTGCTGTTCTTTTTAGAATGTTATTATTACAAAATAATGAATTTTCTATGAGAGTTAAAAATTTAGATCACATGTAAACATATACACTGTCAGTGATTTTGTTCATGGAGATTCTTAATCAGAAGTACTAATTCTAGCACAGATCATTAGTATTATGTGAGTTTGGATATGAATACCCCTTTGTTATATTCTACTAATCATGAAGTCTTAAGTATATTTACTCTTAATATGCATGTTACTCATTAAACACACTACTTAGAGTCTATGTTTTTTATCATACAGTACTTAGAATTATGGAAATGAGCTACTGTGCTTTATTTCTATACCACTTATAGAGTTGCAATATATTGTACATCTATCCATCTTTTACCAGAATATGGTTCAATTTTACTTCAGGGTAGTAGTACCTAAATCGTTCAGTGGCTCCCATACTCAGCTTATTTTTGCATGTGATGTATAAGGGAGTTATTCTCATGGTTTTTAGATTAAAACCAAATCATTTTGTGTCTCTTTCTATTGATTTTGTAAAGGTTACTTGCTTTTGTTCTTTTCCTACATGCCTTTATAAAGAGAAATCAATCAAAGAAGATAATATATGTTTAGCATTTTATTTGCTTCAATTTGTTTAGTTTCTCTAATTTTGGCATGCTTAATTAAATTGAAATCTATTAATGGATAACCAAACCAGAGTGTTTTATCTACTTTAATTCGAGTTTATCTTTAATTCATTCTCTATGTAGCCACCATTTTTGCTGTATGTTTTATATACCACCTTAATATTGTAGAACTAGAATTCATAAAATCAGAAGTATTATTCATTTTAATTTAATTTTTCTATTTTTTCTGACTCTGTAATTTTTTGATATGCACTTTAGTTTTTTTTTCCACTTTTAGTTGGAAACTAGAACCAATCATTTCTACAAATTTAAATTGAAAAGTTTATCCTTTCTATTTATTATCAGATCCATTCGTGTTTGATGTGAATAAATATAGATCATGTGATATCCAATTCTTTAATACTTGCTTGAATTTTATGTAGTGGAAGATTGCTTAACTTTGCATGTATGTTGCTTGAATATGAACTTATTTGGTCATGCATTATGAACATCTTTTATAAAAAAAATCAATTTTCCTTATTTTAAGCTAATATGTAATACATTTGCATATTCCATAAATATTTTGGTAATTTATGAGGAGATTTGAGTCATTTAAAATTATTGCTGAGATAGGTTTCACTTTTTAACACATTGGCGTCCTTCTTTTTCACTCTTCCATTTCATCTCTTATGACTATTTTTCTTAATCATTTTTCATAGAAGAATATGACATAGCTACATACACACACATAGGAATAAATGTGATGAAATAAATCTGTAGAACGTAGAGAAAAAAGGAAATTGAACTGTCCATCAGCTAGATTATGCATCTAGCCTTACATTGAGCGCTATCATCTCTTCCTATAACATTGACTAACACATGTTTAATTTTTTGATATCCACTATATGAATGTCCAATTTAGCTCTATATCATTAACTAATGCCTGTTTAAAGTATGAAAATTTGAACTTACCAACGTCGTCGTCTCTTCTAATAACATTGACACTTTCTTAATTAATCAATATTATCAGACATTTGGCGAATAAGTAAAGTTTGATTTTACAACGATGCGCATCTCAAGTATAATCTCACTTTTCACTTTTAGCTTGAAAACGATGTCATCCACTCCACTATTGGATAATACTTAACCTATTAGTCTTCATTTTTTACTAACATTTAGGTGTAAGTTATAATCATGCAACGATACACACAAAGAGAGAGAGAGAGAGACTTGGTTTGATGATCGAGAATCATGAGAAAATAATAATATGGCTTTGAATCCTATTTTGTAATATTTGTAAGTTATAAAGGCATAAACATTGCATTAATCTAGAGAATATCAAAAATTGAATTGAATGATTATATTAGTTTAATAATTTCAAAAGCTTTTAGCTAGAATAATTTTTTTTATTACAAAATAGTAATAAACGCTTAATTCACAGTGGCTGCTATGTTTTCATTCGTAAAAACACAACCGAATGTTAGATTTGACTAGACTGGTATATACAGTATATATGCATTGTTCCTAAAAAAGAAAGTTTAAATAATTAAACAAAATCTAATGTTAACATACTTAAGGATCATAAAATATACATGTATTGCTTTTATATATATTTACTATTTTTTTCTCTTTGACTATTAATACCATATGCATGTCTAATTTTAGCTCAATTCATTAAATAATGCCAGTTTAAAGTATGAAAATTTGAATGGAAATATAGTACTTCTCTCTAAGTAATAAGAAAATAAGCTAGCATATTTTAAAGAGCATCATGTATATCTACACAGCTTTTATACTTGCCATTTTTGTTTCATTGGTATTACTGTATGTATGCTCAGTTTATCATCAACATTGCTTCATTAATACTATTTTATATTACTTTTTATGGGAAAATACTGTAAAAACCTTTTTTTTGCTTTGCCCACATAACAAGAAAGAAAACTTCATACAAAAAAACTAACTGAAAATTTTTACTACATAGGAAGCAAAAGACTATCGTCTAATCATTATAGAATGTAATATATGTAGACCAGCCTCTTTCTCCGTAATTATGGGAAAAATTAGCAAAATTTACTCCTTCCACGGTAAACTAGAATTATCGCAGTCTGAGATGCTCAGTATTAGTAATATATACATCTCTTTATCTCTAAATACAGTTATTAATATATACATTTCTTTCTCGAAATATAACTATATATACATGCTCAGAATTATTACTATATTTTCCTAAGTACATGCTTCACAAATCCTATGTTACAATTTGAAAGTAAGGCGAATAATGGAAAATTTTCTTCCTTCCCACATGGACAAGTAAGGAAAAAAATTATGTACATACTTAAACAAACACTTTTTTATAAATTTGAAATGCAATAGACTTTACCCTTTTTCACTCTCTGTGATTACAGCATGCTTGCCTAAAAACCTTACTATATCCAGCCAATTTAACTAACAATTTATTTACCATTAATGTCTTATTATTAAAAAGGACACAAAGAAGGTATATTTCTTTCCCCGTTAATTAAATAGAAACAGAATTTACTTCCATAACAAATGATTAATATCGCATTTTCAATTTGTAGACATAATGATACTACAAATAGCATCCAAACCTGCATGTTTACCAAGATTTACTCAATACATAGTTTACTGCTCCTTTCTCATCTTTCACCAATTCTTTACGCATCCTCAGAAAGTCATAATTAAATGCATACAATTAATATATTTTGTTTTCAGAACCAGAATCATTAAGATCATTGTTAACCAAGTTATCTGAACTGCAACAGAACAAGTAAGATCACTGTTAACCAAAAATCTTACATCACATGGAACCTATCCTATTGCTTAGCTTTGAACCTAACCTTAGTGATAAACCGTACGTCAGCTAAATTTGAGGCAGATGCCTTAATTGACTTTATTTTATATAAGGCACTAGCCTCTGTTTCAACTGAGGTGATTTCCACAGTATCAACTTGGGAATTTTCCTCATTTTGCAATAGAGCCTGATGCCTCATTGGCAAATGAAGCATTTTCAATAAATAAAACTGCAGCAGTTCCCACACCTCCGACTGACCATGTATCCTCACTTGCAACCGAAACTCTACACCCACCTGCAAAATAGTAAAACTAACACAACTAGGAAAATACTTCATTTAGTTCTTACTTGAACAATATAAGCTTTGTGAAGAGTGATTCAATTTACAACATCAATGAGAACTACACTTAAATAATGCATTATGAGCAATAATACATTGAATACATTCTGCTATCTTCCAGACAATGCACTTTTCCTACATTATAAATGAACACATGCCATTATGTGTGTTGTATTCAGTTTACATTCAGAGTTATTTATACGATTTTTATCCTGCAGCATGCTATTCAACATCGGTTAACAACCTTTACCGCAATAATATGCAAGAACAAGCAAACGCAACGAGACTGAATCAAAACTGCTGCTCTCATTCTATTTTGGGATGTTCCTTGCCACTATTCCTCTACTTATTTGCTCGCTTTATAACATTAAGGATTTCCAAGCGCCTGCGATTCTTTCAGACTGTTCTTATAAACTAAGCTAACAATAACCAAGCCATCATTTGCATTCCTACATCCAACCAGCCAAATTTTGCTTAGAAACATTACATCTTTATTTCATCAAAAATATTCAAGCCCTCAGCTGTATGTAATAAATAAATTATGCTTTTCCTATTTTCTTCTGAAATTTTATCATCCTATATTATGTGTTTAGATGGTGAAAACATCAGCCAATTTACTATTATTTCATATATCTTTATTAGCTGCTGACTTTTTTCAGAAAAACATTTGTTATTCCTGATAAACAATTATGTGTCCCATTAATGGAGATAATTACCAATATGCTGCATTTTTAACACCTTTATTCAAGAAATTATAGTTATTCACATATCAAATTTAACATTAACAAGCACTATTTTCAAGGGAGTAATGGACGTAGCATTTAGAATAGAGAGTGGAATTACAGAATATATGGTATAATTAAAGCCTACAATTAACTACAAAACCGTTTACTTATAACTTTACTTATAACTTTGCAACAATAGTGTACATTTCTTTTTAATAGAACAACCATTAAAATATGGATATAAGGACTTTGCAGCAGTACGAACTTTGCATTAGATAACTAAAACGTTTTTAACATCAAATCCGTGTGCAAAGCACGAGTTCGCACTAGTTAGTTTTGATTATAATTTAGGAAACCTAAAAGAAGAGGGTAGAGAAACCATTAGGGCAACTTGAAAAGTCAGTTTTTTGTTTACTGTTAATTCAACTATCGCCTAATTTTCCATTTTAATCTTTTAATTTTAGTAATTAATTCAACTCTAGACTTCTAATAATGATTACAATATTATCTATGCATTATGTCATGAATAGAAGAAGAATCAGTCACATTCACCATTCAAAGCCACCGAATGAAGAACCCAACACTATACCCGATGTCCTGTCACTTTAGCTCCTAGAAACCTCTGCAATTTACCTAAAATCCTATAATAGATTATAGTATTCATCTCCATAATTATTCTGATAGGTAAATCATCAAAATCCATTAACATCAGAGAGAGATATGTCATTTTGAAGTTTTGCAGTGGAAGTGGAAATAGATGTATGAGAGGGAAGGAAGAAATTCAAAAAGTGAATGTATTCTTCTGGAAATCGGCTATTTATGAAAGGAGGGAAAACTAAAACGTTGTTTTAAATTTGAAATTCAAATTCAAATCCAAAGCCCAAAGCACGTTATGCTCCAAAACCCATTTTATCTACATCTCATTTGTACATCCTCCAATTTGAACATGCTTATAGTCAAAACTGACCAGAATGGCACGCTCTACGCAATGTTACAATTTTCATCTTCAGTTTCTAACCTTTGAAAAATGATCATTTTCACCACCATTAATTAAATTATCATTTTTAATAAATATTAGTTACTATTAAAATTTATTAGTTATTACAGTGAAGGTGCCGAGGTTTAGGTAGTTATTTGACCAGATCTAAGGATGTGAAGTTGAATGATTACTGATCGGAGAATATATAGTAATCAGAATGTTAATTAAATGTACAGACTTAAAAAGAGCAATTTAATTGAAATTAGAGCAGAGATCGGTGTTAAGAGTAATTTCTAATTCGAGAAGCTTAGGATTTATATATGCTATAGGGATTTTTTTACAGAGTTGCAAAGTTGAAATTTGCTCTGGAATAAAGAGGAATGATGAAAGAGATAAAGAGATGCATAGAAAAATGTTGTAAAAAATGGCTCTTCCCATCCAACACAGGCCATATGTCAACTTCTTCTCCTCCCTAGGTCGACCTATAGAGAGACCACTTATCAACCTCTTCTCCTCCATAGGTTAACATATGGAGAGACTACATATTGATCAGTAGAGTCCATGGGTTGACATGTGAGTCAACCCGTGGACTAAGGTTGAAACTTGATGCTCTTTTTGAATTTTTCTATATTTCTAGCAAATTTGCTATTTCTAAAAATCTGAAAAGTTCTAAAAAATTACTTTGGGATGTGTAAAAGATTATGTAAAAAAAAGGAGAGATTTGGATCATTCATGGGGTTTTAACTGATATATATATATATATATATATATATATATATATATATATATATATATATATAAAGGACTTAATAAATAACATATTTGACTATTGCACTCGTTTATCCATCTTTGAGTATTTCTTTAACATTGTTGTGTTCTAGTAGATTTTTTGACTCTATTAAATTCCGTTGAATGCTTTTTATACATTATAGATACCTTCATTTGATATTATTCATATATTTGACTCTTTTTAACTTCCATCGATTGCCATTATATCATAGCTTCTATGTTAGTGCTATTATACCTTAAATAACTCAGTAAACACATTAGTAGCATTTTCATATGGTTATTATGACCAAAACACCATAATCGAGTTCCTAACCGATATTAAATATTACACCTTATAACAAGTTGTGTATCTTGGGATGTAGTTGAAGCAGTGTTACCTGTGTGATATGTTTTATGTTATATTATTGGATCTCATCCAAATCTATAGTACTTCCTATTATTTCTCTAGAAGGAAATTCCAACTCTAAGAAGATGACATCTCTTTAAAAAATAATCCTTTGTTTCTCAATGTGACAAAATAGGTATCTATAGGAATTTTAAAGATAAACTATAAACTTATAGAAAAAATACTTGCCTCGAGTTTATTAGGGATTTCGTTCTTAACATATGCAAGATGACCCCATATCTATAAATACTTGAGATTAGATTTCTTTCTAGTCCATATTTTGTATGGAGCCAGAGGCATATTTTTAGATGGTACCATGCTTAATGTATGTGTTGCACTCTCTAACGCATATCCCACAAAATTAAAGAGGTACTCAGGTCACTTATAAAAGGTCCAACCTTGTCTAATAGAGTTTCATTTCTTGTTTACCAATTATTTCTATGTTGTAGAATTCATAGGAAATGAAATGAATGCGAACTTCATTCTCTTTTAGTTACACTTGGAGTTCGTATTCATTATGCTTACCTTCTTGATCCGATTGAAGTAATTTTATTCTTTCGCATGTTTGGTTTTCTTCTTTTGCATTATGTTCTTCAAAATCTATCATAGACCTCTTATTGGATTGATTGCATTAGCCGTGGGTAATTTAGTCTAAATTTCAGAAATAAGATCCCTAATTGATTTAAAACGCTAGAACTTATGGTGTATAATGCAAATTAATTAGTGCATTAAAGCACATTCAATACATTAAAAGGTATTTTAATGGTAACGTTAGTTGTCTTATTGATAATAAATGGTGTATCAAATCATATTTAATGTATTGAGAGGAAGTGGAAAGGTTTCATTAGGTGTGTTAATGTTAATAAACTAATGCATTAAATCACGTTTAATGCATCGAAATAGATTTGAAAGGTTACAGTTAAGGTTACATTATTTTTTCTCATAAATTATCAACACATATTTAAATTTGTATGATGTTAATATATATATATATAATATCTAATATATATGCCTAAATCTAAATGTAAATGTGTATATGTAAATGTAAGCATATAATGTGTGGGTAAGTGTACATGTATAGGGTAACTTGTGGATTGGATGATGATAGATGTGATAATATAATCTATACTATAGCGGAATGGATCTTAAGGCTATTTTACACTAAGGGGGTTGAATAGTGTATTTAAACCTTTTATCAATATACTTACAAATTTCAAACTTTATCATAGAAAATTCAAACAACGATAATAATATAATCACAGAACAATCGTATAATAGTAAGTAAATGTAGCAAAAGTATAGGTGAGAAGACACCAAGAATTTTATATTGATTCGGACTTCCAATCCTACGTCCAATTCTATAACATATAAAGAATTCCCCTAATCACATTTGGAATTAAATCGTGTGGCAAGAACACCCTTTGCACCTCTTAACTTTGACCCAAGTAGCAAGGAAACCTACTGGAATTTGACTCTGGTATCCAGCACACCCTTCGGAATTTGACTTTGGTAGCCAAAAAATATATCTCGTCTTTGACTCATGAGGCATGAAAAATCTCTTTATAGTCTCGCCTTAAGTTTCACTTGGGTAGTTAAAATCATCCTTTCATAAGTAGTAGCAGAGGATTGCTGTTAACCCACTTTTTAGCCAAGTAGATTTCAACTGGACTTAGAAGATCAAAACAAAGGAGAAACGATTCAGAAATTTGGAAGCACACTTAAAAGGACTAGTGAAATAACTTGGAGAAGTTTCAGATGGATTGGAGCCAAGGACATAGCTCGGTACTGAGCTAAATCACCTCCCAAACTCCATGCTTCTCATATACTATTCCAATAGCTCATGATCAAGTTGTTTTCCCAGAGTATAGACAACCAATTTCATGGCTGATAAGAAGAAAGTCAAGAAAGCAGGGTAACTCAAGCGATAGAGAAAAGATCACTAGAATCAACCAAAAGTCGATAAAAAGAGCTTGGAACCTATCAATTAGAAGATAGAAGAGCAGAGCAAGAATTGAAGTGGGATTTGTACCAACACCTATAGCTCGATACCGAGCTATATAGGTCAGTACCAATCTATCCTATTGGGGCTTGGTTATTTGATTTCTTTTGTACAACATCAGGCCTTCATCTAGAACCAGTGCAAGTAGGCTTCTAACCCACTACCTATGTTTCCCTATAAATACAAGCCTAACTATAACCAAAATGAGATCTGATCTGATTTCTCTACCATTGGAGACTCCTTCTTCTTCACTCCTATTCTCTATCTCAAAAACACTCTCGAAATTTCATTGTAAATCCGAGATCCACTAAATTATGGTCATATCTGATATAACTAGTTGTAATCCAGATAGACAACAACTAATAAAAGACTAAAGTGGATGTAGGCCGGAGATTATGCCAAACTATTATAAAATTGTGTTTCCTTTTACTGGTTTTCTATTTACTATATTTGAATTGGTGCTTTTATCTGATATCTGGGTGTTAATCCATTTTTTGGGTTAATATTTTGGTGCTTTCACTGAGAAGGAAGCTAGATTTGACAACCTAAAACTTGGATCTGAAATTTAGAGAAGATGAAGAGACCTAACACTAGACATAAGGATGGAGCAAGCCGATCAAAGCATAGGGCATCCAAGAAGTGTCCTCAAATTCTCATCAATCCATCTACGTGATCAGAGAAGAGATGGAGAAATGATGCAGGAGATCCAAGATGGATTAATGAGTCAACAGTAGAAAATGCTTGAAGGATTTTTCCAAAGGATGGACAAAAAAGAACAGCTAGAGCTACAAGAATTCAGAACCATGTGCTAGGAGCTAATGAATGAACAACTGAAGCTAGAGTGGAGTAAACTAGAATGATGCCCCAACAAACAGTACAACTCGGTACCAACCCAAATCAACTCAATACCGAGAGTATTATACATGGGGGGCAATGCTGGTGTGAACTTAGGACATGCTGGAATGCCTGGAGCAAACGATGTGAGAGCTAGAAATGCAAATCAGGATGCAAATGTGTGAAAACTAGAGGAATATGTGCCAAAGCTTCCCCATAGAAACAGAGGATAGAATGAAGCCAATGGAGCAGGTCAAAACGCTAATGTGCAGCTAGAAAAGTACGTGCCAGAGTATGTGCTGGAGTTCCCCATAGGAGCATGTGGCAGAACATCGCTTTTGGTTGAAGACCATCACTGGACGGTGAAAACCGAATTGCTGAGTTGGTAAGGAGGATATTTAGGGTTGGACCCCTAAATCAAAGCTTAGAGGATGTGAGTAGGAACCAGTTCACTTTTAATATCCGAAATGGGTGGAATCCTCCCTATTTTAAGCTTCCAAAGTTGAAATGTATGACGGAAAGTCGGATCAGATGGTTCATCTGATGAGATACATCCGACATATGGTCGTGTTAGGTGCTTCTGAGAAGGTGATGGGATGGTACTTCATGTTATATTTAACAAATTTAGTGGTAATATGGTTTAGACAGTTAGAAATTAGGTCCATTAGCATATGGATCGACTTGGTGAATAACTTCTTAAGACAATTTAGAGTTTATATCTCATGACCGAAGAATGTGATGATGCTATCAAGCATGAAACAAAGGCCCAAAGAGACCTTGAGGAGCTGTTCAACAAGATTCAATGTGGCATCTATAGTTGTCGATAAACTGGATCCATCTATAATCTTAATGGTGGTAGTATCTAGAGTTGCAAGTAAGACTGACTTCAAAGTTGCACTGGAAAGGGATCCAATGATAGATCTTGCAAAATTCTACCATGAAGTTAAGAGATATTTGCACCCGGAAGACGCTGAAGCTAAGGATGCTGAAATTCATGTTGTGGATGACAGAGGACTGTCCAGAGCATGAAATAGAAGGACAAAGGAAAGAGAAGAGCCAATGATGACTTCGGAGAACCGAAACGGCAGAGGAGGGAACAAAAGTTATCTTCTTACACCGAGCTAATAGAGACCACCAAAAGGATATATCTAGACACTATGGGGGCATATCCTCTATCGAAAGCCATCTAGGAGAGAGCCCACTGATCGGGAGAAAAGATCTAGAAAATTCTGCATCTTCCATGAGCTGAATGGACGTGAAACGAAAGAGTGCCAACACTTTCGTGATCTGATAAAAGTACTGGTTCGGAGCAACCGGCTGCAGTATTATATGAGGAACCAAACTGCAATGGTGTGGCCGGAACAACCACCATCCACTACAAGAAAATGCGCTTTTCACTGCAATAACGGACAGCGTTTTCACTGTGAATGCTGATAAAAGTATTTACTAAAGTAAATTTTGGAATCTGAAACGCTGTTTAAAGTCACCCGCTTTATTTTTAGATTCGTTCCATTACGCGGTTACCTGGCCGCCATAATTTCTTCTCTCCCGCATAAAGCAAGAAAACAACCGACTACCAATCTTCCCCAAAATTATTTTAAACCTAATTAAAACCCCAAATATATGTGAAATCTCCCATGAAATTTCGTTCGTACTCTAGTTTCGCCTGCAACATCTAGTTTGCTCTAGCCCTAACACCTTGAATCCATCCTTGGAATAAATAAGAAAATGAATCCTTATCCCGTATGGTCGACGCCGATTATACTCTGTGCAATTTTATCTCTCTTTGCAGAAATCAAGCCAAAGTTTTTGATCCCTTTTCATTCATTGTTTTATTTCATTTCTGGAAAATCTTTTTTAATCGAAATTCTGGAAGAAAAAAAAAGGCAGTCGACTTGTTTTTCAATACATTTGCAGTGGCTGCCTAAGAGCTTTTGCCCTGTCAGGCTTGAGAGCTTATGTTGTTCATTCCTTCCTTGGATGTCTTAGACAGTTTTTCTTATATTTATAGTTTCAGTAATCAATTTGAGCTCTTAATTGTTTTTTTATATCCTGGAATAATACTTACTGATAAATTGACAATCCATAGAAGCTATATATTTATATTGATAACCTCTTTGCTCTGTTGCTTCTAAAGTGGCTGTATTCAGCGCTAGATTTCAGTTTCATTTGTTCCAATATGAAATATATGTACTGCTATCTTGTAATTTTACTGTCCTCTGCGTTTGTCATTTGCTGATTATTATTTTTTGTTTAATGTTTAGCGCCATGATTTGCTTAACTTGTTTTGGTGGTTAGCATTGCTGAGGCGTTATTGATAACAACATCTACTCGAAATAAACTGAAGCTCATTTAAGATTCTATATTTGCAAATACAGGCAGATAGATTAATTCTGCAAATCATAGGTTACTTAAAGCAATTTTTGTTCTTGCAGTGGACCGTTTTACAAGTCATCAGAGTGCCCATCACCTGTGGTTGGATAATAACGGGTTGTTTGACACTAAGGTTGGTTTTCTAATATCGACTAAGATATAACCTTTTTAGCATATTATTTTCAAGCATATGTATGTGCAGTTTCAAGCATATCTGCTTTTTGAAAGAATACAGGTTGCCAAATATGAATATCTGTTTTAGTTTTTGAAAGTATTAACTTTAGCATATATATATACCAGTTTCACATTGCAAATGAAAATATCAATAAAATTACCACAAGAAAACTGTTATTTATTGTTGCACTTCTTGTGCTTCTAACAATTACAAGCTTTTGGTAGATCAAAGTTTCAAAATGAGTTGTTTACCTTTTACATAAAACAAAAATAATATGGACAAATTTTATTTATTGGCGTCATATAAAAATACAGTTCAATTTTATTGTCTGTTCAAAATTTATTACAAAAATATGCCTCTTTATCTTGTATCTTTTATATTAGTATTTTATACTTGCATAAGTAAAAATTGGTATTTTATATTGGAAAAGTGTTTGTTTAGGTCTACATATAAAAATTGTCCAAATGAAATATAATATCAAATTAAAAAAAACCATTAAGTGCTAAGGCTATGTAAAACTCAAATTATGTCAGTTGGAAGTCTAGGTTCTATCTCAGTAAAACTTATAACTACTTTGGCTTACAGAATTCCTTTTGGTTTGTGGCCTGAAATCTTGTGGATGTTAACCATCTTGAAACTTATAATCTGTAATAAGACAACCTATGCCTTCTTGCCAAACCGTATACAATGTCATGTTTCTTGGATAAGCGACTATCAGTTTTTATGTGCTGAACCATGAGGATCTAAATTTATTTTAACACGGTGTCCAAATTATTTAGGGGTATATAGGTAGGATCGGGAACTTTTCCCATTTTTAGATGTAGTACATTTCTCTAAGTTCTAGGAAGATGTGTGTGAAGCAGTAATTGTTTGGACTTGGTAGTTTTTACCATTTTGAGAATTCATAGTCATTTGTAGTGATCACTTGATTATTTTTATTCAAAAAATGATCAACAATAATCCTTTTTTTTGTTAACCCTTGTAATATTCCTACTTTGAGGTAAACTTTTCAATCATGATTTACTTAAGTCATAAATTGTATTTAATACTGATATGTGTTTTCTAGGCATAAATGATGTAAATCTTATATCTATTATTGTGCTAGTTGAACTTACTATTGCACCAATTTACTTAGCTCTTAGAAATTTTAGCAACTCAAATCGTTTTAGCATTTTTGTTCTCTAAACCGCCTGCATCACTACAACAAAACTTGCTTTTAACAGCCCTTGTTCTCAGCGTTTAGGTTGAAACTGCAGTAAAGCGTACTTCGTTGATAGAATAATTTGCGCTAAACGCTGAGAATATTCTTAGATTTTAAGGGTTTTGTTTGCCGCCGTTTCATTACATTTTTACCAACAAAAATTTATTTTCCCTCTTTCTGCCGCTCCCTCATTTCATTCTCCTTCATTTTCAGTTTCCCTTAAATTGGGCTCATTCGTCGATTTTCTTTAGTGGAGTTGATCATCACTCCCCTAATTTCATGTCCATACCTCAAGTAGCCCTAATTCCTTGTTTTTAGGTTTATTTGAATAATTAATTTTCAGTTTTATTTCATTTTTTGATTTTGGTTTTCATATTTCAAATACTCCACTCTGTGGATTGCCCTAGGTCGAACTTTCTTCGATCATCAACTGTTAGAACGGCATTTTGGAAACTTGGTGGAGTGAAATGCTGATACGGTTCGATTGCTTTAGGCAGCCTCAGGTGCTTCAGTAGAAGAAACAAAACACTTCTATTTCATCTATTACTAGGTTGTATTTGGTTTTACTAAACAGTGCTTAATGAATCATCTGATTTTTTTCTTTTTGATGATAAAATGCATATTTTTGATGCAAAAAAAAACATTTTTGAGTACTGATATATTCTTGCTAGAAAAAGAAAAGTGTATCCTAAAATAAGAATCATAAATAATGTTCCAACACTGTGTTTGAAAATGAAAAACAAAATACAAAAAGCTTCTTTCTATTGTACATCAATGACATTATAACACTTAAAAACCAGTTAACCAGTTTTTCTAAGAGCATTTTTGCACATTGGTTTCTTCATTTGCAGCCCAAACTCTTAATAAGATTCATTAATCCAGGCTGATAAGGAATTTAAGCTGCAAGAGACGACAATATAACTATGTAGAAAAGAGCAACACTTGGAAGGACATGCTGGCACGAGATATCAGGCAACACTCTGCTGGCACACAGGAGCATGTTGAATAGAGCAATAATACCTAGGGTCTACAGGCACGCTGAATCATAATGGTAAAGCATTATTTCAGTTTATCGAAAGATGGGTATTTTATTATCTTCTATTCGATAAGATCATTATTTAGATGAATGTTTGAAAATAGCTGGATTTCAGTTCATTGTGTATAGCACTTTCAAAAGGATATTGTGGGGTGTATTGAAGGTTTTATATCAGTTAGTTCCAAATAGAAAGAAATAGGTAAATGAGAATTTGCAATTGACAAAAAAAATTCAAACTTGTTCCTACTGAAAACTAAGTTATGAAATCTTTGATCTACGGTGACAAAGCTAGTCATAGATTGATATGAAAACCAATATGAAAGTTTTTGCTTGCACGTGCATCTCTCGTGTTTGGTTCTTCACATCTTTTAATGTGAAAAGAAAGTGAAGGTCTCCTAATTGTACTAGCCAATCAGGTGACATTTACTGAAGCATATAGATATTTTACATTCATGTATTAGAAATTACATGCCAAATATTCGTTAAAAATCTGCAGTTTGGCACTTGCACTTGAAAATACTATGAAACGACTGTAATTCTTCTAACATCGGTATGCATAAATTTTCCTAACAAGTAATTAAACAACATCAGGCATACAATACATTAGATACAATTGATGCATCTCACTTAATTAATTTAATTTACCCGTCAGTTACAATCCATTACGTGCAATGATCTCTTGTACTCCTTTAGAGGAAGCACACCGTTCGACTCAATGCTATGTTAGCTTTAATTAATGTTTTCACATTAACAACATGGACCTTTGATGACTACCTTTATTTATCAGCTTATCTTTAGGATACCCCCAATGCTATATTAGCTGTTAATTATGTGCAATGTTTTGGAAGATATGCAAAAAAGAAAACTTACACGCACGCACGCACGCGAATTTGAAAGAATTTCAGAAGACGGTATTGAACATCATAAAAGTGATCTTCATTTACATATAAAAATTACTATAAGCCTTCAATATGCAAGAAATTTTTTAGCTTAACAATATTACTCCATGCTTGTCTCTGTAAATATAAATATAAAGCAAAGAATCGTTAGACTCATAAATAAACAATTTCAAGTAGAACATTCGTAGCCATAGATTCTGTTATATATGTTGTTTTCTCTATAGACGATTAAACCAAGCTTATTAAATATGGGGTGATAAATGGGTAAGGAGTATAAAGTCCATTATAATAGGATTCTAATGTATAGTTAATAAGATCATAAAACCTTCAACACCAGCTGAAGCTACATAATTTATTTTTTCCAACTTTTTCCTTTCTGTTTTTACTGCAAATATCATTCTCACTAATTAAGTGAAATCCTTATTTTTCTTGAAGCAAGGATTGTCTTTTATTTTTAATATACGGGAAGCTTCCTGATGAGGTACAAAATCGATAGTAAAATGATCAAATGCCCTAGAGAAGGAACTATATCACATTGGAGGTGCTAAAACTATATGCATATGTATATAAACTAATATAAATTATGTCTGTAAATAAATAAACTATAATTAATCAAGACTTTTCTGTAAGAATTAACACACAAATTAACTTAGTTTATAAAATTAACCATATTTAATGAAAATTAAATAAGTTTACTATAACTTCATCAGTTAATTTTGCTACCTATGGAAATCCAAGTGGTAGTTGTGGTGCTTTTAGCAGAGGAAGCTATCATATTTCTAATACATGCCTAGTAGTCGAGGGGGTAATTAATCAGTATCAAACATATTGATCATGTTTGTAAAAATGATTTCTTTTTCAGCCTCAGAAGTTGTCACAGCCTTAATATATCACTGCTTAAAATCCCGAAGATGTAAACATTTTCCGGCGATGTTGGAGCTGCTACCATTGTTGTGTTAGGTGGTTACGATATGGATACTAAGACCTGGAGCTCCGATGTCGTCTTTGCTTTCACCATCATTATTCGATCTGATGCTTGTTACCACACTTTAAATTCTGAGCCACTGCCGAAGGACTGCTCTTTGCCTGAAGACTGTCTCCTAGATTAGCTCGCACTGCTCTTTCAAATTGGAAGCTGAAATATGCTAAACTTTGATTCACGAACTATGGCTGCTTTGAAGTTTGGATCTGAGTCGAAAAAATTACTTGAGGCTTGTTGATGGTGCAGTGAAATCTGATGGAATGCTGCCAAAATCTATGATGCCGCGATGATGCCATTTGCAGATACAGAAATATGTTTGGTGCTCTGCCTATTGTAAGTGCTCTGATCTTGTCATTTCCTTGATCTTAAACTTGCTACTTTTTTCAGTACAAGAGTGATAGTTGGCTCTGTATTACTGAGTACTTGCTGCTTGCCGTTGGTTATGAAACTCTTGAAATCTGGTTGATGAAACTATTGCACTGTGATATGTTGCATAGTTGAGTTGATGATGAAATTGTAAGATATTTTAGGGACCAGGTTAGAAAGTATTTATTTCACAAATAAGTTTCTTGAAAAATCAAATTAGTTCATCCTTATGTGCTAATGTATGATGTCAGGCCTTTTATCCTCATCCTTGAAATAACATCAAAATTTGCAGTTTAAGGTTCGACGCAGAGGTTTTTGGGAGAACTTTGGATTTGAGAAAGATGATAAACTCAATAAAAATGGAAGTGATCGTGAAAGGAATGGAGGAAATGCAGTTAATTTCAAGAAGGCGAAAAAGCAATTCTGCTTTCATAGACTTCACAGAGATTCTATAGGTAGTGTTACAGGTGCTTTAACATCCTCTGATATATACATGAAGTTTATATGGATTTCTATATCAGCTCTACTTTGCTTTTCGACATGATATCTATACGTAAACGAACATATTTAGTCACTTCATTTGATACAAAATCATTTTTAACTTACTCAGAGGTTTCAGATCAGAACTTCGTGGATGATAATGTAGCAGATGAAGGGTTAAGTTGATTAAGTTTATAAAAACTTAGCTAAGTTGATTAAGTTTATAAAATTAAATATAAGTGTAGCCAATTTATAAAAATTACTGTAAACCTTACTCAGATGAAGGGTTAAGTTGATGAAGGGTTAACGTCTAAAGCTTACTGTAATTACTACTCACAGGATGTTGACAAAGCCATGGTTAGTGATAGCTCAACAACAAAAAGTCAAGAAAAAAAGACGGAAGGAGGAATCTTGCCGAGTTCAGACTGCCCTGTTGGCAACAATTCAGTAAACCAATGTCTAACTATCTTCGTACTGCCACTTTTCATTTTCAGCCTGTATTTGAACTATTTTTATGCACGTTTTGTCGATAATATTAGATGCAAACCTGCTTTCTAGATATTGTGCATTTGTCTAATTTTGTATGCAGTTGGTTTATAAATTTTATCTCTCTTTACGGGTTTATGTAAACTTTGTTCATGGATATTGTGTTCAACTTATTTTATGGAAGTGATTAATAGTTATGCTTTTATTTTACAATTTTTAGTTTGATTTGTTTATGTTATGTACATTAACTGATTAAAATATAATTAAATGTAGTTTATATTAATGATATGTGTGAATATTGCAATGGCACAACATTGCTGTCAATTCTTTGGAAAAAAATGCATATCCCTACGACAGCGTTTATACATTGCTGTCAATTCATTGGAAAAAAATGCATATCCCTACGACAGCGTTTATACATTGCTGTCAATTCATTGGGAAAAAAATGCATATCCCTACGACAGCGTTTATACCTTGCAGTAGAAACCTATTAACAGCGTTTATACCTTGCAGTAGAAAAATTATTAACAGCGTTTAAAAAACGCTGTAGAAAGTGGGTTTTTGACAGCGTTTATATTTTGCAGTTAAAAATTTAGGGTCAACGACCGCATGTCGTTATACAGCGTTTTTAAAAACGCTGTGAAAACTTTTAACAGCGTTTTTCAAACGCTGTGAAAAGTCTTTTTTGTTGTAGTGATCTGTAGCAAACACATCAAGGAACAACCAGGGATTTCATTCGAGATTCAAAATCCCATGATCAGGATGGTCAGGAGTCGGGTTCGACTCCCTTGCTTTGCTTTTTCTTACTTTAAATAATTACGTAATAATATCCTCGGACCGCTTACATATTTACAAGGCCTAGATTGGTCTCTAAGAACACTTCGAGTGGAATGTCTAGGATGACTTTTTAGGATAATAATAAGCTCGAACCGCTTACACGTGTATGGGACCTAGATTGGTCCCTAGGCATGCTCTGAGTCGAATGTTTGGGATGGATAATTAGGAATGCTGCGTGTTTGCTTTGAATTGAATATTTGACTGATGAATAATCCATATTAAATATGATGACCGATATTGATCGCTTTGAGTCCCTTTCGGAGAGACAAGACCGGAGTGCAGGGTGCAAGTCCCCTCGTCGAGTGAGTGGATGGACTTGTACGATATTGATCGCTTTAAGTCCCATCCAGAGAGATGGGACTATAGTGCAAGGTGCAAGTATCCTCGTCGGAGAGTGAGCTAATGGACTTGCACGATATTAACTGCGTCATGTCTCGGTCGGAGAGATGGGACTAGAGTGCAAGGTGCAGGTTCCCTTGTTGGAGAGCGAGTGGATGGACTTGTAAAAAAGTAAGTCCCCTCACCAGAGAGTGAGTGGATGTGCTTGCTTGGTCGTTGGGTCCCCTCGTCGGAGAGCGAGCAAATTGGGCTCAACCAAGATTCAGAGAGGTCAAACCCCAAGATTGGGCAATAAACGATCTGAAGAGATCAACCTTAGATTGGAAGATGAATGGTACGATGAGACCAAGCCCCAGAACGGATGCAAATTTGGTAAAAGGATATGAATGCCCAGTGATTAGAATAAAACAAATAAATTCCAGATGAACATGGAATGATTTTGATATGTGATGTAATAACTCCGAATGATGTCAGAATGTTTGTGATGTATGGACAACACTTAAGCAAAGACTAGAGCCTTTAGCTATAACAGGTTTAGAACGCCCGTCGATTTGCAAGAGAATCTGAAGGAACCAGATAATTCACTAACATCGAGATCGATGGAAGGATGGAGAGCCTAACTACTGAAGAATGACTACTGCTGGAACTTGTTCTTGAGCAAAGAACACCTTATATTCGAAAGACGTACTTTGGGGGACAAGTGTTAATCTGCTTTTTAGCTAAATAGATTTCAACTGGAATTAGAAGATCAAAACAAAAACGGGATAGCTCAAAAACTTGGAAGCACACTTAGAAGGAGTAGAAAAACAACTAGGAGAAGTTTTAGATGGATTAGAGCCAAGGACATAGCTCGATATCGAGCTACATAGTTTGGTACTGACCTATAATTCCTCTCCGAATCACCTCCCAAACTCCATGCTTCTCATATACTATTCCAATAGCTCATGATCAAGTTGTTTTCCTAAAGTATAGACGGCCAATTCCATTGTTGATGAGATGAAGTCAAGAAAGCATGGTAACTAAAGTGATAGAGGAAAGATTACTAGAATCAACGAAAAGTCGGTAAAAAGAGCTTAGAAAAAGATAGAAGAGCAGAGCTGGAATTGAAGTTGGATTTGTACCAAGACTTATACCTCCGTACCAAGCTATATAGGTCGGTACCAATCTATCCTATTGGGTCATGGTGTTCTGATTTCTCTTGTACAAAATCGGGCCTTCATCTAGACGCCGGTGCCAGCGGGCTTTTGACCCATTGCCTCTATTTCCCTATAAATACAAGCCTAGCTGCAACCAAAATAGGATCTAATTTGATTTCTATGCCATTGTAGACTCCTTCTTCACTCCCATTCTCTACCTGAAAAACACTCTAGGAACTCCATTGTAAATCTAATATTCACTAGATTGTGGTCAGATCCGCTATAACTTGTTGTAATCCAGAGAGAGAACAACTACTAAAAGATTAAAGTGGATGTAGGCCGAAGATTACGCCGAACCACTATAAAAATTTTGTCTTCTTTTACTGTTTTTCCGTTTACTTTATTTGAATTTGTGCATCATTTGATATCTTGATGTCGATCCATTTTCTAGGTTAACGACTACAAAAAATTGAATCTTTCGATCCAAAATCTAGGTGGTCTATCGATACAATATTCTATAGACCTTCATTAGTCGAATATCTTTATTCGTGGAGAATTGAGTGAAGATCAAAGAGTTAATGATGTATAACAGAAGTGGATCTTCTCTAATCTTTTGTTTGAATGTAGAGAAAGAGAACTGATGTAAAAATTAGTAGCACTTCGTTGAAATCTTAAAGAGAATGAGAGAGAAGAGAGAGATAAATAAAGTAGTTACCATTGTTGTTAAAAATTCAAAATCAAAAATCTTTAAATAAAGGTTGAAGAGTTGCATCCATTCATGAAAGAATGGCGCAAAAAGTTGCTTCTTTTGAAAATTTACAAAACACCTCAATGGTCTATATGTCGACATACATATTTTTCTTATGTTAACATATACAAATTAATTTGTATATTTTTAGAAACACTTTAAATATGTTTTAAAAATATTCTTCTTTATAAAAACTCTATTAAAATTAGTTTTACAATTGAATTAAATATTATTCTTTTATAAAAACATTTTGACTGGAAAAATAATTTTTGAAGTGAAGATAATCAAAGATTGGATACTACTCAGGTCTTTAACATTTAATCCAAGACTCGATAAAATACCAACACAAATGTCTTAAACTCTTCATGCTTTTATTCTTGAATTCTTTAAAACTCATTAGTCTTCAAATATATCTTGATCAACTCTTAATTTATACTTATCAGTTCTTCAAGCTTTTACTTAATCATCACTTGTATAAACCTGTTAAATGTTCTTGATATCCTACACAATATTCTATGTAACTCGAGAAGACAATAGTAACAATATTTATATGGCTGTTGTCATCAAAATCAATAGCTTGGGTATTAGTAATATCCCTCCTTTTGACGATAAAAACCATTAGATGTTATATTATAAAATATAATGGTGTTTAGTTAAAAACTCCACCTAACTCCCTCTGAATATATGCTAGACAACTCCCTCTATCTTTTTTCCTATTATATTTCATTCAACTTCCCCCCTTTATCATTAGTAAAAATGGATAAATAAATTGTGCGAGTTAATTATACAAGGAATCATAATATTTTTACTCTTAATGATGAAAAATATGTTTATTACAGAGTATACATAGGGTGTTATTAGTTTATCTTTGTATGGGTGAAGTAATATTTTAAAAGTTCCCAAAAAAATCAATAAAACACTACTTTTATTATGATATTTACATATGTACATATATATTTAGACATTAGCATACGTTAATTTAAAAAACATAAAAATACAAACAACATAACATAAAACAATACAAGAAAAGTACGTAAACGATTATTTTATTGAAATCATGGTTTCTTTGATGGAACTTTTATCCATCCATCGTCTAGACTAAAAATTCCTTTAACAGAATATTCTTCCCAGTCTTTTTTCACCATGTCCACATCCACATCTTCATCATTGATCTCCTTATCACAGTCTTTTTAGGAAGAGAAATTTTTTGTTCCGTTAAGACATAACATATAAAGCATTAAAGTAATTTGAGATTCCTTTCAAGTTCGTGAATCATTTGCTTTTGATTCATTTCCAAATGTTTTTTATTTCTCAAAATTACATGAAAAGCCATCTAGAAAGATTGTAGTATCGCTTCCATGTTGTCACTCAAATTCTCTTTATAAATACTCTTTCCTAAATCCAGTTTTCTTTGAAAATAAATTAAATTTTTTAGAGAAGAAGATATGGACGATTCTCTATATTCAAATGTGTATTTATAGAAGAGAAAATTTATTTAATAATAGTTCCTTCTTAAAGTAACTAAAATTTTAAAATTTTAAAATTGACTATTATATGCCGACATATTAATTTATTTTATACCGACATACATGTTTTTCTCTAAACAATTACGAATTTATTTTACTTAGCTATTTAATTATTTTATAATTTTTTAGTAATTATTATTTTAGAGAGTAAATTAACGTTTCCTTTATGTTAAAATCAATATTCTTTATTTACATGTATTGTAATCGTTTATTAATAATATATGATGCTTTTAAATATTTATATAGAAATATCACAACAATACTAGTTATAGGATACAAATTAAAATATTAATACATAAAAAATGTAATTACATACTATTACAAATCCATTTACAAACATACACACAAACAAATAACTATACAAATGACATTCCTTAATGATTGGAGATTTGTGAATGCTATAATTTAGAGAATGAAAACAAAAATTCCCTTTTTGTTCCACTAAATTTCCATTTGCATCAAAAGTTACTAGTCCAACACATATGACTTTGTTTTCATCGTCAATTTCATTCCTACTTACTTCTCTTCTTCTTCCTCTTCCTTTTCTTCTTCCACCTCTTCTTCTTCTTCAGATTCACTTCCCACTTTAATAGGGTTATAAATAACCAAATTTTAGGTTCTTCCCCATCTATTATTATATAGTCCATTTAATTGTCTAGAAGATGATTATGAAGATTCCTTAGGATTATTTCATGCCTATCCTATTAATTCTTCATCATTAAAGTACTTGTATTTCATTAAGCTATTGATGACATGGTTTATTTTGTTTTCTATTTTCCTTAGTTTTGAGAATGTGAAGTCACGAAATGGCAGATTTCTTTCAAATGGGTGTTTGCTATTATTGGATCCATTAATGGTATGTGTTTTTTATTTTTACAGAGAAGAAATGAGAGAAAATGTTTTTGGAGTCGAAGTAGTTTAGTTATATATGTTATTTTTTAAAATTTAAATTATGGAAGAAAATATGTTTCAATGATCTACATGTCAACATATGAAATTATTGTATGTCGACATATCCATTTTTCATGATATATTATATTTTTTATTTATTTAAATTTCACATATAAATATATAATACATTTTAGAAAATAAGCAAATTCCTATTTTTCTTCTTAGCTTAATGAATTTATTAATGTTTTTGTTAATAAATCGTCCATTTAGTTTTCAAATTTTATAAATTTGAATTAATTGTTTTATGATGTTTGAATTAATTATTAGTATTAGAAAATTAGAAAAATAGATTTAATATTTTGAAAGAAATTATTATCGAACTAACTCTTATCAAATTAGAGTATTTCATGAATATTTATGATAATTAATAACTTAAAAGCACTTATTGTTATAATATAGTTCCATCTTATTATTAATTAATATGTGTTATGATTCATTTTTAATTTTATTCTTTAAATATATATATATATGTGTGTGTGTGTGTGTGCGTGCGTGTGTGTTTTACAATTTTATTATTTTTAAATTTGTATATTTTATAATATTTTGAAATAACTTTTTTAGTTTTTATGAATTTTGTATTAAATATATAGACTATTATTTGAAATGCTGCTTTACTATTTCAAAATAAGTTTCTAATAAAATTAATAAAATATGAAACACATATTATCTACGTACTAAAGTCTAATTACCTTAACTAATGAATTCTAATAGATTAAATCAAAAATTATTGATATTTGAGTTACTCCTGGTTTCCTTCCATATCTGTGGTTTTTGCTTTGTGATCAACTAGTGTTTGTTTATCTTCTATTAGGGAGCATAAATCTACATTTTCTGTATCTAAGTTACTGCTACTGGATGTAGAGTCTGAATTGTCTCATGTTGCATTGTAAGACTGTTTCCTCTTCTTGTTGAAGGAATCTGTGTTGAGAGAGAACTTTGATTTCTTTTGATTTGGAGAATCCCTTTGAAAGAGTCCAGTTCTATTGCATCTAAAGCATTTGATGGTATCTTTGCTCCCTGATTTGTTCTGGTTTCCATCAGTCCTTATGAATTTTTTTTTTGATACATTGGAAATTTTCTAAAATTTCCTGTCATAAACGTCATTTTGTTGTCTTCGTCTGATCCTTTATCTCCATGAATAACATTGAATGCTAGTGTTTTCTTCTCACCCGACTGGCTTTCTTTTCTTCCTTACAGTTGAACTTCATATGATATTAAATTACCTATTAATTCTTCTACTTTCATTATACTTATATCATTGGCTTCTTCTATGGCCAATGTGTAATGATATCATTCACTTATAAGTGAATTAAGAATCTTCTGAACTTGATCCACTTCAGTGTATTCTTTTCCTATTGAAATTAAAGCATGTAATATGCTTTGAAATCTAGAATACATGTCAAAAATAGACTCATTTGGTTTCATCTTAAATAACCGAAATTGGTTAGTTAACATTGAAATCATGGTTTGTTTAACCTTACTAGTGCCTTCATTTGTAACTTGCAACATTCTCCATATTTCATAATCAAACTTAACAAAAACTCTATTAAATTAATTTTTATATAGTGAACATAATAGTATATTCATAGCTTTGGAGTTACTGAATACTTGTGCCTTTTGCTCGTTTTTCCATATACTCACTTTGGGTAATATTTCAAATTTCAAAATCATTGGATTGTAAATAAATTTTCATTCTATATGACTAGTATGCATAATAACTATCATTAAAAAGTCGCGGTCTAGCAGTTGATTAGCTTTCTACAAAAGTATTAAAAAGTGTGTTACTAGTGTCAGTAGCCATTAAAATTTTCAAAAATCAGATTACGAGTTTTTTTAGAACTATGTGCTTTGATACCAAATGTGGATGGGGGGGTGATAGGTGTACTAACTTTATTTATTCTATAACAGAATGGATCTTAATGCTATTTTACACTAGAGGGGATTGAATAATGTATTTAAACTCTTTATTAATATACTTACAAAATTTAAAGTTAATCACCTAATATTCAAACACAGGTAATAATATAATCATATAACAATCAGATAACAGTATGTAAATGTAGTAAAAGTAAAGTTAAAGAAGACACCAAGAATTTTATACTGGCTTGGATCCCTAATTCTACATTTAGTCCTATAGCCCATACAAAATTTCACTAATCACGTCTTCACTTTAAATCCAGTGGCAAGAACACCCTTTACACCTTTTGACTTTGACTCAGGTGGTAAGGACATCTACTGGAATTTGACTCGGGTAACCAGTACACCCTTTGAAATTTTACTAAAGTTACCAGAACACCTATTCTGTCTTTGACTCTGAAGGTCGGACAATTCCCTTTACAATCTCATCTTTACTTTCACTCGGGTGGTTAAGATCATCCTTTTACAAGTAGAAGTAGTGGACTATAAGAAATCGAATCTTTTGATCAAAATTCTAGGTAGTTTTTTGATACAATTTCCTATAGACCTTCAATAGTTGAATATCTTTGCCATTGAGTAGAATTGAGTGAAGATCAGGGAGTTAGTGATGTAGAATAGAAGTGAATCTTCTCTAATCTATTGTAGGAATGTAGAGAAAGAGAATTGATATAGAAATCGGCAGCACTTCGTTGAAATCTTAAAGGGAATGAGAGAGAAGAGAGAGACAAAGATAGTAATTAGGATTGTCATTAAAAATTAAAAATTAAAGGCCTTTAAATATAAGTTAAAGAGTTGCGTCCATTCGCGAAAGGATGGCTCCAAAAGTTGCTTCTTTTGAAAAGTTAAAAAACATCTCAACTGTCTATATGTCGACATACATATTTTTGATATGTTTGTGAGGAATGCGGAATATGGATCTTAAGGCTAGAATGAACACTAGAGGGGGAGGGGGGTGAACAGTGTTTATAAGAAATTACTAAATCCTTTTGAGTTATTGTTGATTTGTACAAAAATGTATGCAATATTCAGACACAGATATAATCACAGAATCAAACACAGATGCAGAAATAAAGTAAATGCAGTAAAGGAAAGAACACACCGGATTTTATACTGGTTCGGAGTTACCCTACATCCAGTCCCGCACAACTAAGTACGGATTTCCTTTCAAAAGCAATTCAACAATTACAACCCTCGGTTTCAAGGCTACGAGGTACACCCTCCAGAATCACAATCCTCTGGGTAGAGATACTTGATTTTCGGGGCAACAAGTTCACCCAATTGATTTCCAAGGCTACAATCACACCTTTTCTCGCTTGATTGATTTCCAAGGCTACAATCACACCTTTTCTCGCTAGATAGATTACAAAGAAGCCTATAACTCTGAATAACACTGGGATCTTGTTGAGATGGTGATAGAGAATCAAACCAGGGATAATCTAGTTAGATTCAATGTTGATTTCGGCAGAGTGATGATAGGATTTTGAATAAGAAAATATGGAAGAAGAAGAGAAGTGAAAAACCAAAAAATCTGATATAAAATTCATTGAAACTAACCCCTATTTATAGAAGAACAACAGTCATGTCCATTCGTGAAAGGTTATGGCGAATAGACACTTCTTTTGAAATTCAAATTTTTGAATCTAACTGCCACTATGTCGACATGGGGTACTAGGGCATGTCGACATCCCAAAGCATTTTTTGAAGATTTGATTTTCTTTGAAAATAACCTTTATCTTATATTAAAAACTATTTAAACTTTATAAATATACTTGATTATAGATAAAATACAAAGATAAATATAGAGAATAATATATCTATAATTTTACTATAATTTTATATTTAAATCTAAGTATAAATATATTATAATTAAAAGATAGTTTTAAAACAAACGAAGTTTAAAACAAGAGTTTATTAAAAACAAAAACAAAGAATATTTTAACGCTAAAACATCTTTTTAAAAATCATTTGAAAGGATAATTTTTAAGGCTAAAACATTTTGAAAAGCAGTTTTGAAAATCATTCTGAAGTAGTTTTGAAAATCATTTTTAAGTAGTTTTGCAAGCTTTTTTCTACAGAATATCTCATCATATCAGGACTCGAGAACTTGTACAAAACCAGGATGTTCGTGGGTTTGTAAGCCACTTGTCGTAGGTTTGTAAGCTACTTGTCGTAGGTTTGTAAGCCACTAAAAAGGTAGAAATGGGTTCCATCCCAAAAGAAAAATGGAGTGAAGATTTCAGTGCTATTATGAAGTTTTAACATAATTCTAGACTCAATACTTATCTTGAAATCTTGAACTCTTGATAATCTTGATACTCATGAGTCTTCAATCTTGATATCTTGAATCTTTATACTGTACAGTCTTCATTCTTTGTACCTGCATGGTTAAATCCTGCATATACATATATATCTAAACTATAATGTTAGTATTTATATTTTATAATCTTATTCTAAGGTTGTTGTCATCAAAACCATCATCTCAAGGACTAACAATGTCGACATATATAAATTAATTTTTATATTTTTAGAAATACTTTGAATATGTTTTAAAAATATATTTCTTTATAAAACCCTATTAAAATGTATTCTATAATAATATTATTCTTTGATAAAAATATTTTGGGTGGAAAAATAATTTTCGAAGTGAAGATAATCAAAGATACGAAGCTACTTGGGTCTTCAGCATTTAATCTAAGACTCGATAAAATACCAACACAAATGTCTTAAGCTCTTCATGCTTTTAATCTTGAATTCTTCAAAATCCATGAGCCTTCAAATATATCTTGATTAACTCTTGATTTATACTAATTAGTTTTTAAAGCTTCTATTCAATCATTACTTGATAAACCTGTTAAATATTCCTGATATCCTGCATAATATACCATCTAACTCGAGAAAACATTAGTAACCATATTTATACGGTTGTTGTCATCAAAATCAATACTTTGGATATTAACAATCTCCCCCGTTTTGATGATGACAACCAGTGAATATTCTATTATAAAATATAATGGTGTTTAGTTATAAACTCCACCTAACTCCCTCTGAATTTTTACTATAAACTCCTCCTATCTTTTTGCTTATTATATTTCGTACAACTTATAACACCTCACAATTTTAACGACTGAATATTTAAATGATTGATTCAAATATTACATCGTTAATCGACAAAATGTCCATCATACTCAACTTTTACAGACGAGTGAACCGGGACTCGAAACACCCAAGTTTGCTTTTTCGAAGCGAGAAAAATGAGTATAAATTTGACTATATTTGGAGTCGATGAATTTTTGGAGCGAATAGTGATTTTTGAAGAGAGGAATGAATTTGGGGTTAGCCCATAAGTTAGCTTATAAGTGGTTAATCTCTTCCCACTTTCATTTCATTCTCTCATTCACGTTCTTTTTCATCCTTCTTCTCTAATCTTCTCCTAATTACCCCTTTAATCCTCTTGCCCTAAATCACAAATTCATGCTCAAATAAAACTCTATAAATCTTGATGAAGTAACTACAATTCCTCTCTACTCATTCTCTGCAAAATCCATTAAGGAATTGGCATGAATCAGACTCCGAAGCACCATTTCCAAATTCAAAAGGAGGGAAAGCATGAGTTTGGTATTTTGGAGAATGGTTTGGGATTGTTGAGATGTTATAATTTGATTTGTGATTAATTAAGCAGTATAATGAAGTGCATGTCATTAGAAAAACAATAATCAAACTATTTGAATGATGTTTGAAAAAGTTAGTAAGCTAATTAAGTGATTTAGGAGCTCTATACTTAATATTAAAGAGATTAATGGCCTATTAATGCTTAATTAGTATTTATAAATGTTATTTACAAGAAAAAAATATATTTTTATAAAATAATGGAATATTTTATAAAATGAAGATAACGAGTTAATTAAGCAGGTTATGAGCTCTACTCCTATTATCAAAGTGAATAGAGGCTTAATAAGCTTAATTATTACTTATAAATATTATTTAAGTAAGAAAATAATTTTATAAGTGGAAGATATATTTTATAAAGTAGAACAAGATTTTATAAAATAATATAGAAGCAGTATTTTTTTTAAGTACGAGTTTTTATAAAATAGTACAAAAGAAGTATTTTACAAAATAGAATGAGATTTTGTAAATAAGAATGAAGAAATATTTAATAGAACGAGATTTTCTAAAATAATATAGCAGTATTTTATAAAATTAAGACATTTTATAAAATAATGCTAAAGAAGTATTTTATAAAAGGATGAGATTATATAAAATAGCTAGAGAGGAGATTGTTTTATAAAGTGGTTATATGGTTTTATAAAATAATTATAAGATGAATATTTAATTCTTGATGAATGAATTAAGTATTATAAGAGCTTAAATTTGACTTATAAGCTAGTTTTATATTTTATAAAATAATAGAATGATTTTATGAAATAGTATAAAATGATGTTGAACTTTAATAGAAAAGATTTGATTATTGAAATTAAGAATCGATTATTAAATAACCGAATCATTATCCAAATATACATGTATGTATATGTATATGTATATGTATATGGGTAAGTATACGCATATGTGTATTTGAAGCTATATAGTAATCAATATATCTCATGTATAGTAATTGAAATTGTTGAATGGTTTGGATTATTAATAGTAATTGTTTGGTTGTATGAAGATGGTATATGCGTATGGGGATGTCTGTATGTGTATCCCTTGTGTTTAGTTATTATTTTTCCCTTGCATTTGTATGCCTTAGGCGATGAGAGTAATCTCATGTGCTAAAAAGGCATTTTCTAATGATACAGTTAATTCACGTACCAATTTCCAATTCTTAGTTTAAGTGTAGTGCCCCTAGGTGATTTGCACCAGTTAAGCAAGGGTTTTTCACTTGATTCTTAAAGGCGAGCACTTGAGTCGAATCCTTGAGATGACCAAGAGATTTCTGAAGCATGGTTTGGGTCGTGTAAGGGAATTTCAATAGTCGGATCAAGGAACCGGATTGGAGTTCACACGAGAAGAGTCAGGTGGCCGACATTAATTTAACAAAGAAATCTTGCGAGCAAAGGAAGGGCTGGAACATGCGTCGTGTCATTTTGGGTGACTCTTAGTCATTGTAAATTATAAGTATACTTATTATTGCATGGGATAGTTCGGGATAGGATTTCTTGACTAGTTTTGTGGCGGTTTGGATAATCTTCTAAGTGACGAGATGATGCTTGCCTAGGCAAGCATCATAGTGCACTTAGTATATTATCCTTATTAACATTGTGCGGTCAAGGTGAACTTAAACCTGAGCAAACCTATGCAATTGTAGATCATTATTTAGTGATGATTTAATTAGTATAATTTTCTCCTTTGGAGAATGAGTTCTGTTCGGAAGGTCATTGCATGTTAGATTTGTTTGAGAGCTTTGAGACTTGATGATCCTATATATCATATAATTTTCCTTTTTATGGCAGGAGGAGTAATAGTCTTTTGTGTATTACATTCACAAAAGGGGTACCGCTTAGGCATTTATTCATTTTGAATGATGAACAGAATCATTGGAGTTTATGGTTTGACATGCGCATTTGACATTTGATGGTTACTGTGTTTGTTGGTATAGACTTTTTTGAATATTTCATTGTTTTTGCTTGCTATTGCTTGTTATTTGCTATTGCAAGTTGCTTGCTATTGCTTGTTGCTTGTTGTTGCTGTTGCTACTTTTTATGTTTGATGGTTGCTTGTTATTTATTGATGTTGATTAATTTTTGTTGATTGTTGTTATTAGTTGTTGCTAGTATGACAGTGTTATTGCATGTTCAGAGAGAGATAGCGATAGCTATTTAGACTAGATCACATGACACCCAAAGCCATTTTAGAGGTCGAGGTGAGATCTGTATGAATCGATTGTGTTTTGATGCGACTTGGAGCTTACGATACACTTCGATACCGACTTATTTAAGGTTACTCCCCAACTTTTTATCATGCATAGGTGTGATAGTATTGGTTGCTACACTAAAATTATACATGTTTTGATCGTGCGTTACTATAAAATTGGTCCATAATCCTCTTTATATAGTACAATTTGATACTTGAACACTGAAAGATAGCTATTTAAATGCTTAATTGTTGAAATTTGCATTTAAATGGTAAGAAGTCTTCATAAAAAGAGGCATGTATCTCTAGGGATGTGGGATAATGCAGTTTATCACGTATTCCCTAGGTGTGGGATGCGTTTTAATTCGAAAATTTCCAAAATGTTTGTTGTGTAAGGGAAGTACTGCCGGGATTTTCTGAGGTTTAGACTCGGGAATTTTGGTTAGTCCTATTACATTCTCGTACTCATAGGAGTTTCAGGGATGAAATTATTTTAAGGAGAGGAGAATGTAACACCTCACAATTATAATGATCGAATATTTTAATGATTGATTTAAATATTTAAACGGTAATCGATGGAACACCCGTCATACTCGACTTTTACATACGAGTGAATTGGGACTCAAAACACCCGTAGTTAAGTTCACTTTTTCAACCAACACCGGAAAAATGAGTATAATTTTAACAATCCGCCTTTTCGATCCTCAAAAGTAGACATTAATACATCTACGGTATTCACCTACCGAACATCCAAGTGCTGGAAAGACAGATCATTGGGCTGAAAGAAAAGAAAAATACAAAATAAAGTCTCACAATGTGATGAGTAATCTATAATATATCGATGAATCTTTACAAAAAAGAAAACTTTTATATACTTACATCAATCAAAATACAATTATCCTATCATCAGACCCTAGACAGTTGTAACAACATGTCCTTACAATTTCTAATGAATGCAACAAGAACAAAATAGCAGAGGATAAAATACAAGAATACACCTTAGAGGATCTATATCGTCTCTTGAAGCTCCAAAGTGTCCAGCTAAATCTGGAAAATATACTCGGGCTGACCCAAGCATTATAAGAAAAATATGCACGGATCAGTCTATTAAACCAGCATGAGAAATACAATCAAATGGATTTTTAATATTTTGGAACCTTTTAAATAAAGGTATCTCGTAAGACCACGTCGCACATAAACACGGACGAGTTTTCACCTTATGATAGCCAATAAATTTATATAAAATCTTATGATATTATAATAATGTCTAGAGGGGTAAATAAATATTCAAAATAGCTGAAATGCTTGCATCTCATATGTAACAACTGAGGTTTTTTGACCCTTGAAAATCAACACTAATACGTCCAGTGTATTGCATGCCAAGCAATCAAATGCCGAAAAATCCTATTATTAGGGAAAAAGAAAGAAGAAAGAAGATAAGAAGAAAACTAAACAACACAAAATCTCACAGCGGAATTAATAATCTATAAAATACATCAAATCTTTACACAAAAGTTAAACTGCAATATATATATATAGAAATTAATCAGAGTATACTAACTTATTTCAACTCGGACAGTTATAACAGCCGTATACTAACCTATTTCAACCCGGACAGTTATAACAGCCTGTCCTTACAATTGCTAATAGATACAACAGTGAATACAGCGGAAAAATAACCATCTACATGAATACGTCTCTGGGCCTCCAACTCGTCTCCTAAAGCTCAATAGCATTCAAAACTAATCTTTAATATGCTCGGTCTGACCCGAGCATTATAATAAAATAACACCCGAGTCTATCTGGAAAACCAGCATGAGAAAACACACCCAAGTGGAATTTAAAGTTATAAGAAAAATCTTTAAAATCAAAAGTATCTCGTAAGATCGTACCGCACATAAACACGGACGGGTTTTTACTTTACGATAACTAAAATAGTTTCTATAGAAAATCCATTTATATTATAATAATGTTTAGGTGTCAAAGTAAAATATGAATATAACTGAAATGCTTGCATCTCACGTTTCAGCATAGTTGGGCACAACTAAGTCCGTACGACGCTTATTGGAGAATGGATTCCATGCTATGACAAGGTAGGGAACTACCTTCCGAAGGAGCATCTCTAGATAAATGCACAGGGGTTTGACAAGAACATCTTGTACCCCTTCCACACAGGACTGGCCTACCACTTGACTAGTAGTACCGAATATGATCACCCTGCTTGGGCCCCGAAGCATACAGGAAGAGATAGTAATCAATCTAGATTTGGGATGACCATACCCAGATGGGAGCGACCCACATGGCCCCGCTGCATGCCTGATTTGGCCCAATACCTGGCCCAATTCCCTCACTTAACCAAACTAAGACAAAGCTTCTTCCCTCTTATTAAAATCCCCAAATTTACACTTTTCCTCCATTTCAATTTTCACCTGGAACTCATACTCGTGCACGCACGTGCACGTGCACCAATCAACACCACCTCTGATTGCCTCATCGATTCCGCTGCCAAACTCTGTTTTCCGCCCTTAACCCCTATGCCACCATAACAACTTCTCTCATACCTTTAATCGAATTATGACCATGAAGCCGCATGCTTAGGAACCCAAACCAAATGAAGTCGCCTCAGTCTTCCCACCCATCGCCATGCCCTACCTACTTCCAGCCACATCTGTCGACGTCGCTCATATCACGACCCACTACCATGCCTCCACTACCAACCGCGAGCCACTCGATGCCCCCTAGCTCCGCCTATCCTCACATTCGACCTAAATCCACGCCAAAACCTAAAACCCTAAACTGAGCTCGTCCAAGCTCCTTCGACCACCTGAACTCCTGCCACCACCACCTACGACTCCGCCTTGGTCCAAGGTTTCTCAAGGATCCCTCTGATCCCTTCTTCGTCAATTAGCTTGTCGGAAATTTCATTTTTACCCAAAATAGTTCATCTCATGCCCTCGCCGTAATTCCAAACCTTAAAATCAAACGACGACCTCTAAAAATCATGTCTTATCGAGACGAACAACATCGTACAATCCATTCGCCATTTTATGATCATAAAAAATTCACCTTTTCTTGTCACCTACAGTAATGAAACAATTTCTGATGGCATAATGAGTGAAATGTCGAGCAGTCATTTAAAATAAATATAGACCATAACGAACAGTTTTATAGTTGATGGTTCGAGCCAATATTCATTTGTTTAGGAGGTATTGAATTTTGAATGAAAGAGGAAAGGTTTGTCTTCTTATTTCCAAGGAATAGGGAAGGGAGAGAAGATGTTTTATCTCTATGGTATCAGCAAGCAGATCCTTATTTCAAACCAAACATGATGTATTTTACACAATTTTCTGAACCATATTTTCAATGACCAAAATCAAATATACTAACAAATTCACACAATTTATATTTTCATCAAAAGTATACTAAACAAAGATTTGATATTCCACAAGATTCATTATTTCCAAATTATGGAACTAGAAGAACTAGTGTTTTCACCTTTCTAAATTTTGTTGAAAATGCAAGAAAAATCCAAGCTTTTATCTTAGCAACCACCCAAATCAATTACCTAAGTTAATTCAAACTTAAAGATTTTTAAGGAGAAGATCTTTTTACCTTTTTTTCCAAAAGAGTAGAAGAGATACAAAAAGAAATTAGAAAGTATAGATATAAAAAAAATGAAGAGAAAAAATGAAAATGAGCTTATTTTTATAAATGAATTAGATGGGAAAATGACACAAATACCCTTGTACTCATTTTCTTCCTACCATCATTCCTAAAATAAATCATGTACTAAAACATATGGAAATATGGTGGATAATAGAGAGGTATGCATATTTTTTCTCTAACTTTATACTCAAGCCATCAAATCATCACTTAAAAATCCAATTTAACTATATCTTTATATTTTTGTTAGTATTATTTTTATATTTATACTTATTTTAACATAAAAGATGTTTTTCACTAACCATTCAACTATTGTTTTAGTATGAACGGGTATTATGGCTTTCTACAACTTGTTAATCGATAAAAACTGAAAATCCATAAAGCGGGTTTTGGTCACATTTTTTGTTTTTCATCAAATTACCTAATTATGTAAATAGAATTAAAAAAATGAAATTTCTATCATTAGTTATAAATCAAAAGTGGGTTATTTAATTATTAAAATCCATTAATTGAATATTTAAAATAAATTAAATATTCACAAATCAAAGCGATAAAATTCAAAATCGTTACATTCTCCCCCCTTAAAAGAATTTCGACCTTAAAATTTTACCACAACCATAAACCTAGAAAAAAAGAATTAACCCAAGAGTACTTAACATCATTCATCGGTCCATAGGATGTACCTAGATCATCCATGCAAAAATCTGATTCAATCATCTATTCGAATACATAACTTTACTTCTAAACTAGTATCTCTCATCCGATTTCCTAGCGCGGACTCTAATCAGATTTCTTGATTAGAAGCCTTCATTCTCCTTACATACCATATATTATGATAGAAAACTTTGGTTCCATATCAAAAACCCTCACCAAGTGTTCGTCGTCATGAATTAAGTGATAAATCCTTATTTGGAACGTTGTGAAACACCTCAATGTCGTGAGTCGAATCTTAGATCAAGAACTATGTAAAAAATAAAAATGATCTACATACAACTTACGTAGCTGTCTTATTGGTTCCTACTTACACAACTTCTTTTTTACCTTTCCAAAATATTTCACAAAATTTTTGACTTTGGTTCAAACTTTTTAAATGATACAACTTTATTTGTGAAACCTTCTCGTAAAAATCATTTTTACTTTATTAACTTGTATAATACTCTTTTAAATCCTAAGTGTATATGCCTAACATCTGATTTAAACCTTTTTCATTTTTTTACTATTTAGATGTGGGCCCTAAAATAAATATGGGTCTAAAACCCGAGTCAACCAATTCAACCTCTTTACACATTTGGTCTGGTAAGTAGCTAAAAAGAGTAATGCTGGTACCCAAACTCAGTCCTAGTGTGTACTTTTTCTTAGACACTACTAAGGTAAACATTTTTATTTGTTGGCCTGATAACAATAAATAGTCTTCTACATCCTAGATGTTAAAACCCAAAGACACGGTTTAATAAAACAAAGTTTATTAAACCTCCTTAAACTTGCCTTTAATCTTATTAAGGTTGTCCAAAATTTTATTAAACCCCCACTTTTTTCAAAGAAAATTATTTTATACCCTTATTAACCATTTTCTAAGTTAAAAGGAGTTTACATAGAACCAACAATAACTACATATCATATCAAAATACATCCAAGGATACACTAGACATACTTCTAAACACAACACATACGAAGGGTTCCTCAAAAAATACCTATCCAAACTACGGTTCTCCACATCTTCTCAGGTGAACTTTCCCCATCTTTTTACTTTCAAGGGGGGTGGTTTCTCTCTTTTAAACATCCCCCCAACTTGCTGTACCCTTTCCTTAAAGGGGCAATTTCTCTTGATGTGCCCTAGTTGATGGTAGAAATATCAATGTTTTTCCCAAATTTTGGGAACTCCTGGCCCCTTCTCTCCTTGTGTACAATAGTCCATGGTATGCCCTATCTTATGACATCAATAGTAAGTAATTTCTTTTCCCTTCTTGAAAATTTTCTTTTGTGGGACACTCTCTTCTGATTTATCCTCCCGAGGCTTCTTCCAATATGGCAGAAATTTCCTCTTTTTATGGGCCGCTACCGCTTTTTGGAGAGGTTGATGGCTTCTTTTGAACTTCAAAAACTTCTACCTTCTAGTCCACTACTACTTTGGCGACTTGATTATCTACCTTGCCATCTTTAGAGGTTGTCCTATTCGATTCCTCTCTCCATCCACGACCTCCTTGTAAACTCATTCCTTACTTTCAGAATATAGCAAGATATCCTCAGGATACAATTTCAAATAGGATTTATGTTGGAAAGGTATCGTCTATAAATGATAAACAAATATTATCATTTCCTATAAACAACCATTAGCAAAAAACTATAACAATTTTGAAAATTAGTTCCTTTTATATAAAATATAATCCTAGGTAAAATTATTTCATTTATGAATTTTCAAAAACAATACCGTGTCGGTTTGCTTGTTTAAGTGTTTAGAAACCCCTATCGACACCGTGACATCCTACGTCTCGACTAGAATTCATAAGCCAGTCAATAGAAAAATCAACATAATATAAAACATTTTATAGAACTAACAAATACGTGCTCTAATATACCCTCAACTCATTCTAGGGTGTAACTTATCCTATCTCCAATGAGTGTTGCCTTACCAAGGCCTAGGTGTTCTCTGAACTTAAGCTCTGATACCACGTATAACAATCCGCCTTTTCGATCCTCAGAAGTCGGCACTAGTACATCCACGGTATTCATGTGCCAAACATCCAAGTGCCAGAAAGACAGATTGTTGGGGTGAAAGAAAAGAAAACGACTGAACATAATCTCGCAATGTAATGAGCAATATATAATATATCGATGAATCTTTAGAAAACTTTTTTATACTTACATCTATCAAAGTATAATTATCTTATCATCGGACCTTGGACAGTTATAACAACATGTCCTTAAAATTTTTTATGAATGCAATAAGAACAAAACAATGGAAGATAAAATATGAGAATATGCCTTGGAGGATCCAGCTTATTTCCTGAAGCTCCAAAGTGTCCAGCTAAATCTGGAAAACATGCTCGGGTTGATCCAAGCATTATAAGAAAAATAACACCCGGATCGATTGGGTAAACCAATATGAGAGACGCAATCAAATATATTTTTAATATTTTTAAAACCTTTCAAATAAAGGTATCTTGTAAGACCATGCCGCACATAAACATGGATGAATTTTTACCTTACGATAACCAAACTAATTTATAGAAAAAATTATTATATTATAATAATGTCTAGAGGAGAAAATAAAAATATAAAGTAGCTGAAATGCTTGCATCTCACATTTCAACATAGTTAGGCACTACTAAGTCTGTAAAGGTATGTATTGAAGATTAGATTTCCATCAATGACAAGGCAAATGTGTTACGCCTGCCACAATACACCTCTAGAAAAATGCACTGAGGGCTTCACATGGACCCCCTACGAATCAGAGCCAACTGATCCTTTAACATGACAGGCTGGATTACATCATTCCTTGAGACCAAGGCTCCAAAACAATGTGTACCAGCCATGGTCCCACATCTACATGCATACCAAATCCATAAATATCGATTTAGATCAAGAAATGATGGCTTCTAATGGTAGCAAACCACATAACTTAGAAACATATCCTCTGTTTTCATCTTACCGAGTTGTGAGGCATGTGAGGCCATAGTTACCTTTTTCCTCTCTTAGTAATTCCCACTTGGAATGCTAACACTACCCCATAGGTAAAATGTAATGCCAACATTCATCCATATAAGTTGTTCAGGATAAGAACAAACCGAAGGCACTACTTCTACTACATTTATTTTGGAATCACCCTAAGGATTAGTAGCAAGTAGCCCTTGCACTTCAAATATCTTCATCTTCGATTCCATCATCTTCAAGATGCTTCCAATTTGAATGCTTGAGTTAGTTCAAAGTTATTTTTGGATAATTCATACTTCTCCAATCTCGGTCTCTTCGAACCAACATTTGAAGTTTGCGGTAAACTCAACTCCGGTTATTTCGAAAATAATTAGACAATACATAAGACTAGAGATCACCTTCTAACCATTTAGTGGACGTATTTCCTTATCATTTGTCCTAGGAGAACAAAACAAGATTTATATGAATAGTACAACATCATCGAAGATGATTGTGCATTATAACCCCCGTGTTTCTCCTAGATATTTCCAGAGTTTATTTGGCCAAGATTTGATAGTCCTTTATTTAACCATCAAATAATCAAACAATAAAACACAGATTTAATACCATATGAGACCATTAAGCCTCTATAAATTAATCTCTCATTAATTAAAATGCTTCAATTATTTACAAATAAATATTCATATACTTATCTCACCGGTATAAGTATACTATCAAACCACTTAAGAAAGATTTTTTTGCAAAAACATATTAACTGGATCAATACAATGTCATTCAAACATTGTTTACTATAGACCCAATTTCTTATCTTTTAGTGTTAAGTATGTAAGATATTTCCATACCACCTTAATTAAGAAGGATTAATTATGAATTTCAAAAACTTGATTTTTCATAAGTGATCCAATTTATAAAAAAATCAAAGTTTTGTAAGCACAAAATTTACTTTCCAAAATCTAGGATCTCTTTCAGTTTTATTACTTTAGCAAACCCTTTTATTATAAAATAATTCCCTCTATAAAATAATTTATTATTTTTAAACACCTTTTATAAAACCATATTATCATTTAAAATAGATTATTTAATTAACTTAAACAACATTATTAAATTGATTAATTAACTTAAATATCATTAACAAAATAACATATTAACTTTAAACATTTTATGAATAAATAATTAATTAACTTTAAACATCACTATTTAAAAATATTAACTTTAAAATATTTTAATTCAAATAATATTAACTTAACCATTTTAAAAATAGAAAACGATGATTTTCTGAGTTTGAAAATTCAATTTTGAAATTCCTTTAAGGAGTAGACAATGGAAAGTGGTACTAGTTTTAAATGGGGTAAAGTGAATGAAAGGGTAAGAACATCTGATAGTGAAGATAGGAAGAATATTCCTATACAAGGAAAATATGGAGAAAAATAACTGAAATAGATTTATACACAAAAGGTAAACGGTTTCATGTTAATGGAGAAAAGCCCAATTGCTAAAGAAGTAGACGAACGCAATGAAGAAAATAATCAAAGAGAGCTATATATGGAGAAGCTATTTAAGTAAGAGCAATTTAGATAGAAAATATTTAAATAGTGGTAACATTAGAAAATTAAAATCGAAACAACGTTCGGAATTTATATAAAATAATGTTAGTAATTAGAAACAATATAGGAAATAAAAGTAAAAAAATGGATGGTTATATAAATATGTGTAGTAATTACATATACCTTTTAAAAGTCCCCCTCATATGCTATTAGAGTCTCCGTTAAGGTAAAAAGTGGAAATAACATGAGTGGTAGAAAAATAATAGAATGGTAGTTGTCCTTGTCTACTCGGTTTTTATTGTTAAAAGTTATAAAAGATGTTTTAGAAACACTATAAAGTGCATTTTTGAAGAAAAAAATGGTTTGGAATAAAAGTTGTGTTTTTGGAATACAAGACATAATAAACGATTTGAGTTAAAAAAACCTTACTTTTTAAGAAGCAAAATCTTTGTTGCAAAAAGACTTTGAAGGAAAGGATCTTTTTAACATTGACTTTGTAAACTTAATAGATAAACGTGCTTCATAAATCCTAAAATATAGTTTTAAAAGCTCTAAGTTTGTATTTTTAAAGATAAAAGTTTAAGTGTCAAGTACTTCATAACTGTGAAGTTTAATAATTTTTATAAAGAGGTAAAAACCAAACCAACTTTGATATGGAGTAGATATGGATGACTGTCTAGGTAGGATAGGGAAAAAGTTAAGGCCATGAAGAAAATAACAACAAATGCTTGTAGAATAGCAACAAGGAATTCCCGTAGAAGATAAAGAATATTAGTATGAACCTAGGAATGTTTTACTTGCTATGTATGAATGCAATAAGAAGAACCCACAAAGGAACGATGAATGATATCAAAGTACACTTCTGCAAGTTCTAGAGTATACTCATGTGAAAGATCAAGGATAAAAAAAGTAAATACCAAAATTTGAGAACACTATCGATAGATTTGGATTAAAATAAGATAGTAATAGAGGGTAATGAGATGGAAAATACACATAGAGGACGTTGGTTGACTCGATATTAAGAAAGGCAAGATAGATGGTGGAAAAGTTATTTCGCCAAGCCAATTTTTCAGTGAGTTATTCTAAATGTGCATAGTTTCTATTTCTTATCCAATGCAGTGTGGGTATGCACGGTTTATCCCATAATTAGGTGTAATAACTAAAGCAATGGATGAACCTTACTTATTAGAAGCCAAGTTAAGACATGTGGGTTATAGTAGAATGTCGTAATAGAAATGTTTGCCTTAATTGAGTAAGGAGTGATAGGGCCACAACATCATTAACACCAATTGATGTTGGAAGGTAGCTTCTAGCAATTGTTCCTTTTAGCCTTTGGGTTGTAAGCGTTAGTTATCTCAGTTTGTACAAAAAAACATACAATATTTTATGAGAAATGTTGCTTTTATTACTGTGTTGATTTTCTGGATTGATCCCTATATTGATTGAAAAACAATATAAATAAGAAAATCTCATAAAGACACCTAACTAAAGCAAATTAAGACCGAAAGTATATAAAATAAATTAGGAAATTTATTGAATTAGCTACTAAAAGTAAATAATTTAAGTCCCTAAAAGTATTAAAATTTTGGAGAGATAAATTCTAGCAAGTGTAGGACAAGGGAAGATTATTGCGAAACCACGTGTCACTATCTCTATGCCATAAAAGCTGAAATTTATAAATATAATTATGTGTTAATTGTTGTTTCTAAATAAAATAAAATGTTTTCGAAATTTAAAAATTTACCGTGTAATAGGCTAAGGTCAATCATTGGCATCAACCCATTGACTGAATCTTGATTACGTTGAACATGGCTTGATTTGTTTTGAAAAATTAATAACAAATACTTTTGAAAATTTTGTTCAAAAATCTTTAATTTTTAAAATATAAAATTCTTTTGTAAAATTTTTAAAAAATCAGTCTTTATTTAAAAGTAATTTCCAACTATTTCAAAACTGTAATTGAAAAGGGTTTTGAACGGAAAGGAAAAATTCAACAAGTTAGCAATATGAATTTTATTGTTCAGCAGAAGTAATAGTATGTAAACATATAGATAATGATGAGGGAAAAAGCTGTTTTAGATTTGGATTTTTCCATAAGTTGTTGATAGTGGTACAAAACTTATTTTGAAATAACACTGTTTTAAAATTTAAAAATAAATTACTTTATGCGAACTGTACTTAAAAAAGTTTGAAAAGAATCAGTGGAAAAAGAGAAGGTTCCAAGATATAGCGGAATGGGAACATAAGAGAAGGATGGAAATATGGAACTCTCCATATAAATTCCCTTTTTCGGCATAAGAGTATAGATATAGGAAAACTAGATTTTCAAATTTTTAAATGTTAGAAATTGTGTGCTAGGTATTGGATGGTAGGGATTAGATGCAAAATTGGTTGAACCATACTCCTATTCGTAGGAGTGGAAAATTGTAGAGTGAAAAAGATTTTTGATTTTTAAAACTTGCATACATATAGATCTGCCAGTATATATAGGTTGTTTGCACCATATTTTCAAAATTATTTTTAAAGAATCATTCATATAGGAGACGTTCATTTAGTATTCTTCAACATACATGTCATATGGGTTTTGATACACCGTGCATACTGAAAGAGTTAGGGGTATGCCCTCGAGGCAATTATGTAATTTGTTACATATATTAACTTGACAACCAATCATGTTCAAAATAAAAGGTGTTTACTCTCTATTATATACTTAATATAATATGCTATATTAATTAATTAATTTAGTTAAAAGTATATTTAATAGAAAAACCATAAATGACATGTTATGTGATAGTAGTTATGAAGTGTTGTGACCGTGAGTAATTTATCATAATGAAAACAAATATACCATTTTAAATATTCCTAGTCAAGATGTATCGAGACTGGATATTGATACATCCGTTGAGACTAGAGTACGTAACTCTCTCCAAATGTTGGGCGTATGTATTACTCATGATTGCTAGGACCACCAAGGGATTATGCACTGATAGTTATTGGATAACTATGGAATGACTCACTCGATAGTTTTCTATTGGTTAATATAACTATGGTCAAGCAAAGAATATCGATGTGACTAATTTACACAGTTCTCTCGACTTGAGAATACTGTTGATCTTCAATATGGAAGCTGTCACGACCCGCACTCGACACCCTCTGAATCCGACAATAAACCATACATGTCCGACCCAGAGTGCACCGATTGCAAATAATCATGAGAAAGAAAAGAGAGGGTGAGAAGAAAGAACAAGAGAAGAGAAGAAAAAGAGAGAAGCAGAATCAACACAATACAGAATCTCACATCGCAGCGGAATAACATATAGTATAGATCAAAAATCTTTACAAAGAGAAACTGTAATATACATAAGTCAATATCAGAGTACACAATAAATAAACATCAGCTTGGATAGTTATAATAACCTGTCCTCACAAATGCTGATGATTTACAACAACAACAATGCAATGCAGCAGAATAATAAACAGATACGTGTATACGACATGAGGATCTCCAGTTCGCCTGTTGAAGCTCCAAAAGCACCAAATCTGAACCTGTAAATATACTCGGTCTGACCCGAGCATTGAACGGGAAGAACGCCTGGATTAGTCTTGTAAACCAGTGTGACACCCCACCTCTATACCCACGCTAGCCAAGAACACTACGGTGTAATGCTGTCGACTAGCACGGAGAATAAGGCTGTGGAGGAGCGACCATCCATGTAATTTCTTTGTGCGAGCACCGATATGTCAGATAGTATAGAGGAAATCCGACATACCGATACAAACTCAAAGCTATCACACAGTGGCTATATATATAATCTTCGGAAACAAACATAGAAATAAACATAACACAAATCAGTCACAGACATCCATATCACAAAAGTGGAAAAAGATATGAATATATAACACATGAGTGTGTACATTAGAGTAGTGATCTGAAAGATCCACAATAACACATGTGCTATACAAAAGAATAAGTATACATCATAGAGTCTATATCTCAAATGTATACATTCAAAAACTACTAATCTAAGTAGTTAGCCAAAAAGTCAGAGTAATCTCAGAAGAGAAGTCAAGCAGAAGCATCTGTAACATCTCGGTCTGACCCGAGTATTATTTATAAGAAAATAATAAACGGATCAGTCTAGCTATAAATATCAAGTAATATGATGTAGAATAAGAAACATGGTATAAACGTGTAACAACCATAATGGCATACTATGATAAGTATGTAAATGAACATCAACAAAAGATCAATCAATATCACAAGAATCTTCTCAAAGATCCAAATTCACAAAAAAGATGATGACACACAATATCACCAATGTACAAGAATTAATAAAACTTGTCAAAGAAAATCACGAAAATTGGTGAAGCACAAATTCCAGAAATCAACACAAGAAATCCGAAAATCACATAATTCGGAGCAACGACGTCGTACAGCGTAACGTCCGATGATCCAAAGACACAATAAATAGGAACAACGACGTCGTACAGCGTAACGTTTGATGAACCAAAGCACAATAAAAAGGAACAACGATGTCGTACAGCGTAACATCCGATGAACCAACACATAGGAAAATGGAACAACGACGTCGTACAGCGTAACATCCGATGAACCAACACACGATAAAAAGGAACAACGATGTCATACAACGTAACATCCGATGAACCAACACATAGTAAAATGGAACGACGACGTCGTACAGCGTAACGTCCGATGAACCAAATCACGATAAAACGGAACAACGACGTCGTACAGCGTAACATCCGATGAACCGAATCAAAGAGACATCGCACATTGCTAGTCTAAATCACGAAAATGATCGTCATTGATCATCAAGAAGTGTCAATCACACTAAGCTAGTAAATATATGAGTTTAGCTTCATGTCCCATAACCACTTGCTTAACTTAAATATTTACGAACAAACTGTAGATCTTCACTAGAAAATTGTCACAAGAGGTTCAGTCGAACAAGTCCAAGAATTAACCGACGAAGCAAACGCAAGCGTTTCATACCACTTGTTTTACTAAGCCTTTTAATTAGATTTCTCATCCGAGTGAGGTAAAGGCTTGAATATACTAATAGATTGGAAAACGGTTTAGGAAAAGAGCTTTGTAATAAAATAGTGTTGAAATCGTTTTGATGAAAGAGTTTTAATATTTACTACTAGTATTGAAACCTTTATATTTTGTGACAAGTCACAAAATTGATTGTAGAAACAAATCAATTCACTAAAATTCACATTCGAAGACGTGAATAAAATCCAAGGAAATCAGTTCCAAAATCATCAAAGTAGAAATACCCACGCGACCTAATCATGGCCGAGCTAAAGTGCAACGACCTAAAGAGGCAGCGACTTAAAGTAAAATAGGTCGAACGACCTAAGGATAGCATGCCGAGCGACCTAGGTGGGCGCGACCTATCTTGGTGACATGGCCGAGCGACTTATCAAGGCAATAGGGCGAGCGGCCTATAGGTGATGCGACCTAAGGTTCAAGTGACCTAAGGTGGCGAGGTCGAGCGACCTAAAGGAAGTAAGGCCGAGCGACCAAAAAGAAGTAAGGTCTAACGACCTAAAGGAAATAAGGTCAAGCGACCTAAAGGAAATAAGGTCTAACGACCTAAGCAGTGATGAGGCCGAGCGACTTAAGGATTATCGACCTAAAGGGGGAAGGCCGAGCGACCTAACGTCCCAAGCAAGGTCGAGCAACCTAACAATTTAAGAGGTGGAAGAGGCCGAGCAACCTAATGGCAAGGCAAGGCCGTGCGACCTAATCAACTCGCGACCTAATGTGTGAAAGGCCAAGCGACCTAAGGACGAGCGAGCTAAAGATTCAAGGCAAAACGACCCAAGCGACTCAATGTGGCCGAGCGACCTAACGTAAAACAGGTCAAACGACCTACGACCTAGCGACCTAATTCCGAACGACCTAAGGGCGAACGAAAATATGCAGGTCGAGTCTTCAAGGCAGTGCGACCTAAGCCCAGTAATTCACCCAAAAACACTAAAAATTGGAGTTTTTCGCCAATCCAATCCAAACCAAATGCAAGTGTACATGCTAAAGTGATGGGAAGTCATTCCCAACAATCCAAGATAGTTATAGACAAGAATGTGAGATAAAATTAATCTCACCTTTTCACGGAAATTGATGGAGATGAAGCTTGAAAGCAAAGCAAGAACAATAACAAGTTTGAATCAATGTCTTCACTTGAATTTAGAGTAGATGTTGGATTAGCAATGAAGACTAAGGCTTTGGAATTTTAATTTCCCATTCCCTCCACCATTTTTGAAGAAGCTTTAGAGTTAGAAAGTGAAGAATGATTTAATGAAGAGGAGAGGGGGTTGGGCTGAGTTAGTAAGGGGCAAAAGAGTTCAGCCCAAACCAAAGCCATAAGCGAAAAAGTGGCGAAAATTCCACTATCTCCAAACATATCAAAGTTTATACTTAAAAAGATCGCAAACGTCATTTTGAACTCAATGCAGGTGGTCTCGAGCCCTAATTTGACCGTATGCAAAAGGTAGCTTTTCGGACTAAGATCTGACTTACGATTAAATATTTAAATAAAATATTTAAATATAAAATCGATAAATATGCGGGTTGTTACAACCAACGTGAGAAAAAAACATTTCAACTGAATTTATAAAGTCAACAAAACTTTTCCTTTATCAAAACAAATGGTATCCCGTAAGACTGAGTCGCAAATAAATACCAATAAGGTTTTTACCTTACGATAACCGAAACATCTTATATCAATTTCTCTTATATTATAATAGTGTCTATTGCATACAAATAATATTAAAATAGCTAAAATTGTTACATTATTAAATTCCAGCATACACCTTGTAATACACGGCTTCCTACAATAGAAAATGGCAGGCACGTATTGGATTTTGGATTTCTATACAAACGACTAGGCAAAGGGACTAACTTTCTGAACCAACACAGTGCACCTCTAGAGGGATGTACCTAGGGGGTAGATACTAACTGCCTAAACCAACACAAGACCGGCCTACCCATACCTGGATAGTAACGAATATGTCATCACTCCGGTCGTTACCGACCTTTATCCGTGGCCACAAGCATAAACAACAATAATCAGATACACGACATCATAGTGAGTAAAGATATATCTAAAAGAGTGATGACATCTCCTAATGGGAGCGACCCATTTTAGCCTTGCTGCTTCTATCCCTGTTTCAGTCATTTTCCGGGGAGTGAGGCCAAAAAGGTATCGATTACCTTTCACATATCACATATCACATCACATCATCTTTGAATGCCACATTGCCATTTACGTTGACTACTAATTGCCTTTCACAAAAATAAAACCCTTGAGATCGTACGTCTCAAGGAAGGGTGTTAAGCTAAGAGAAGTTGCCTTCTCCGCCACCAAACAGATGCACATTTGTAAAAACCAATGTATGTAATCATTAGAAATGCAATGTCAAACACTCATCCAAACAATTTGTCCAGGAACAAGACAAACCGAAGGTACTTTCTGTTTGTACCAAAATTGGGCACAACACTCTTCGGATGTGTTTGAAGAGATAAATGAAGAAATTAAATGTAAAACGAGGAAGGTCTAATAAACACATCAATCGATAAACATGAAAAACGCATAGAAACACACAGATTTAGAGTGGTTCGGCGTATGGCCTACATCCACTATGAAATGGCTAACTTTTATTGATTTTTGCTTGGTGGTTACAATGAGTTACAACAGTATAATCCAAGTACAATAGTGATTTCGGAAGAGTCTAGATGTAGAAGAGCTAAAAGTCCCTTTTCTGTAGGTCGCGGACTGCTATTTATAGGAGTAGGTAGCAAATATCTCGCCCAGATCTCGGAAGACCCCTTCTCTCACGTGGGTGGGCCCACGGGATCGATCCCCGGTCGTTTGGACTCGATCCGTGATCGATACGAATGAAATTCGTGTCGATCAAGATTTAGCCCAATCGAGTCGAGATCGATCATGAACATTACTAAGGTTACACGCAAGCTCCTGTGAAAATTTGGTAGCATTTGGACTTGTAGATCTCGAGTTATGATCGATGTAAGTTTGAAATTGTTGAAGGCTGCTAAGTTCGCATCGCTTCTGTTCGCATCGCTTTTGTGCACGTGATAACCAATGACGTGGCGCTAACTTTTAGGATCGATCCACTTTCCATGCCGAGTGACTGTTTCTTCCATTTGAATCATGCTTTGTTCATATCGCTCCCAACAAATGCTCTTCCTATCGATTCCTGAAGTCACTTCGTATCGATGATTGGAAGGCCAGTTCGTATCGATGCTCTATGCTCCACTTCGTATCGATGGTATAGAGATTGCTTCGTATCGATTACATGCAGCCGTTTCGTACCAATAGTCCTTGGCATGTTTTGTGTCTATAGAGGATGCCAACTTCGTATCGATCTGTAGCTGATCGATACGAAACATTCTAAGTAGTGGATCGATACGAATTGGACCAATGTGTCATTGTTGATGGATACGAATAGGGTCATTGCAAGGTGATGGATACAAATTGAGGCTTGTGGACCGATGGATACAGAATGGATCGATGCGAAATAGATGGATACGAACAGAACGTTCTTTTCATAGAATTTGATCGATCCATAACTTGAGCATACGAACTCCGATCGACTTGAAATTTTAAATGTTGGCTTTCACAGCTTTGCTTGTCGTCTCATATCAATTGTAGCTTGATCCGAACTCGGGCAAATTTTATCAGTATCCATAGTAGATCTATGTACAATTGATCTCCGGAATAAATCGTCTTCAGTTTCCGGCCAATTCCTTGGTATCACGGTCATGCCAAAAGGCGGGAAAACATTTGCCCCCCAAAGTACATCTTGTGAGGACATGACGTGCTTTGAAAAGTTGCAATCTTCATTCTGAAAGGTTCTATCTGACTTGTTGACTGGTTGTTGTCTTCTCGTCGAAAGATACAACCTTCGATTGATCTTCAGTAATACAGATAACGAATTGTTGACTGCCAATTGTTATACTGTGTACTGTTGTAACTGAGTGTTGAATGATAGTAATCTGTTGTTCGATGTAATCGCCACCAGGTGAGCATTCAACTCCTGTGAATTTTGAAAATTGAATATTAGTCCGACATACATGTATGTTAACCTGACTCCCATTAACGTTTGCACGTTTACGAGTCACTGTCAAGTTTTCATTGAGTTTCGTGTTGATCCTCTCCTGAATTAACATGAAATTCAAATTGTAACAATGCTCGAAGGTTATTTTAGTGTATCCCTTCGTATCGATCCTCTCCTGGATCGATTTGAGGAATTGAATTTTTTTCTCGTATCGATGGTGATTGATACGAATTAGTTGGCTTCTCAAAACATTTCATATCGATGAGCACGAATTTCTATGTGCTTTAGGTTGATGGACACGAACAAAACATTTTGTGTTGAAGGCTGTGGCTCCTTGTGATCTCCATAATGACGGATACGACTAGTCCAATTGGTTCCCAAAGTATCATTCGTATCGCTAGGTCGATGGACACGAACAGTGGTTGCTTTGAATCGATGCAGAATGGACACGAACAGACCATCTTTGTATCTACTTGGGGGAGGAACTGTTTATCACCGGTCAAAGCGACTGGGAGAAGGATCGACACTTGCCTAGTATATAATGCTTTTGTACTTGGCATATTTCCCACTTGCTCACTTTCCTGCCTTACTTTAGCATTCGTAACGCTCTGATAAAATCACATCTGCTCTTGCCCTCGAACCGAACATAACTTGCTAATCCCTTGAATTATTCTTTAATTTAGGTAATCATCTGATTAATCTCACATTAAAATGATAGGATTCGAGATCTTCTGCCAATTCGTCCATGGTCATGGCCAGTTCAGGTGATGACGAGGTCGGAATTGGGCTGGAGTAAAGTTGAAGGAGGAAGGAATGATGTTCAGGTCGATTGGAGAAGAAGGAGGGTGGATGGATACAAGGGAGTTGATGGAATAACTTTTAGCTCTAATCTCGTATCTATAAAGGGAGAGAGAACTTGGGTTTCGTATCGATGGAGAATAGGGGTTTCGTATCGGTCTAGAACTGATAAGTGAAAAGGGGAACTTTGTAACGATCCGATGTGGTGGAATTTCGTATCGATCCAAAGCGATCGATACAAAATCATGGAGCCAATGATCGATACGGCACTCACAGCAGACAATCGATATGAAGTTGAGGAGCTCGCGATCGATACGAACTTCATGGTGAGCGATCGATACGAGTCCCCTGATTGGGAATCGATACGAAACGCTGGGTTAGAGGCCGATACGAAGCCGGTTATCTTCGATCGATACGAAGTCCAATTCATCTCGATCGATACGAAGTCCAATTTATCTCGATCGATACGAGGTTGGGATTTTGTGGAGCGATCCAAATTTGAACTTTGATGGATTTGAAGTCTCTGAACACTCGAACATTAACTCCGATGAGCTTCTGCCTTGCATAAATGGACTTAGCTATTGTACCGCATATTTGACTGCCTTTCGAAGCTCGTCGATGGAACTGTAACTTAACAAAATTTAATGAACTTTAACTTGGATCGGTCTCCTAAGTCCGAATGGTACAGTTGTGACGGTAATCGATGACGGTTGCTCCGGTTGAATCTCGAAATCTTATCGTTTGAACATTTTCTCAAATTCTGTAGAGTTTCTTAAGTATTATGTAGCACTGCACTGCACAACACATTCATGCACTTCACACTGGGGAACACACGGGCTTATTATCATCCAATGATGGCTTTTACTGAGTTGATTAGCTATGGAACCTGGAAGTTCTTAGCAACAAGAGGTTCAGAGTCCACCTCCTTTGATAATAGAGATGTCGGCCATTGCCACCGAAGACATAATTCCAGCTCCAAATGAGCTACCAGGAGCAACCTTTGTTGGGAATCCACAAGATTCCGTACCATCTAACGTCTCCGAAGATATGTTGGGGAGGATTTGTTTGAGGCATGGGCTATCGCTAGATGATGTCCTGTTACCGGGGATAAACGACATGCCACATACTCCTCCAGAAGGATACACAACCTTTAATCGACATTCGTGCACAGCTGGAACACTTCCTCCATTTAACCAATACATCCGGGAGGTGTTATCTTAATTTGGAATTGCTCCGTCACAATTGCATCCAAATGGATATGCATTGTTGAACAGTTTATTCATTGTCTTTATGGAGCATCTCTTGCACCCCTTAACTCCGGAGGAAGTCAGATTCTTGTTCAATGTCAAGAGTCGGGGTGATATTCCCTCATTCACAATCTTAGAGGCGGTCAGGAATTGCCAAGTTGTGATTGGATCCTAGACCAGGCTTAGCTACTTCATGACGGAGTGGTTCTACGTTCGATGCCTGCCAGGGTTTTCTAAAAGGTGGTTAGTTAGACGTAAGTGTCGCAATTTCCCTAGTGGCTTATGAGATAGTTATAATCGACATTAAATATAATATTTCATTTCCTCTATAGCCACAATTCCATGACCCGAAGGTGCCCAATTTAAAGAAATAGTGCGAATCCTTCAAGAGGTGCCTGGTGAGATGAGAGAGATTGACTCGGTGCCAATAGATGAAAATTTGAGGGTCATTGGGCTAATTGATCAAGACCGGAGCATAAGACTAGAGGGATCGCTTAGGACAGCCACAGCGAGACGGGTGAAGCGTAGGGTGCCCGGGATTATAATTGCTAAAGTGGAGATAAAGAAGATACGCCCACCGAAGATGAGCCCGTAGCCGGGCCCTTGGATAGTTCTCGACATTTAGAGGGAAGGAGGAAAGGTAAGGCAGTTGCTCATAAGCTTCATTAGTCTTCGAGATGGAAATCCATGGTCATGTCCGTGCCAGCCACCAGTGTTAGAATTTCGGAAACTCCTTCAGCACAAATGGAGAATCCTTTCGAAGGACTCGCCGACATTCCAATTTCGGACTATGTTTCGCTTCAACACGACACCGGATTGGAAGGGCTTCAAAGCACTTTAGATTTAGGCGAGTCACTTCCTACGAGTATGGCCAACACAACCGGTTGGTCGAGGGGTTTTGCACATGCATACGTACACTTTCACGGCACTGCACGATTTCCAATCATAAGTCATTCATTTCTGGAGATTATTAACTCTGCTTCTCTTTCTATTTTACAGATACAATGTCAAGATGGGAATCCATGTTCGGTAGCCTTCGCTCGGCACGCCAGTCATCTAGTTCATACTATGAGTCCCGTAGAAGGGAGGCTGACAGAGACCGCGACCGCGGTTATTCTAGTCGGGAGTGTTACGAAAGGGAGAGGGACAGAGAGAGAGAATATAGGCTTCACTCCCGGTCACGTTCTCCGCCACCTCGAGCCCCAACAGAACCTTCGAGTCATGGTAAACAACCTTGGAACCCTCACGCCAAAGACCACCTACTCAAGTACCAAGGTCTGATTCACAGCGCCGGAGGACAGAAACCAAAACTCCCACTATCATTGAGAAAACTATTACAGAGCCCACTGGGGGGACCGATCAGAATCGCCCAACTAAAAAAAGACTTTCCAAACATCTGTTTTGATGACTTCATCTTCCGTCTGCATTTAAAGAGAATTCCAGTTGAGGCGGAACAAACTATGCACGATTACATCCATGATATTTACAGCTAATATCGGGAGTGGATGAAGACCGTAGAAAAGCATCAGCGGTGGCCTTTGAGCGAGCAAAAACAATTGAGAAATTAGAAACCGATCTCGCTCAAAAGGACCGCATAATTTAGGTGCTACATGATAAGAGTGAGTATGTGAGAAACTCGGAGACAGAGGCCAACACAAGGGCTAATGAGGCCACCCGGCGAATGGAAGAGATGAGGCGGATGCACTTAGCCCTGGTCGAGGAGATGGGGCACCGGACCACCACAGTCATGGCCGAACATGATGGGGCACTTAAAGAGCTTGAAGAGCTTAAGGCCAAATTTTCCGAAATCGTCAAAGAGAAAGATGATGCAAACAAAGCTGCCCAGGAAGCATGTGAATAGGCTGTGGTGCTTAGGGATGAGAGGGATGCGACAATGCTCAAAATTCAGGAAGCCGAGGCCAGGGTTGAGAATGAAGTAAAAGCGTTGGAGGCCAGGTTAGAGACTGACATCGAAGATCTTCTTATCACATACAATGCTAAAATTTTGAAGCACCGAAACCTAACCTGGCTCGATAACTATCCATCACAGTTGTATAATGCTTGGGGCCACTTGGTGGAAGATGAAAGGGCAGAACACCAAACTGAATCAGTCGATGAATTTGAACTAGAGAACCGGGTGCTGAGTGAAGATGAGAGAAAAGTTCTCCACAACATCACAATCACATATGAAAAGGAGAAATTCGCTACTCAGCATTTGGAAGCTGGAGAAGGCTCTGGTGTTGAGCACCATTATATAGGTTCTGAAACTATTATGCCAACCCTACCTGACTCTACTCCTTCGTCTGCGGTTCATCCTCAGCCCGTCCCTACATATAATCCTAATCAGCCACAGTTATCTCCAGCTCGCGAGCATGTTTCTGAAACTGCTCCGCCACCCACGAGCCAATCTGAGGAAGGTATTCTGAACATTCCTTGTGCTCATTCAAAGTCGGAAACATTGATTAAAGTAATCACTAATTCTTTTTCTTTGTCTCTATTCAGCGATATGAGCTACACCTACCATGCCTCCAGCAACCCAAGAGCTGCATCACGAGTAGGAGGCCATCATAACGGAAGCGACCACGACAACGGCCACTGCACTGACGATGGAGCACAGGGAAGCACTCTTACCTTTGATGAGCAGATGATGGAGGAACTTCTCGGTCGTCAAAGTGACCCTTTTGCCGATCTGCCATTCATCATGGGTGGAGGCGCACCTGTGATCAGCTCCTCTGGCCCAACTGCTAGCATCCCCGTGTGAGAAATGCGGATTAAGGATCTTAAGGCTAGAATTAACACTAGAGGGGGGGTGAATAGTGTTTTAAGAAATTTGTTAATCTTTTTGAGTTTATCTTACTTTGTTAACAATGTATACACTAATCAGACACAGATATGAACACAGAATCAAACACAGATGCAAATATAAAGTAAAAGCAGTAAAGGAAAGAACACACCGGATTTTATACTGGTTCGGAGTTACCCTACATCCAGTCCCGCACAACTAAGTACGGATTTCCTTTCAAAATCAATTCAACAATTACAACCCTCGGTTTCAAGGCTACGAGGTACACCCTCCAGAATCACAATCCTTTGGGTAGAGATACTTGATTTCCGGGGCAACAAGTTCACCCAATTAATTTCCAGGGCTACAATCACACCTTCTCTCGCTCAATTGATTACAAAAAGTCTATAACTCAGATTAGCACTTGGATCTTGTAGAGATAGTGGAGAGAATCAAAACCAGAAATTATCTAGTTAGATTCGATATTGATTTCGGCACAGTAATGGTATAATTTGTAAATAAGAAAGTGGAGAAGAAGAAGAGAAGTTAAATCAGAGAAAAGTATTATAAAATTCATTGAAACTGTCCCCTATTTATAGAAGAACAACAGCCATGACCATTCATGAAAAGTTATGGCGAATAGACACTTCTTTTGAAATTTGAATTTTGAATTAAACTGTCACCATGTTGACATGGTGCCTATGGGCATGTCGACATCCCTCAGCCAAATTTGATGTTTTGAATTTCTATAAAAATAATATTTATCTTATATTAAAACTTTATAAATATACTTGAATATAGTTGAAATTCATAAGTAAATATAAAGAACAATATATATATATTATTTAACTATAATTTAAATCAAAGTATAAATAATTTAAAAGTTAAATATATTATTTGAAAAGATAGTTTAAAATCAGGAGAAATTTTGACTCTGAAAATAAAGATGTTTTGAGGCTAAAATTATTTTAAAAATGGAATCGAGGGTTTTGAATCTTTTTAAAAGGTTTTGAAATCATTTCGAAAACAAGATAATTTTGAAAAATCATTTGAATTAAGCTTAGTGGATACAAAACAATGTCCCACTAGATTTTCGTAGGTTCCATCCTACTTAGGGTTCCATCCCTTTAACGGGCTCGAAGTGGATTCCATTCCACGAATAAATTGGATATTAAGATGCCAGTGCTTTTCTACGAGTTTTAACAAATATTCCTAATAAAACAAACTTAACCTTGAAATCTTGAACTCTTGATAATCTTGATACTCATGAGTCTTCTATCTCTATATCTTGAATCTCTATACTGTACAGTCTTCATTCTTGATACCTGCATGGTTAGATCCTGCATATACATATATATCTAAACTTATAATGTTAGTATTTATATTTTATAATCTATTATAAGGTTGTTGTCATCAAAACCATCATCTCATGGATTAACAATCTCCCCCTTTTTGATGATGACAACCTTTGTTTATAAAATATTCCTTCTATCCTAATAACTCCCCCTAAAACTAACAACTCTCCCTTAATCTATGCCTAACTACCCTATTTTATATTTCTCCCCCTTTGTCATCAACAAAAAACTTACTCCCCCTTATTCTTGGACTTCAGTACCTGCATTGATAAACTATACAACGGAATATATAATATATAGATTAAGAAATAATGATACTTATGAGCATAATAACTTAATTAAAGACTATATTCATTTCAGTGTATATATATATATGTTTCACACACCAAACTTCAAACCAAATAAAATCAATCCACACAAAGTATCAATTCAAACCAAATTAAATCAAACAAATTAATTCAAACAAATCAAACAAAGAAAGAAAATTAAACGTTACGAGGAACATCTACCCATCCATCTTCTCCAAATATAGGGTCTGCTTTAATTGCATCCCAATTCTCATTGTCATTGGTGAGAGAGACAGGAGGATGTGCTTCATTATCATCCTTGTGTAGAGAGGAGATCATCCGTCGTATTGCATCGAAGTGTCTCTCTTGTTCCTTGATCATCTGTATTTGACTCAATTCTAAGTGACGCTGGTTTCGTAGAATAAAAGAGAGAATATTCTTGAATGAATTGAGTGTTTCTTCAAGATTTTTAGATAGATAATGAATAGGATTGGCCATAATTGAATTAGAGAAAGAAATGAAGGATATAGATAATGAGAAATAAATTTCAGTGAAGATTTCTGGAAGAAAAAGGTATATATAGGTGTAGAAATTCGTTTGAAATGAATAGACATTTGGTAGTTATTCAAATTTCAAATTCAAAATCAATAATCACTTCTGACCAGTACATGTCGACATGGTCTTCTAGGGGATGTCGACATGGGTTAGTGAAAATTTATGACAACTTTGATTTTGTGAATAATTGTGTATATGTATATATTTATATAATATACTAACATTTATTCTAGAGATAAGATAAGATAGATAACAGAAAGGAAATTTCATTTCATTACGATAATACAAAGATTAAGCATAATGAACTACACGAACATTCGAAAAAACAAACTAAGACAAATACAATAAGATACTAAAAGATAAAACTAGTTAGAAGATGAAGATGATGAAGATTGTCCAAGTTTCTTGCTGACTTTTGAAAAGAACTTGTTCATCTTCGAAGAAATGTTATCCAACTTCTTACTAGCGGATCGTTTTAAAATCCGTTGATTCTCCACAATTATCTTTTGGTTTTTGAGAAGGATTTTGTTGGATGGATTGGAAGGATAGTCGATGCTTTCCAAAGAGGTTTCACCTTCTTCTTCTTCTTCTTCTTCAATTTCCATTTCATCCCTTTTGTTTGCACAAAAAACGGGCAAACACCTCCAAGTCGTGTGATTTAGTTGATTTTATGTTGTTTTTAGTGGTCTGGGTAATTTATGCAAATATGTAAAAAGCAGGGACTAAACTGTAAAAGACACACAGATTTATAGTGGTTCAGCCAGAATGTGACTACGTCCACTTTATATATTATTTCTCCTTTCTTGTTCAGATTACAAGTACAAAACTTTTTATACAAGTATATGAAAGTTGTTTGGAAAGTCCTATCCGTGCTTGAGTTGTCAAAACTTGTCCCCCATTGTTGTACCCCTACCCCTCTATTTATAGAGTGAGGCTGGGAGTAGGAGTTCTGGATGTATATAGCTGCTGGTGGGCCTGGGCTGATGCAATCTGGCCCGGCAACGCCTTGGTTCGGCAACGCCTTGGTTCGGTAGTAGATGGTTGGAGTTGAGACCTTGGTCCGATAGGTTCGGTGGGACTTTGGTCCGGTGGTACATGGGAGATGGGTTGGTTCGGTGGTAGGTGGAGTGGCCTCTGATTCGCTGGTACCTGGGAGATAGGTTGGTTCGGTGGTAGGTGGAGATAGGTTGGTTCGGTGGTAGGTGGAGATAGGTTGGTTCGGTGGTAGGTGGAGATAGGTTGGTTCGGTGGTAGGTGGAGAGGCCTCTGATTCGGTGGTACCTGGGAGACAGGTTGGTTTGGCAGGGCCTTGGAGACGTGTTGGTCCGGTGGGACTCTCCTCCTAATGGTTCGGCGATGCCTTCTTCTTTCTGGCTCGGTGGTGGTGGTAACGCACCCAACATTTGTCCCCCAAAGTGGGCATATGCCATGCTTTGTTTTAGGTCCTTCGACTTGGACACTCTCATTCGGTCCCGAGCGCCGAAACAGTTGGTCCGGTTGTTTCTATTTGCCTATAAGTAGGAGCCTCATGCCTCTGTTATTCCGTATTAGCCGAACCAAAATTTTTGCCTTTGCCGAATCAAACGAGCACCGATCCATACCTCAACTGCCGGACCAGGTGAGGCCCTCTTCTGCCGGATGAGCTTTCGCTTTGTCTTACCGAATGGACTCGGGGATTTCGAGTGTCGAATGAACCTTTAGCCTTGACTTACCGAATGAATTCGGGAGTCTGAGTGCCGAATGACCTTTCGGCCTTGAACTGCCGAATGCACTCCTATGTTTTGAATTACGAGTGAAATTCCAGTCTGCATATACTTGCTTGTTTTTATCTCTACATCCTTTGTTTTAACGATGTACTCTTTTGTGTTGCAGATAATGTCTCATAAAGTTGAAACCCGTTCCGACAAGAAGAAATCTATGGACAGAAGAGAATCCCCCATCGTGCCTCCAGTTCAGCCAAATCCAGAACGACGTGGACCCACCCCGAGATTGCTAGTGGATGGGTACGGTCTTCAAGAGCTTCTAAATTCACCGCCTAACTGCTTTCCTAGCTCCCTCAAAGATGAGCAGCTCGATGCTATTTCTCGCTCTTTTGGGATTGACAAAGCGCTTATGCTGTTGCCAGGGGAAGGAGTGATGCCATATAATCCCCCCGAAGGATATTTCGCTTACAGTAGGTACCATTGTATGTGTGGGGCCATTCCCCCGATTAATGCTTGGATAGTCAGCTTCATCACCTACTTGAAGGTGGCTCCATTCCAGCTTCAGCCTAACTCCTACGCCATCTTGGTGAGCCTGTTTGTTATCTTCCAGAGGAGATACGAGCGTCCTCCTTCCAACCAGGAAATCCGGTATCTGTACAACATGAGAGGCTACAAGAAGGGGTCTCCGTATATTAGCTTGGAGTCGGCCGTGTCCTTCAAGCCAGTCCTGGATTTATATTCGAAGTTCAGCATGTTCAAAAAGGAATGGTTTTTCATCAAGGATGGCTCTGTTTCCATCCGTCGCTTCACCTCTGGCTGTAAGTTGAAGCTTATTTATGATTTCTGTTCTGACTGCAATGCTTCTTCTTATGTGCTTTTATTTCTTGCTAGCGACAGGTGGCTTTGCGGTCATGGAGAACGATCGCCGGGTTCAGATGGCTGTGGAAATAGAAGCCATTACGGGAAAGGATAGGTCGGCTTCTTACTTGATCAGGAACGCTACACTTCTGGGGCACAACCTTATTCTACCACATCAGTCCGTGGTCAAGCAGAGAGACACGGCGGAGGAGAGGGCTGCCAACGCTAAAGGAGGGGCTACGGTGAAGAGCAGCAAAAGGAGACCCTTCTCGATACATCCAGTTGCCGGGGGGAAGAAACTCAAGAAGTCCGATGGACCCTCCCCCAGCACATGTCCAGATGTTCCGGAGGAGGAAAATGTGGAGGAGGAAAGAGACGAGGATGAAGGAGGTGAGGCGAAGAGCGGAAGTGGTAGAGAAGGTGACGGTGATCGTCACGGCAATGATGGTGGCGAAGGACAAAGCGGTGATGGCACCGGGGCTTTACCTCCTGGGCAAGCAGGCGTGATTCAAGAGTGGACAGATGACGCCCTCCGCCAAGCCTTCGAAGGGTTGGAGGAAGGACCGGCTTTGGCGGAGAAGCCCAAGAAAGCTGGTAAGGCCGGGACTGGTGCCGATTTATCTTCCAGGAGTGCTTCCGCTGAGGCAACTTCTGCGATCCAAGGTGAATTTTTGACTCCTGCAGACTTTTTTACTCTTATTAACTTGACACATTTCTTGAATTACGGTTCAATGCATGCTTGTGACACTTGGTTTTCATTCCAGGAGCGGGCAAAGCAGCCAAGACCTCAGATGTTCGGCACCGCCTTGATCAATATAAGTCCCTGAAAGCTTCTACTAAACCGAAGCCTCCGACCAACCGCTCCGGGGATGTAGTCGGCTATCGTCCTTTTTTTAGGGTCATTGAAGAGGGCATTCAGAAGAAGAAGAGGAGCCGCTCCTTGTTCGAACCTTTACCTGGTCCACAGCCCCCACTCCAGCCTCTTCACGATATCATGGAGGGGGATACTGAGTTCATACCTTCTCCGCATCCGTCTGAAAATCCTACCGTTACCCCGATAGATCATCCTGGCTTGGCTCGTAATCCGTTTGCGGGTCATCTAGATCTGGACCGGCCTCTCAGGATATCTCCTTCGACGAGGTTACTGGTGAACACCTTCTCCCTCGCAATCCTATGGTACGAGTGCTTGACGAGGCTAAGTCCCTGGACCTTGATTTGCTTACCACTCGGGTCGTAACCCTGGGGGACGAAGCTAAGGCGAACATCGACCGGGTCGCCGAGGAAACCAAGAGGCTGATGGGACATCATGCTCGATTGGTCAAGGCTGGGGAGGAAATTGGGAGCGCCAATATTCGACTGCGGTTAATGGTTTCTGACCAGGCTAAACAACTTGCTGATCAAGCCATCCAGATTTCTCAGCATGAGGCTGCATCTAGGCAATTAAAGAAGACTATGGAAGAGGTCAGCAGGGCAGAGTTGCGGAAAATGGAAGCCGCCTGTAAGGAACGGATTGACATGGCTATAGCAACGGTGGATGAGGTTCGGAAAGCGGATCTCGAGCGGGTAGAGGAGTTATCCGGGAGGCTTGAAGCTGCAGAGCTGGCTCAAACCAAGCTAAAGGATGAGATGGAGGCGATGAGGAAATCCCTTCAAGCTGACCGCTCACGATACCGATTGGAGAGGGATGCTGCCGTTGCAAAGCTATTGGCTTCTGAGGTCCGAATGAGGGAGTTCGAGGAGAACGAGGGGATGATGGATGAGATGCTCCAGGATATGTACTTCCGTACTTGGAAACAGGGTAACTTATCCTGGATGGATGATTATCCCCGGGTTATGGCCAGGATTTATCTCAGGGCTCTAGAGGAGGCCAAGGCTGATGCGGATAAGGAGGGTGGCGAGGTCTTCAGAATGGATGTGGTTACGGCCCAATTCACCAACGAGGAGAAGGTGGCGGTAAAGGAGGGCATGTGGCTGCTTGCTGCTGAGGAGGTAGGTGTTCAAGTAGAGGATGATGATCAAGATGACCAAGTAGCAGATGCTGGTAAGTCCTCCCCTTTAGTCTTTCCGTTAACTTGGTTGCTTATCACTAATGAATTCTCTCCTTGATCGGGCAGATGGTCAACATGATAAGGGTAAAGCTCCAATGCAGCCGGCTCCTTGACTTGACCTGAATATCTTTTTTCTTGCTGAACATTGTTGTATATGTTAGTCTCAAAATAGTAACGCAACTTTTAGGTTGTAATTATGCCACTTGTAATAAACAACATTATTTTTAGGCGTGTAATTTTTTAACTTAAGCTGATTCTGCCGTATTTGAATGCTTTTATTATTTTGACATGTTGTATGAGAAATATAGCTATGCATATGCTTGCAATTCAGTTGTGTTTGATGTCAAGTTCTTGCTTAAAACATAATTTCATGTCTTGCAATGTTAGTGTGATGTGTGAATAAATTATAGCCACGTATTTATACATGAAAGAAGAAAATACCGCCCTTCGTATTTTACTTGTAGATGGCAGCTTTGAATGTCTTGTGTGACTGAGTATGGAATGCGGCCTAGTGTCCTGTTGTGAGTTCCCACTCCCATTAGCGAATGTCTCCTATTCTGTGTCATGTACTTTAGGGGTCGTTATAAAGGATAGGAGGAAAGTTTTTTAAATAAAATTGAAATATGAGAAATAGTAAAACTTCCAATTACGGAAGGCCTTCGATGTGCTTAAGTTCGTGGCAAACGGGCTTTGTAGTCACTTTCCCTAGCTGTGGGTCTTGGAGACATTTGTCACCCATCTTACGCCTCCGTGGGGAGTTAATCTTTTTTACCACGGCCGTACTTAAGACACATCGGAGCCGAGATCGCGCACAGTAAATACCCGGGCCATTATGGCCCGTAATCGTGGGTATTATTCGATTTACTGTGGCCGGCTAGCGTGGGTGCCAATCGTCAACCGTGAACTACCCCTGGCTGGTCACGCCTTATGTTGGGGCTTAAAGTAGGTTCACAGTTGCCGGCGAGCCGAACGCCGTAATGAGCTGCCTTGGCTATAGTCGGCCTTCTCGGTAGCTTACAATCGGCTCATTACAGTTGGCTTTGAGGGTCGTCGCGAGCAATGAGTTAACCCGCAGCAGAGGGATGCCGGAGCAAAAGTGTCTCATTGGCGAGGGCATAGATTCGTATAGTACCTGTTAGGTCTTGTCCGGGAGAAGTCGCGCTGTGGAGCGCCTTGAATGAAAATGCTATTTGCACAGGATTTAATTCAACAGAAAAGGATAAAGTTAACAAGCAGCCAAGATATAAAGGAACAAGTTAAAAAGAGACAAGTTTTTTAAAGTGGTTTGGCACGAAAATGCCTACGTCCACTGATTCTCTTTGTTAATTCACTTCATATGGGCAGTACAAGTTAAGAAAACTATCGACGAGGGTGTTGGATGTTCCATGCCCTCTGGAACACCTCCCCGTCCACTGTTGACAAAATATAAGCTCCATTGTGGAGATTTTTATGAATTACATATGGTCCGTCCCAGATTGGATCTAGTGCTCCGGGGCGCGGGAAGATTCGCTTGAGGACAAGATCTCCCTCTTGTAAGCTATGATGCTTGACTTTGGAGTTGTATTGCGCTGCCACTTTTTGCTTGTGAGATGATGTTTTGAGTGCTGCATCGTTTCTTCTCTCTTCAATTAGATCCAAAGACATGTGCAGGAGTTCTTCGTTTTCTTCTGGGTTATAGTGGGTCCTACGGTGGGAAGGTACTATAGTTTCAACTGGGAGCATAGCCTCCGATCCATATGCCAAAGAGAAAGGAGTATGTCCCGTTGATGTTCTGAAAGATGTGCGATAGGCCCACAGTGCCGTAGGAAGTTCATCCACCCAAGCACCTTTTGACTTTTCGAGTTTCTTTTTGATTAGAGTTTTGAGAATTTTGTTGACGGCTTCGACTTGTCCGTTTGCCTGGGGATAAGCTACGGATGAGAAGCTTTTGTGAATTCCATGCTCTTGGCACCAGTTGGAGAACTCCTCGCTGTCAAACTGAAGTCCATTGTCTGATATGATTTTGAATGGGACTCCGTACCTGCATAGAACATTTTTGATCAAGAAGTTAATAACTTTTGCTGAAGATACTTTATTTAGGGGTTCTGCTTCCACCCATTTGGTGAAATAGTCGACTGCCACTATAGCATATTTGGCCCCGCCTCGGCCCATTGGCAGTTCGCCAATCAAGTCAATTCCCCATACTGCAAAGGGCCAAGGGCTGGTCATTTGAGTAATCTCAGTTGTTGGTCGCCGTGGAATCTTAGCAAATTTCTGACATCTGTCACATTTTCTGACGAAATCTAAGGCGTCCTTGCTTAAGGTGGGTCAGAAATATCCATATCGGAGTATCTTTTTTGCCAATGTCTGCCCTCCAGTGTGATCTCCGCAACTTCCTTGATGGATGTTGGATAAGATTTCCTTGGCCTCCCTTCCAGCGACACACCTTAATAAGGGGTTAGAGAAGCCGCGCCGATAGAGGGTGCCCTCTTGTATTGTGTAGTCGGAAGCTTTCCTCAAGATTTTCTTAACTTCGTTACGCCCGTTAGGCAGTGTGCCACTTTGTAAGTAGTCTCAGATGGGAGTCATCCAAGTTGCTTCTTCGGTTGCAGCTATCAGATTCACTTGCTCAAAACTTGGGGTCAGTTTCTTTGAGATGGCTACTGCTCCGAAAATAGCGCCGTCTCTCATGCTAGCTTGCTTCGCCAATTCGTCGCCCTCTTGGTTCTCTTCCCGAGGGATGTGTTTGATTAAATAGTGATCCAATCGATTGAGAAGCAACTTGGTCTTCTTTAAATATGCCATGAGTCGTTCTTCTCGAGCCTGGAATTCTCCTAGTATTTGATTTACAATAAGTTGGGAATCGCTATGAAGACACAAAAAATTGGCTCCGATTTCTAAGGCAAGTTCTAATCCAGCTATCACTGCTTCGTACTCTACATCGTTGTTGGTGGCAGCGAATTCCAACCTTATAGCATAGTGTAGCTTATTCCCCCTGGGAGTGATTATTATCACGCCTGCCCCCGAGCCTTGTTCGTTTGACGCACCATCCACAAAGAGATTCCACTTGATGTCTTCTGCTATTTCCGATTGCTCCTTACCTTCGTTGGTAGTGAATTCGGCAATGAAATCGGCCATGGCTTGTCCCTTGATGGCGGTGCGAGGATGGTAGGTGATATCGTATTGACTTAGTTCAATGCACCATTTAAGTAGTCGCCCAGAAGTGTCGGGACAATGGAGTACTTGCCTTAGTGGTTGATCGGTCAGAACTCTGATGGAATGAGACTGGAAATAGTGACGCAATTTCCGTGATGTGATTAGTAAACAGTACGCTAGTTTCTCAAGTTTAGGATATCTGGCTTCTGCTCCTGTAAACCTCTTGCTTACAAAGTATACTGGCCGCTGCGTGCGTTTGTCTTCTCTCACCAATGCGGCGCTTAGAGCATGAGATGACACAACAAGGTATAGGTATAGCTCTTCGCCTTTGTTCGGAGTTGAGAGTACTGGTGGTCTCTGGAGGTGTTCGATTAAGTTAAGGAAAGCTGTTAAGCATTCGTCAGTCCATTCGAATTTTCCTTTCTCTTTCTTTAGAGCTTCGAAGAAGGGGATGCATTTGTCGGTCGTTTTAGAGATGAATCTGCTCAGGGCGGCCACCTTCCCATTTAGGCTTTGCATCTCCTTTCGGGTAGAAGGTATCCTGATATCTTTCAGAGCTCAGATTTGTTCAGGGTTTGCTTCAATTCCTCTGGTATGGACGATGAATCCTAGAAACTTTCCTGATGATACTCCGAAGGAGCACTTTAGAGGATTCAGCTTCATTCCATATTGGCGAAGTACTTGAAACATTTCATCCAGGTGGCTTACGTGATCGTCGGCTCCCCTTGACTTTACCAGCACGTCATCCACATAAACTTCCATAGTTTGTCCTATTAGCCCTGCAAACATCTTGTTGACGAGGCGCTGATAGGTGGCCCCTGCGTTTTTAAGTCCGAAAGGCATTACCTTGTAGCAGTACAATCCCCGGTCAGTGATGAAACTAGTGTGGTCTTGATCGGGAACATGCATAGGAATTTGGTTATATCCTGAGTATGCGTCCATAAAAGATAAGAGTTCGTGCCCGGCTGTGCTGTCTACAAGCTGATCGATTCGGGGAAGTGGGAAGCAATCCTTCGGGCAGGCGTCATATAAGTTGGAGAAGTCAATGCAAGTTCGCCACTTCCCATTAGCCTTCTTTACCAGCACCGGGTTGGCGATCCACTCTGGGTAGATGGCTTCTCGTATGAAGTCATTGGCAAGTAGGTTCTTTACTTCTTCATCGAGGGCTGCTGATCGTTCCGCCCCCATACTTCTCTTTTTCTGTTTTACTGGCGCCTTGGTAGGATCAATGTTTAGTACGTGGCATGCTATGTCAGGGGAGATTCCGGTCATGTCAGCGTGTGACCATGCAAATACATCCAAGTTGTGGCGGAGAAAATCAATGAGTTGTTCCTTCAGCTCTGGTTTTAGTTGGGACTCGACTTTCAATAGTCTACTCGAGTCATGTCTGTCTACAGATACAAATTCCATAGCCTCTGCAGGCTCGGCGGTGGCCTCCTCCTCTTTGTCCCTGGGGTCTAATTCATTGAAAGGGTCGCTGGTATATCGAAGAGGAGGGGCTTTCTTTAGTTGCTATGCTTCCAAACTTTTTGTGCAGAGGGCAATCTCTACACTCTTCCCTTTATCCTTCCTGTGGTTGTTGCGAAGTTCGGTTACATAGCAATCTCGAGCAATGTCCTGGTCTCCCTCTACTTCCCCTACTCCATTGTCCGTTGGAAATTTCATCTTCAGGCGCCATGGGGCAAGGACAATTTGGAAGTCAGACAAGGCTGACCTTCCTAAGAAGGCGTTGTAGGCCGAGTGGTTTTCTATCAGCACAAATGTCTGTTTCCGCACAAAGGAGCGGGGATGACTTCCAATTTCAACAAAGAGGTCCAGTCGTCCGAGGGGCATCTTCGCATTTCCTGTGAAACCGTGTAGTGGTTTATTGCAGGGAAGAACATCCTTTAATGACAGCTTCATTTTGTCAAAGGCATGCTTGAATAGGATATTCACTGAGCTTCCAGTGTCTACTAGAATTCGGAAGACCTCGGCTGGGCTGAGCCGGGCAGAGATAACCATGGGATCCGTGTGAGGGTACTGCCTTCCCTCCAGGTCACGCCTACTGAATGTGATGTCATCATTCTCTATCCGCTTCGGGTGGCGTTCTTCTATAATGGAATTGACGCATTCTTCATTGTTTCTACATGACTTTCCGTACCTTTCCATCTCTCCCCAGCTTCCGTCGGCGATGTGTGGCCCTCCCGAGATGGTATGGACCACTATCTTCTCTTGACTGGAGCCGCCGGTGTTGCGATTTCCTCTGCCTATTTCTGGGGAGGGTAGCCTTGGGTTCTCATTGGCAGGAACTGGAGTCCTGTCCTGGCCTTTTACATAGCGTTCTAGTCTTCTTCTTCTGATGTGTTCTTCAATCAAGTCCCGAAGATGATGGCATTCGTTGGTATCATGCCCATGGGATTCGTGGAAGCGGCAGAATTTTCCAGACTTAATAGCGTTATCCGATTCCTTCTTGTGCGGGGGTGTTTGTACCTAACTTCATCTTGAGTGGCCAGGAAGATGTTTTCGATCGTTTCATTCAACGTGGTGTAAGCGTCAAATCTCGGTCCTGGCCGATATAGGCGCTTTTCTCCCTTCTTGCCCCCAACGTTGTCTCTAGAATCATTTCTTCGAATGTCCTTTGCTACAGCAGGCGTGTTGCCATGAGCTGCCTTATTTTGTTGCCCTGTCTGCCTCTCAGTGGAAGCATCTTCAAGTCTCATATATTTCCCAGCTTCATGGAAGAAATCGGGTAAAGTAGCACTTTAGATTTTTGGAAACTCCTTCTGCACAAATGGAGAATCCTTTCGAAGGACTCGCCGACATTCCAATTTCGGACTATGTTTTGCTTCAACATGACACCGGGTTGGAAGGGCTTCAAAGCACTTTAGATTTAGGCGAGTCACTTCCTACGAGTATGGCCGACACAACCGGTTGGTCGAGAGGTTTTGCACATGCATACGTACACTTTCACGGCACTACACGATTTCCAATCATAAGTCATTCATTTCTGGAGATTATTAACTCTGCTTCTCTTTCTATTTTACAGATACAATGTCAAGATGGGAATCCATGTTCGGTAGCCTTCGCTCAGCACGCCAGTCATCTAGTTCATACTATGAGTCCCGTAGAAGGGAGGCTGACAGAGACCGCGACCGCGGTTATTCTAGCCGGGAGTGTTACGAAAGGGAGAGGGACAGAGAGAGAGAATATAGGCTTCGCTCCCGGTCACGTTCTCCGCCACCTCGAGCCCCAACACAACCTTCGAGTCATGGTAAACAACCTTGGAACCCTCACGCCAAAGACCACCTACTCAAGTACCAAGGTCTGATTCACAGCGCCGGAGGACAGAAACCAAAACTCCCACTATCATTGAGCAAACTATTACAGAGCCCACAGGGGGGACCGATCAGAATCGCCCAACTAAAAAAAGACTTTCCAAACATCTGTTTTGATGACTTCATCTTCCCTCTGCATTTAAAGAGAATTCCAGTTGAGGCGGAACAAACTATGCACGATTACATCCATGATATTTACAGCTAATATCGGGAGTGGATGAAGACCGTAGAAAAGCATCAGCGGTGGCCTTTGAGCGAGCAAAAACAATTGAGAAATTAGAAACCGATCTTGCTCAAAAGGACCGCATAATTTAGGTGCTACATGATAAGAGTGAGTATGTGAGAAACTCGGAGATAGAGGCCAACACAAGGGCTAATGAGGCCACCCGGCGAATGGAAGAGATGAGGCGGATGCACTTAGCCCTGGTCGAGGAGATGGGGCACCGGACCACCACAGTTATGGCCGAACGTGACGGGGCGCTTAAAGAGCTTGAAGAGCTTAAGGCCAAATTTGCCGAAATCGTCAAAGAGAAAGACGATGCAAACAAAGCTGCCCAGGAAGCATGTGAACAGGCTGTGGTGCTTAGGGATGAGAGGGATGCGACAATGCTCAAAATTCAGGAAGCCGAGGCCAGGGTTGAGAATGAAGTAAAAGCGTTGGAGGCCAGGTTAGAGACTGACATCGAAGATCTTCTTATCACATACAATGCTAAAATTTTGAAGCACCGAAACCTAACCTGGCTCGATAACTATCCATCACAGTTGTATAATGCTTGGGGCCACTTGGTGGAAGATGAAAGGGAAGAACACCAAACTGAAACAGTCGATGAATTTGAACTAGAGAACCGGGCGCTGAGTGAAGATGAGAGAAAAGTTCTCCACAACATCACAATCACATATGAAAAGGAGAAATTCGCTACTCAGCATTCGGAAGCTGGAGAAGGCTCTGGTGTTGAGCACCATTATATAGGTTTTGAAACTTTTATGTCAACCCTGCCTGAGTCTACTCCTTCGTCTGCGGTTCATCCTCAGCCCATTCCTGCATATAATCCTAATCAGCCACAGTTATCTCCAGCTCACGAGAATGTTTCTGAAACTGCTCCGCCACCCACGAGCCAATCTGAGGAAGGTATTCTGAACAATCCTTGTGCTCATTCAGAGTCGGAAACATTGATTAAAGTAATCACTAATTATTTTTCTTTGTCTCTATTCAGCGATATGAGCTACACCTACCATGCCTCCAGCAACCCAAGAGCTGCATCACGAGTAGGAGGCCATCATAACGGAAGCGACCACGACAACGGCCACTGCACTGACGATGGAGCACAGGGAAGCACTCTTACCTTTGATGAGCAGATGATGGAGGAACTTCTCGGTCGTCAAAGTGACCCTTTTGCCGATCTGCCATTCATCATGGGTGGAGGCGCACCTGTGATCAGCTCCTCTGGCCCAACTGCTAGCATCCCCGTGTGAGAAATGCGGATTAAGGATCTTAAGGCTAGAATTAACACTAGAGGGGGGGTGAATAGTGTTTTAAGAAATTTGTTAATCTTTTTGAGTTTATCTTACTTTGTTAACAATGTATACACTAATCAGACACAGATATGAACACAGAATCAAACACAGATGCAAATATAAAGTAAAAGCAGTAAAGGAAAGAACACACCGGATTTTATACTGGTTCGGAGTTACCCTACATCCAGTCCCGCACAACTAAGTACGGATTTCCTTTCAAAATCAATTCAACAATTACAACCCTCGGTTTCAAGGCAACGAGGTACACCCTCCAGAATCACAATCCTCTGGGTAGAGATACTTGATTTCCGGGGCAACAAGTTCACCCAATTGATTTCCAGGGCTACAATCACACCTTCTCTCGCTCAATTGATTACAAAAAGTCTATAACTCAGATTAGCACTTGGATCTTGTAGAGATAGTGGAGAGAATCAAAACCAGAAATTATCTAGTTAGATTCGATATTGATTTCGGTAGAGTAATGGTGTAATTTGTAAATAAGAAAGTGGAGAAGAAGAAGAGAAGTTAAATCAGAGAAAAGTATTATAAAATTCGTTGAAACTGACCCATATTTATAGAAGAACAACAGCCATGACCATTCATGAAAAGTTATGGCGAATAGACACTTCTTTTGAAATTTGAATTTTGAATTAAACTGTCACCATGTTGACATGGTGCCTATGGGCATGTCGACATCCCTCAGCCAAATTTGATGTTTTGAATTTCTATAAAAATAATATTTATCTTATATTAAAACTTTATAAATATACTTGAATATAGTTGAAATTCATAAGTAAATATAAAGAACAATATATATATATATTATTTAACTATAATTTAAATCAAAGTATAAATAATTTAAAAGTTAAATATATTATTTGAAAAGATAGTTTAAAATCAGGAGAAATTTTGACTCTGAAAATAAAGATGTTTTGAGGCTAAAATTATTTTAAAAATGGAATCGAGGGTTTTGAATCTTTTTAAAAGGAAAGTTTTGAAATCATTTCGAAAACAAGATAATTTTGAAAAATCATTTGAATTAAGCTTAGTGGATACAAAACAATGTCCCACTAGATTTTCGTAGGTTCCATCCTACTTAGGGTTCCATCCCTTTAACGGGCTCGAAGTGGATTCCATTCCACGAATAAATTGGATATTAAGATGCCAGTGCTTTTCTACGAGTTTTAACAAATATTCCTAATAAAACAAACTTAACCTTGAAATCTTGAACTCTTGATAATCTTGATACTCATGAGTCTTCTATCTCTATGTCTTGAATCTCTATACTGTACAGTCTTCATTCTTGATACCTGCATGGTTAGATCCTGCATATACATATATATCTAAACTTGTAATGTTAGTATTTATATTTTATAATCTATTCTAAGGTTGTTGTCATCAAAACCATCATCTCATGGACTAACAATCTCCCCCTTTTTGATGATGACAACCTTTGTTTATAAAATATTCCTTCTATCCTAATAACTCCCCCTAAAACTAACAACTCCCCCTTAATCTATGCCTAACTACCCTATTTTATATTTCTCCCCCTTTGTCATCAACAAAAAACTTACTCCCCCTTATTCTTGGACTTCAGTACCTGCATTGATAAACTATACAACAGAATATATAATATATAGATTAAGAAATAATGATACTTATGATCATAATAACTTAATTAAAGACTATATTCATTTCAGTGTATATATATATATATGTTTCACACACCAAACTTCAAACCAAAAGATCATCCATCATATTGCATCGAAGTGTCTCTCTTGTTCCTTGATCATCTGTATTTGACTCAATTCTAAGTGACGCTGGTTTCGTAGAATAAAAGAGAGAATATTCTTGAATGAATTGAGTGTTTCTTCAAGATTTTCAGATAGATTATGAATAGGATTGGCCATAATTGAATTAGAGAAAGAAATGAAGGATATAGATAATGAGAAATAAATTTCAATGAAGATTTCTAGAAGAAAAAGGTATATAAAGGTGTAGAAATTCGTTTGAAATGAATAGACATTTGGTAGTTTTTCAAATTTCAAATTCAAAATCAATACTCACTTCTGACTAGTACATGTCGACATGGTCTTCTAGGGGATGTCGACATGGGTTAGTGAAAATTTATGACAACTTTGTTTTTGTGAATAATTGTGTATATGTATATATTTATATAATATACTAACATTTATTCTAGAGATAAGATAAGATAGATAACAGAAAGGAAATTTCATTTCATTACGATAATACAAAGATTAAGCATAATGAACTACACGAACATTCGAAAAAACAAACTAAGACAAATACAATAAGATACTAAAAGATAAAACTAGTTAGAAGATGAAGATGATGAAGATAGTCCAAGTTTCTTGCTGACTTTTGAAAAGAACTTGTTCATCTTCGAAGAAATGTTATCCAACTTCTTACTAACGGATCGTTTTAAAATCCGTTGATTCTCCACAATTATCTTTTGGGTTTTGAGAAGGATTTTGTTGGATGGATTGGAAGGATATTCGATGCTTTCCAAAGAGGTTTCACCTTCTTCTTCTTCTTCTTCAATTTCCATTTCATCCCTTTTGTTTGCACAAAAAACGGGCAAACACCTCCAAGTCGTGTGATTTAGTTGATTTTATGTTGTTTTTAGTGGTTTGGGTAATTTATGCAAATATGTAAAAAGAAGGGACTAAACTGTAAAAGACACACAGATTTATAGTGGTTCAGCCAGAATGTGCCTACGTCCACTTTATATATTATTTCTCCTTTCTTGTTCAGATTACAAGTACAAAGCTTTTTATACAAGTATATGAAAGTTGTTTGGAAAGTCCTATCCGTGCTTGAGCTCTCAAAACTTGTCCCCTATTGTTGTACCCCTACCCCTCTATTTATAGAGTGAGGCTGGGAGTAGGGGTTCTGGATGTATATAGCTGCTGGTGGGCCTGGGCTGATGCAATCTGGCCCGGCAACGCCTTGGTTCGGCAGCGCCTTGGTTCGGTAGTAGATGGTTGGAGTTGAGACCTTGGTCCGGTAGGTTCGGTGGGACTTTGGTCTGGTGGTACATGGGAGTTGGATTGGTTCGGTGGTAGGTGGAGTGGCCTCTGATTCGGTGGTACCTGGGAGATAGGTTGGTTCGGTGGTAGGTGGAGATAGGTTGGTTCGGTGGTAGGTGGAGATAGGTTGGTTCGGTGGTAGGTGGAGAGGCCTCTGATTCGGTGGTACCTGGGAGACAGGTTGGTTTGGTAGGGCCTTGGAGACGTGTTGGTCCGGTGGGACTCTCCTCCTAATGGTTCGGCGATGCCTTCTTCTTTCTGGCTCGGTGGTGGTGGGAACGCACCCAACACCTTTCTTCTTCTTCTTCCTCTTCCATTTCTTCATGAGCCAAACGCTCTTCCTTTTCGGCAAGAGTCTCATAAGGTTGAAAAACATATGGGATTTTCATGAGAGAAATGTTTGAGATATTAAAAACTTTTCTTGAAATAAATTCTTCTCCTTTGAAATTTACTCCAAAATAGTTGAAAATCCGAGTAAGGTAAATTCCATGATATAAAGTGTTTTCTCCTATTTCAAAATTTTTAGGACGAAGTTCATCCAAAATAACTTGCGCCCAATTGATATCATAATTTCCGAAAATAGCAAAAAGTGCTTTGCACACTTTTGAAGTAGGATTGTTAAAATTTCCCGATCTTGGGGTCAAAGTATGTTGTAAGAGAAGATTGACAATTCTTGCTTTAGGACGAAAGTTTCGGTTTTTAAATTCAAAGTTTTCATCTCCTTTAAAAGTATGATGAAATGTCTCACGATCATGTTCATTGATTTGAAAACTAGAAAGATCCATTCCCGTGCTTTTGCAATTGAGAATGGTACCCAAAAGATCACAATTCAAAACAATTTGAGTGCCTTTGACACCACTCCAAATTTCATTCTCATTTCCAATATAAAAACCACTGTTTAAATTAGCATAGAAGATTTTGACAAGATTAGGATAGCAAACAAAATCATTTTGAGAAGAGTCAATAAGACTTAAAACACCATTGTTTGCAAAAAGAGAATCAATTTCATAAGAAGAAAAATCTTGAAAAATAGCAAATTTTCCGGAATGGACTTTGGCATAATTAGCATAATTTATGTATTCTTTAATTGCCTCCGGATCATTGAATAATTGCTCTTTGATTTTTCTGGAAATTCTCATGGTTGAGGGGTTGCTTGAAGAAGCCATTAGAGTAGAGAGTAGAGAGCTTGAAGATATGAAGAGAGAGTTTGAATTTGAAAATGAAAGTGAAAAGATATGATAAAAGATAGTGAATAAATAGACATTCAAAGGACATATTCTCGGGTCAAAAGGTATCTTTTCAGAGAAATAAATGAAGTGAAAAGGTGGAGGGAAATTCAAACATTTGAATTCAAAATTTGAAATTCAAATTCAGTTAGGCATGTCGACATCATGGTAGGGGCCATGTCGACATGTGGCTTTGAATTTTCATGACATGATTTTTCCTAAGTTATCTAATATACATATATATAAATATTATTATTAATGTCTATATTTCTGAAATATTATTGTACTTATAATATATTTCAGAATGTGTCAAAAAAAATAATAATAATAATAATAAAATAATAATAAAATAATAGTAAAAAATAGAAAATAAATTTTAAAATTCAAACAACATATCAATTCAAAATCAATCAATCAATCAATCAATTCAAAAACAACCAATCAATTCAAGCATGCAATTTCAGCCAATGTATTGTAAACGTGTACCTTTTTCAGATTCCGTGTCTTTGGTATTGACTAAATCGAGAATTGCTGTGAAACACAGATTTGAATTATCTTTCTTCTGTTCATCGTCACTGGAGGATGAGTCAGAGTCATCTAGAGTAGCAGTGAATGCAGGTTTCCGTTTCTTTGCAGAATCATTGTTTGTAGTAGGGTTTTGCTTATCTGGATGCGGACGGTCTCTTTTGGTATGACCTGGTTCGTCACAATTGAAGCATTTGATAAAGTTTGGTACTATAGTCTGATTACCGGAATTCTTAAAGTTGTTTCTCTTGGAACTATTCAATTTTCTGTACTTTAGGAATTTCCAAAAATTCCTAGTCATAAATGCTATCTCTTCATCATTTCACTGTTTGAGTCTGATCCGTCGATTAATGCATTGAATGCCATTGATTTCTTTTCAGATGCTTTGCTTTCTCTTCTCCCGATCATTTGAACTTCAAACGACATTAGATTTCCAATCAATTCTTCTATCTTTAAAGTACTGATATCATTTGCCTCTTCAATTGCAAGTGTCTTTTGATCCCATTTTGGAGTGAGAGAATTTAAAAATTTTCTGACTTGATCTTCTTCCGAAAATTCCTTTCTCAAAGATATTAAAGAATGCACAATATCTTGAAATCGACTATACATATCTGAAATAGACTCATTAGTATTCATTTTAAATAACTGAAACTGATTTGTGAGCATGGAAATTTTGGTCTGTTAACTTTGCTTGTTCCTTCGTGAGTTACTTGCAAAGTTTTCCAGATTTCATATGCAGACTTACAAACTGACACTCTATTAAATTCATTTCTTTCAAGTGAACAAAACAGAATATTCATTGCTTTAGAATTATTTTGTGCAACAGTCTTTTGCTCAGTGGTCCACTGTGCAAAATTAGTTGTGGGTTCAGAATATTCAGTTTGTGTGATATTCCAAGTATCTAATCCTACAGATTGTAAATATATTTTCATCCTACATGCCCAATATGCATAGTTACTGCCATTAAAAAGTGGTGGTCTGGCAGTAGACCGACCTTCTACAAATGAACTAGTGTTGGTGGTAATAGCAGTACTAGTGTTAGTAGCCATTTTGCAATTTTTCAAAATTCAGATAATGAAACTTTTGAAAACAAGGCTGCCTCAAATGTGAGAAATGCGGATTAAGGATATTAAGGCTAGAATTAACACTAGAGGGGGGGTGAATAGTGTTTTAAGAAATTTGTTAATCTTTTTGAGTTTATCTTACTTTGTTAACAATGTATACACTAATCAGACACAGATATGAACACAGAATCAAACACAGATGCAAATATAAAGTAAAAGCAGTAAAGAAAAGAACACACCAGATTTTATATTGGTTCGGAGTTACCCTACATCCAGTCCCGCACAACTAAGTACAGATTTCCTTTCAAAATCAATTCAACAATTACAACCCTCGGTTTTAAGGCTACGAGGTACACCCTCCAGAATCACAATCCTCTGGGTAGAGATACTTGATTTCCGGGGCAACAAGTTCACCCAATTGATTTCCAGGGCTACAATCACACCTTCTCTCGCTCAATTGATTACAAAAAGTCTATAACTCAAATTAGCACTTGGATCTTGTAGAGATAGTGGAGAGAATCAAAACCAGAAATTATCTAGTTAGATTCGATATTGATTTCGGCAGAGTAATGGTGTAATTTGTAAATAAGAAAGTGGAGAAGAAGAAGAGAAGTTAAATCAGAGAAAAGTATTATAAAATTCGTTGAAACTGACCCATATTTATAGAAGAACAACAGCCATGACCATTCATGAAAAGTTATGGCGAATAGACACTTCTTTTGAAATTTGAATTTTGAATTAAACTGTCACCATGTTGACATGGTGCCTATGGGCATGTCGACATCCCTCAACCAAATTTGATGTTTTGAATTTCTATAAAAATAATATTTATCTTATATTAAAACTTTATAAATATACTTGAATATAGTTGAAATTCATAAGTAAATATAAAGAACAATATATATATATTATTTAACTATAATTTAAATCAAAGTATAAATCATTTAAAAGTTAAATATATTATTTGAAAAGATAGTTTAAAATCAGGAGAAATTTTGACTCTGAAAATAAAGATTTTTTTAGGCTAAAATTATTTTAAAAATGGAATCGAGGGTTTTGAATCTTTTTAAAAGGAAAGTTTTGAAATCATTTCGAAAACAAGATAATTTTGAAAAATCATTTGAATTAAGCTTAGTGGATACAAAACAATGTCCCACTAGATTTTCGTAGGTTCCATCCTACTTAGGGTTCCAACCCTTTAACGGGCTCGAAGTGGATTCCATTCCACGAATAAATTGGATATTAAGATGCCAGTGCTTTTCTACGAGTTTTAACAAATATTCCTAATAAAACAAACTTAACCTTGAAATCTTGATAATCTTGATACTCATGAGTCTTCTATCTCTATGTCTTGAATCTCTATACTGTACAGTCTTCATTCTTGATACCTGCATGGTTAGATCCTGCATATACATATATATCTAAACTTGTAATGTTAGTATTTATATTTTATAATCTATTCTAAGGTTGTTGTCATCAAAACCATCATCTCATGGACTAACAATCTCCCCCTTCTTGATGATGACAACCTTTGTTTATAAAATATTCCTTCTATCCTAATAACTCCCCCTAAAACTAACAACTCCCCCTTAATCTATGCCTAACTACCCTATTTTATATTTCTCCCCCTTTGTCATCAACAAAAAACTTACTCCCCCTTATTCTTGGACTTCAGTACCTGCATTGATAAACTATACAACAGAATATATAATATATAGATTAAGAAATAATGATACTTATGATCATAATAACTTAATTAAAGACTATATTCATTTCAGTGTATATATATATGTTTCACACACCAAACTTCAAACCAAATAAAATCAATCCACACAAAGTATCAATTCAAACCAAATTAAATCAAACAAATTAATTCAAACAAATCAAACAAAGAAAGAAAATTAAATGTTACGAGGAACATCTACCCATCCATCTTCTCCAAATATAGGGTCTGCTTTAATTGCATCCCAATTCTCATCTACCTATCTTTAGCACAGTTTGCGTTTATTTCGCTCAAGTATTTCAGCATTCGAACTTCCATTCAATGTACTTGTGGAGTTTTAGTCTTTGAATCAGACCCGGATTCAGTTGCTAAGTTCTGGAGTCACGGCCTTGGGTCATGATCGAATCGTTAAGTCTAATTCCAATATTGTACTGTCTTAATCAATGGCTGATACTTAAGTTTTGACCCCACTTTCGGGAACAAATTGAAAAGATCGATAGGCCATCATTTTTCGCCTTTAATATATCAAGCCTAATTCTGTTGAATCGAGGCTGAAACAAGACGAGTTCGGGTGGTCGAATCACACCTGCTCATCCATTGGTGATTGCATCCACGCTCTGGGGATTGTACTTGCACACTGGCGGTCGGTCACACCCAATTGATATTTAGGACTTCGTCCGCACTCTGGGGACTTAGATTGATTCGTGGGTGGTCAGTCACACCCACTTTGCGTTTATACTCTGGCCCGCACTCCGGGGGCTCGGAGTTGTCCTACGGGCCGTCGATTCACACCCGGTTTGTGTTTAAACTCCAATCCTCACTCTGGGGATTTAGAGTTAGTCGATGTTTATACTCCAGTCCATGCTCTGGGGACTTAGAGTTAGTTGATGTTTATACTCCAGTTCACACTCTGGGAATCTGGAGTTAGCTAACAGACGGTCAATCACATCTGCTGTGAGTTTCAGAATTTCGTTCGCACTCCGGGAACGACAGATGTATCGGGATCGTGGATGGTTGGATCACATCCATCCTGAGTTAACAAGTGAGGTCGTTAGATGGACGGGTCCATCCTCCTAAAACTTGGTTTGAGTACGGGCGAAGTCATTAGTGGACGGATCCACCCTCTTCGTGCCCATATTCGCAAGTTTATACTCTAGTTCGCACTCTGGGAATCTGGAGTTAGTTAGAGGATTGTCGTGTATCAATCCTTTTTTGGCTTCAGTGTGATGACTTGCCCCCGAGCTCGGGTTTCACTTAGCGAGTGACCGGTCATATCACAGTCACTCCCTATTTGAATTAGTCCCACCGTAGGATGGAACTTAGCTCTCCGTGTATTGTGATGGTCGTATGACGCATTTAGAAATCACTGCTCTGGCTCGAAGAGATTGCATTTTATTGCTGAAATAAGAAAGTACATCAAAATCGGTTGCCTTATTACAAATTTAGATTTCGAAATGCATAAACAAATTGCAAATGAGAAGTAGACTGAATAAATAAATAAATAAATAGAGCCTGTTATGTGTAGTAGCGACGAAGACTCTCGCTGTTCAACGGTCGATAATTTGAATGTGCCGTCTCCAAGCTTTCGTTCGATGACATACGGCCCTTCCCACGTTGGCTTCATATGTGAAGGAATCGAGTAAATTCTCTTAAGGATGAGATCGCCGAGTTCGAAGGTTCGGGGTTGGACCTTGGCATTGTATAATCGGGCGACTCGACTTCGGTATGCGGCTGCCCTCAAATCAGCCTCTTCACGCTTCTCATCCAATAAGTCAAGGGATTCAGCAAGTAATATAGCATTCATCTTCGGATCATAATATGCCACACGATGAGAAGGTACTTCCATCTCGACTGGAATAATGGCTTCTGAACCGTAGGAAAGAGAGAATGGAGTGTGGCCGGTCATGGACTTGTGGGTCGTCCGATAAGCCCATAAAGCCATAGGAAGTTCATCGACCCATTTGCCTCCGGCCTTTTCCAGTCGTTTCTTCAGAATGGACTTTATAACTTTGTTGATAGCTTCAACCTGTCCATTCGCTTGAGGGTGCGCAACTGCAGAGAACTTCTTCTGGATGTGGATTGTTGACAGAAATTCTTAAATTCAACACTGTCGAATTGTGCTCCGTTGTCAGTGATGATGGTATGTAGGAGGCCAAATCGACAGATAATGTTGCGTACAACAAAGTCGATCACTTTCTTCGTTGTGATAGTAGCAAGGGGCTCAGCTTCTGCCCATTTAGTGAAGTAATCAACCGCAATGATGGCATACTTCGCACCACCTTTAGCTAGAGGTAGAGAACCGATAATGTCGATGCCCCATACTGCGAATGGCCATGGACTGATCATCTGAGTTATTTCGGTAGGCGAGGCTCTTAGAATCCGAGCGTGTTTTTGACATCTATCACATTTTCTGGCGTAATCCAATGCATCGCGATTTACAGTCGGTCAATAATATCCATATCGGAGCACTTTCTTGGCAAGAGCTTGCCCCCTGGTGTGATCGCCACATTCTCCTTTGTGTACATCATGCAATACTCGTTTGATTTCGTCATGGGTGATACACCGGAGTAAAGGAACAGAGTACCCTCTTCTATACATGACTCCATTTTGAATAGTGAACCGCGAAGCCTTTCGAAGAACTTGCCTTTTTTCACTGCTACGCTCCGGCAGGCTCCCATGCTCGAGATTGTTTCTGAACAGAGTTATCCATGACTCCTTATCGGGAATGACTTCAAATACCCAGTCTGTTTCCATATGATCGATGCTAGGGGAAGATAGTGTCTCTGTGGGAACGATTCCCATTTGTTGTGCCTCACCTGTACTGGCTAACTTTGCTAAGGAATCGGCATTCAAATTGCGTTCTCGGGGTATGTAATAAATGGCATAATAATCGAACTGATCCGATATTTCCTGAACCCGAGCAAGATAAGCAGCCAGTCTTCGGTCTTTTGCCTAATACTCCCCCCCGAACTTGACACACGACCAATTGTGAATCACAGTAAATCTCCACGGCAATAATTCTTAAATCTCTGGCAAGTCTCAATCCGGCGAGCAGGGCTTCATATTCGGCCTCGTTGCTAGTCGCACGGAAATCAAACTTTAAGGCGTAGCATATGGATCGGCCTTCAGGAGTCTCAAGTACAACTCCAGTGCCTGAACAACTGTCATTTGATGCACCATCAGTATGTAGCTTCCAGACATATTTTGGAGATTCACTGGTTTTGGGCAAGTCCTCCAGGATAGTGAATTCAGCTATGAAATCTGCTAGGACTTGTCCTTGAATGGCTCGTCTTGGTGTGTAAGTGATGTCGAACTGACTCAACTCGATATTCCACTTGAGTAACCTACCAGATGTCTCAGGCCGCGTGAGGACCTGTCGTAACGGCTGGTCGGTGTAGATGATGATAGGATGAGCCTGGAAATACGGACAGAGTTCCTCGAGGCAATGACAAGACAATAAGCCAACTTTTCCAGCTTCGGATAATTTCTCTCTGCTACGGTCAGTCGTTTTCTAATGTAAAACACTGGCGGTTGTATCCGGTCTTCCTCCCGAATTAGGGCAGCACTGATTGCATTTTCTGACACCGCCAAGTAGATGTACAATCTCTCATTATCAATAGGCTTTGACGGAATGTGTGGTGTGGACAGGTGTTGAACCAGTGCCTAGAATGCACCCTCGCATTCTGTAGTCCATTCAAAATTTCGTTTCCCTTTCCTGATCAGATCGAAGAAGGGAATGCATTTGTCGGTGGATTTTGAAATGAACCTGCTCAGTGCTGCTACTTTTCCATTGAGGCTCTGAACCTGCTTTATAGTCCTTGGAGTCTCGAGATTTCTGATTGCCCAGATCTTCGTAGGATTGGCTTCAATTCCTCGGGCATTGACGATAAATTCAAGGAATTTTCCAGACGCGACCCCAAAGTGAGATTTCAATGGGTTAATTTTCATTCTGTACTCTTGGAGGATGTTGAACATCAATTCCAGGTCTTTGATATGATCAGTGGAGAATCGCGAATTCACAAGCATGTCGTCCACATATACTTCCATGATTTTTCCGATCTGGTTAGCGAACATTCGATTAACTATCCATTGGTAAGTTGCCTCAGCGTTCTTGAGTCCAAATAGCATGACTTTGTAGCAGTAAAGTCCCAGATCGGTGACGAAACTAGTATGCTCCTGATCGGGCAAGTGCATGGGTATTTGGTTGTAGCCAGAATACGCATCCATGAAGGATAAGAGTTCATGCCCAGCCGTTAAGTCCGCGAGCTGATCGATTCGGGAAGTGGAAAACGGTCTTTGGGGCAAGCTTTATTCAAGTTTGAGTAGTCAATGCACGTTCTTCATTTCTCATTAGGCTTTCTGACAAGTACAGGATTGGACACCCATTCCGGATATAATGCATCTCGGATAAACCCGTTCGACTTGAGTTTATCTACCTTTTCCTTAAGGGCGGCAGATCTCTCTGGATCCATACCACGCCTTTTTTTCTTGACCGGGACATGCCGCAGGTCAATATTCAATGTGTGGCTCGCGATGTCCGAGGAGATTACACACATGTCGGAATGCGTCCAAGCGAACGCGTCGAGGTTTACCCGGAGAAATTCAACCAATTCCTCCTGCATTTGTTGGCTTAGCTGAGATCCAGTCTTTATCATTTTAGAATCGTCATTATCGTCGATCGGAACATCGATCGTCAGCTCGGTCTGGGAACCTTGATTGTCTTTACTTTCATCTTCACTTTAGGTATCTACCGGGTCAAGATCCCTTGGGAATTGGTTGGGGTGCCTAGGCCCTGGCGTTAGCTGTCAATTTTCCGCAAAGTGGACGTAGAGAGATTCCTCTATGCCCTTTCCTTTTTCTTTTCGCCGCGCCTTCCGCAACTCGGTAACATAACAAGCTCGTCCAGCAACCTGGTCTCCCTGAACAACTCCAACTCCATTGTCAGTAGGGAATTTTAAAGTCAGACACCAAAGGGCAATGGCGGCCCTGAACTCAGCTAGTGCCGATTGGCCCAAAAAACCATTATATGGCGAGTCTATGTCCAGTACAACAAACTGTAATATCCGGACTCTCCGGCATTCTCCAATTCCCAATTCCACTGGTAGCTCCACCATCCTAGTGGGTATAGTCGCACTTCCATTGAAGCCATTAATGCGAGACTGACAAGGCTTCAAGTCCTTTGCTTCCATCTTCATCTGATCATAAGCTCGCTTAAACAATATGTTCACTAAACTTCCACTGTCTATCAAGATCCTCTTCATCCAAGCAGGACCTATTTGAGCTGAAATGACAAGTGGATCAATGGTTGGGGCATCTACTTTTTCGGCATCCCTGCTCCAGAATACGATGTCATCCGTCATCGTTTGCTGTTGCTTGGCTAGGGCCCCGTCCTCCAAATTACTACAACATTCGAAGCTCGCATGCCTAATAGAACTAGCGTACGACTCCATCTCCTTCCAGCTTCGATCTGCTGGATGAGGACCACCACTATCGGTGTTAATCACTAGCCTCCCGCCGGTACGAGCGGGTTCCTCCGGTCTCTCCTGATTTGGTATTTGGTTTTGATTTGATGGGCCCGCACCTCCACACTACAGCGCCCGAACAAACTGCTCCAACGTTCTCTCTCGTATCAACTTCTTAATAATATCCTGTAATGACGGCACTCGTTTGTGTTGTGACCATAGCTATCATGGAATCTACAAAACTTTCCTGTTTGAATCTGTTTTTCTGACGATTGCTTTAGAGCAGGTTTCTTATACTAAATGGTATTGCAGGTCTACAAGTACACATTTTCCAGCGATGTATTTAAAGGAGTATAATTGTCAAACATAGGAGCCCTGCGTCGTGGCCCACGATTGTGATCCCATTTCCTGTTTTGGTTCATTGCCTTTCTGTTGATTCTGCTTGTTCTGTATGTTCAATTGCACCTTTCTGGAACTCTCCTCGGTTTGTTTAACAGCGACATTGCTTTTGATTCCTTCCACACTGGGTCCTGCATCATCCTTTTTTCTAGACTGTTTCGCATCCTCCCTTCTCAAAAACTGGGCTGCCTTGAAATAGAAATGGTCCAATGACGTAGGAGGTTTTCCCACCAACCAATTGCCAAATTCAGAATTGGGATCGATCCCCTTAGTTAGTTCCATCAGAATTAAGTTATCATTGGGATTACTAATCTCAGCGCATTCTGCGTGAAACCTCTCCAGATAACGTCTGAGTGTCTCTCCGGAAGCTTGAGTGACATTAGATAAGGTATTGACATCTTTCAGCATTGTGTCATGCATGTGGAACTGTTCAACAAACCTCGTTGCCAACTGGTCAAAACACGAGATAGATCAGGGTGGTAAACGGGTAAACCACATAGTTGTTATGCCCCCTAGGGAGATCGGGAAACTCTAACACTTGACCGCATCATCGACTCGTGCAGCATTCATCAACCATTCGTACTATAAAATGTGCTGGTTAGGATCAGAGCTCCAGTCATAAACGGGTAGGGTCGACATCCTAAATCGTCGAGGCGGTTCAGCATAGAGGATGTCATCAGTGAAGGGTGTATGACTCCGGGAGATTCCCCAGTCGTCATTAGTGAGGCCTTGACTTTCGCGGATCATCTGACGGATCATTGTCGGGATATCCGGCATCTGGACGTTCTGAGCATGCTGAGCCAAGGTGTGGTCGGGTTCCATAATGCGAGGATGGGCCGGTCGTGGTCGTCAGTCCATATCTCGCCTCCTTGGTTCTTGGTCTTCTAGGACATAAGGCTCAAGAGTATAGTTGCGTTGACGGTGGGTCGGATCCGTTCGGTTTTGAGCATCAACTTCCAACTCAGTAGTAGTGGTGGTAGCACGTTTGTCAGTAGTATGATAAGGAACATTACCCCTTCGGGAGGAGGGCTCGGTTTGATGGTTGGTTGACGGGCCAGCTCTCGGTTGCCCAAGATTCAAGGTGCGCTAATGTCCAATAGCCTGTGTATAGCTTCCATCCAGCCGTGGGCACATGGATCTATGATTAAAGTCTGAAGAGGCTGAACTTTCAGTGGATGACTAGGAAGCCTGATCCCTTCTGGATCTCCTTCGTCTTTGACGATTCAGTTGATTGGTCAATTCCGCGTTGGCATGGAGTTGCTGAGTAAGCTGCTGGCGGCTTTGAGTCAGCTCTTGCATTAACAGTTGGAACTCTTCCCTGGTGATAGGGCCTTGCGAATCTGAGGGTCCAGCAACATTATGATCGGTAGAAGGAAGTTGCGCGGGGTTCTGTCTGTCCCGTTCTTCTGCATCTGCAGCTGTTGAAGTAGTCCTAGTGTTGACCATGGTGGATAGCGAAGCTCTCTCCTAGATTTGGTACAAATCTGAATAGGATGAAAGAACTTCTGAATTTGAAATCTGGATCTTCTCCTTAGATTCTTGCAATCTGATATCGGTAGTAGATCCAATGAGCAGGAGAAAAACTGGGTTGTTCTCAGTGAAAGCACTAAAGTGTTTGTACAAAAATTGGGCACAACACTCTTCGGATGTGTTTGAAGAGATAAATGAAGAAATTAAATGTAAAACGAGGAAGATCTAACAAACACACCAATCGATAAACAGGAGAAACGCACAGAAATACACAGATTTAGAATGGTTTGGCGTATGGCCTACGTCCACTATGAAATGGCTAACTTTTATTGATTTTTGCTTGCTGGTTACAATGAGTTACAACTGTACAATCCAAGTACAATAGTGATTTCGACAGAGTCTAGACGTAGAAGGGCCAAAAGTCCATTTTCTGTAGGTCCCGGGCTGCTATTTATAGGAGTAGGTAGCAAATATCTCACCCAGATCTCGGAAGACCCCTTCTCTCACGTGGGTGGGCCCACGTGATCGATCCTCGGTCGTTTGGACTCGATCCATGATCGATACGAATGAAATTCATATCGATCAAGATTTAGCCCAATGGAGTCGAGAACGATCATGAACATTCCTGAGGTTGCACGTAAGCTCCTGTTAAAATTTGGTAGCATTTGGACTTGTAGATCTCGAGTTATGATCGATGTAAGTTTGAAATTGTTGAAGACTGCTAAGTTTGCATCGCTTCTGTTTGCATCGCTTCTGTGCACGTGATGACCGATGACATGGCGCTAACTTTCTGTTCGCATCGCTTCTGTAAGTTTGATTTCACATTTATAAAACAGTGTTTATAATCCACATTTATATTTTATAAACTTCCATATACAAAATTCCTTTACTAACAAATTTCATTTATATCTCATTTATATGTCAACATCCAATTATAAGTTAATTTACATATAAATCTCTTATTTAAAAATTCATTCTTTTTATAAATTTATAAATCTTATTTACTTATAAGATTCAACTATAAATCCATTTTAACACTTACAAAATTCGTTTATAATGCCATTTCTCTTATTATAAAATATCAATTTCATAAATCTTATATATAACCCATTCATAATAAATTCAAATTTCTCAATTTAACCTATTTTACAAAATAGTTATCTTCATATTTCAAAAATCATATTTTGATTATATTTCACAAAAATCATAATTTTTATAACATAAAAATTATAACTTTTTATTTAATTAAAATAAATTCATTCCTTTAACAATTCAAAAATCATATATTTTCAAAATCACTTGGAAATCCTTTTTAAATTGAAATCATCAATTTAATATATTAAATTTTCAAAATATGGCCCAATGCTACAACAGCACTAAATAAGGAGATTTACATCAATCATATCAATCATGGCATCCAAATATCATATATCACAGTAAAACAACATATATAACAATATCTGTAAATAAAAATCAACAACGGTGAGGAATCCAATTGGATCCCCCCAACCTGTCACATGCAACAAATATACATACGAGAAAAATATGTACAATGTCCGCTTCGAGGCAGACGCGCGTACAAAAGGTCATCCGCTCATACACGTGAACGTATAAGGTCTCATCCGCTAAAATATGCGAGAATATATCCAAACCAATCAATATATATATATATATCAATATTATATCATATATCATCCAAACAATCATCAATCATCATAAATAAAATTTATTCTCACTTATATAAAAATATAAGCGAGACAGAGTTGTACTCACTTTGGTTTCAATAGTCGTTTCAGCGTTTTATTCCGAATAAAATTAAACAGGCGTTTAATTTTACCAAAAATTTTCACTAGCTCTAATCAACTCCAATCCAGCTCCATCGTGTAGTGTTCGCAAATACGAACTCAACACAACTTGTTTCATCAATTTTCGACCTCATATGAAGAAGATATGCTATTTTAAAGTTTATAAAATTTATATATAATATAATTTCAATCTTTATTTTTAACCTTTAACAAATCAAGGCCGTTCATTTCTGCATCTTCACATCTGGGCCGCAATTTTTTTCCTTCTTCATTTCGCGTCCAGGCAATCTTCCAGCCGCTCGAACCCATATACGTGATCGAATTTTTGAATGTCGCACCTCCAACGTTGATCGTGACGACGATCAAAGACTACCACCTTGAAGCCCTTCGCGAGCTCTACCATCGGCCACGACCATGAGAAGCTCGGTCTTCCCTAAGCCTAGAAAAATGTGCACGAACACCATACGTTCATTCGCCAGATTTTGGCGAATTCTGACCTCCGATGACGATTACGACCGTTGGATACCTAGATCTCACTACCCTCTACAATGTTGTAGTTGAAAGTTTTTGTTGAAAGTGGATTGATTTTAAGATATTGGAGGAGGAAGATCGAATGATTTCGACCATTAAACCCAAAGTGGGGGCTAGGGCTTCTAGGGTTATGGTTTGGTTGAGAAAAGTGAATGTTGAGGTCCTTTTATATAAAATTTCGTGACACTATTCATCCGAAAATTTTTCGAACTCCATTCGAAGCGTGCTGCCTGGCATTTATAATGTTTTACCCCTATTCCGAACACAATGGAATATATATCGAAAGCCAATTCCATCGTATTTGGAAGATAGATTTTTGAATCGAATTATCTTAAGTAAAATTTACTTAAATAAATTTCTACGCATTTCGGCTTCACACGACCAAACCGTAAATCCAATTGACACGAAATTTGAAATTCTACAATAATATAATATTATGGATCCAATGAAACTGGTTTCGTCAAAATCCGAGACAATGTCAAAAATGACTATTTTTACACGTTAATTAAATATTAAAATCTCCAATTTCTATAAATTAACTTTTAATTCAATTTTAAAAGTTCACTAATTATATTCTAACTCAAATAGAATTTAAAACAACGTTATAAATTATTTTCATTCACATTAAATTCAAATTTCAATTATTTCCACAATTTTTAATATTATATAAATTAACAATGTAATTATCCCAATAAATCACTATATCCGAAATATAAGTTATTCAACTTACATAATTTACTTTTCAATATTTAAATCAATTAAATATTTTAAATTTAAACGATTGAAAAACTGGGTCGTTACATTCTTCCCCCCTTAAAATAATTTCGACCCCGAAATTACTACATAAGAAAAATACCCAAAATCCCATTACCTTTTCAAAATCAACTAGCTAAAATAGATTACCAATTCTTTTAAGTGTTTAACTTTCACAAAATCAATTAGTCACAACTTCGGTATTACACTTTTATAAAATATTTTCTTAAGTTTCTAAATTCGTACTTAGTTATTTACTAATACCATTCCATAAATCAACTAACATAATTTAAAAAACCAACAAATCTCATTTCAAATTATAACTCAAAAATCACTTTTTTTTTGTTATAAAAAATTTTCTAAAATTTTCTAACGCCTTAAATTTTCAAAAATTTCGCCACAGTCTTCCTTGCGCGGTTCGATCATAGTAAAATCACAATATATATATATAATCACAAATATACATCTCATCTTCGAGGATGAAGCATCCCGTAGGGAAAAAGTGTAAAACTATGATATGTAATCCGAGATATGTACCTTATATATTATTAGCGAGCATATACGGCTAATATAGCATGAAAGCGAGCTCCAAATGCGAAGCAAATGCCATCCGCACCTACTAAACACACAACAAACAAATGAGAACACATATATAGAAAATAATATCAACATATATAACATATGCTATACAATAATATATACGAATAAAACACATGCCACATGAGAAGTCACTAAACACTAACATCCAACTAACAACCATCCAACAAATTTACAACCATATTGATTCATAACCAAATCAATATTCATTCCAAATTTTATTAACATTCACTTGATTTGGTTTTCAATTTATTCACATTCATTAATTACAATTGATTATATTCAATTTAATTGGATTTAATTTAGCTATATTCACTTTAGATTCAGTTCATATTTACTTAGTTTACATTCAGCTAATTTATATCCAATCCAATTCAAATTTATTAACATTCATTTGTTATTTACATTCACTTCATTTACATTTACATTTACATTCATTACTTAGTATATTTCTTATAATACTAATAATGCTTATGATTTATTTCCTAAATCAATTACAATACTTAAGTTCAATTTACATTTTTATACAACATTTCTAATGTTTATTATCAATCCACAACTTAAGTTTGTTAAATTCTAACAACAACATTTCCAAACATATTCCGTTTACTAACTTATTTCATTAGTTCAATTCAATTAATTTTACAACTTAAGTTGAATTTCATTTATTAACTCAAGCTGATATTCATTTCAATTTCTTCACTTAGCTCATTTAATTCATTTTGAATATCAAATTCAACTTCATTTAATATTACTTAAGTTAACTTCCTTTACAACATTCATTTTGTTTAACTTACCCTCCAACTTATAATTCAAATTTAGATTTCTCATTTCTTACATTCTTATTCGTCCAATTCAAAATTTGTTTTCAACTTAACATCTCTCAAATTATAAGTTATAAACTCGTTTACTTAAGATTCATGAATATTTACTTAAGTTTACTTCATTCACATGCTATAACTTCAATTTATTGTTATATAATCATTTTACATCTTAAGTGTATATTTAATTTTATTTGATTCATTTCAAATATTGATCTATTTCATTTCAGATCCAATATTTCATTTATTTAACTTTTCTTAAGTTAAACTTCAAATCATATATTTTATTACACTAACTCAAATTTATTTAACTTACTTAAGTTAAATTTTTAATTTCATATCTCAAATTAAATTTTCTTATTGTTTAGATTTTAATAATAACAACTTTTTATTAAACACAACAATTAATAACAAATGATAATAATCAAATATTACCATTCGTTAACACCCAATAATCAATATATAATTGTATATAAATTATAATCGAGGTAAAATTATTTCATGTACCCAATTTCGAAAACAATACCGTGTCCAATTTCCACGTTCAAGTGTTTAGAGATCCCTATCGACAACGTTAGCTAGACGCAACGATCAAAACCCATAAGCCACTCAATAGCTCAATCAACACAATATAAAACATTTTATATTCACTAACGAATACGCGCTCATATATATAATACACTCAAACTCAATCTAGGGTGCTACTGACCCTATCTATATCGAGTACACATCAAAGCCTAGGAATATACTAAATCTAAGCTCTGATACCACGCTGTGATGATCTAGGCTTTGCAACCATCGACAGTGGATAACTCCACCGTAGCTCACATGGGTACCTAACGATTTGCTTTTACGGCCAGCCTCACGACTGTAAACCAACCCCTCGATACTCGATCTCAGGGACATGTAGGATTAAGAGTCATCCGTTTGCTACCTAATAAGAAGCGAGAACCACCTATCATGTACGAACATCACTAAGCAAATCTGATCCCGGTCTCTTCGCACCAACAACGCAAAAGAGTTTCTCAACTTCACACAGAAACTAAGTCTCAAAGACTTATCATGTTTCCAACTTTTAACTTGCTATCCTTCGGCTAAGAAGGAAGCTCGATAGATTGGAGTAATCACTCCGCACTATATGAATCAACATTCTCAAAACAAACGATTATCAAGCCTACACGGTCAGTTATGTACTAAGTGTACGACTAATTAGTTTCCCCATCACGTTGAGAAACTAAAATGGCCAAATTTGATAGTTGGTTATTTAATTATCAAAGCAATAAACAAAATCTATCACTTAAGTAATCATTGGGCCTGATTTCATTAATCGTTTATAATTCAAAACACTTCCCAATTATTCACTTCAAAATATCTTTAAAAAGATAATATTCAAAATCATTTCCCTTATTGGATATTTGGAAAACATTTCCATATACTTATTTTGATAATAAGTAAATTTACAAATCATTTTATTTTCAAACCATTTGAATTCCCTTTTATAATATCACATTCCAAAACATCCATTATATTTAAAGGATTATTCATTGTCCAAAATCATGAATATAATTCTCTTACCAAATTCATCACTTCTATATATTTAATTTAAAGGATTATTCACTGTCCAAAATCGTGAATATAATTCCTTTGCCAAATTCATTACTTCTATATATTTAATTTAAAGGATTATTCACTGTCCAAAATAGTGAAGCTAATTCCTTTAATAAACTTTCATATTTAACTTATCAAATTAAATTGATTTCACATTTATAAAACAGTGTTTATAATCCACATTTATATTTTATAAACTTCCATATACAAAATTCCTTTACTAACAAATTTCATTTATATGTCAAAATCCAATTATATGTTAATTTACTTATAAATCTCTTATTTACAAATTCATTCTTTTTATAAATTATAAATCTTATTTACTTATAAGATTCAACTATAACTCCATTTTAACACTTACAAAATTCGTTTATAATGCCATTTCTCTTACTATAAAATATCGATTTTATAAATCTTATATATAACCCATTCATAATAAATTCAAAATTCTCAATTTAACGTATTTTACAAAATAGTTATCTCCATATTTCAAAAATCATATTTTGATTATATTTCACAAAAATAATAATTTTTATAACATAAAAATTATAACTTTTAATTTAATTAAAATAAATCCATTCCTTTAACAATTCAAAAATCATATATTTTCAAAATCACTTGGGAATTCTTTTTAAATTGAAATCATCAATTTAATATTTTAAATATCCAAAATATGGCCCAATGCTACAACAACACTAAATAAGGAGATTTACAGCAATCATATCGATCATGGCATCCAAATATCATATATCACAGTAAAACAGCATATATAACTTTAACGACCCGGATTTTTCAACGTTTGATTTGAAATATTTAAATGGTTTTAAATATTGAATTTGAAATTATAGATTGACTTTAAATATGAAGATTTGGGTTTATTTATAAATAAATTCAGAATTTAAATACAACGATTTATTGAATAATTTAATTATTGAATTTAATAATTGAATATTGGTTAAATTATATATCTTGAGTTTTAAGCTCGATAAAAATAATTTAAAGGCTTATAAAATCTATATTAATAATAATGGAGATAATAAAGGTTTTAAAATTGAATTTTAAAGTGATCTGTTCAATTTTAAAAATAGTTTGCTCAAATTGACATTTGAACCTGCAAATCCGTACCCCTTTGAGTCGACAATATTTTACATCAGCTCAACTCAAATTAGACGGAAATACGAATCTTTAGGGTAAAGAAGAAAAAGGTAGAAGAAGAAAAAAAACAACAACACAGAATCTCACAATCGTAGTGGAATAAAATATAATATATAATAACAAATTTTTAATACAAGAACTATACTGTTAATATACATATCATTATCAGAGTACATTGATCAATACATCAATCTGGACAGTTATAATAACTTGTCCTCACACAGCGGAATTATAACCAAGTACGAAAATACGTCTGAAATCCTCCAGCTCGTCTCCTAAGCTCCTTAGCTTTTAAAACTGAATCTGTAATACTCAGTCTGACCCGAGCATTATAATAAAATAACACTCGAGTCAGTTAGGAAAACCAGCACGAGAAAACACACTCAATTTGAATTATTAGAGTTATCAAAATCCTTTGAAAACAAAGGTATCTCGTAAGACCGCGTCACATATAAACACGACGGGTTTTTACCTTACGATAACCAAAACATATTTATAGAAAGTCCAGTGATATTAATAGTGTCTAAATACAAATACGTATTCAAATAGCTGAAATTGTTACATTAATTAAATTCCAGCATATTAGGCTCTACAAACAAAACCGTAAGCTTGTATTGGAGAATGGATTCCAACGAATGACTGGGCCACTGGGGTACCGCCCATCACAGTACACCTCTAGAACCATGTACCGAGGACCATGCCGAGATCCCCTACTACACAAGACCGGCCTACCCCTAAACTGGATAGATTGAATATGTTATCACCCCGGCTGTTCCCACCCTTACCATCGAGTGCTTCTTCTTTCGTGTGTACCCATATATAATATAAATAGGATTTCCAAGGACATCATGAAAGGTGATAACATACCCTACTTGGGTGCGACCAACTTAGCCTTGCTGCATCTCCCCAGTTTTAGTCATTCCTAGTTGATGAGGTTCGAGGCTAAGTGTTACCTTTTCAAGAACAAATTCTTACTTAGAATGCTCATCGTCCTCCAATGATGATGTTCTGATAGCATTCATCCATACAATTTGTTCTGGGTTTGGACAAACCGAATCACCATCTTCGTCATTATCACGATATTCATTCGTAACGTTCAAACCGGATCGAAGTGGTTTTCGGATAATTAAACCCGATCCCGGTCTCTTCGAAATGATTAACGAAATTTGCCAATATTGATAGTTGGTTATTTAACTATCAATAAAACATCCATAAGCAAACACTAGGCCCAATTTTATAAATCTTCAAAATATTTATTCCAAAACATCTTCACCAAGATATATAGATTCAATATCTTTCAATATTTCTATTTTTGAAAACAAATTCAACACTTGTATCCATAATAGGATATTTCTCTATTTCAATACTTAGAAATATTTTCAACTTCCATTTTTATAACACTTAGAAAATATTTCTATTCTAAATCCTTTTCCACCAAAATATTTTCCAAACCTCCCTTTCAATGCTTAGGAGAATATTTATACGTATAATTTCCAAAATCTTCTCAATATTTAACTTGGAAATATTTCATACTTATCTCATAAGTCTCTAGAATTTTTAATAAATTCTTCTTACAATTTCCAAACCGATTATACTTATTTATAACCCCAACCAAACATTTATAACTTCTTTAATTGGATTTAAATTCCTTTCCGAAGGTATCGCATCGGACATTGGAAATTTTCTTAAGTCCCTATAATTCCATTTATGAGATTTCTCTTACAAAATCCCATTCTTAAATCAGAACTATTTACACATCTCGAGAGGATTTTATAAATAATTTTCAATCATTTCAAAACTATATATATATATATATATATATATAAATGGCATTTCTAAAGAATAGTATTTTATTTTTATTTTAAAATATGTTTTAAGTTATTATCTAAAATATCAACTTTTTTAATAAACCATCAATAACTCATTTAAAATGAAACAAATCAATTTACAAAGCTGATTATAAGAGTTAAAATTTTATTTCAATAAATATTAAATATTTGAAAAAAAAATCCATTTTTCGAAGTATTCCAATATTAACTAGTTTAAATATTCCATAGTTTTAAATAATAAAGTTTCCCTTTTGAAACAAACTTAACTTCTTAAAAATATATTTAAAACCTCGATAACCAATTTAATTTATAACTTCCTCCCGATTTCACATCATATCGATTTTAATTCTGATTACCTAACCATTCCCATTTCAAAAATAGAGTCTATTATTTTTCTCAACCCTGTTTTCCAAATTCTAATATAAACTCACCCTATGAATTTATATTCCCAATTATCATCTGATATCGAATTTCTTCATTATAAACATCGTTTATCAATTTTATAACCCCTTTGGTTTTACCTGTTTATAAAACAAATCTTATTTATAAAAATCCATTATATAAATTTATTTCTTATAAACTCCATTAATACTTCCAATCTATTTTCAATATTGATTTTAACTCCTTTTTATATTTCCAGAATATAACTTATAAATTCTTTTATATAATTCATTTTAAAAAAAAATCTCCATTTACTAGTTCACAATAGTTAAGTATAACCAAACTCAAATATAATTTTATTTCCTTATTCAATTCTTTAAAATAACTCCAATTTCAATATATATCTTTATTATCAAATTCCCTTCAATTCCATAAATTTTAAAACATACATTTATAGCATTCAAATTTTAGGCCAGTGCTATAATAGCATCCAATAATTCCAATTCACTACAAAAATCTATAATAGATTATTCTACATAAAACATATATCACTATATATATATAATAAACAATAAATTTGAGGAATCCAGTTGGATCCCTCCAACCTGTTTTCCTGCATCCACAGATGTTAATACAACATAAAAATAATACCAATCCCACTTCGAGGGGGATATCGCGGTATGTAGGGTCATCCGCTATTATGTGGGCGCATAGGGTCTCATCCGCTATAATATGCGGGAATATCACTCCAAATACTAATATATATACTACTATATATATTATACCATTCAAAAGACAATAATTTCTAAATTCAACAGGCATCCAAAATTTAATTTTCAACCATTAAAAATTTTAAACTTTGGTAATCCAAAAGGGTGAGAATTTCTCACCTTGATTTTATTTTGCAATCCGATCCAAACCCGATTTTGTTTAGTTACGTTTTAGACCTCGTATGAATTTATTTCGACATTTATAAGATTTCAATTCAATGGATAGATAAATTGATTCTCTAAGCACATTAATTGAATAATTGCCAAATTAAAACTCATTGTCGAGCATAGCAAAAATGTCAGCCTCCCTCCTCGACCCCTTCATTGTCTCGCGATCGCGATTTCACGATATCGACGACCCTACCTAATCATCGCGAGCCACCATTCCACCAGCCCCTATCGCCGAACCCTCCAACCCACGCGAGCTCTTCCCTTCGTTCGCCGCCACTCCCTCCTCTTGACGCTGCGTACGCGAAACCCCCAATGTCAGAGAACCCTAGCTTTTGCAGTCGAACGCGAGCACCCAAAGTCCACGCGACCATATCTAGCCTGCTGCCGTGAAACCCACATGAACTTCCATCCTCACTGTCGCACTCCCGCATCGCCACGCTCATTCACATGCCTATCCTTGCCCAATCCCTAGCGCCTCAGGCTTTCCCCCTCCCTCCAAGGGATTCGCGATGGTGGCCCCCATTTTTTTTATCGATTTCAATTTAAAAGGGGAAGAGATAGAGGATGGGATGTGTTTAAACTGGAGGGAATGTAAAGGAATGCGATTCCTTTTCCTTATATGTTCGGCCTTTTTTTTTCTCTTTTCTCTGGTTTGAGTTAATAAAGGGAAGAAGGGGAAAATAAGGTACGTGATTTGAAAAGGAAGGAGACGTTGATGTTGGCGTGTTTGAATGGGTTAGTCTACAGTGACCCGAGGTGATAAAAAACAACCGATGTGAATATTTTTGTCAAGTCAATGAATATATATATATATATATATATATATATATTATTTAAAATTTAAATCGTCTCGAATTCGTAGCTTAAAATTCCAACCTCCTACCGAGGCATGCCGCTAGGCGTTTATAATGTTATACCCCTATTCTGAACGCAATGGAAAAGGTTTCGAGTCCTAATTCGATCGTATGGAGAAGATAGCTTTTTGGACCCAATTATTATATTAAATTTTTGATATAAATTTCATCACGTTTACATCCCGTACGACCAAACGATAACTCCAAACACTACGAAATTTGAAATCCGATAATAATACACTATTACGGATCCAATATGACTGGTTTCATCAAATTTCAAGACTGTGCCTCGGAAGGCTATTTTTAAATATCAATTTGAACAAACTATTTTTAAAATTGAACAGATCACTTTTAAATTCAATTTTAAAACCTTTATTATCTTCATTATTATTAATATAGATTTTACAAGCCTTTAATTATTTTTATCGAGCTTAAAACTCAAGATACAATAATTTAACCAATATTCAATTATTAAATTCAATAATTAAATTATTCAATAAATCGCTATATTTAAATTCTGAATTTATTTATAAATAAACCCAAATCTTCATATTTAAAGTCAATCTATAATTTCAAATTCAATATTTAAAACCATTTAAATATTTCAAATCAAACGTTGAAAAATCCGGGTCGTTACATTCCTCCCCCCTTAAAAGAATTTCGTCCTCGAAATTGCTAAGGCAGAAAGAATGCTCCAAACCCACTAATTTATCCAAAACCCCACTTAGTGAAAACTCGATATTTCACTTCCTAATCTTTTGGTCCAACCCAAAACAATTAGTTTTCAATTCTAATCCTAGAATCCTTTATTTCAATTCCAATTTGAAACCAATTCGTCTTTAACAAAAAAATTTCAAAAAATTTCAAAATTTTTGTAACACCCTAAATTTTTGAAATTTTTTGGCAGAGTCTCCCTTGTATGCAGAGCCTTTTGCAATATGACAAGAGATATAAATATATATACATCGATCCACACGGTCGGAAAACAAAATATATATAACAATATTTATATTTTACGGTATTTAATCTGAAAACGTACCTTATTTTAGCATTTTTAAGCAAGCGGCTTATTTATTTTGCAATACGCGCAATCAAAGTCAAGCAAAACAGCTCCAGGTACCTGTACATACTCAATTTAAATACGTAAGTACAAAAACATGAAATTTAATAACATTCCACTTATTTAAATGGTTAAAACACATAAGTTTCATAAGCAATGCATGTTAAACAATTATTTAAAAGCAACCATAAGGTTCCAACACCCATTTAATAACTTTCAATCGATCCATATACTATTCTATTCAATCCGGAATGATTTACAACCAACCCAACTTGCATTCAATTCACATTTATACTAAACAAATTTATATTCATTCCAAATAGATTAAAATAGTATATGGATCTTGAACAGATCACTTTTAAATTCAATTTTAAAACCTTTATTATCTTCATTATTATTAATATAGATTTTACAAGCCTTTAAATTATTTTTATCGAGCTTAAAACTCAAGATACAATAATTTAACCAATATTCAATTATTAAATTCAATAATTAAATTATTCAATAAATCACTATATTTAAATTCTGAATTTATTTATAAATAAACCCAAATCTTCATATTTAAAGTCAATCTATAATTTCAAATTCAATATTTAAAACCATTTAAATATTTCAAATCAAACGTTGAAAACTCCGAGTCATTACAATAACAATATCTGTAAATAAAAATCAACAACGATGAGGAATCCAGTTGGATCCCTCCAACCTGCTGCAACAAATATACATACGAGAAAAATATGTATAATGTCCGCTTCGAGACAGACGCGCGTACAAAAGGTCGTCCGCTCATACACGTGAACGTATAGGGTCTCATCCACTAAAATATGCGGAAATATATCCAAACTAATCAATATATATATAATATCATATATCATCCAAACAATCATCATAAATAAAATTTATTCTCACTTATATAAAAATATAAGTGAGACAGAGAGAGTGAGTTGTACTCACTTTGGTTCCAATAGCCGTTTCAACATTTTATTCCGAATAAAATTAAACAGGCGTTTAATTTTACCCAAAATTTTCACTAGCTCTAATTAACTCCAATCCAGCTCCATCGCGTAATGTTTACGAATACGAACCCAACGCAACTTGTTTCGTAAATTTTCGACCTCGTATGAAGAAGATATGCTATTTTAAAGCGTATACAAAATTTATATATAATATAATTTCAATTTTTATTTTTATTTTTAACCTTTAACAATTCAAGGCCGTTCGTTTCTGCATCTTCACATCTGGGCCGCAATTTTTTTCTTCTTCTTCATACGCATCCAAGCAATCTTCCAGCTGATCGAACCCATATACGCAATCGAATTTTTGAACGCCGCACCTCCAACGTTGATCGTGACGATGATCAGAGACTACCACCTTGAAGCCCTTCGCGAGCTCTACCATCGGCCATGACCATAAGAAGCCCGGCCTTCCCCAAGCCTAGAAAAACGTGCACGAACGCCGTACGTTCATCGCCAGATTTTGGCGAATTCTGACCTCCGATGACGATCACGACCGTTGGATACCTAGATCTCGCTACCCTATACAATGTTGTAGTTGAATGTTTTTGTTGAAAGTGGATTGATTTCGAGATATTGGGGGAGGAAGATCGATTCGGCCATTAAACCCAAAGTGGTGGCTAGGGTTTGGTTGCAAAAGTGAATGTTGAGGTCCTTTTATATAAAATTTCGTGAGACTATTCATCCGAAAAAATTTCGAACTCCAATCGAAGCATGCCGCATGGTGTTTATAATGTTTTACCCTTATTCCAAACACAATGGAACATATATCGGAAGCCAATTCCATTGTATTTGGAAGATAGGTTTTCGAATCGAATTATTTTAATTAAAATTTACTTAAATAAATTTCTACGAGTTTCGTCTTTGCACGACCAAACCGTAAATCCGATTGACACGAAATTTGAAATCCTATAATAATATAACGTTACGGATCCAATGAAACTGGTTTCATCAAAATCCGAGACAATTCAAAAATGATTATTTTTACACGTTAATTAAATATTAAAATCTCCAATTTCTGTAAATTAACTTTTAATTCAATTTTAAAAGTTCACAAATTATATTCTAACTCAAATAGAATTTAAAACAACGTTATAAATTATTTTCATTCACATCAAATTCAAATTTCAATTATTTCTACAATTTCGAATATTAAATTAACAATTTAATTATCCCAATAAATCACTATATTTGAAATATAAGTTATTCAACTTACAGAATTTACTTTTCAATATTTAAATCAATTAAATATTCTAAATTTAAACGACTCCACTTTGATTATTGTTAAATCATGGCACGACATCTATTGAACGACTATACTTGGGTCGAGTGGAAGCATTAGAAGTGAAACACTATTCAAAAGAGGATTGTCTACTCGGTTATATGAGGTTAGTATCGCGGTCAACTGAAGTTAACTCAAAGTCAAAGTGTCTGGCCAGAGCATTTCAGTTAATAATAATTGTTATTATTGAACCAAGGACTTTGTGTTTGGACTATAAAATTGAATATGGACAATATTGGAATTTTAACCATTACCAAATTCCATAAGTCCTAATGTGACATAGTTTTGACGAAGAGAATTGGTGTAAATAATTGTCACTATTGGGTACCGCTTATAATAAGTAAATTTGGATTTTACCAAAAGATGTGTAAGCGATAAATTTAGCCAAAATATTGCACCACTTGCTAAGTGAAGTATGAATGTTAATAGTTGAATAGTTCGATATTAATCGCTGATTGAATTTACACCTTTGAGTCGCACAACCATAGTGATGAATTCTTTGAAAAACCACATGATTTAATTAGTTTATAAAATGTTGTAAGTTGATGACATTAATTGATATTTAAGAAGTATTAATTATTATTTAATTTATTTTATGTTCGAAAGTTATTTCTTATTATTTCAATGCATTCATAAAAGTTAAATTTGTACGCATTAATATACGATATCGATGTAATTTTAAATAAAAGATAATTGCACGAAATGATTTATGGAAATTTTATGTCATTTAATGGCATTATTTGTGGAAATTTTATGTCATTTGATGACATATCATGTGAAAAGAAAGGATTGGAGAGAGAGACAATTAAAGGAATTAATTAGGGAACTTTTAATTAAAGAATGGAAAAGGTTTCGTTCTTTCAAATAAAACATATTCTCTAATTCATTCTGTACGTACAATTCATCCCTTGTCATTCATTCTTCTTCTTTCTCTCCTCCTAACTTTTCACGGCAGAAAAAAATCAAAATTTCAAAATCTTCCAAATTCAAAGTAATAATATCAAATAAAATAAAACAAAAGTGGTTCATCCATTTCTTGCAAGGATAGGATGGGCATCTTGAAGATCTGAGGAGATATCATCATTCTAAGTGCATTCTTTTGGCTACATCTTAAGTTAAATTTTCATTTTATTTATTTGTATAACCTTTTTATTCATATGATTAGATCTCTTGCATATCACATCTGAATATAAGTTTATCTATTTAACTTGATCTAATTCCTTTTTGTCATATCTTCTTTAATAATATATGTTTATAATATCAATTTGATTTAGATCCATTTTGTGCTTTTCCATTCCGTTGACTTATCCATATTCTTAACATTAGAGTTATGGCATATTACATCTCATTTAATTAGTTTTTAATGATGTTCTTATAGTAAAGATTTGATATTTTACTATGAATTATATGTGCCTAAGTTGTCCTCTTTGTGTATGTTTGAAACCATTCATTTATATGATTTTATTTTATTTCAACTAATGTAATTATAATTGTCCTTTTGAAATCATCTGAAAATTGAATATAATGTTTATATGTTTTGTTTGAATTTTTTTTGTTAACGTTTTTTTGTTTGAAAGTAAAATTAAAACATAATCGGACTTTTGTGTAAATTTGTTAACTTTTAATTCTAACATCTGCTAAATCACAAACTTTACATATTTGTTTGTTATTTTAATTTTAAAAGTAGTTTGAAATCAATTACATATAAATGTGAATATGTTACTTTAATTCAACGTTTATAAAATTTACTTTTCTGTAAAATCAGAATTTTAATTTTAAAATTCTTCATAAATTGAAACTTGATTTATATTTGTTAATTTTAGATTTCAAAATATGAGAATGGTTCAAATTAGATTTATATGCATTTATGTTTTAGAGTTAAATTACTGATTTGCAATGACATTGATTGATTGAGTAAAGGAAGGAGGAAAGTCCTCTACCTTGCCTTTTTCAAAAATGTTTACTTGTATTCATTAATTGTCCTTTTGTTAATATAAATCAACTTTTGTCAATTAATAAAATTCCTTTTAATATGTTATGTTTAAGTGTAGGTTGAACTTATATATACATTTGTTTCTATTACTTACATGTTTTAAAATAAAATTTGAACAGCAAAGGCACATGTTAATTTTGTATTAAATGTTAATTTGTCAATTAACCTAATTAAAGAGAGAGAAAAATGAAAAGTTTCTCACTGTATATTTTTGGTCCCATCCTTCCCTAATTAATTATTTATGTTAAGAGTAAGAAACAAAAGGTTTCTTTCTCTAGCCTTTTACATGTTTATTTACGTAGTGTTATTTTTGTAGTAAATGTTAATTTATCAGTTATCCTACTTAAAGGGAGAAAGAAATGAAATTTTTCTCTCTCTACATATATGGCCCATATTTCCTTAATTTATTATTTGTGTTAAGAGAGAGAAACAAAAGGTTTCCTTCCCTATTTACATACTTTTATGTGCTGCTCATATGATGTCCTTATCATTCAAACACATGGATGTATTTGATACATTCATCGTATTACATACTTATTTGAATTAAATTTAAAACTCCCTTAAATATGAAATAAAATAAAATATTGATTTTATTTAAAAGGAACTTAGAAAAGTTTTAAGTATATTTGGACTTTTAGGCCGATTAAAGATCCAAAATGGTAAAAAAAATTGAAATTCACCCTTTTCTTCCATTGCGGGTTGGCCCAGTTCCAATAATGGTATCAGAGCCCAATAGCCTATGCGGTCTAATTAGTCATGTTAGGACTAACTAATTAAGCTTGCGCCCTTAGTACGGTGTCTAGAAAGGTGATGTCTAGAATTGGAATTGGGTAATCAAGTATCTTGTCCTACCTGATTACCTGCTTGGCCTGAAAGGTGAAGTGAGCTCAAAGGTTTCCCCTAATATAGAAGGCCCAATTTGAATTTGGCCTTGGGATAGTTTTCAAAATAGTTTGAAAATTATGATAAGATTTTAACTTTAAAGGTTAAATTTAAAATAAAAACATGTTTATTACAAAAGGTTATAATATAACTTAAATTTTCAAAATATTTGAAATTATTTAGATATTAGTTTCAAAATATAAAATTTATTAATAAGATTAATAAAATAAATTGACTAAATGAGTTAATTAATTAATACTCATATGCATGTATTATATATGTATGTATATAAGATAAATTTTCGAAAATAATATAATTTAATTAAAATTGTTTCATTAAATAATTTGATTAAAGATCAATTAATTAAATAAATATACACATGTATAAGATATATGTGTTACACTATAAAGGTTATAGTATGCACTATAAAGATTATAATAGATATGTCCAAAATAAAAGTTCTATTGGAATACTAATTCAAAATTAATTAAAGAGGTAATTAATTAAAATTAGTTAAATAAGATTTAATTAATATAATATTAAACATAATACTATTATATAAGTGATATAAAGTATAAAAGTTTTATAATAATAAAATTTATGTGATATGAATGTATAAACTAAAAATGGAACATTAAAGAAACCCAAATAGACTTTGAGTAAATACATACGTAAATGTATGTATATCGTGATTTATGATGCATCTGACACTTGAATCAAGAGAGTATTTCATAAGAAATACATTATTCCATAAGTCGATATTACTAAATATAATATATTGAAGACTATGGATCTTCTATATAATGTTGTCCTCTATCACTTATATAATAATAGACTGCTTGCAGACTCCTTATTTGTTGAGCTTTCCTCAAGCTAGGGATGTTATGTGCAGTACTATTAATATATTGAATAGACGAGGCAAGATAACTGCATGTATTTCTTGAACTTTCCTCAAGGTACGTGCATTATACTTAGGGCATCGTAAAATGATAGGTCCGAGTGAATAGTCCCACTTTACTTGTTGAGCTTTCTTCAAGGTAAAGGTGGGATGAGGACAAGGTACCAAAGGTTAGGATTTGTATGACACAACTGATAAAGAGTTATCCATCGTATGTAGGCCTATAATTTATTGAGCTTTCCTCAAGGTCAAAATCCCAAGGAATATGAGCCCTAACACCCACTAGTGAAGTTGAAAGACTTCTATGTTTCACTTAAGGTTTGGTGAAACATAAAAGACTAGTGGGGGCCTTATTAGAAAAATGAAATGATAATATTTAACCTTTCTAATATTGTAAGAACATATGCTACATAATGTTACAATTATCTACAATGATAAATTTGTGCATTTAATATGATTGATAAAACGTTTATCAATTAATATATACAAATGAACTGAATTGAAAATTGACAAATGGAAATAAAATACTTGTTAGCGCCAAAAATGGTCACCTACGCTCTGTTGTATGTGAAAGCACCAATATCCAATATTTAGATCCAAACAGAAAAATATAGATTCATAGATCATAGAATCAATTGCAGAAAAGTAAATGAACATGCAAGTCTTATAATGGTTTGGCAAATCCGGCCTACGTCCACTCCAATAATCTTTTTATTATACTGTAGGATTGCAAATACAGTTGTTTTTAGCCTTAGAAAATTAATGAAGGAAGAGATAAGAAGTGATGAAGGAGAGCCAAAAGAAGATTCAGAAGAAGTGAAAGAAGATCCTTTGTAATGAGCCAAGTCCGCTGTATTTATAGGTGAATATGTGCATGGATCGGAATGAAATTTCGCCAGAAGAACCTCCAGAGTCGTACGACCCGATCGCACCAATTTTCAAATCGATCGCACACCATTGGAAGGATAGGCATCGATCATTCATATTAGCTTAAATGGGGGTGCGATCATTTTGTGGGCCCTCCATGATGTTAGTTACCTGTTCTCTAAATTTCGTGCAATTCCGACTTACATTTTGTGAGATATCGCGTTTTCCGTGGAGTTGAGATCGTTCTGGCTGAAATGATACAATCGTTCAAGAACGATGCAGGCCGATCATTCAAGTTTCTCTAAATGATGTGCGATCGATATGTTAGGTTCATTTACATAATATTTTACTATTCCTAAAGTTTCGTGTCATTTCGACTTTGCGTTTGTGAGATATTGATCGATCATCATTAATTTGAATTATTTGATGGATCGATCCATATGGACCATGACCGATCGATCCAACTTCATCGTGGGGTCCAGCGGTCAATGATGTGGGTCCACAATGGTGTAGTGTAGTTGTACTTTAAATTTCAAGTTGATTGCTTTTGTAGATTTTGAGTTATAGATTGATCATCGTCGAAAATCGCCAAAACGATCATCGAAAAACCCACTTCAGGTTGACCCGAAGTGAGACCCGAAGTAATCGCCTTTCTAAATTGAAGTAGGTGCTAAAAATTCTGACCCAGGGTTAGACTCGGGTAAAATCCAAATTTTCTCCAATCAAAAGTGATTCTGACTCCAAGCACGCTGATCGCTTTTCCCCAAGCAATCTCCAAGCAAACATGCATCCGACTCCAAGCATGATCCAACACTTCAAATTTCTGCGACCCTAAGTGGACTATGTGCGGACTCCAAGCAAGTAGCAAATTTTTCGGGGTCCAACTCCAAGTAAATTACCATCGATCCGACAACACCGATCCATCTTCTTTTGCCCATAACTCGAGCATATGAACTTTGATCGACTTGAAATTTGAATTGTAGACTTATGGGACCTTCCTTGTCACTCCATATTAACCGCACCTTGATTGGATCAGAAATTGAGGATCTAATCTGGTCTATTTTCTAGGTGAAGTATCAATTCCATACTTAGACATTTTTTGAGTATTGTTCATCCGAATCCATTCAACTATCGTCCATATTTTCAAGTACAACCGATCTCCAATCTTGATAACCATCCGTTTTAGCTGAATTTATGGTATCTTGGCCTGACCAAAAGATGTGATAACATTTACCCCCCAAAACATGCCTTGCGTTAGGAAGGCGTGTTTTGAGTTGCTATAAATCCAAAATCTGAAATACATAATCCATTAATAGCTGTATTTTCCAATCAAGAATTCAATCCAAATCCATGGCCTCTCAGGGTTGTTTTTATCCAAATCTACATCCATCCAAAACCAAATCCATTGCTATTTGAAGCTAATACCCAAATCCATAACCTCTTAGGGTTGTTATCCTAGTCCAAATCCTAGCACAATCCATACTTGATGACCTGAGTAGGCCGATCTATTGCGTTCAAGACAAGCGACCTACCCCTTGCCAAGCATAGTCCATACCTGATGACCTTGATCTCTCTGGATAGTTTCCGAGCACAATCCATGCTTAACAACCTAAGTAGGTCGATCCATCGCATTCGAGTGAAGTGACCTACACCTTGCCAGGCATAGTCCATACCTGACGACCTTGATCTCTCCGGATCCTTGCCAAGCACAATCCATACTCGATGACCTGAGTAGGTCGAATCATCGTGTCCAAGCAAAGCGACCTACACCTTGCCAGGCATAGTCCATACTTGATGACCTTTTGTGTTTTATTCTTCGGCCTCGATACCCAGTCAAGGAGTTAATCCATGTTGCACGAGTCCGTTCCGTCATGTTCGCCCAACAAAAAGACCCGTACCATGCGATTGTTATCCCATCTCTCCGGATAGGACCACAACCTCGACCTATGTTATCTATTACATAGATCCAAATTTAAGCATTCCTAAGTCCATTTGCCAAAATATAAAATAAGAGTCTATACAATCAATAAACCAGCGTTCAAATAAAACTAGAAAAACAAGAGTTTGAAGCAAACAAGAAAAAAAACCAAATTTCACAAACCTAAGCACTACGATTTTCATCATCTCAGAGCATGCTTAAGGACCGTCCTCGTTCCCGTACATGTGTAAGTGACTTAGCTGTCCTACTGCGGAGTTTGTTACTTATTCATGCCATCCTGATAAACTGATGAAAAGTTGATGATGATGCCTTGATCCAGTGCCATTTTCATTCGAGGGGGATGGTGGATGGTGGCTACTGTTGTTCCCCTACCGTTGCACGAGTCCTTACGTATTGTTGTAACTGACCATTCCTCATGTGTTCCTCAATGATATCTTTCAAATGCCTACAATCATTTGTATTGTGCCCATCCAACTCATGGAAAAGGCGGCGCTTTCCTGATGTCCGTTCACGTTTTGAGGGTCCCTCCTTGCCGGCCTTTGATATGGAAGGTGTCCTCGAGTATCCAAATATATCCGTTCTAAGGTTTCATTCAATTCCAAGTAAGAAGAGAATTTGGGTTCTCCCCTCTGTCGCTTTGATCCATCGAAGTTATTGTCCAATTTTCGTTTACCTTTGTCCTTTCTCGAGCTTTCACCGGCAGTTCTCTAACCTGTACCGTATTAACTTCCATTGCCTCTCTGTCAGCTTTCGCATCTTCTTTTCATAGAAACTTTTCTGCTTCATGGTAGAATTCCCCAAGATCCATCGGTGGATCCCTTAATAGTGATATCTTAAAATATGAATTATCTGCAACTCCTGACACTGCCGCCATCAAAACCATCGATGTATCTGGTTGATCCACCGAAATAACTGTCGAATTGAACCTGGTTAAGAAATTCTTGAGTGATTCTCCTGCCCACTACTTTACTGATGTTAATGTCATCACATTCTTGGGTCTTGTAATATGAACCCGAGACTGCTTTATAAATCTTTCAACCAATTCCTTTCATGTGCTAATAGAACTGCTTTCCAACCGTCTAAACCATAGCACATGGAAGCATTATGCCAGGACTTCTTCCAATGCCCCTAGTACTTCCATATGTTGTATTTGCCTTATCATATGCATAGTTGGATCCAACTTTCCATCATAAACTTCTAGTGTTGGTAGTTTAAATTCTGATGGATTCCTAGTATTCCTGATATTAGGAGCAAAGGGACTTATATTTGCGTCTTCCAGATCTCTGTTCACTAATCCTCCTCCCATTGCCCATCTAATCAATTCCACAAACCTATCATTATGTTCAAAGGTTGTCTTCGATCTTCATTTCCGAATTGCCCCCCGAGTCCATGTGGGAATCCTAGTATATGCTCCTCATTACGCACATCTGCATTCCGATTGACACTAAACTGCCTAGCAACACCCCAGCTAAGGTCGATCTTGCCTGACTCGGGGGGATGCCCCTAAGTCTTGATCGATAGGTGTCGATCCATACTGGTGGATCGGTGGCGATCGTTATGTTTTGGCCGGGGACTACACCCGGCTGCTCCACTCCATCCAATTGCTTGTTACCTTCATTTCCATGATACTAGTCTTATTTCTAGCGGTTCCTACCGCCTCAACCCCTTGATCCAAGTTTCCATTAGCTCCTGCTACTTTATTCCCTTGGTTTTGTGCTTCAACTTGTCTGATCTATCGAAGTAGATTTTGCATCATCTCCTCTTACCCCTTCAACATCTGCTCCTGCATAGCGTTCACCGTTGTTTCCATCTCCTCCCTAGTGATGTAAGTAGAGGTTTAATTAGCTCCAGCTCCTAAGGAAACCTCCAGATTCCCTTCATGATGGCTCATATCCGCTACTTGTCTCCTTTTTAATGGTTTCACCATTGCTCCAAATCCAAGCTCTCTAATTGATCCCAAATATGAACTTCAAATCCGCACGGGCTAGCTTTCTCTATGAAAGCATCAAAATGTTTACGCCAAAAATGGTCACCAACACCTGGTTGTATGTGAAAGCACTAATACCCAATATTTAGATCCAAACTAGGAAAATATAGATTCACAAATCACAGAATAGATTATAGAAAAGTAAATGATTACACAATTTTTATAGTGGTTTGGAAAACTCCGGCCTACGTCCACTCCAATAATCATTTTCTTATACTGTTGGATTACAAATACAGTTGTTTTTAGCCTTAGAAAATTAATGGAGGAAGAGATAAGAAGTGATGAAGGAGAGCCAAAAAAATCCAGAAGAAGAAAAAGAAGATCCCTTATAATGAGCCAAGTTCGTTGTATTTATAAGTGAAGACGTGCATGGATCGGGCTGAATTTTCACTAGGATAACCTCTAGAGCCGTACAACCCGATCCACTAATTTTCAAATCGATCGCACACCATTGGAATGATCAGTGGCGATCATTCATATTAACTCCAATGGGGGTGCGATCATGTTTATGGGTCCTCCATGATGTTAGCTAATTTCTCTCCAAATTTTGTGCAATTTCGACTTACCGTTTGATAGATATCGCGTTTGTCGTGATGTTTAGATCGTTTTGGCTGAAATGATACGATTGTTCAAAAACAATGCCGGCCGACCATTCAAGTTTCTCCAAATGATGTGCGATCGATATGGTAGGTTCAAATGTAGTTATAAAAATGGACTTTCAAATGATAGAAAAGTTGTTTTGATCAAATAAGCATTGAAAACACTATTTGTAGCATTTTTTTGCAGCACTTTCTAGTAACTTTTGTAAACAACAGTTTTAACTTAATTATTCTTTCCCGAATCATTTAGGAACATTTTCAAATAAATAATTAAGTATTTTAAAGATGATTTAGAAGTTTAAATAACTTTTAAAAGAGTTTAAAGAAATGGTTAAAAGAAAAGCTGTTATAAATAAACGATTTAATCCTGGCTCTAAAAGCCCATGAGTAGACTAGATTTTTTTATTCATGAGATCCGGATGTGGTATGCTTAAGCTAAGGGATGCTCAGGAGCAACTTTCATACTTGCCTCGTTTCCGAAAATTTCGACCTTATCTTTCCTCGCCTAGAAAAGAGGCCAGGCAAGCCAAGGCATTGGTTGCTCCTAAACATCTCCTTAGTTTGAGCACCCCACACCAGATCCCATGAATAGAAAAATCCAATCTATTCACTAGCTTTTAGAGCCAAGATTAAATCTTTTATTTATAATAGCTTTTCTTTTAACCATTTATTTTAACTCCTTTAAAAGTAATTTTAAAACTTCAAAATCATCTTTAAAATACTTAATCATTTATTTGAAAATGTTCTTAAAAGATTCGGGAAAGAATAATTAAGTTAAAACTGTTGTTTGCAAAAGTTACTAGAAAGTGCTGCAAAAAAATGGTGCGAATAGTGTTTTCAAAGCTAATTTAATCAAAACAACTTTTCTATCACTGAAAGTCCATTTTTATAACTCAAATCCTTTTTAAAACATTTTAGTATATTTATAGAATTTATTCCATATTTTTAAAGATTTAAAAATATCATTTCAAAGAAATTTCCTTTTTGGATTCCAAACTGCCAAACCATGACTATTTTGAAAACTTGTTTTACTCATATTTCAAAATCTACTAAATGAATTCTCTTTTTTTTTCTTTCTGAAAACTATGATTATAAGAGTTCGAAAAATTCTTATTCCAAAGAATTCCGACATTGATTCCATCGTGTAAATGGATTTAAACTATTACGACGCGAAATCGCGAACTGCCGTTACATGACGCACCTATTTTAACTCAATTTTTATATTCCTTTTCAAACTTTATCGAAACATTTTTAAATGTTTATAAAACATTTCTAAATCATTTTAAACTATTTTAAAGAGGTTTATCAATGTCATATACACCATTTCATTTATTAAATGAAAGTGGTTTCCTTTGTGAAATTTGACATGTATATAGAAAAGACTTGGTTTTGGTAAAGTTGAACTGATTAAGAAAATTAATTATGATAATGTCAAATTTCAAAAATATTTTTCAAAATATTTAATTTATGGAAAATGAGGGCATAATCAAAATAAATGTTCGAACAGAAACAAAAACAAAACAGTTAAACATTTTTAGGTTCCAAAAGGTATAAATGTAAACATTTTGAAATTTAAATAAGTTTGGGTTCCTAAGGGTACCATTGTAAATGCTAACGGCTTGTTATATAGACAAGTTTGGGTACCTTAAGGCTACAAACGAATATAAGAGTGGTCCTACATCCTTTATTAGTTCACTCGACTCTTCTAACATTTAGGTACGAAATCGGGCTAAGGAACAACATAGACATAGTTAGATTTTGAATTGTTCTATATGATTGATGAGCTAAAATTCAAATGTTCCTTAGCCTAGAAAGATGAGGTGGATATCTACACATTTTGGATATCACGACATCAAAGACAAATAAGGCATGATCTCTAAACTCTATTTTGTTCTCTTATTGTTAATTCTGTTTTGGTTGACATTGTTGTAGAATTTTTGTCATATCTTGAGCTTCTTAATTACAATTTGCAAAATTCAAGATGTTTTAGAAAATAGATTGAAAACTCTATAAGTTTTATTTTCTGTATTTCTCTAGAATCTGAACTTAAGCAGGTGAAAAACTACAAATCAATTAGAGTATTGTTTGAAAACCTCTTGACACAACTGTAATAATTTGATCACAACTTGAACATTTTCACTCTAATTTTTGAATTTGTTGAAGTTTTGGAAAGCTAACTAATAATGATACAACTTTACTGCTTTGAGTTTTTGCTAATTCATTTTGAAAAATATTGAAAAGCAGCAATCTTTTCAGCACATTACTTGAAAAATATTTCTAATTTACATAAATAAGTTATAGTATTTCAGTCATAGCTTTTGATCGATTTATTGTTTTGAATTGAAACCAATTTTGATAAGTGGAATTTTTAAATATCTAAAATTTCATGTTTTGTGCTAAATCAAATTACGGGCTAAAACCTTTCAAATAGTGGTTTCAAATGGACTGAATTTTCAATTGCTTTAGTAGAGTTATTATCTTTCACTGTCTTGTTCACGACTAACAAAATAATGTTCAGAGAAATTTTTGTGTTTTTGCTTTAATATGAATGTTTTTCCTTTGACTGATATAAATGGCCTTGCTAAAAATTTTAAAAATCAATTCGAGTCATTTTGAGGAGTAAACGTTTTACTTGTGTTCTTATATACCACTATATGTCACCTTGGGCAGAGTATGAAACATCATGTTGGAATCATATTTGCATTTGATTAATTATTTTCAATTGATTTTCAACTAGCAAAAACTTTCACAAAACCCCCTGCAGAAAATTGATCTTCGCATATTTTAATTTTTTAAATAACTCGGGTTTTTACTTTGATGAAAAAACTCTTGTTTATTTTGATAAGAGATTTATCTAGAAAAGATAATCGTTGACTAATTGAACCTTTTTGAAACTTATCAAAAAAATTAATAGTGCTTGAGAAAATGATGGATAGTGATTAAATCATATTTCATGAAAAGAGAAGTATAATTTAAAATTTCATGAAAATTTAAAAAAAATTATAATATTTTTAAATTAGTACTTATTCCATGATCATTTCTATCACATCACCTTTCTTTCAATCCATACACCACAAATTAATATATTATGCAGAAGTTGGTATTTCAAAACAAGGGATTATTTGTTTTGTAAAATAATTCCATCTAAAAGTTTTCACTCTCATTTAAAGTCCTTACGGTTACGCATGAGTGAATCACTCTAATTTCTATATATGTGCTTATATTCTCATTTAAAAGTCCTCACATGTACGCATGGATAAGACTCGTATAAGAAAGGGATAAATATTCAAGTAGATTCTAATCTCATTTAAAACTCCTCATGGTTATGCATGGTTAGAAAATACTTGACATTTTTTTAAGTAATTACTCACCTCATTTAAAAGTCCTAACGGTTATGCATAGTTAGAAAGTGCTTAATAATTTTTTTCTATAATATTTAAAAGGAAGATTCACAAATTTCTCATTTATTGAAAATACCATACCGATGGAACTGTATAAAATTTTCCTAAAACCATAATCCTATCATTTCTCTACAGTGAAATTTGTTTCTAATAAATAAAATATTATGATTTTTGTTTAATTAATTGGAATTTGTGATATATATATATATATATATATATATCTCCCTCTTGATTTGATTTTATAATCTTTATCAAAATTCATTTACTATTTCAATTACTATTATTATCTTTTGTTGATTGAGTAATAACCTTATTGATATTCAAGAATGTTTTTATTATTCAAAAGTTGTTTTAAAATTATTTTTGAAAAATCAGTTTCTCATTTTCAACTACACACATCTGTATAGGGGTTGTTTAGTTGTAAGTGGAACATGTAAATAGGGGGAGCTTGAACACATCATACGAAACACATTTATTTAAATTCAAAATCTTAATATATTTTTGTTATCATCAAAAGGGGAGATTGTAGAATACAATGATTTTTGTTTAATGATAATAAACATATATATTCGTTAAATGTGTTTGTTATAGCACTATTGCAATTTCATAGAATGAAATAAATAAATGCAGAATGAAATAAAATGAATCCCAATTTTATTTGCACAAATATTTTATTCAAATAAATATTTTATTTCAAATTCAAATAGTACAAATTCATCTTCCACTATATTTACATTTCCAAATACAATACAATCTGTCACTATATACAATTTCTCTACACACTTATATATAATACTTTGTTTCTTTACTCACACTCAAATTTGTTTTAGATATCTTCTTACGCTAGCTTGTGTCCAGTCATCTGCTATACCTGTCAAATAAATAATGCAGTAAACTGGAAAAAGAAACGAATCTAAATTACAAAAGTAAAATTGAATTTGAATATTAATATTGCCTCAGTTTATGGGTTTGTTTTTATTTTCATATTTTAGACAGAGACCGAAAATAAATGTGCATGAGTAACATATGACATGTACAAGGTGTCACTGCATATGCCAAAGGGCTATACACATATGCAAAACATGCTTACATTATTCAAATTTCAAGGACAAGTGCAAAGGTCAAGTCTGAAGGCTCAACACAGTGCAAATGCACACAAGGTCGGGCTAAGCAAGTTTCAGCCTAATTCAGGTGCACATATACAAGTATAGGCTAGTGCATGTATCATAAAACAAGTGTAAGGAACATGTACAGACCAATTCAATAAGGGCGCACAAACAGTGACAATGCAAGCATAATAGCAAGGAGCAACAGGTTCAGGGATATGCACATTACAAACAACAACAAGCAATTAAGTGCATCGAGCATCATCAACTCAAGCATGTAGAAGAGAGGCATGAACAACTGGATAAAGAAAAGGTCGGGTAGATGTTCAACCATAGGATAAATAACCAAGTAAGTTCACATTGGTGTAGTCATGGTTTAGCTCAACTCAATTCACTGGTGTAGCCAAATACAAATTCAAACAAGCATATATAGACCAAGAATGCACACTAGATCAACTAAATTACAAAGCATTAGAAATTTCATAGTGGTATGTATATACATGGAAATTAGTACATATATACAAGAGCAAACCAGGCCAGAATTCAAGTTTAGTGCAATACAACAGGTCGAAGGCAACTCGAAAGAAAAACAAGAAGAAGCAAGTATATGGAAATATACAACTGCAGATAAACAAACATGGGTAAGCAAACATGTATCCAAGTATCACAACCAATCAGGTTCAGGCAACACAACCAGACACACACATACATGTGTATATGTACATATACTTGAGACAATAGGGGAAGGAACCAAAGTAGACCAGACATGGAAACAGTAGTACACACATACACAGTTTCAAATGCAACTGGATGTACATAAGGGGCAACAGCAAGTACTAAATGGTCACAAAGAAATAATACATTAAACAATGGTTCACACAAAGCAACAAATTTGTGAATATGAAAATTTAATCTTAGTGAAGTGGAGCACAAAGGTAACAGAGAACATGAGTTCATCAAAATCAAAACAAATCAGAGAACTCACGAATGAACAAGTCAAGAGCGAGATCAACTATTATTCAACTAGAGAAATATTTGATCAATAGAACAAGTCAGAGAACTCACAAAAGAACAAGTAAAGGCCATAAAGCAGGAAAAAAAAGCGGTAACCCAGTTAACCTTTGTTTTCCAATACCCATATTTTTGAGTTTCTCACACTATTCCTTGACTGACCCGGTGTTTACTTTCTTTTCCCTTAAACTATGGGGGCCCTATTTTTCCGGATAACCAAGTAGTCAAGTTTAACTTGGAGCATTATGATGGAGCTTGAAGTTTGGAGCTTAAGATGTTCCTATAGATACTTCACCATTTCTATTTCCGTTGCATTAGTTTACTGATTATATTTAGCATTTATAAGGACATAGATTTATAATTGTCTAGGCTGATTTATAAGATAGACTCTGATAAATGCATTTAAAATCTCCGTTGTGAAGATCATATATATATATGTGTGTGTGTGTGTGTGTGTTATTCCATTCGTGTAAGATTTTATTCTGTCTTTATTTTTAGCCTTTACTATCCATCCTTCCTGCACTTAGTTTTGCGACACATGAATATCGAGGATGTATTAGTGTCTATTTCTGAGGGTTGAAAGGGCAAGTTGTCATAGAATTATTGATTAAGCTTTTGTTTTGAGAAATAATTTAATTATACGATCATGAATCATATGATACTAGTCAATTATATCTCAAACAAAAAGGGCTACGCACCTATTTAATGGGAGCATCATAAGAATAGATGAACTATTCGAATTGATACATATAGATATATGCAATCGTAAGTCTATTATACCATATCAGTTCCACGTACTTGGTTGTATTCGTTGATGATTTATCACCATTACAGACATGTGTATTTGATACATATGTAGTATGTCTATGATAAGATCATAGAATATAAAACAAAAGTAAATAAAATAACATGCAATAAAATAAAATGATTCAATTTGATCGAATAGGTGATTGTATTGGAAATAGTTCTACATGTACCTAAAAACGAATAAAGAGTCAGTCTCGAAGGTAACTCCTCCTTCGAGCACTTAATGATGAATTGATAAAGAGTAAGCAAACTTTGTTGGACAACATAATTAATAATGAGTAAGTTGAGATAAATTCTTTCTATAAGGTGTGTAATTAAGAGTAGTACACAAGGTTAAAACTAATATCATCCAAAGAACAATTTACAAACCATTTAAGATAAGGTTTTATAAGAAACCCCTACATATCCTAGGCCAAGGAGTTGGTAGGCTGTGCGAATCAAAAAAATGCATGTAATAATTGTATGTAAGGGATCTTGTATGAATCATCTCAAGAGAATTTGGGAACTATAGTCATTAGATGACTAATTTATGTTGTGAACATAAATATATTGTGAACTAATGAAAAATTAGTTTATATAAAGGAATTCATAAAATGTTTATGAATATCCGCTCCATTTTATTGAGAAACAACTAGTGTTTCAAGAAATATCAACTTCACAGTGAAGGGATTTCTTTAGCAAATTATTGGTATAAAATGAATTTGGATATGATCCAAGGATAAAGATGATTGCAAGGAATGAAATGAAATTAACCAAACCTAAATGAACACAACACATTAGAATGTCTAATAAGCATTCTTGTACATTGAAGATAAACTATGAGTTTCTTACCAATGTCGAGAATAGATAATCCTTAGCAGTCAATTAAACCATTAAGAGTATTGACTTTATGATATGGTATGATGTACAAATACAAAATAGATTCCAAGTATATTATCAAAATATTATTCTGAAAGTTGCATCCAAAGGGATATGATCCATTGGGTACAAACATGTCTCTAAAGGAAAGACAAACGCAGTTGGATAATAGCGAGCCACATTGATAAGAATAATACCATAAATTTCAATTGTTGAAATTAACGCAATAGATTCACCATTCTATGTGCTCAAGTAGGTTTGGATTTTACTTACAAAATTATTGCATAGTATGAATTTATGTTTTGGTATATATGTGCTGAAATAGAAAATTCTAAATGATGATTTAGAGTAAATTGTTTACATATAATAACCAAAATGTCTTTGCCTTGCTTTAAGTGCACTTGGTCGCTTCAATGAGTCAAGTAATTCTTTGATTGAGGCTTTGGTATGGTTTTGGATTTTTTGATTAGGTTATATTGCTTTTAACTCGACTAAATTTCTACCAATGATGGTATGGGTATTTATAGAAATTGATTTCCTATATTTTCGAATAGAAACGTTCAGACTTGACTTTAAGAGTTTACACTTTGGCCGTTGATTTTTGATCGAACGCTTTAATACTTTCTGACCCATTCATTGTTCAAATATATTGCTATATATTCTTGACCGCTTTGTTTTTGGTTTTCTACTTTATGGCCTTTACTTGTTCATTTGTGAGTTCTCTGACTTGTTCTATTGATCAAATATTTCTTTAGTTGAATAATATTTGTCATTCATTTGAAAATGTAAATATAGTGGAAGATAAATTTGTACTATTTGAATTTGAAATAGAATATTTGTTTGAATAAAATATTTGTTCAAATAAAATTGTGATTCATTTATTTCATCCTATAAATATTTATTTCATTCTATGAAATTGCAATAATACTATAACAAACATAGTTAATGAATATATATGTTTATCATCATCAAACAAAAATCATAAATCATTGTATTCTACAATCTTTCCCTTTTGATGATAACAAACATATATTAAAAAACACAAATTTAAATAAATGTGATTGGTATGATGTGTTTAAGCTCCCCCTATTTAGATGCTCCCCCTACAACTAAACTACCCTTACAGATGCGTGTAGTCGAAAATGAGAAATTGATTTTTCAAAAATAATTTCAAAACAACTTCTGAATAATAAAAACATTCTCGAATATCAATAAGGTTATTACTCAATCATTAAAATCATAACCTCTCTCCTTCTTTTGTTATCATCAAAAGATAATGATAGTAATTGAAATAGTAATGAATTTTGATTAAAATTATGAAATCAAATCAAGAGGGAAATATATATCAAAAATTCCAATTAATTAAACAAAAATCATAATATTTTATTTATTAGAAACAAATTTCACTATAAAGAAATGATAGGATTATGGCTTTAGGAAAATTTTATACAGTGACATCAGTTTGGTATTTTTAATAAACGAGAAATTTGTGAATCTTTCTTCTAAATATTATACAAAAAAATTATTAAGCACTTTCTAACTATGCATAACCATTAGGACTTTTAAATGAGGTTAGTAGTTACTCAAAAATGAATGTCAAGCATTATCTAACCATGTATTACCGTGAGGACTTTTAAATGAGATTAGAATCTACTTGAATATTTATCTCTTTCTTATATAAGTTTTATCCATGCATAACCGTGAGGAATTTTAAATGAGAGTAGAAGCACATTTATAGAAATTAAAGTGATTCACTCGTGCATAACCGCGAGGACTTTTAAATGAGAGTGAAAACTTTTAGATGGAATTATTTTACAAAACAAATATTCCCTTGTTTTGAAATACCAACTTCTGCACAATATATTAATTTGTGGTGTATGGATTGAAAGAAAGGTGATAGTGATAGAAATGATCATGGAATAAGTACTAATTTTAAAAATATTATAAAATTTGTTTAAATTTCATGAAATTTTAAATTATACTTCTTTTTGTATATGATTTAATCACTATCCATCATTTTCTCAATCACTATTAATATTTTTGATAAGTTTGAAAAAGGTTCAATTAGTCAACGATTATCTTTTCTAGAGTAAATCTCTTATCAAAATAAACAGGAGTATTTTCATCAAAGTAAAATCTCGAGTTATTTTAAAAATTAAAATATGTGAAAGTAAATTTTCTACAGTAGGTTTTGTGAAAGTTTCTGCTAGTTGAAAATCAGTTGAAAATAATTAATCAAATGCAAATATGACTTCAATATGATGTTTGATACTCTGCCCAAGGTGACATATAGTGGTATATAAGAACGCAAGTAAAACGTTTACTCCTTAAAATCACTCGAATTGATTTTCAAAATTTTTAGCAAGGCCATTTATATCAGTCAAAGGAAAAAACATTTATATTAAAGCAAAAAAGCAAAAATTTCTCTAAACATTATTTTGTTAGTCGTGAACAAGACAATGAAAGATAATAATTCTACCAGAGCAATTGAAAATTCAGTCCATTTGAAACCACTATTTGAAAGCTTTAATTCCGTAATTTGATTTAGCACAAAACATGAAAATTTTATATATTCAAAAATGCCGCTTATCAAAATTGGTTTCAATTCAAAACAATAAATCAATCAAAAGCTATGATCGAAATACTGCAACTTATTTATGTAAATCAGAAATACATTTCAAGTAATGTGCTGAAAGGATTGTTGTTTTTCAATATGTTCCAAAATGAGTTAGCAAAAACTCAAAGAAATAAAGTTGTAGCATCATCAGTTAGCTTTCTAAAACTTCAACAAATTCAATAGAGTGAAAATGTTTAAGTTATGATCAAATTATTACAGTTGTGTCAAGAGGTTTTGAAATTGTTTTCAAACAATACTCTAAATGATATGCAGTTTTTCACATATTTTAGTTCAGATTATAGAGAAGCACACAAAATAAAACATATAGAGTTTTCAATCTTTTTTCCAAAACATCTTGAATATTGCAAATCGGAGTTAAGAAGTTCAAGGTATGATAAAAATTCTACAACAATGTCAACAAAAACAGAATTAACAGTAAGAGAACAAAATAGAGTTTAGAGATCATACCTTACTTGTCTTCGATGTCGTGATATCCAAAATGCGTAGATCTCCACCTCATCTTTCTAGGCTAAGGAACATTTGAAGTTTAGCACATCAATCATATAGAACAATTTGAAATTTGTCCCTATCGATGTTGTTCCTTAGCCTAATTTTGTACCTAAATGTTTGAAGAGTCGAGTGGACTAATAAAGGATGTAGGACCAATCTTATATTCGTTTGTGGCCTTAATTATGCAAACTTGTCTATATAACATGCCGTTAGCACTTACAATTATACCCTTGGGAACCCAAACTTGTTTAAACTTCAAAACGCTTTCATTTATACCTTTTGGAACCCAAAAATGTTTAACTGTTTTGTTTTTGTTTCTATTCGAACATTTATTTTGATTATGCCCTGTTTTTCCACAAATTAAATATTTTGAAAAATCTTTGTGAAATTTGACATTATCGAAATTAATTTTCTTAATCGGTTCAACTTTACCAAAATCAAGTTTTTTCTATTTTCAACAAAAGTCTGACTTCTTAACAACATATTTAGTGATTTTTCTCCCTTCGAAAAGTTTCTAACGGTCGATTCAAGTTGTTGAATCTTAGATCTAAGGGCATTATTTTCATTCAAATGTGAGTTGCATCTTTTAATGGAATTTTCTTTTTTTGTGTCGTCATTAATTTTCAAGGTCAAAATTTCATTTTTGGGACTTTCAATTTTATTCTTAGACCTATTAATTTCTTCCTCTACAAACTGACACTTTTCACATTCTAAGTTAAACTTTTTAATATTTTAATCATCGGTTCTAACTCATTAATAATACCAAGTAGACCATTTTTCTCAGATTCAAGTTTATTATATTTTCTTTTAAGTCTATAATTGTGTCTGTCTAACTCATGATAAAATAATAATAAATCAGTATTTGATAATTTTGATACCTCACTGGGTTCATTGTCACTGTCACTTGATTCTACCATTAGGCACATGTTTGCATCCTCTTTCTCACTGTTGGTGTTCTCCTCTTCTCCTTCACTATCATCGCAAGTGGCTATGAAACTCCTTAGTTTCTTCCTCTTTCCTTTATCAAATCAATTCTAGGGACAATTTGGCTTAATGTGACCTGGCTTCTTACATCTATGACACATAATTTCCTCCTCTTCGGAATCATCCAGAACATTGACAATTTTGGTTTTTATCCATTGGTTTATTGCTAGATCTCTACACCTTCGGGTCCACTTTTTGAAATGCTTCATCAATAGTGCTAGCTCAGCCGTGGCATCATTTTCATCATCACTATCAATTGTACTTTTTAAAGCGATAGATTTCCTTTTCGAGTCTTTGCTTTCACGTGCTTCTCTGAATTTTAGTTCCATCTCGTAAGTAATGAGATTTTCTATTATTTCCTTTAATTTGAGTTGTTTCAAGTCTTTGGATTCCTAAATTGCAATCACTTTCGCTTTAAAATTTCTAGGAAGAATTCTCAAAAAATTTCGGACCTCTCCAATTGTGTATAAGCTTTTCCAAGCGTCTTGGATTTAAATACTATATTTGAAAATCTTCCATACATATCCTTTATATTCTTGTCTTTTATCATCATGAAATTCTCATATTCATGGCCGAGCATGACTAGATGAGATTCCTCGACCTGTGATGTACCTTCATGAGTCACTTTAAGATATGCCAAATTTCCTTACGTAGTTTCACAGTGAGAAACATGATTGTATTGAATTTTATCCAATGCACAAATAATAGAAATCATAGCCTTAGCATTAGAATAATGTAAACTAAGCTTATTTTCATTCCACTTACCTTTTGGCTTAGGAAATTCATGACCATCTATAATTACCATAGGTTGATTATATCTGGTTTTAACTGTATCCATGCATCTATACTATCTAGAAAAAAATTCATCCTTATTTTCCAATACGAATAATCAGTACCACTAAACATGGGTGGCCGAGCAATAGATTGACCTTCAAAAAAGAATTATTAAAACTAGCCATAGTTAAAAAATAGTGAATTTTTTCTAGCTAGCTCTGATACCACTTGTAGGATCAAATTAACCCATGAGGGAGGTGAATAGGGTTTAAAAAAATTATAGATAAATAAAAATTGCAACACAGATAATAACAGAGTAAATGCAAAAACTAAAAGAGACGCATAAGTTTACCTAGCTTCAGCAAAACCTGCCTATTGCTGCCCCAAGCTTTCTAATAGGAATTATACAATCTGATGCTTATAGACCTTATAAACTCGTGACCCTCGCTAACCTAATTGTTCTAACCCTATGCTCAAAACCCTGCCATAAATCAACCACTAAGTTGTGAATTCTCGAACTACGCTCCGTAGCTCGTAACCTAGTTAACACTAGAGTTTAACAAGTTTTAAAAGGAGAATTATAATAAAGTAAAATGGAAACCTTAAATATAATTTTAACCTAAAATACACTTGATTAAATAAAGAAAGGCATGAACCAACTAAAAATAGTGCGGCCTATAGTAGAATAAGATATTTATTCTCTTATTTAATCTGGACGATTTCCTTTTATTTGTTCTTCAGAAATTAGGGTTTACTTCTGATTGAAGCGCCAATTCCAATTGATCGGTCGAAGAGATGTTTTTGCCTTAGTTGCTTCATCGATTGATCGCCTTACTTTGAGTGCACTTGGCCACTTCAATGAGTCGAGTAATTCTTCGATTAAGGCTTTGGTATGGTTTTGTATTTTTTGATTTAGGTTATATTGCTTTTAACTCAACTAAATATTTGCCAATAATGATAGGGGTATTTATAGGGATCGATTTCCTATATTTTTGAACTGAAACATTCAAACTTGACTTTGAGATTTTACTGTAACGACCTGCATATTTATCACTTTAATAAATTATATTTATTTTTAAAGTTTTTCAAATAAAAGGTTGATGATGCAAATAATATTGTTTTAAGTGATAAATAATAATAATAATAATAATAATCTTATTTTAAATAAATATTTACAAAAATATTTCCCTTGGAATTTAAATCGATAAAATGGCTGGAAATCGTTTTATCGATAAACAACTCTACAATCATAAAACGTCGTGTGCAAGGCTGGGTACATATGCTTATTTTATAATTGAACAAGAATATGAAATAAAATAATTTATTATATTTCTGAAATTTAAATGTATTTATTAATGCCCTTAAATATAATAGTTTATTAAATTTAATTAGGATTTAATGATTTAAATAGTTATTATAATTCAAATAATTATTTTTAAATGGTAGTAATTCATTTTAAATAGTTATAAAGTGTTAATAAAACATTTATGATAATTTTATAAACATAGATAATTAATTCAAAAATATAAGGAAAAATCGATACCCCTTTATCGATATAACAGCGATTTTTGTAGATAATTATTAATATTAACTTATATAATTTTATAAATAAAATGTGATCATTTTAATTAGATAAAAATGGTAAGATATTTATTTTCAAATTTTGTTTACAAATATGTGTACGTAAATTAATAAATGAAAATGTGACCAATAATCGGTTTCTCGGTTTTCAACAATTTAACAAACAAAAGTTGTTCGAAGTCATTTGAAATGCTATTATTCTCTTATGCACATACATGTCACATGCACATAATAACATATATATGTACATGAATACTTAAATATATACATATTACAAAATAATTAAAAATTTCCTAAGACTTAACATTTAAGCAACCAAAAAGCAAACATCAACTCACCGTACCACACCATCACCTCAACATCACCATCGCATGTCATGAGGGGAGCCGTGTGCTAGGAGGGGGCTAGGAGAGGTGTAGGCCAAGGGCAAAATGATAATTTCACAATTAGATATTTGTTCTAAATTTTCTCCTATAAATACCCATCCACTTTCTCATATTTTAGCATATTCTCATAATATTCTTCTCCACTTCAAGCTTCTTTTATTGGCGTCTATGTTTAACAAAATTATGGAAAAATATTTAGCAAAAGAAATTTAAAATCGTATAATACATATAAATTATCGATCCACTTCAAACCTAGTTCGAATCTCCTCCATTCCTCTTCTTAAACTCATGGCCATCCACCATCACCGCCATGGGCTAACTCTTCCACCTTTTTAGCTTGGGCCGTAGGCTTTCTAAGGTCTTTGACTCGATCCCATAAGCTCCAGTGCGACGGTAGCAAAGCTATAGCCGATTTTAGACTAGCCCATTGGAAAAATAAAGGTGAGAAACTCTTACTTATATTAAATTTTTGGATGATGATATGATGTTTGCAATGGATGTTTAATATGATTGGATCATCAAGTTTGGTTGTTTAATGTGAGTGTTGAATATATATACAAGTCACGGAAATACACGTCGATAAGCACAAAAGAAATCACTTTCCTATATTAAATGAATTGGTGTATATGGAATGTTAAACCTCTTTACAAAGTTTTAAAAATGAGTTTGAAATGTTTTATAAATATGTGGAATTGCTTTGGTGAAGTTTAAATGGTAATTGAAAATTTAGTCAAAAATAGGCGCATCGTGTAACGGCAGTTCGCGATTTCGCGCCATAAAAGTCAAACGAGTATATAGAATAAAATATAGCTCAGAATTCTTTGAGATAAATTTTTTTTGAACTATTATATTCATAGTTTACAAAAAAAGAAAGATAATCGAGATTTCGACAAGTTGATTTTGAAATAGGAGTAAAACAAGTTTTTGAAAAATCGCGATTTTGAAGTTCAGAATCCATAATAGGATTTCTTTGGAAATGATATTTTAAAATTGTTTAAAAATATAAAATAATTTATAAAAATCTTTCAAAATAGTTCTAAAAGTGATTTGATTTATAAAAATGAATTTCCAAATGATAAAAAGTCGTTTTGGTCAATATAGCTTAAAAGGCACTTTTTACAGCACTTTTTGCGGCACTTTCCGCAGCACTTTTCTATAACCTTTGAAATATAGCTTTAAACTTAACAATTCTTTATCGAATCTTTTATAAATATTTGCAAATGGATAATTAAGTGTTTTAATAATGATTTGGAGGTTTTTATAGCTTATTTAAAAGAGTTTAAATAAATGATTTAAAGAAAAGCTATTACAAATAAAGTGGTTTAATCCTGACTCTAAAAGCCGACGAGTAAACTAGATTTTTCTATTCTTGAGATCCAAATGTGAGGTACTTAAACTAAGGAGATGTTCAGAAGCAACTAGTGCCTTGACTCACCCTACCTCTTCCTTGGGCGAGGGATAGATAAGGTCGAAATGTCGAAAACGATTTAAGTATAAAAAGTTTAAATTTTCCAATTTAAATTAAATACAACTTTGGTTGTATAGAGATGATCTTCTTATACTCGGTGTTAAAGCCCGAAGAGGGAACTCATACTATTTGTGGAATTCAAAAGGTGATTTCTCCGTTATTCCACCCATAGTACTTGTTGAATACAGGAATTGATATTAAGTAGAATTAGATGATTTCTATAGATTCTGCTCACTTAATATTTACTGGTTTTGAGATTAACATCCTAGATAACATGGTTTTAACTCAATTAAAATTATGAGTTTTGGATTAAGACATCTTTGTTAAGATTTAAATGAAATGATTTGGAAATGTTTTCCTAAGTGAAAAATGAAATGATTTAGAATTATTCCAAGATTTAAAAAGATTCTAAGAAACCAAAGGATTTGATAAGAGAGTTTTAATGATTCCATATATAACAGAAAGAAATGTTTTAAAAGATATATATCCCTTGAAGTTATTTTTTAATAAAAAAGGAAGTAATAAATCAAAAGATGAATTCCCTATTTGCTGCACTTTTCTTTTATCAATGATTGGTTCAAAGGAACCAGGATTGGATTTGAGTGATTCTTATTCGAAAACCACTTCGAACCAATGTACGGGTTCGAAAAATGAAGACCTGATGAATGAAGGATGAACACCATAGATCTACAGGGTGGAAGGACTGCTTGTTGATAATTTTGGTTAGCTCCCAAATACTGAAGTAGCAGTGGTCCCTTCATTTCTGAAACTCTTCGTGTTGCAAGGAATTCTCGCTACTAATCCTAGGGTTAACTCCCGACAGGATTGGTAAGAGAGTGCCTTCGGTTTGTCCTGTTCCTGAACAACTTGTATGGATGAATGTCTGACATTGCATTTCTAGTTACATAAATTGATCTCTATGAACGTATCATCTGCTTGGTGGCGGAGAAGGCAACTTTTCTTAGTTTAACACCCTTTCCTGAGACGTACGAGCTCAGGAGTTATAGTTGTTAGAAATCAGTTGTGTGATTATGGAATGGCAATGTGGCATTCAAAGTAAAATGATGTGGTGCTATGTGAAAAGTAATCGTTACCTCAGGCCTCACACTCGTAAATGACCAAAACAGGGTAGATGCAGCAAGGCTATATGGTTCGCAACCATTAGGGTATGATCATCCCCTTCTAGATATATTTCTACCCACTATGACATTCGGGTTTAAATTAACGTGGTGTATGGTAAACGAGCGCTCGAATTAGGTTGGTAATGATCGGGGTGATGAAATATTCGGTACTATCTAGGGAAGGTAGGCCGGTCTTGTGTTGGTAGAGGTGCGGATGTTCTGTAGGGCTCGGTACATTCCTCTAGAAATGTACTACAAAAAGGTGGTCCCTTCACCTGGTCATTTGTATGGAAATCCATTCTCCAATAAGTACTTGCCATTTTGTTTATGAAACCCACTTTATGGCTAATATGTTGACATTTAATCAATGTAACAATTTTGGCTAAGGTTAATAAGTTTACTTGCAAATGATTTCAAAGAAATGTCATTGAAAATAATATCCCTTATTTTTACATAATAAAGATTTAGTTATCATAAGGTAAAAACCCATTCTATGTTTATGTGCGGTGTGGTCTTATGAGATACCTTTTTGTTTTCAAACATTGTATTTTGAGTTCTCACACCAGTCCCATGACCAACCCAGAGTTTATTTTCCTCTTCCCTTAAACTCTGGGTGCCTTAATTTTCCCGGGCAGCCTAGTAGTCAGGTTTAGTTTAGAAGAACTCTGGATGGAGCTCGAAGCATGGAGTCAGAAGATGTTTCTGAAGATTTTTATTTATTTTCACCACACTCTTGTGCTATAGTATTTTTCATTTGTAAGGACATAAATTTATAACTGTCCATGTTTAACTCTAATAAATGTATTTTCCACTATAAAGATTATGTTGAAATAATATATGCGAGATTCTATTCTGTCTTTATTTTCTTTCTTACCCTTGAGAAACCGCTTCTCCAGCACTTGGATTTGTGGCACGTGAATACCGAGGATGTATTAATGTCGATTTTCGAGAGTTGAAGAAATAGGTCCTCACATTTTGGTATCAGAGCTTAGGTAGAGCGAACACCTTGGCTTTGATAGCGGTAAACTCTCACTAGAGATAGGGTTGTTAATACCCTAGGATGAGTAACTCATTAGAGATAGGGTTAGTAACACCCTAAAATGAGTTTGAGAGTATTATATATGAGCGGGTATTTGTTAATATTATATAAAAATGATTTTGGTTTTGAAAGTATGTACATGAAATCATTTTACCTAAAAATATTTATTTGAGAAATCATTTAAATATTTTTTACAAGCAATAAAAACAAAAATTTGGTAAAATTTTCAAAGAATTTTTAGAGGGATAAAACATTTGTCATACAAAGAATTTTAAAAGCAATATTTAGATCTCGAGTCATTTTCTGAGTATTGACCAAATTTTGGGTCGAAAAAAGTAATACCAAGCAACTGGCAAACCTATCTAAGAATATGTTAGATTAGGAGAAATAAAATATCCTATTGCTTATGTCTAAGTAAATTTTGTTTACCTTGTAGAAACCATATGGAGGAAATTACTTCAAAGGATAGGCTTCCAAAGCAAATTGTGGTGAGAAGGATAACCTCATTATTCTCTTCAGTGACGAAGAGGAGCAACCAAAGTATCCACCTCGCAGTGATGTGTTCCTTATTGAGGGAAAGTATTCCCCATATACTCGAAGGGATGAAGACAGATATCCAATGGCTGGAATGCTTATACCACCCACGGTCCTAGAGATAATTACCATTTCTAGTGATGATGAACCTGAGCATGCCTTGGAAAGGAATTGGATAACATATCCTGCTAGCTCCGCATTGGAACTATAGAGGAAGTAGAGCCCATGGAGCAAGAATTAAAACTAATGGAAGACCCGGATGCTATTATATCTAGCGAGTGTAGTGATGTGATATGGGATATGGATAGAGAGCATGTTATGTGGCAGAAAGATCATCCAGTTCATACATAAACTGGAACGAAGTGGAAAGCAATGATGAAGAAATAGGAGAGGAGGAAGAAGAAGAAGGAGTCGAAGAATTCAAAAATCCTTGTGAAGAGAATGTGCAAGACCTCGAAGAGCTAGAAAGGAGAGGGGTAATTCCTGGAATACCAATTGGCATGGGACATGTCCCATGGAGCCAATCATGGCTACCTCATGTAATGGGAGAAATACCAGAAGAGGACGGCAATGAGGCCGATAATGAGCTAGGTAGTGATGAAGAAGGAGAGGGAGAAGTAATGATAGACCATGGTAATTGGAATCCACCATCAGCTTCGGACTCGGAGGAGTAAAAGGAGACAGTGGGGAGTTAAGAGTAGTTTTATTATGTATGTATAAGTTCGACTGGAATGTTATTTGATTTAGTATTTTGTATCGTGTTAGTGTAAGGGAGGGGGTTTTCTTTTTTTGGACCCAAACTTAAATTTGAATGATGTAAACTTATGAAAATCTATAATATGATAATTGTTCTAAATTCACATTAGTATGAATCTTCTAAATAAGAATTATGAAAATATTATTAAATTCATATGAATTATATGGATTATTTCGTAGCATGATATAATCTAAGATTCGAGTATAGAACTTTGAACACCAGCCCGAAAAAGAATTTATCACTCGATGCTTGACGATGGACATTGATGAGGGTTGCTAGTTAGATACTTGAGCTTTCTAGCATAGTTGAGAGCTATGCAAATAAAACTAAAATTTTGATTGAAAAGCTTGGTCAAAGTCCGCACTAAAGGATCGGGGGATCAATGCTAGTTCGGAAGTAAAACTGTGAATTCGAGTAACGGATCGAATAAGATACTGTGGACGTGTGATCTATATACATCATATGAATATAAGTTTAAAAATAAATATTTTGGGCAAACCTTTGAGTTTTCTTTGGGTAATTTCGAGGACGAAATTCTTTTAAGGGGGGCAGCCTGTAATGACCCGCATATTTATCACTTTAATAAATTATATTTATTTTTAAGTTTTTCAAATAAAAGGTTGATAATACAAATAATATTGTTTTAAGTGATAATAAATAGTAATAATCTTATTTTGAATAAATATTTTAAAAAATATTTCCGTCTGAATTTAAATTGAAAAAAATGGCCGAAAATCATTTTATCGATAAACGACTCTATAATTGTTAAACATCATGCAAAGGGCTGGATACATATGCTTATTTTAATTGAACAAGAATATGAAATAAAATAATTTATTGTATTTTTGAAATTTATATGCATTTAGTAATGCCTTTAAATATAATAATTTATTTATTAAATTTAATTAGGATTTAATGATTTAAATAATTGTTATAATTCAAAAAATTATTTTTAAATGATAGTAATTCATTTTGAATAGTTATAAAGTGTTCAGAAAACATTTATGATAATTTTATAAAGACAAATAATTGATTCAAAAATATAAGGAAAAATCGATATCGCTTTATCGGTATAATAGCAATTTTTATAGACAATTATTAATATTAATTTATATAATTTTATAAATAAAATGTGATCATTTTAATTAGTTAAAACTGATAAGAAATTTATTTTCAAATTTTGTTTACAAATATATGTACGTAAATTAATAAGTGAAAATGTGACTAATAATCGGTTTCTCGGTTTTCAACGATTTAACAAACAAAAGTTGTTCGAAGTCATTTGAAATATTATTATCCTCATATGCACATACATATGAATGCATATACATGTCACATGCACATAATAACATATATATGTACATGAACACGTAAATATATACATATTACAAAATAATTAAAAATTTCCTAAGACTTAACATTTAAGCAACCAAAAAGCAAACATCAACTCACCATACCACACCATCACCTCAACATCACCATCACATGTCATGGGGGGCCTGTGCTAGAATAGGGCTAGGAGGGGTGTGGGCCAAGGGCAAAATGATTATTTCACCATTAGATATTTGTTCCAAATTTTCTACTATAAATACCCATCCACTTTCTCATATTTTTCACCATATTATTATCATCTTCTTCTCCACTTCAAGCTTTTTTCATGGCTTTTATGCATAACAAAATTATGGCAAAATATTCAGCAAAAGAAATTATAAATCGTATAATACATATAAATTATCGATCGATTTCAAAACTAGTTCGAATCTCCTCCATTCCTTTTCCTAAACTCACAGCCATCCACCTTCACCATCATGGCCGAGCACTTCCACCTTTTCTAGCTGGGGCCATGGCCTTCCTAATGTCTTTGACTCGATTCCATAAGCTCTGGTGCGACGGTAGTGAAGCTATAGCTGATTTTAGACTAGCTCGTTGGAAAAATAAAGGTGAGAAACTTTTACTCATAATATATTCTTGGATGATGATATGATGTTTGCAATGGATGTTTAATATACTTTGATCATCAAGTTTGGTTGTTTAATATGAATGTTGAATATATATGCAAGTCACGGAAATACACATCGATAAGCACAAATGAAATCACTTTCCTATATGAAATGAATTAGTGTATATGGAATGTTAAACCTCTTTAGAAAGGTTTAAAAATGAGTTAGAAATGTTTTATAAATATATGGAAGTGTTTTGGTGAAGTTTAAATGGTAATTAAAAATTTAGTCGAAAATAGGAGCGTCCCGTAACGGTAGTTCGCGATTTCACGCCATAAATGTCAAACGAGTATATAGAATGGAATATAGCTGGAACTCTTCGAGATAAGAATTTTCTAAACTATTATATCCATAGTTTTCAAATAAAGAAAGAAAATCGAGATTTCAATAAGTAGATTTTGAAATATGAGTAAAACAAGTTTTTTAAAAATCGCGGCTTAGCAGTTCGAAATCCATAACAGGATTTCTTTGAAAATGATATTTTAAAATTGTTTAAAATATAAAATAAATTCTAAAAGTGATTTGAGTTATAAAAATGAATTTTCAAATGATAAAAAGTCCTTTTGGTCAATATAGCTTAAAAACACTTTTTGCAGCACTTTCCGCAGCACTTTTTCTATAACCTTTGAAATATAACTTTAAACTTAAAAATTCTTTTCCAAATATTTTATAAATGTTTTCAAATGGATAATAAAGTGTTTTAATAATGATTTTGAGGTTTTTATAGCTTATATAAAAGAGTTTAAATAAATGATTTAAAGAAAAGCTAATACAAATAAAGTAGTTTAATCTTGGCTCTAAAAGCCGACGAGTAGACTGAATTTTTCTATTCGTGAGATCCAGATATGAGGTGCTTAAACTAAGAAGATGTTCAGGAGCAACTAGTGCCTTGGCTCACCTGGCCTCTTCCTTGGGCAAGGGATAGATAAGTTCGAAATGTCGGAAACGAGTTAAGTATAAAAAGATTAAAATTTTCAATTTAAATTAAATCCAATTTTGATTGTATAGAGATGTCTTCTTATAGTCGGTGTTAAAGCTCGAAGAGGGAACTCATACTATTCGTGGAATTTAAAAGGTGATTTCGCCGTTATTCCACCCATAGTACTTGTTGAATACGGGAATTGATATTGAGTAGAATTAAATGATTTCTATAGATTCTGCTCACTTAATATTTACTGGTTTTGGGAATAACATCCTAGATAACATGTTTTAACTTAATTAAAATTATGAGTTTTGAATTAAGAAATCTTTGTTAAGATTTAAATGAAATGATTTGGAAATGTTTTCCTAAGTGAAAAATGAAATGATTTAGAATTATTCCAAGATTTAAAAAGATTCTAAGAAACCAAAGGATTTAATAAGAGAGTTTTAATGATTCCATATATAACAGAAAGAAATGTTTTAAAAGGTATATATCCCTTGAAGTTATTTTTAAATAAAAAAGGAAGTAATAAATCAAAAGATGAATTCACTATTTGCTGCACTTTTCTTTTATCGATGATTGGTTTGAAGGAACCGGGATCAGATTTGAGTGATTCTTATCCGAAAACCTCTTCGAACCAATGTACACATTTGAAAAATAAAGACTTGATAAATAAAATGAAGGATGAAGACCAAAGATCTACGGGGTGGAAGGACTGCTTGTTGATAATTCTGGTTAGCTCCCAAATACTAAAGTAGCGGTGGTCCCTTCATTTCTGAAACTCTTCGGGTTGCAAGGACTTCTCGCTACTAATCCTAGAAGTAACTCCCGAAATGATGTGGTAGGAGAGTGCCTTCAGTTTTTCCTATTCCTGGACAACTTGTATGAACGAGTGCTTGACATTGCATTTTTTGTTACATAAATTGATCTCTATGAATGTATCATCTGTTTGATGGTGGAGAAGGTAACTTCTCTTAGCTTAACACCATTTCCTGAGACGTACGAGCTCAGGAGTTATATGTTTGTAGAAATCAGTTGTGTGATTATAGAATGACAATGTGGCATTTAAAGTAAAAGGATGTGGTGCTATGTGAAAGGTAATCGTTACCTCAGGCCTCACACCCGAAAATGACCAAAACAAGGTAGATGCGGCAAGGCTACATGGTTCGCAACCATTAGGGTATGATCATCCCCTTCTAGATATATTTCTACCCACTATGACGTTCGGGTTTAAATTAATGTAATGTATAAATGAGCAATCTGATTAGGTTGGTAACGACCGGGGTGATGACATATTTGATACTATCTAGGGAGAGGTATCCAGTCTTATGTTAGTAGAGGTGCAGATGTTTTGTAGGCCTTGGTACATTCCTCTAGAGATGTACTGCCGAAAGATAGTCCATTCACCTGGTCATTTGTATAGAAATCCATTCTCTAATAAGTGCTTGCCATTTTATTTGTAGAACCCACTTTATGCTAGAATTTAATCAATGTAACAATTTCAGCTAAGATTAATAAGTTTACTTGCAAATGTTTTCAAAGAAATGTCATTAAAAATAATATCACTTATTTTTGTGGAATAAAGATTTGGTTATCATAAGGTAAAAACCTGTTTTGTGTTTATTATGCTTCACTTCACTAAGCTTGAGTTTTCATATCCAAAGATTTGTTGCTTTGCGTGAACCATTATTCCATGTATTATTTTGTTGTGACCATTTAATGCTCGACGTTACCCCTTGTTGTACGTCCAGTTGCATTTGATACTATGTGTGTGTACTGCTGTTTCCATGTCTGGTATGGTCTAGTTCCTTCCCCTGTTATCTCAAGTATATTTTTACATATACACATGTATGTTTGTATATGTACTCATATGTATGGTAGCTTCTGGTTATGTTACCTGAACCCGATTGGTTGTGACACTGGGATACATGTTTGTTTATCTACATTGCTATATTTCCTTGTTCTTGCTTCTTCTTGTTTTGCTTTCGAGTTGCCTTAGACCTGTTGCGGTGCACTAAACTTGAATTCTGGCCTAGTTTGCTCTTGTATAAATGTACTAATTTCGATGTACGTATACACACACATATGTATGTATATATGTATGAAATTTCTGATGCTTTGTACTTTAGTTGATCTGGTGCACATTCCTGGTCTATGTATGCTTGTTTGAATTTGTATTTGGCTGTACCAGCGTACTTGAGTTGAGTTAAACCATGGTTGCACCAATGTGAATTTATACTTGGTTGTTTATTCTATGGTTGAACATCTGCCTGGCCTTGTTGTTTCTTTATCCACTTGTTCATGCCTTTCTTGTACATGCTTGAGTTAATGATGCTCGATGCACTTAATTGCTTGTTGTTGTTTGTAATGTGCATATCCCTAAACCGGTGGCTCCATGCTGTTGTGCTTTCATTGTCACTGTTTGTGCACCCTTATTGAATTGGTTTGTACATGTGCCATATACTTGTTTTATGATACATGCACTGACCTGTCCTTGTATATACGTACCTGCATTGGGTTGAAACTTGCTTGGCCTGACCTTGTGCGCACTTGCACTATGTTGAGCCTTTGGACTTGACCTTTGCACTTGTCCCTGAAATTTGAACGATGCAAGCATGTTTTCATATGTGTACAGCCCTATGGCATGTGCAGCGATACACTGTACATGTCATATGTTACTCATGCACATTTATTTTTGGTCCCTGTCTAAAATATGATAAGAAAAAACCCATAAACCGAGACAATGTTAATATTCAAAGTTAATTATATTTTTGCAATTTAGGTTCGTTTCTTTTTCCATTTTACTGCGTTGTTTATTTGACAAGTATAGCTGATGACTAGACACAAGCTGGCACAAGAAGATATCAAAAACAAATTCAAGTGTGAATGAGTGAGGAAACAAAGTTTTATACATAAGTGTGTAGACAAATTGTGTATAGTGACGGACTGTATTATATTTGAAAATGTAAATATAGTGGAAGCTGATTGTGTACTATTTTAATTTGAAATAAAATATTAGTTTGAGTAAAATATTTGTTCAAATAAAATTGCGATTCATTTATTTCTTTCTGTAAATACTTATTTCATAATGTGAAATCACAGTAGTACTATAACAAACACATTTAATGAATATATTAGTTTATTATCATCAAACAAAAATCCTAAATCCTTGCATTCTACAAAAAAATTACTTTTATGTAAAATCACAATTTTAATTTTAAAATTCTTCATAAATTGAAATTTGATTTATAATTGTTAATTCTAGATTTCAAAATATGAGAATAGTCCAAATTAGTTTTATGTGCATTTATGTTTTAAATTTAATTCTTGATTTGAAATGACATTGATTAAATGAGTAAAGGAAGGAGGAAAGTCCTCTTCCTTTCCTTCTTCAAAATTGTTTACCTATATTCATTAATTGTCCTTTTATTAATATAAAGTCAATGTTTGTTTATTAGTAAAATTATTATGTTATGTTTAAGTGTAAGTTGAACTTATTTATACATTTGTTACTGTTACTTACATGTTTTAAAATAAAATCTAAATAACAAAGGCATGTTTTAATTCTATAGTAAATGTTAATTTGTCAATTAACCTAATTAAAAAGAGAGAGAGAAAAGAAAATTTCTCTCTTTACATTTTTAGTCTTATTCTTCCCTAATTAATTATTTATGTTAAGAGAAAGAAACAAAAGTTCTTTCTCTAGCCTTTTACATATTTGTTTACATAGTGTTATATCTGTAGTAAATGTTAATTTGTCAATTAACCTAATTAAAGAGAGAGAGATAGAGAAATGAAAGTTTTCACCCTCTACATTTATGATCCATCTTTTCCTAATTAATTATTTTTGTTAAGGGAAAGAAATAAAAGGTGTCTTTCTCTATTTACATACTTTACATTCATCCTATTACATTTATTTGAATCAAATTTAAAACTCCCTTAAATGTGAAATAAAATAAAATATTGATTTTATTTAAAAGAAACTTAAAATAGTCCTAAGTATATTTATACTTCGTAGGCCCATTAAAGATCCAAAATGGTAAAAATTTGAAATTCACTCTTTTCTTCCACTGGAGGCTGACCCAGTTTCAACACACATGTACACTATTGCCTGCAAAATTGGTTGTATACTAATTGGTTAGATATCTTAGAAAGTTTGCACGCTATATTACATGATTCGATCCTTGAGGAATTTCGAGGACGAAATTCTTTGAAGGAGGAAAATGTAACACTTTGTAAAATAAACAAGAATTAATTAAAAGGAATTAATAAACAATTGTTAAAGCTTAAAAATAGAATTTTCTTTTAAATATCATAATTTGGCTACGAAACATGCACTGTTATGTTCGTGCTGATTTTCTGATCAACTCTCATATATAAAGTTTTACGATTGGAGTAAAAGTTATTAAAGTTTGAAGATTTCGTATAAAAAATAATTAAACAAATAAATGTGTGTGTGTGTTTTAACCGGATTTATAACCAAGCATACTTTAAATGGAATTAGAAGGCAAGAATAAAGACGGAACAATTCATGAACTTGAAAACATGCTCATAAAGGCAAGAAGATCGGACTTAATGTATTTTAAGATGAAAAGAGGCAAAAAGGACCTCTCGGTACCGAGAGGAACCTCTTAGTATCACGAGCTTTTTTTGCTCTTATGACCCTCAAGCTCCTTTACTCCAAGTACTTCTTCAAGCAATCGTGTAAAGTTCTTTTTCAAGGAATGGACGAGCAACTCGATGGATTTATGAGAAGAAAGCAAAGGAAACAGGAAAAGACAACGGATGTTAAGTGAATCATCAGAAAAAGCTTAATCTTCAAGGAAAAGAGTTTTTAGCATATCAAATTAGAGAAAGGGGAGTACAGTAAATGAGAAAGAGAGGTTTTTACCAACACGAACCTCTCACCAGATCTCCATATTGAGAATTGGGCCAACGTGCTCTCTCCTCCAACTTTGGGCTTGCATCTGGACTTCGTACTATGCGGGAGTCTGGATCTACATAGTAGTTCCACCTATAATGTAATATCCCTAATTTTTGATAATATTATTCAAGAGATTTAATTAGATAAATTAAATAGAATAATGTAAGAATTAGAATGATAAGAGGATTGAGATTTGAAAACATGAATTAAGGCCATGCTTAGTAATAAGATAAATGGGCTAAAATGGTTTTAAGCTAATTAATTTACATAAGGCCTTATTAGTGAATAGCCGCACCTATTATTCATGTACCTTTTCATTTCTCACGTTCATTCTTCATTTTCACAAACACAAATACAAAACCTAAAATAGAAGTCGACCATTGCAAAGAAGAAAAAGAGAAAAATTAAATCAAAGCTAAGGATTAAAGCTAGGGCAATCAATCTTCCACAAATCTCAAATTCCTTATCATATCCAAGGTGAATATTAATTTATACCATCTTTATTTTGTATATATAATCATATGTTTTCGAATTTAAGATTAAATTCGCTTTTACGATGTTTTGGATGATGATATGCTTGAACTATTATATGTTTGATTTAAACCAATTCATTTACATATGAATTAGCATGGTTTTAGGACAAAACCGATTTTTATTGATTTTAGAATGCCATGGAAAAAATGATTTTAGAGATGGGTTTAAATTTTCATAATTTTCCAAGCTATGGAAAATTTATTATGAATTTATAAAGGAAAATATGATATATTTGGGTTTAAAGTTTATTTCGATTATTTCAGGAAGAAATTGGGTTTGAAATTTTAATATGGTTGATAACATGATGAAAGTGAATTTTTGTGAATTTCTGGGGATTTTTCCTAATTGATTTGCTATGGAAAATAAATTATTTTAAAAGAAGGACTTATTTGCAATTTTGGTTTTGCTTAATGGAAGGGCTTAAACGTTACTTTTTCCTTGATTTAGATCTAATAAATGCAGCAGTTGTTTTATAAAGTATTTGAAAAGTTTTAAGGCAACCAATCAAAGTATTACCAATAGGCAGGTAATTATAAAGCAATTACTAAAAGTAGCATAATTTCAGCCTTTAATTCAAAAAAGGTTGTTCCGCCTCCTATAGTAGTGCCTTTCGACTCCAAAGCTTCAGCTCCAACTCAATCGGAACCAACCCAGCCGAAACCCACCTAGTCGAAACCAATACACAAGATATCACTTAGATGGTACGTAGTGGGTTGGAGGAAAGGAGGGAGCCATGGTGTCGAAAGCAATGCTTCCAATGGAGTCGAAACCTTAGTTTTGTTTTCAAATGTCAAGTGTCTGCTTTGTTTTACTTAAAGCTTTCGATGTAGTCGAAACATATGTTTTCGAAAGGGGTTTCTAAATAAGCTTTCAAAGGAGGTTGCCCTTCTTTGTTTTAAAGTAAGAGCTTCCAAACCTTTACTCCTAGATAAGGCTTTTGAAGATGACGGTTCCGACCTAGTCAAAACCTAGCTGTCGTTCAAATGCCTCTCAAAGGTATTGGAGTCATTAATACTTTCGAAGGTTTATTTTTTTTAAACTTATGTTAAGCCACTTCCTAAATGCTTTCGAAAGGGTTCATGGGTTTCGAAGGCAATGGTGTCGAAAGGGGGTTTCGATTCTATCCTTCTAAGTTTTACTCAAAGGTTTTAAGCTTTCAAATAGGTGGTTCCGACACCATCAAAATTTTCCCCAAAACAATTTTATCAATGGTTTCGAAAGAGGTACTTTTGTATGTAACCACTTTGACCCAAAAGATGTTCAAAGAGTAAAACCCAATGCTTTCGAAAGAGGTACTTTCATTGGTTTTGAAGCTATGTTTCTAAAGATTATTAAGCAATGTTTTGACACACTCGAAAGGTATGATTTGGTTTCAAAAGAGATTATTTAACAAAGACTTCGAAAGATATATTCATACTGTTTTGAAAATGGAGTTTCCTTTACTTTCGAAGGAGGTTATCCAGAGGTTTCGAAAGATATGTTTAAAGGTTTTCAAAACAAATAACCCAATCTCATTTTAAAGGAAAAACCATAGCATAAATAAAAAGCTTTGAAATGAAGTTTTTGATGAATTCTTCCTTAAATAACAGGTTGAAGATTAACCAAGTTTTATATGAAATGATTTCAAGGATATTAAACTGCAGGTGTTGCTATTATTTTGTTGTTATAGTTACTTCTTCAAATATTTATTCACATTATAATTAACCTATGATGGTGCTTTGGGGAAGGGCAAAATAACCAGTTAGGTTGACCCAGTAGTGCATATAACTTAAGAAAGGTTTAAATCTTAATTAAAGTTATTGGCAAGGGCCAATTGGTTCACAGTAAGCCTATGAAAACTGTATAAAGGAAAAGATATTGGCAGGGGCCAATAGGTTCATAGTCAGCCCACGAAAACTATGATTTGATATTGGTAGGGGCCAATAGGTTTATAGTTAGCCCATGAAAACTATATCCGGATTAAGATATTGACATTCAATCAATAGGTTCCTGGTCATCCCATGAAAACTAGGATAAAAAGAAAAGATATTGGAGTTACCAATAGGTTCCTAATTAGCCCATGAAACTAGGATAAGAGTAAAGATATTGGAGTTACCAATAGGTTCATAGTGATCCTATGAAAACTATGTAATTGGATAAGTAGTTCTTAAACATTTAACCGGTTATTAGTCAGCCCATGAAAAATATTAGGTTAATAGTAATCCTAGAAACTATAACCGAGATGGATAGTCAAAATCAATGGGGATGGGTAACCCAGAATTGTTTCACTTGTTTTGCATATCATGCTAGCATAATGTTTTAAATTGTTTTAACCATTGTGGATGCAGGAGCACAATATATGGTTTTATAAAGGTTTTAAGATACTGGTGAGGGGAAAACCCGTTCCACTAAGCGGCGTGGTCTCATTAGATATTTAAATGGTTTCAGATGGTAGATTATTATTCATACCAGGCTTTATGCTTGACTCGAAGTTTTTGTTTTCTTCTTAAACTCTCGGGTACTCAATTGATTTTGAGTAGTTTGAGGTTTAGGTTTTTCAGGTGTTCGTTTAGACGAATAAAGCTTTCGATGACGTGCAAATAAGAAGAATGTGAAGTGCTTCAACTATGATCAAGTTGGGCATTACAAGAATCACGTCCAAAGCCGGTTAGGGCAGACAAAGGAAAGGTTTTTGCTATTGGACCAGTTAGGCCTACTGCAGCTGATAAAGGGAAGATTATGATGGAAGGTATGCTTTTGATTCAGAGTATTCTAGTTAGTCTAATTTTTAATACCAGTGCATCACATTCATTTATATCTCAGTATTTGGTTAATAGGTTATGCTTAGAACTCACCTACCTTATTACTTCCTTGAGGGTTGTGTTGTGAATCCAATAGGAGGGTATGCAACTTTTGGGTTGAGATGTAACTAGTTAGATCTTGATGTGTTAGGTCATAAGTTTGCATGCAGTTTGTATGATATTGATTTCATATATTTCGAGATCATGCTAGGAGGTATGAGGCTAGAATATTTTGCCAAGATAGGGAGATATCACTAAGACACCCTGTTAGTCATAACCGAGTAATATTCTCAGTGGAGAATTCTGATCGAAGTGTTAGTACTTTACTTAGTGCCATGGAGGCAAGAGATGAGTTAAGTCCGGTACGAGTAGCAAGAGAGTTTGCAGATGTCTTTAATCCAGTCATAAGGCTACCACTGAAACTAGCAGTTGAGTTTCGTATAGATCTTGTGCCCAGAGCGGAACCTGTGAGTGGACCACCTAGCAGGATGACACCGTCTGAGATGAAGGAATTGAAGGTGCAGCTAGTGGATCTAGAAGAAAGGAATTTTATTAGGCTAAGCAGTTCGCCTTGGGGAGCGACCGCAGTGTTCGTGAAGAAACCAAATGGGTCATTGAGGATGTATATCGACTATCATAAGTTAAATGGAAGGACGATTAAAAATAAGTATCCTTTGCCGAGAATAGACAATCTGTTTGATCGGTTGAGTGGAGTCAAAGTGTTTTTCCAGTTGGATTTAGCGGCAGGTTTCCATCAGTTAAGAGTGGCAGAGGACAGTATTCCTTTGATGGCATTTCGGACTAGGTATGGTTCGTATGAGTGGTTGGTGATGCCATTTGGATTAACGAATGCACATGCATTCTTCATGGATTTGATGAACCGAGTCTTCCGAGAGTATTTGGATAGATTTATGCTGGTGTTTATAGATGACATTTTAGTATACTTTAAGGATGAGAGAGGGCATGAAATTCATCTTAGAGTGATACTAGAGACGCTGAGGCAGAATCGGCTAAAGGCAAAGTTTACCAAGTGTCATTTTTGGAAGAAAGAGGTTAAGTTTCTTAGTTACGTGGTTTCAAAGAAAGGCTTGTCAGTCGATCTAGATAAGATCGAAGCTGTGAATAATTGGAAGAGACCAGAGACAGTGATTGAGATTAGAAGCTTTCTTAGACTTGCTGGCTACTACTGGAGATTCATCAAGGATTTCTCGTGGATAGCAGCACCTTTAACTAAGTTAACCGGGAAGGAGGTGAAGTTTGTCTGGTCTGACAAATGTGAGGAAGCATTCCTTATGTTAAAGAATTTGTTGACCAATGCACTAGTTTTAGTAATTCCAGATGGAAACCAAGGGTTAGTGGTATATACTGATGCATGCGGAACTGGATTGGGAGAAGTGTTGATGCAAAAGGGTAAAGTTATTACCTACGCATCCAAACAGCTTAGACCGCATGAAGTGAGGTATCCTACTCATGATTTGGAGTTGGTTGCGGTGATCTTTGCATTGAAGATTTAGAGACATTATCTCTTAGGGGAGAGGTTTGAGCTTTATACCGATCATAAGTCTTTACGGTATTTATTCTCTCTGAAAGAATTGAATATGAGACAGTAGAGGTGGCTGGAGTTTTTGGCTGCTTATGATTTTGTTATAGAGTATACACCTAGAAAGGTAATAAGGTAGCGGATGCTCTTAGTAGAAGACATCAAAATGTGGTGTTAGCTATGTTGGCAGAATGGAAGGACCTAGAAGCTTTGGCCAGTTGTGGTGTGCAGTTAAGATCGACTGCTAGTTCTAGTCAAAGTATTGTCTTGTTGTCCTGTTTAGAAGTTCGGTCAGTGTTTATCAAGAGGATAGCTTCTAAACAGAGGGAGGATCAAGTATTAGCTGAGAGGATTAGAAGGCTTGAGAGTGGAATTGAGATCGGTGATCTAAAAGACTTTAGTCTTGACCAAAGAGGATGGTTGAGAAAGAAGGGATGATTATGTGTTCCCAATGTGGAGGACTTGAGGAAAGAAGTTCTTGGAGAATGTCATCGATCCAAGTTTACGATTCATCCTAGAGGGACCGAGTTGTATCAAGATATGAGGAGGAGCTTCTATTGGTAAGGTATGAAGAGGGATGTTGGCTTGTGGGTTAGGCAGTGTGCAAACTGTTAACAAGTGAAAGCCAAACATCAGAAGTCGAGTGTGTTGCTTCAACCTTTAGAGATTCCAATTTGGAAATGGGATTCGATATCCATGGATTTTATAGACGGATTGCCAAGGTCAAATAGGGGAAATGAAAGTATATGGGTCATAAGGGACAGATTTATCAAGAATGCCCATTTCATTCCGGTAAAGTCAACCAGGATGACACCTGTTTTAGCTAAGTTGCTCCTGAAGAATATAGTTAGACTACATGGATTTCCTAGTAGTATAGTCGGTGACAGAGATGTCTTGTTCACTAGTGGATTCTAGAAGAGTCTATAGGAGGTATTGGGTACCAAGCTTAATATGAGTCCTGCATATCACCCTCAGACGGATGGGCAGACAGAGAGAGTCAACAAGGTACTCGAGGATTTATTGAGAACTTGTGTATTAGACTTTGGTGGATCTTGGGAAGATCACCTACATTTGGTTGAGTTTTCCTATAATAACAGTTACCAGACTAGTATAGGGATGGTGCCTTTTAAAGCGTTGTATGGAATGCTATGCAAATCACCAGCATGTTGGTTGGAGACTGAAGACAGACTAGTCTTAGGTCCAGATTTGGTTAGGGAGGCATCAGAGAAGATTGAGTTGATCCGAGAAAGGATGAAGGAAGCTCAGTCCAGACAGAAGGGTTATGCAGACAAGAGGCGTAAAGACCTAGAGTTCTTAGTTGGAGATAAGGTTTTCATTAAGGTATAACCGATGAAAGGTGTGGTGCGATTTGAAAAGTTAGGGAAACTAGCACCAAGATATGTTGGTCTATTCTAGATTATAAAGAGGATTGGAAAGCTCGCATACAGAGTAGATTTACTGAGCAGTATGTCGAGTGTCCATAATGTATTTCATGTGTTTCATCTTCGTAGTATGTGCATGATCCAGAGACTACTATTCCTTCGACAAAGTTGGAAGACTTGATAGTGGAGCCTAATTTGACTTTTGTTAGACAACCAGTTCAAGTTGTAGCGAGAGATGAGAAAAGATTGAGGAAAAAGATAGTCAGGTTGGTAAAAGTTCAGTGGAGCGACAACGGGAAGGGCTGTACTTAGGAAACAAAAGACATGATTAGAGATACTTATCCTGATTTGCTGTGAGGGTATGTCTATATTAGATTTATATAGATAGTTGCTAGTCAGTAGGCTAGTATGGTTGTTAGGAGTCATTACAAATGATTGCTATGTTTAGTATTTAGTCCTTACTGAATTTTAAGGACGAAATTCTTTAAAGGGGGAGTCTGTAATACCCCTAATTTTTTATAACATAATTTAGGAGATTTAATAAGATAAATTAAATAGAATGATGTAAGAATTAGAATGATAAGGGGATTGAGATTTGAAAATATGAATTAAGGTCGTGCTTAGTAATAAGATAAATGGACTAAAACGATTTTAAGCTAATTAATTTACATAAGGCCTTATTAGTGAATAGCCGCACCTATTATTCATGTACCTTTTCATTTCTCAGGTTCATTCTTCATTTTCACAAACGCAAATCAAAAACCTAAAATAGAAGCCGACCATTGCAAAGAAGAAAAAGGGGAAAATTAAATCAAAGCTAGGGGAATCAATCTTTTACATATCTCAAATTCCTTATCATATCCAAGGTGAATAATAATTTATACCATCTCTATTTTGTATGTATAATCATATGTTTTCGGATTTTAGATTAAATTCGCTTTTATGATGTTTGGGATGATGATATGCTTGAATTATTATATGTTTAATTTAAACCAATTCATTTACATATGAATTAGCATGGTTTTAGGGCAAAAATGATTGTCATTGATTTTAAAAAGCCATGGAAAAATTATATGTTAGGTAAAAACATGATTTTAGAGATGGGTTTAAATTTTCATAATTTTCCAAGCTATGGAAAATTTATTATGAATTTATAAAGGAAAATATGATATATTTGGGTTTAAAATTTATTTCAATTATTCCAGGAAGAAATATGTTTGATAACAAGATGAAAGTGAATTTTCGGGGATTTGTCCTAATTGATTTGCTATGGAAAATAAATTATTTTAAAAAAAGGAATTATTTGCAATTTTGGTTTTACTTAATGGAAGGGCTTAAACATTACTTTTTCCTTTATTTAGATCTGATAAATGTAGTAGTTATCTTGTAAAGTATTTGAAAAGTTTTAAGGCAACTAATCAAAGGATTACAAATAGGCAGATAATTATAAACCAATTACTAAAAGTAGCATATTTTCAGCCTTTATTAAGAAAAGTAGGTTCCGCCTCCTTAGTAGTGCCTTTCGACTCTAATGCTTTCGCTCCAACTTAGTCGAAACCAACCCAGCTGAAACCCACCTAGTCGAAACCAATACATAAGGTATCACTTAGATGGTACGAGTGGATTGGAGGAAAGGCGAGAGCCATGGTGTCGAAAGCAATTTCCGATGGGGTCAAAACCTTAGTTTTATTTAGAAATGTCAAGTGCCTGCTTTGTTTTACTTAAATCTTTCGATGTAGTCGAAACATATGTTTTCGGAAGGGGTTTCTAAATAAGCTTTCGATGGAGGTTGCCCTTCTTTGTTTTAAAGTAGGAGCTTTCGAACGAGTTCCTTTACTCTTAGATAAGGTTTTCGAAGATGATGGTTTCGACCTAGTCGAAACCTAGCTGCCGTTTTAATGCCTCTTAAGGGTATTGAAGTCATCAATACTTTCGAAGGGTGCTTTTGTTTTAAACTTATGTTAAGCCACTTTCTAAATACTTTCGAAAGGGTTCATGGGTTTCGAAGGCAATGGTGTCGAAAGGGGGTTTCGATGCTATCATTCTAAGTTTTACTCAAAGGTTTTGAGCTTTCGAATAGGTGGTTCTGACACCATAAAAATTTTCCCCAAAACAATTTTATCAATGGTTTCGAAAGAAATACTTTCGTGTGTAACTACTTTGATCCAAAATATGTTTTAAAGAGTAAAACCTAATACTTTCAATAGGGGTACTTTCATTAGTTTCGAAGCTATGTTTCTAAAGATTATTAAGCAATGTTTTGACACATTCGAAAGATATGATTTGGTTTCAAAAGAGATTATATAACAAGGGCTTCGAAAGATATATTCATATTGTTTTGAAAAAGGAGTTTTCTTTACTTTCGAAGGAGGTTATCCAGAGGTTTCGAAAGAGATGTTTTAAGGTTTTCAAAACAAATAACCCAATCTCATTTTAAAGGAAAAATCATGGCATAAATAAAGATCTTTGAAATGAAGTTTTTGAATAAGTCTTCCTTGAATAACAGGTTGAAGGGATTAACCAAGTTTTATATAAAGTTATTTCAAGGATATTAAACCACGGGTGTTGGTATTATTTTGTTGTTATAATTACTTCTTTATATATTTATTCACAATGTAATTAACCCATAATGGTGGTTTGGGGAAGGGCAGAATAACCAGCTAGGTTGACCCAGTAGTGCATATAACTTAAGAAAGGTTAAAATCTTAACTAAAGGTATTGACAAGGGCCAATAGGTTCACAGTAAGCCCATGAAAACTGTATAAAGGAAAAGATATTGGCAGGGGCCAATAGGTTCACAGTCAGCCTATAAAAATTATGATTTGATATTGGCAGGGGCCAATAGGTTTATAGTTAGCCCTTGAAAACTATATCTGGATTAAGATATTGACAGTCAGTCAATAGGTTCCTAGTCAGTCCATGAAAACTAGGATAATAAGAAAAGATATTGGAGTTACCAATAAGTTCCTAGTCAGCCCATGAAAACTAGGATAAGAGTAAAGATATTGGAGTTACCAATAGATTCATAGTGATCTCATGAAAACTATGTACTTGGACAGGGAGTTCTTAAACATTTAACCGGTTATTAGTAAGCTCATGAAACTATTAGGTTAATAGTAATCCTAGAAACTGTAACTAAGACGAATAGTCAAAATGAATGGGGATAGGTAACCTAGAATTGTTTAACTTGTTTTGCATATCATCCTATCATAATGTTTTAAATTGTTTTAACCATTGTGGATGCAGGAGCACAGTATATAGTTTTATAAGGTTTTAAGATACTGGTGAGGGGAAAACCCGTTCCACTAAGCGGCGTGGTCTCAATAGATATTTAAATGGTTTCGGATGGTAGATTATTATTCATACCAGGCTTTATGTCTGACTCGAAGTTTTTGTTTTCCCCTTAAACTCTCGGGTACTCAATTGATTTTGAGTAGTTTGAGGTTTAGGGTTTTCAGATGTTCTTTTAGACAAATAAAGCTTCCAGTGATGTGCAGGAGGCATGCTAGCTACTTAAGAGTTCTTTTATTTCCGTTGTGTTTGGTTGTAAAGGCAAACTTGTTTTAGTGCCTTATTATATATACTCTGATCATCCAATGGGGCATCTTCATATGTCGCTCTTGGCGTATTTTGTAATAAGTATATTTTATCTGAACGTGGTCTGTGCCCTAGGATTATGTAATTAATTTGAAATATTTTGAAATGGAATGTTGACTTTGTTGTTGTTTTAAAATTATTCCATATTCTTGTGTTTCTTTGTATCAGTGTATCTAACATTGCCGTATTTGGTCGCCAAGGATTAATAACTATGGATGACTGCAGCATCCGTAGCCGTTTGTTTTGGGCCTCCCAGTATGAGGATTGTGCTTGGATGTTGAGTCCCCTTGCCAGAGAGCAAGCAGATTGGATTCAACAAGGATCCAGATAGATCAAACCCTTGATTGGATTCAACAAGGATCCAAATAGATCAAACCATAGATTGGATAATAAACGATCCAGAGATATCAAACCCTAGATTGGATGATAAACGAATCGAAGAGATTGAACCCTAGATTGGATGATAAACGAACTAGAGGGATCGAACCCTAGATTGGATGATGAATAATCTGGAGAGATCGAACCCTGGATTGGATGCGACCTTAGATTAGATGAGGCCCTAGATCAAATTTTAAATAATCTAGAGAGATCGAACCCTAGAATGAACGTTGACTTGACCTTAGGATTTGAATGCCTTGTGATTAGACAAAAGTAGACAAATCCCGGACGAAGATGGGACAATTTTGATATATGATATGATAACTCCAGATGAAAATGGACCGATTATGATTTATGACTAGCACTTAAGCAAACACTAGAGTCCTTACCTGTGATGATCTAGAATTACCATGGACTTGTAGGAGAATTCGAAGGAACGGATGATTCTCCATAACTTGGATCGATTGATAACTAGAAAGTTTGACTGCGGAAGTCGACTACTACTTAAACTTTTTCCTGAGCAAAACACACCTTACATCCATAAGGCATACTTCAGGGGACAAGTGTTAACCTTCCTTTTAACCAAGCATACTTCAACTAGAATTAGAAGGCAAGGATAAAGACGAAACAATTCACGAACTTGAAAACATGCTTAGAAAGGAAAGAAGATTGGACTTAATGAATTTTAAGATGAAAAGAGGCAAAAAGGACCTCTCGGTACCAAGAGGAACCACTCGATACCAAGAGATTTTTTTTGCTCTTATGACCCCCAAGCTTCTTAATCTCCCAGTATTTCTTCAAGCAATCATGGTAAAGTGTTTTTCTCAGGGAATAGAGAAGCAACTCTACGGATTTTTGAGAAAAAAGCAAAAGAGGCTGGAAAAGACAAGAGATATCAAGCGAATCAGCAAAAAGAGCTTAATATTCAAGGAAAAGAGTTTGTATCAGATTTAAATAGAGAAAGTAGGGCAAATAAAATGAGAAGGAGAGGTTTTCACCAACACAACCTTCTCGGTACCAAGAGGAACCTCTGAGTTTTAAGAGGCCCATATTGAGAATTAGGTCGACATGCTCTCTCCTCCACCTCTGGGCTTGCATCAAGACTTTGTACTATGCAGGATCTGCAAAGCAGTTCCCCCTATAAATACATACCTTATAGCAACCAAAGAAGGATCTTTTCTGGACTTTTGGCACTTCTTTTTCTTCATCCTCTATCTCTCTTCACAATAGTCAACATGGAAGACATTGTTGGCAATTCTAGACTTTAGAACCTAGTAATTCCTTGTACTTGTAATCAAAATCTCTCTCAAACCCATAATCAATAGAAATGTAAAGTGGACGTAGGCTAGAGATTTCTAAAGCACTATAAAAATTCTTATGTGTTCTTTACTTTTTTGCTATTTTTTGCTGTATCTCTATATTTTAACATGTTTTTGGGTGTTGTGCCACTTTTGGTGTTAACTTTTTGGTGCTTTCAGTAAGAAAGAGTGAGATTTGACAGCCTAAAATGAAGCTCTACTATAAATTCAGGCTTAGCCCCTCTTTTCTTTTTATATTTTCTAATTCTAGAGCGAAGGTCTGCCATTTTCTGTTCTCGACAAATTCTAAGGATTATAGAAATTATAAGTTATTATATATATATATATATAAGTGGAGGATAGCTGAAAATGGAAGAGAACAAAAGTAGGGTCAAATCGATTCGTCAAAGAAAAAGATAAATTATAAATCTAAATCTACATTTAATTCAAATCTCTTCTCGGATCTATAATTCTAATAAATATGTGTATACTTTTGATATATATTTTGGTAAAAAGCAAAGGAATCAATCAAGAATAATGGATTTAATCTGGAAATTTGAAAACTTAAAGGTGAGTGGAAAAGTATAAATTTTTATATAATATTGGATTTATATCATTGTGAATCGTTCCCTTATGCCTAAATTTAAATTTTGGAAGTGTAAGCTTGTATGTGTGTGCGTGCGCAATGAACTTGGGTGCCTTGTCAGCATATTATGTGAATTGTTAGTCTTGGTTAAATATTGTATATAACTAAATCCGGAATGTAAGGGTGAAAGTAGTCCCTAAAAGTTATAAGATAATTCATCAATAAGAATTTATATAAATTCCAGGTTTGTTATTTGAATGTTATAAGTTATTAAACATAAATTGAAGATTGTTATAAATTTTATTACAATTTTAGTTAATATTTTAATTTATTGGACTGAAGAATGTTTCTATGCAAATTTCTATATGTTACCTAACTTCGTAATTATATATGAAGCTGTATTGTTTGAAATAACAAGGAATATGTCTAAAAGAAAGAGATGTACAACATACGAATGTTTACTATATTTTGTAACGTTTTTCAATAATAACAAGAAAAGATAATTCCTTGTAATAACAAACACAACAAAAATCCTCTTTTAGATAATTTATGAGAAATTATAGTGATAACATTGCCTTTTTAGGAAGATATGGTTCCAATGCATTAAAATATAGGAATTCTCAAATGTAAAACAGAAGTATTATAAATAGAAATGATAGCAATGATTCTGTTGTCAATTTAATATACATGATTTAGGCAAGTTAGGGAAATTACATTAATCAAGAAAGGTAGTTAATAAATTAAAGGAATCGGTGAATTATACTAATTGTAATAGTTAGAATGGAGCAGTTCATTAAATCTAATTAGAAATCAAGCAGTAAAGGACATTTAATTTATTAAATTAGAATGAATCAGTAAATGACAATTAAAGGCATTAGAGAAATAAGAAGTTCATGTAAGTAAACACAAATAATTGAACTTCGGAGGTGTAATAATTCTCCAGCTAAAATTATATAGCCTTAAGAATATGTTTATGACGGGTGTGAATTATTGGATCTAGCCAAGTATTTAAATTAACTATAAATGGCGCAGTCATTAGTAAGGGTTCGAATGCAAGGTCAGCTTCTCAATAAACCATTTTAAATTATCAATTTCAAATACATATTTGAACCACAAAATACGCCATTACAATTTCAATATATTTCAAAACTTTAAATATTCACATTTCAAAACTAAATTTGATAATTCCATTTATATCTCAATTTAATTTCATTACATTTAGTTTCTGAGATATTTATTTAATCATTTCAATACATCTAAATACAACTTCAATTTACAAATTTATATAAACAAAATATCCCATTTAAATTTATATAAGTTTGAAATATTCATTTAAGCCACTTTTAATCAAATTCAAGTTATAAAACATATCTTAACATTTCAAATTTAATAGATTTCAAATCAAACTTATTTAAGTATAATTCTTAAATAATTAAAAATTCCAAATCAAATTCAAATTTATCTTTCAACCGGAAACATTATAAACTCTATATTTGAAATTATAAATTTTACATAAATACTTAAACATATTTTATACTGATTCAAATCAACTTTATAAATCAACTTTCATAAATCTTTAAAATCAATATTTATTAAAACCATATATTTCTTTTCAAAACCATAGAAATCAATTTCAAAATATTTATATATATAGACTAACGGTGTCTGTATAACAATTTCTACCCTATGGTCAAGTGATACGGATATTTATCATTTCAATCCGTAATTTAAATTATATACGGGTATATATCTTTTCAACCCGTAACTCCAAATTCAATTCAAATGAAAATCGCTTGGGTTTATCATTTCAACCCATAACGATTTTCTCCTATTCTACAGATCGTTCGGGTATGTATCATTTCAACCCATAGTGAATTCTATATTAACAGGGAACTTGCAGAGTGATAACAGATATGATAAAAATATAATAACAGTAACAAGCATATATCATCAGTGATAAATAACAGATAATGGTGTCAGATGTCACAGGTGAACAGATACAGATAATGGCATATATATAGAAATATAAATTATAGATAATGGTGTTATATGTCACAGGTGAACAGATACAGATGATGGTATATATGTATATAGCAATGTAAATAACTAGCAGCAGCATATTTCAATTGTCGTTTCAATTGAAATCAAATTCAATAAATAAAAGAACGTTAATCGTGAGTGATTTCTCACCTTTCGAGGCTAGAGAGAGATAACAGGACAAGCACACAGAATAAACCACGAATTCGAAAATCAACCACTCCAACAGTAAATGTTAAAGCGAAGTAGCTGAACATGGATTTGACGGATGAAGCTGATAAATAGGAATCGATGAGAATAGATCAACCAGCTGGAAATAAACTGGACAAAATATATGTCATATATATATATATATAATTTCTCTAAAACCAACTTTAAGAACATAAAAAAACAAAATATAAATTTCCAAATCAATGTTTTAGCTAAAACATATAAATAAGATTTCCATATATATATATATATATATACACATTTAATATTAATATTTTCAAATCAAAAATTAAACTTAAACACATAAGAAATAGAATCTATATATATATTTGAAAACCAAACTCATGAATACTTATATATATATATATATACTAATATGAACTTATTCATTTACAACATTATATATATACATACATACAATTTAAAATAAAAGTTATTATAAACATATATACAAATATATACTTTAAAAATCAATATTTAATTTGAAACCTATGTCTTTTTCAAAATCCATTTTTTTCTGTATAAATTAGCCTCGTACAAAATATCTCTATATGTGGGCTTCTTAACAACACTTATGCAGACACTATATAAGACAAATATGCCTTTAAATTATACTTTAAAAGTGTATATATTTTACAGTTATTGCAAATCTATGTCAAAGTATTAACCCAAGTTTAAGTAAGTACTATAGTATATTATATTTGTACCTATAAACATGCTATATATTAATCGGAACACATAACATATTTTATATAAATATATATATTAATTACCCAAACCATATATAAACTGTATATACACACGTAAACGATTATACTTTATATGATTTAAGTTGTGTGAAAATATATATACTAACATATAATAAAATTTATATAAACTAACATATATAACTAACCTATTACAACTAACAGATTATAAAACTAACATATTATTTGGTAAATATTAAAACTGCAAACATAAGACTTTGTAAGTATAAATACAGTTCATAATATAAAACAAAGCCTAAATCACTGTTCTATATAAGCAGGCACCAACAAAATGAATGCAAACTGTACTATATTCATACAATTCACAATATAAGCTTCACAAAAGAAAGTATAAATAATTTACCAAAGGAAGACTGCATAGGTTTGGGCCGTTGTCCGGAGGTAGAGCACGAAGGGAAGGCGGTGAAAGTATGATTATGGAAGACGAGCTTGGAAGAATGGAGAAGATGCGGCTGATGTGGGTGTTGCAGAGTGGAGTTCGGCAGCATGCAGTAGGTGTTTGGGTAGAGGAGATAGGCGATCTGCTGTGGTGTGACATAGGTCGTGGCTGCAGGCGGAGTGGCTCAGTGTTTGGGTCGAGCAGAGGCAGGGCGGTGGCTGCCGTGGGGATCGGTGATAGGCCGGAGGTCGAATGGGTCGACAAAGCATGGGAGAGGTCGAGATTTCTGACGTGGCGGGTTGCATGCTATATTACCAGGGTGGAAGAATGTAGAGGAGGCGGAGGGAAGGAGCACGAAGTAGGCAAAAATGGGAACCGTTTGGCCAAAACAAATGAGGATGTAAAAGTTGGATCGGCAACAGGCAGGAGAAGGAAGATGCAAGCTTGTGTAGACAATAAGAAGAGAAGGTGAATACAAAAGGAAAATGAACAGACTTTGAATTTGTTGTATATTTTTAAGTTTACTGAACGAACCAAAAATATGAACGGGCAGAAAAATAATGAACCGATAAAATATATTGAAATATTGGAAATACAAAAGTCAAATGTTGGGAAAATTAATGGCTATTGACTGTTGGTTTCTACAGGGTGAGAAATAAATGGTCACGGAAAATCAAAAGGCAAGTTGCGGAACCAATACGAAATCGTTTTATAGTTTCCGTCATGTACCGGAACTTTGTAACACAGAGATGAATATACCGTAGAGATCAGCACGACGATACGATCAAAACGGTATACATATATTAGTGGTATGATTGAATCATAAAAATTCGAATTTTCTACTAGCGGAAAATGCAGCAAAAACGCAGAAAAATAAGATCGACGGAGCTAAAGAAGTCCGAATTTGGAAAAACGAAAAATGACGTCTTAGTCAGAAGATGAATTAGAATTTTTCTATGTAAAAATATTCAGGTTTGGAAAACGTTTTATTATCATCAATTTTAACTGGTATAAATTGGAATAAAATTACACTAGAAAATTAACTTTCAAATTATCTGATGAAAATTTACCAGTTGCTATGATTAATTAGACGCATTCCAAATATCAAATTTTTATTTCAAAATTTTATCGTTTAAAATTTCACAAAATTTCAACTAATTACGTTATTAAAACAGTAAAAATTTACGGATCGTTACACTCTCCCCCACTCAAAACTTTTCGTCCCCGAAAAGGAAGGAGGTAGGAGAATAGAAACAACCAGAAAGAAAATAGATTGGAATACAAGTAAAACAATTAATTTAAACCATATAAATTTCAATTTAAATAAATTAATATTTAACAATTTGGTTAAATCCCTTTGAGTTCACTTAAGTTAAATCAATCTATCTATTTCTAAATTCATTATCTTATTATCTAGTCATCCTCAATTAACAATTTCTAAATCATCAATTTGTATAATTATTTATTGTACTCATATTTTATTCAACAAATTTTATTCTTTTATTCCAAGTTATTATTAAGTTTATTCGACTTAATATATCTTATTACATATATCTAAACCATATAAATTAATTTAAACCATATATATTTCAATTTAAATTAATTTATATTCAATAATTGGTTTAAATTTAAGGTATTTCCATAAGTTTATCTAATTTCAATTTGTTAATTCTTTCGAAACAAAATTTATTATATTCAACTCATTCAATTAACTTATTATTCTATCATCTTTATTAGCATTTTTTGTAATTAAAATCTAAGTGTATAACATTTATTATAAACACTCAAATTTTATTTATAAAATCATTTTATATTGTATATTATCCAATTACATTTTAACTTTTGAATAATTTAAGTAAGTTATATTGAAATGCAATTTAGTACTATACAAATAAAATTTTCAAATTCAATTATTTCAAGTTTAAATATTTATCCAAAATTTAGCTTTATTTCTAATTGAAAACATCCTTTAACATAATTTTAAGAATTAAATTTCCATTTAATTTCAAACCCTTTAGAGATAATCATGTATATATTAAATCAAATTAAATTTAAAATAATATACCCATATATATATATAAATCAAGTCATACTTAAGAAATTCAAATTAAAATATTTTTCCAAACAAAACCATAGCAAAGCTACAGAATGGTCTCTCCACTTCGAAACTCGAAAATGAATGTCGATGATGCGGCCGCCATCACCGAAATTATTTTCCAGCGACAAAGAGAAGAGCACTGATTTCAACATTTAAAAATCCTTTGAAAACGGTTTTTATTCGAAAATACCTTTAATAATATATATTTTAAAATTTTAAAAACCAAAGCTTGAAATCACTGGGAATTAAATTCTCAAATTCCTGATTTTTAAAATTCATTTCAAATCCCAAATCAATTTATAAACCATGTTTATAAATTCATTTATAGAACAATAAATGATAATCAAATGTTATCATTCAAACAACCAATTTAATTAACTATTAAATTCCAGGAAATTTTACTTATATATTTATAATATAATCATACAAATTTACTTCATTTACCAAGTTTAAAATAATGTTGTGTCAGTTTGCTTTGTTCAAGTGTTTTGGAAATCCTATCGATAGCGTTGATCAGACGAATCGATCGAAAACCCAAATCAACATCAACAACTCAAACAACGCAATATATAAAACAACTTAATATTAATTACTAATGCAAAATACACTCCCTCACTCGATGATTCAAAGAAGGATTTCAAAACAAGGATAGAGATTCAAATATAGAGGGATCCTAAACAAAGAATTCAACTAGAAGATAGGTTCAATAGGGAGATAAATAGATTTCAATGTGAGACAAGAATGGATAGACTTGTATAAATCGCGGGAAACCTTAACCGGGTCAACCGTGACTTCAAAATAAGATTGAGGTAGAATTCTGGAACAAATTGACATTCGATTGCCAGAGATAGAATTCGGGTATAGCAAAAGATAGCAGCATCTAATCCGAGGATACAGAAATCTCCGGTGAATCAATGCTTGTTGTAAAGGAGTTTCACCCCTTTACAAATCATTCAGAGATTGGCGAGACCGCCGATTTATTACATAGATCATTCAAAGTGGAGTTATAGGATTCTCCAGAATTGAGAACATGAATAAGGGAGACAAGAATAGGTTTTGGAACCCAAGGGAACGTCCCAAAATTCAAAGGAAACTGAATCAAAGAGGAAGAGATTCAAGTACGAACGAAAGTGATTTTGTAATTAAATTTACTTTATATGCTAAGTTTTGCCTAGAGCCAAAGCTTTGATACCAACTGTAACGACCCACTATTTTGGACCATTCAAATCGACAATAATCCACACATGTCAGACTTGAATAATTCAAAATAATAGATTGTTAATTTAAATTTGGCAAAACTCAGCACATACAGTAAATAAAATAATCACAGATCACAGACACAGAGTAATATAACAACAATGCAGCGGAAACAAATGAATAGTAGTTCATGAAGCTACTATATATATAACAGAGTTAAACAAGATACAACAGAGGTCTCGAATACATAGATATCTCAATACAATAGTCAAATACAAGATCTGAATACATCACTGGAATCAACTGAATAACTGAAAGCTGGATAGATAGCTGGATTTCCAAGCGAAGCTCCAACTCCAAAGGTGAGTCTCGAATACTGTATCACTCAGTCTGACCCGAGCGTAAAGCAAAACACAAAACACTCGAGTCAGGATTAACATTCTTATATCAATCAATCCAACTCAAGTGAAATATCAACTGAAATACAAGTAACTCAAAGGATGTTTGGGACAACCATCCTCTAAGGATCCGTTAAACTATCTACTATGTAATAGTGTACGCTAAGTAGATAATGCCTATCAGTAATATAAAGTATCAAAATAGCGTTAAGGCGTTACCATAATCCCCCTTAACACATTTTTATAATGTCATAGTCTATACAGCACCGTAAGCCCCACCGTAAACTAGTGGTTATCATAGGGTACTCCATAGGTATAACACAAAACAAAACGTAGTGGTCACGAATAGGATAATCAATATGACAAGGTACATGAGGCGATACCAACTAGGATACTAGTAGTTATGTGATCCGGACTGATGTTGAGCATAGCAGCTACTACCTCAACTCCGCGAAACAACACTCCCAAATCAAAAGGGTGAACCCAAATCGAATCACATAAGTAATAGATATGGTATCGAAGAATTGTGTCCGCTAGAGGTGGCGAACCTCAATGGCCCGGTGCGGCTCCTGTTTTAGTCATGTCAGGGGTCATCCAATATCGTTCTCTTTCTTCAGTCAATGCGTTCACCAAACCATCCACTTCGTTCTGGATCAACACTCCGCGTATATTAGTTATTAAAGTGGTTTCGGTATCGACAGAGAGTATGTCCATATCCGATCCCGGTCTCTTTAATAACTACGTAATATTACACCAATGGTCATTTAATAAAATTTCAAAATAGTTATATTTCAAAACCGACAGATCATTGCCATTTCAAAACCATATCAATACGATATCACTTTCACTTCAAATAAATCCATTTCCAAAATCATATCACTTTCCAAAGTTATATCGCTTTCGAAATCATAAGTCTTTTAAAATCAAAACACTTTGGAAATCAAAACCTTGAAATTCATAACACTTTGAAATCATAGCTTGAAATCATAACATTTTGGAATCCTAACACTTTCCTCTTAAACAGTTTAGATATTAAAATTTGTATATATAGAAAAATAGTTTATACAACAAAATAGTTTATATAAAATAGTTATAAGTTAAAAATAGTTTATAATAAAATAATTTATATTGAAAATGATTTATATTAAAGTAATTTATATTAAAATTTATAAAGTAAAATATAAATAGTTTTAGGTATAGTTTAAAATACTTTATATAAAAATAGCTTCCTCAAATTTCACAAATCGATTCACATAAACTCGAATTCCAAAATTAAAATTTAATCAAATCTCAAATCATCAATTTCAACTCGATTCAGCTTCTCAATAAACCATTTTAAATTATCAATTTCAAATATATATTTGAACCACAAAATACACCATTACAATTTCAATATATTTCAAAACTTTAAATATTCACATTTCAAAACTAAATTTGATAATTCCATTTATATCTCAATTTAATTTCATTACATTTAGTTTCTGAGATATTTATTTAATCATTTCAATACATCTAAATACAACTTCAATTTACAAATTTATATAAACAAAATATCCCATTTAAATTTATATAAGTTTGAAATATTCATTTAAGCCACTTTTAATCAAATTCAAGTTATAAAACATATCTTAACATTTCAAATTTAATAGATTTCAAATCAAACTTATTTAAGTATAATTCTTAAATAATTAAAAATTCCAAATCAAATTCAAATTTATCTTTCAACCGGAAACATTATAAACTCTATATTTGAAATTATAAATTTTACATAAATACTTAAACATATTTTATACTGATTCAAATCAACTTTATAAATCAACTTTCATAAATCTTTAAAATCAATATTTATTAAAACCATATATTTCTTTTCAAAACCATAGAAATCAATTTCAAAATATTTATATATATAGACCAACGGTGTCTGTATAACAATTTCTACCCTATGGTCAAGTGATACGGATATTTATCATTTCAATCCGTAATTTAAATTATATACGGGTATATATCTTTTCAACCCGTAACTCCAAATTCAATTCAAATGAAAATCGCTTGGGTTTATCATTTCAACCCATAACGATTTTCTCCTATTCTACAGATCGTTCGGGTATGTATCATTTCAACCCATAGTGAATTCTATATTAACAGGGAACTTGCAGAGTGATAACAGATATGATAAAAATATAATAACAGTAACAAGCATATATCATCAGTGATAAATAACAGATAATGGTGTCAGATGTCACAGGTGAACAGATACAGATAATGGCATATATATAGAAATATAAATTATATATAATGGTGTTATATGTCACAGGTGAACAGATACAGATGATGGTATATATGTATATAGCAATGTAAATAACTAGCAGCAGCATATTTCAATTGTCGTTTCAATTGAAATCAAATTCAATAAATAAAAGAACGTTAATCGTGAGTGATTTCTCACCTTTCGAGGCTAGAGAGAGATAACAGGACAAGCACACAGAATAAACCACGAATTCGAAAATCAACCACTCCAACAGTAAATGTTAAAGCGAAGTAGCTGAACATGGATTTGACGGATGAAGCTGATAAATAGGAATCGATGAGAATAGATCAACCAGCTGGATATAAACTGGACAAAATATATGTCATATATATATATAATTTCTCTAAAACCAACTTTAAGAACATAAAAAAACAAAATATAAATTTCCAAATCAATGTTTTAGCTAAAACATATAAATAAGATTTCCATATATATATACACACACACATTTAATATTAATATTTTCAAATCAAAAATTAAACTTAAACACAAAAGAAATAAAATCTATATATATATTTGAAAACAAAACTCATGAATACTTATATATATACTAATATGAACTTATTCATTTACAACTTTATATATATACATACATACAATTTATAATCAAAGTTATTATAAACATATATATACTTTAAAAATCAATATTTAATTTGAAACCTATGTCTTTTTCAAAATCCATTTTTTTTCTGTATAAATTAGCCTCATACAAAATATCTCTATATGTGGGCTTCTTAACAACACTTATGCAGACACTATATAAGACAAATATGCCTTTAAATTATACTTTAAAAGTGTATATATTTTACAGTTATTGCAAATCTATGTCAAAGTATTAACCCAAGTTTAAGTAAGTACTATAGTATATTATATTTGTACCTGTAAACATGCTATATATTAATCGGAACACATAACATATTTTATATAAATATATATATTAATTACCCAAACCATATATAAACTGTATATACACACGTAAACGATTATACTTTATATGATTTAAGTTGTGTGAAAATATATATACTAACATATAATAAAATTTATATAAACTAACATATATAACTAACCTATTACAACTAACAGATTATAAAACTAACATATTATTTGGTAAATATTAAAACTGCAAACATAAGACTTTGTAAGTATAAATACAGTTCATAATATAAAACAAAGCCTAAATCACTGTTCTATATAAGTAGGCACCAACAAAATAAATGCAAACTGTACTATATTCAATAAATTCACAATATAAGCTTCACAAAAGCAAGTATAAATAATTTACCAAAGGAAGACTGCATAGGTTTGGTCCGTTGTCTGGAGGTAGAGCACGAAGGGAAGGCGATGAAAGTATGATTATGGAAGACGAGCTTGGAAGACTGGAGAAGATGCGGTTGATGTGGGTGTTGCAGAGTGGAGTTCGGAAGCATGCAGTAGGTGTTTGGGTAGAGGAGATAGGCGATCTGCTGTGGTGTGACATAGGTCGTGGCTGCAGGCGGAGTGGCTCAGTGTTTGGGTCGAGCGGAGGCAGGGCGGTGGCTGCCGTGGGGATCGGTGATAGGCCGGAGGTCGAATGGGTCGACAAAGCAGGGGAGAGGTCGAGATTTCTGACGTGGTGGGTTGCATGCTATGTTGCCAGGGTGGAAGAGTGTAGAGGAGGCGGAGGGAAGGAGCACGAAGTAGGCAAAAATGGGAACTGTTTGGCCAAAACAAATGAGGATGTAAAAGTTGGATCGGCAACAGGCAGGAGAAGGAAGATGCAAGCTTGTGTAGACAATAAGAAGAGAAGGTGAATACAAAAGGAAAATGAACAGACTTTGAATTTGTTGTATATTTTTAAGTTTACTGAACGAACCAAAAATATGAACGGGCAGAAAAATAATGAACCGATAAAATATATTGAAATATTGGAAATACAAAAGTCAAATGTTGGGAAAATTAATGGCTATTGACTGTTGGTTTCTACAGGGTGAGAAATAAATGGTCACGGAAAATCAAAAGGCAAGTTGCGAAACCAATACGAAATCGTTTTGTAGTTTCCGTCACGTACCGGAACTTCGAAACACAGAGATGAATATACCGTAGAGATCAGCACGACGAGACGATCAAAACGGTATACATATATTAGTGGTATGATTGAATCATAAAAATTCGAATTTTCTACTAGCGGAAAATGCAGCAAAAACGTAGAAAAATAAGATCGACGGAGCTAAAGAAGTCCGAATTTGAAAAAGCGAAAAATGACGTCTTAGTCAGAAGATGAATTAGAATTTTTCTATGTAAAAATATTCAGGTTTGGAAAACATTTTATTATCATCAATTTTAACTAGTATAAATTGGAATAAAATTACACTAGAAAATAAACTTCCAAATTATCTGATGAAAATTTTCCGGTTGCTATGATTAATTAGACGCATTCCAAATATCAAATTTTTATTTCAAAATTTTATCGTTTAAAATTTCACAAAATTTCAACTAATTACGTTATTTAAACAGTAAAAATTTATGGGTCGTTACAAGTAGGGTCGAATCGATTCGTCAAAGTAAAAGATAAATTGTAAATCTAAATCTACGCTTAATTCAAATCTCTTCTTGGATTTATAATTCTAATAAATATGTATATAGCTTTGATACATATTTTGCTAGAAAGAAAGAGAGTCAAGCAAGAATAATGGATTTAGATCTGGATATTTGGAAGCATAGAGGTGGGTGGGAAATTACCTATTTTTATATAATATTGGAGTTATGTAGTTGTGAATCCGTTCCCTTATGCATATGGCATTGTTCTGTGATAACAATGATGTGACGTAGATTGCAAAGGAGCCAGAGTACACAAGAAATCACGACGTATTCTTCAAAAATTCCACCTGATTGGAGAATTCATTGAGAAGAAAGAGGTCATGATGCAAAGAGTGGGTACCAAGGACAACATCGCAAATCCATTCGCTAGGGATCTAGCTTGGTCGGCACTCGAGAATTTTATTAAAGGGATGGGATTGAGATTCCATAAATATCCCCAAGTGCAAGTGGAGATTGATAGAGTTAGGAGTATGCCCTGTGGATTGTTCTGTAATTTATTGTAAATTAATTAACTCTGTAATCAATTCTCATTCGAAGTAAAAGTATTTTTTTCTTTCTATTATATATTTGTTATAATGTGTTATAAAAAATTAAATATTTAATTAAAATATATTTAATAGAAAATTCAAATATGGTGTGTTTGTGATAGTAATTATAAACAGATGTAATCATGAGTATTGTATCACAATATAATAAACACATAATTTTAATGTTCCTAATCAAGATGCATCGAGATTGTACATCGATGCATCCATTGAGACTAGAGTACATAACACTTTCCAATTGTTGGGGACACCTTGGTGTTACGTAATGGTAGTTATTGGATAACTATGAAACGAGTCACTCAATAGTTTTTTGTTGGTTAATATAACTAAGGTCAAACAGAAAATATCGATGTGACTAATTTACATAGTTCTCTCGACTTGGAAATATTGTCGATCTTCAAAATGAAAGCTCCATTTTGATTATAGTTAAATCATGGCACGACGTTCATCAAATTACTATAGTTGGGTTGAGTGGAAGTATTGGAAGTGAAACACTATTCAAGAGAGGATTCGTTTCCTCAGTTATATGAGGTTGGTATCATAGTTAACTCAAGTCAACTCAAAGTCAAAATCTCTGGCCAAAGTAGCTCGGTAAATAATAATTGTTATTATTGAACTAAGAACTTTGTGTTCAGACAATAAAGTTGAATATGGACGATTTTGGAATTTTGACCATTAAATTCCATAAGTCCAAAGTGATATAGTTTAGATGAAGAGAATTGGTGTAAATAATAGTCACAACTGGGTAACGCTTAAAAAGGTAAGATTGGATTTTACCGAAATCAAGTAAGTAATAAATTTAGCTAAGATGTCACACCACCTGCTAAGTGACGTGTAAACGTTAATATTTGAATAGTTCGATATTAATCGCGGACCAAATTTACACCTAATGAGTTACACAACTGAAACGATGAATATTCGTCTAACCAAATGATTTAGTTAATTTGTAAGTTTTAAAAATTTATTAAATTAACTAATATTTATGAAATATTAATTATAAAAATTTAATTTTTCTATAATGAACAAATATTATTAAATATATTTATAATAGCTATAAATATATTAATCAATATACAATATCGATATGCTATAAATTGGATTTGATTGCATAATATTTTGTTCGGGCTCTAAATTGGTTTAATGCTCATGAAAAGTTTAACATCCCGTAAATTTTGCATTAGTTATTTAGTTAGTTATTTAATTAGGCTCCAAAAATGCAATTTATGCAAACGATAAAATTTGACCATGAAATTTGCAAAACTGCATTCGTGGTGAAATTCTGAACAACTTTCATATTTGGAGTTTTTCAATCGGAGTCTAAATGGAGAAGTTACGGACGTAAAAAAATTCGAAACAGATATAATTATATTAGAAATTAATGTTTATATAATAAATACCGGAACCCACCAGTCGACCCCCTTTATTGGGCAGGTCGACCGGTAGCAGTCGACCTCCTTGAATAGGGCGATTGACCGGTCGAGCTATTGCGGCTAGGGTAAGCCTTGGCCAAACGACCCAGATTTTATATATTTAATCTAACGGCTGTGGTTGATTTGAATTTCTATAAATTTAGGCTAACCCTCTCTTCTCTTCTCATATTTTTCTGAAAGTAACAGCGAAACTCTGCCATTTTCTCTTCTCCACTATTTTCTAAACTATAAAATATAATATTTATATTTGTATATATATACAAATTAGAGAAGAATAGAAATCAAATAAGAGAAGAAGAAGAGCGAATAATACTACGCGGTAACAAGGTTATACACACACACACACACACGTATATGTATATGTATATGTATATGTATATGTATATGTATATATGTGTTTATATATTTTTATTTACCTTCAACCCCAAATCTCTTCTAGATCTGTAATTTTAATATATGTATATACCCTTTTTATACATATTTCTTGGAATAAGAAGGAAATGGAGTTGAATCAAAGGTTTTACTTCAAATCTAGAGATTTGGAACGCTTTTAGAAGGTGAGTGGCAAATTTATATATTGTTTATGATTTTGAACCTATGTTATTGGCATACGTTTGATTTTTATGCCTAAATCAATAATATTTATGAATTGTAGGCTCAAATTAGCGAAGAAAACTATTGCCTACATATTCTTGTTTTAGATCTAATAAGAATTATTATAACACCTTGAACTGAAAATCAGTCCCAAAAGTCGTGGATATGAATATTAATTAGATATGAAATTTATTCCAGATCTGAACTTAGGTTATAGATTATTAGCATGATTTTGATTATTACTCTAATTATGTTGAATTGGGAATTTTTCGCTGTTTAATTTGTGGGAAGAACGTCCGTTTGATTTTTATAATTTTGTTTGTGTTTCTAAGTTGCATAGAAAGTGCAATTTTTTTTTTATAAAACTCAACCCAGAGCCTTGATGAAATCGAAGGGATGAGATGAGCTCCCCCCTAGCCTGGTCCGACCACAAACAGGAAGGTTTTAAGCCAGCCCAGCACAGAGATTTGATGCCCCCAACCCGTTTATAGGTTTTATGGGGACCCACCTCCGCGCCTTGAAATGGGAGTAGGGCAGACGGGAATCGAACCTGCGACCTGCTTACCAGGAAGCGAGTATCTTACCACTGCGCCACAATGTTTGATTTAACAAGTAATATATGCAAATAAAAAGGAAGAGATGTATAAAGTACAGATTTATTCTTCATAGTTTATACTGCATATTCCAATAAAAAGAAAATAATCATTCCTTATAATTTTAAACAAAGCAAACCTTTCCTTTTGTTCTTCAACTTTTGTTTTAAGCAAATTTATGGAAATCATAATGGAGAATCTTCTTAAGAAATGTAATTTCAGCAAATTAAATATGGAAAAAATATTCTAGTTGAAGATTGGTAACTATAATATATTTGGTATAAGTAGGTATTTATCTACATTTATAGATGCTAATAAATATGACTATTTATTACGCTTAACGATCGCTTAGGATATTAGTTATACGAAGTAATAACGCTGATTTGCGGGTAGAAATTAGGAAGGAAAGTGAGGAAAGGTTGTAACTCCAATTAATGGGTAATAGATGTGGAATGAAAGGGATTTATGGAAAGTTAAATATTTAAGGTAAATTATATAGCCTTAAATAAATAGAAGGAGGTTAGAAAGATAAGTCCAATATCTAATTTAGGATTATAAAACTTAGTAATAATAATGCTTAGGATAATATGGCTTAAGTTAGTAAAGCCTAAAATAGTTAATTGGACTTAGTACGTTGGGATGCAAGGTCAGTAGAGTTACATAATAGAAGTCTGCCTTCACTTTGAGGCTACCAGCAATTATGTACACTTCCTATTGATGTGAGACATCTTTAACCATAGGACCCATAGGATAATTTATTGGGCTTAGAAGATTGGGATGCAAGGTTGGTAAAGTGACACAATGGAAGTCTGCCCATCACTCAAAGGCTACCAGCAGTTGTGTACACTTATTACTGATATGGGACATCACTAATCATAGGACCCATGGGAAACGATTATGGAAATAATAGGATCTGGTTAAGGATTAGAGGTATTAAGTGGTTGTTTGAGGTCCCGTCTCTTTCCTAATTAAAAAGTATTAAATAGTCCGAATTATCGATTATAAGCGGTAGTGGATATCTCAGGAAGGGTTCGCTTTGGGTTTGAGGTATTAAGTTACTGATTTACGGTTCGCCTCTCTCCTATAAAGAAGTATTAAGTATCCTGTGAGATTCCAAGCAATGTCGACTAGATAGTACTAGTGGGTAGTCTACATTGGCGTTAGGTATTAAATGAAAAGGCCTACTTAGAATATAGGTATTAAATGGTCAAAGGTCTGCCTAGTCCTTATTAATGAGGTATTAAGTGGCTTGGGTACTGTCTCTCACATGGCGAAGATTCTAATGACAATAGATGGGTTAGTAATATGGCTATTATGTATTATAAAGCCACAAATAGTGATCAAAGGTCTCTATAGCTAGAACTAATAGAGCAACGATGACGATGCTAGGAGCCTGCTTCATATTTAGAAGTATTAAGTGGCAGATAGACTTACGTTGTTATTTTATACCTTGGGAAGGAGAGGTTGGTGAATTGTGCTAGGTAGGAATATCGTGTGTGCAATATTTGGGTAATTTGGTTAACCTTAGAATTGTAGAAATAACAATTAAAAGGAAACCAATGGGTATAAATTTATATTATGGACACTGTATAGATTTTTCAGTCACCAGAATGTTGTTCTGACACCTTCCTCATTAGAACCCACATGATAGATTTAGAGGAATATGTCACTGGAGCTGGACGTGATTGATTGTTGGAGAAGTCTTCTTTTCTCTCATGCTCGATGCTGATGTGGCAATCTAATATCCAAGGAATACCATTAATTCCAAGGTAGTAACCATAGTCAGTATTTATATCCTATTATTATTTCCGCTATGTGTTTAGATTTTTATCAATCTCTGATAATGCTTATGCTTATTTACAAGTAGCAAATCCAACGATCTATGCTTTGATGGACTTGAGTTTCGATTTTCATCGAAATTTAGGCTCATTAAATTGCAGATTGTTACAAAAAGGGCTAATAAGATCGGCTCAAATAGGAAGTAATAGGTTTGGCCTAATAAGGGGTTAGATAGCTTTCAAATTGATGGCGAAGACAAAAGAAGAATGGGTAAAAGATTAGATCCAAACTTCTCTCATTCTCTTCCTCTATATAAAGATCTCTTCCCTCATCTTTTGGAGAAATTTTAAAGCTCCATATCATCTCCATTTTTGGCCGATCACATACCGTCCATCCCTCTTTCATATCTAATTCAAATCAAATCAGATTTAGTGCTAACCGATGGATGGTGGTCAACAGTTCAGAGGCATGCAATCTGCTGGATTAGAATTAGTTCGAGGATCAGATCTCATCGTTCAAGGTGAGCTTACAGGCTTTGGCTATAAGGTATATTCCTAACATGTTTATAAATCTTAGTTTACATTTATAATGTTTATTTCATATACTATATTGCTAGTTAGGTGATGATTCCAACATGTAAAATATTTTGTCACAATTTTGATTGGTTGTATGCATATGTATGTATGTTTTAAAAAAAAATTGTTAACACACTTATATGTAGCACGGCTCAATATTTAAAAATAAAAAACATTTTTTTATTTAAACAAATTAATATAATATACATATATATGGTTTATAATTTAAATACTACATTATACTTATGTAAAATATGGAAATATAATTTTATATAAAATGTTTAAAAAGCATGATATTTTCAACATAAAGAAAATAACTTTATATATTATTTTAATAATATTTAAATCAATTAATCATCTAAATCATATATGCATTATAAAATATGTTTTATATTTTATATAATTATATTAATACATATTATACTCTTGGTTGAAAGTAAAATTACAATTTTTTATTTTTAAATATTTAAATATAAATCGAAAAGTAGAAAATAGATTTTTAGATTGTTTTAAAATTTCAAATTATATGATAAATTTACAGGTTATAAAATTTTCACCTATAATTTTATTGGAAATTTAAAATTCAAATTTAATTATGAAGTTTTTTTTTCAATTTTTTAATAATTTCGAACGGTTTTATTAACATATATATATTTTTTAATTAAAATTTAAAAAAATCTAAAAAAATCAAAGTCATGCACTTGACCAAGTTGTTATGCATAGTATTATTAATATATTGAATAAGGGAGGTGTAACATCTCGAAATTTTTGACTTTCGAAAATTCGACATCGATACTCACTTTATCGACTGCCGAGCCATCGAATGCCGGAAACCCGAAAAGTTATGGGTTTAAAAAGAAGAAAAAGGTAGAAGAAGAAGAAAACAGAAGAAGGAAGAAGAAAGAAGAAGAGAAGAACAACAGAACAACAATAGAAACAGAAACAATATCAGAATCTCACATATCGCAGCGGAATAATATATAATAGATGAATCAATATTCTTTAAATCAAAGAACTATATCATTTTATACATTACATCAATCATCAGAGTCAATATACAACAATGGACAGTTATATAACTTGTCCTCATACAGAATACACAGCGGAATAAATAATGTCAGATACAAATACTACGTCTCGCCATCCCCCTTGCTTCCAAAGCTCCAGAATATCCTGATAACATAACTCTAGGCTGCCCGTGTGGAAATTGGTGGGCACCCAGAGTTTAGAAGGGAAACAATAAACTCCGAGTCAGTCATGGTGACTGGTGTGAGATCGTAAAACAGTTTATTTTTAAAATAAACAACAGAAAAATTTTAAAGTCAATTCGCAATGCTTTTTGGAAAATGAGACTACCATAAGGCCTCCCGCACACACACACAATGCAAACGCAGAATCGGAGGAGATTTCTCCTTATGATAGTCAAAGATGCTTGATACGCAAAAATCAAATCATTTTGATATTATTATTAGTGCATAGTGTAGAAAACATTTCGAAAGTATAATATAAATCTTAGCCAGCATAGGCATTCCGCACTTATGCCTACTATAGCTACCATCCAAACAGTGGTGACCACCATAAGTGAATGATAGGTTCTACAACTAAAACCGTACAAGTCTCGTATTGTTTCTTTGGATTTCCAACAAATGGTCAGGCTAAGGAACTTCCTATGCCACGATGGGTACGTCCCTGGAATAGACGACCCGAGAACCTAACGTTACGGTTAGATCTCTGCCAACACAAGGCCGGGTTACCTCTGCAAAAATAGGTAACTACTGACACGCGTATGCCATCCCCCGATCGTCACCGATCTTCCCGAGGATCCCCGATTCGCAACAACCACAAAGTAATAAATTTGCAGCAACCACAGAGGTTAAGTATCTGGGCTCCATACCATGATACCACCTTTATCTAGAAGGAATGACATACACTAAGGGGCGCTACTCCCTAGAACCTTGCCGCATTCTTCCTGTTTTGACCATTTCCGGGGTGTGAGGCTCGACGAAGTCTCGTCCACAAAGCTACGCTTTCTACAAAGCCATGCTTCGGGTCAAACAAATGATCAACCTATGATCACAAAGATATAAGATCAAACAAATGATCATATCACAAATGATCAAACACTGATCATTTCACAGCAACACTCAGTATGCCACGTTACCAAATTGGGATATATCGCTGATGAATTTCAACTACATAACCTCTGAGCTCGTACGTCTCAGAGAAGGGTGTTAAGCTAAGAGAATAAATTCTCCGCCACCAACAGAAATGTATTTGAAAGAAATCAGCTTTATATCTCAAATTGTAACGTCAGACACACAATCCATACAAGTCTGTTCCGGGATCGAACAGAACCGAAGGCACTTCTCACGAAGCCCTTGCACATCCGGATAATTTTCTAATCACGTCCGGACTTCCCTTCACTAAGGGTGATAAAACCTCTAAACCGGAGATCAGCCGATGTAGAGTAACTCGACGGTAATCCTTCCGTTTTAAAAAATATCCGGTCTTCAACACCGGTCTTCGAATGCAATTCATAACGACGTATCACATATTCGGAATGGGTTATACGACCCCATGGTCCTTTCCCGGCTAACCCGAATAGTGAGCGCTTATTTAAAAATAAGTGTGGCATTCAAATTCATCCAATTCACAACAAATACCTATCTAAAGGTAATTATTGATAGTCGGTTATTTAACTATCAATAAAGATGCGCAACATCATCAGATTCCAAATAATTTTTCCCAAATTATTTATCTTCAAAATATCTTTACTAGATATATAATTTCCACACTTCGAAAATAAATCAACGTTTATTTTTCTAAACAGTTTCCCTTTCCTTTATAAATTCCATATTGAATTTATATTTTCAAAATATCTACTGATATACGATTCTCAAATCGATTTCAAATATTCAATTTCATTTTATCTTTAAGAAGATAAAATCTCAAAACGTTTCATTTCATTTTGGGAATGCATTTCCCTACTTATTTAATAATAAGTATTTCACAAATCATTTATTTTCAACACTTGGAAAATATTCTATATACTTAAATCAAAATTAAGTATATATTTCATTCTTTAAGGAAATCATTTACTTTGACAACATTTATTTGAGTCAAAACGAATGTTACGTAAAACATCGTTACGACGACTCAAAATCACTAGTATAGGGATTCGGATTTAGATAGATATATAAATCCCAATACTACATTAAAAACATTTCCTTTTGGAAATCATTTACTATAACAACAGTGTTATAGTCCACCATTTCCTTATTTTTCGAAAACGTCTATTTCAACAATAAATGTTGAAATCTATGATTTCGATAGTTCACACGTTTTAAAACATCTTTTAAAACAATTAACTTCATTTATAATATCGCTTTCCCAAACATACTATTTTTTTCAATAATATATTCACTGTCCAAAATCGTGAATATACTTCAATAACCAAGTTTCAATCCCTTTTTACATATTTATTTCAAGAATTATCCACTGTCCAAAATCGTGGATAAAATTCCCTTAATAATCTCTATATTTAAAATCAATCAAATTTGATTTATTTTCGAATTTATAAAAACAACGTTTATAAATTCTATTTCCATTTTATAACAACTTCGATTTATACATCTTCTTTAATGACCCATTCAATTTATAAGTTAATATAACTTATAATTCATTTATTTTAAAAGAAATCGTTCTTTTAAACTTCACAAAATTTAAAACTTTCAGATTTCATTAACTTATGAAATCCCATTTACACTTCATTTTAACCCTTATAGAAACTTGTCTTATACTCCCAATATTTCAAATTCATAAATATCCAATTTTGTACATCTTTTAAATAAACCGTTTATAATACTAGAAATCCCAATTTAAACCATTTCATAAATTTCTTAACTTTTATTTCAAAAATCACACTTTGATTTTATTTCACAAAAATCTTAACTTTTATAACTTTAAAATTTTAGACGTTTATTTATTTGAAATAAACCAATTCAAAAATTCAATAAAACGTCTACTTTCAAAAATCACTTTAAAAACCCTTTTAAAGTAAAAGATGTTATTTTTAAAACTTCAAAACTGAATCCGATGATGCAACAGCATCAATTAGTCAATCATAACATTCAATATCATATATCAATATGATAACAGCATATACAGCAAATATCTGCAAATAATAATATTGGTGAGGAATCCAGTTGGATCCCTCCAACCTGTTTCCCTGCATCCACAGACGTTAGCACAATACCAATTCCACTTCGAGGTGGAATATCGCGGTATATGGGTTTTATAAAAATAATCCGCTTACTAACGGCGCAATAGGGTCTCATCCGCTATACGAGGCGGGAAATCAATCAATCCAATATATACATATGCCAATATGTATATATTGCTATATATATATAGATATATCCTACTATATCTAATAGCACATCCAATGGCAATCAATCAAATCAAAAATAACTGCAATTCATTTTGAGTGAGAAAAAAAATCTCACCTTAGCTTTTAATTTGCCATCCCATTTTCCATCCAGTTTGTTTTCTCGATTTAGACCTTGTATCAAACAGTTTTATACAGTTTATCAATATTCAAAATAATCGAATAACCAATTTTCATTTTGATAATTTTCATTAACCAATGATTTTATTTAAACTAATAATTTTAAATTTTAAACTATTTTCTTTCTAACAAAATATTTTTAGCAACTAAATAATTTAATAAGTTGATTGGAACAATTAAATCTCCAACCCGTTATTATTTTAAAATTAAACTAGTCGATTTAAAAATCTAATTTTTTTATATATAAAATCTTTCAAACGTTTATTTTATTTTACCACCGTAAATAACTTTTACTATAAAATCCTCTAACTTGTATATAAAATTTTCTTCTTTCTACACATAAAATTCTCAGACTGTATATATATATATATATAAATTAATTTCAAAATTTACCTTACTATTATATACATACATATATATATCTGATTCTATTTTATTTTATTTTTTTAAAACAAAACTGTTTTAAACCTCACTGTTAATCCCTAATAAGTGGAAAAATAATCAAACTGCTAATTTAAAACAAATTATATATCAATATTTTAAATTTCAAATTGAAGAATGTAAATTGTTTTTTTTTTCATACCTTACTGTTTATACCTAGGCTCGACCACCATCATCGTCGAGCTCCAACTCGAGTAAATGCGAGCCACCACGAATCGAAGTCGATGGCTTTGCGACTTGCCTGCACTCGATCCTTTGATTTTCGCGACCATCGACCCTCACCAGAACACCATCGCGATTCGAAGACACGAGTCTACCCTATAGCACCGCCTGCCTCCATGACCATCGCTATCGAACAAACTCGCCAGTACCCCAAACTTCCCAGCCTCGATCGACTCATTTCAACGACGAACTGCAACCACCGAGACCTCCTCCCCCGCGCGACCCCTTCAAACTGCTACGCGAGTGCGCGCGCGAGCCACTGGGAATCGCGACTCCACCCTATCGAGCTCCAGTACGCCTCTATTAGTTGTGAACCACGCGTAGGCAGATGAGTCAACGTCGCAACCACTCCCTTGCTCGATCGAACAACTCCATATCTCCTCAATCAATAAGCCCAAAGCCATGACCTTCAGGTCGTCTCGCCATTGATTTCACGCGGCCACCATTTTTTTCTTTCGAGCTTTCGATTTCCAATTGGAACGAGGGGAGAAAAGATGTAATTTTTTTTATTCGGAAGAGGGATAAATTGATTTTCTGAATAGGAGGGCTCGACCATTAAATGTTTTGAACGAGCAGAGACGAAAAATGTTTTCGTTTGAATTCGTTGAACAGAGGGGTATTTTAAAATTAGAAGGAGGTATGGGCTGCGTGATGAACTGCACGATTCACTTACGTGATTTTGGGCGTGTTTTCAGGCGTGAGGTAAGGGAGAGGTACGTGGCTGATGCTTTGACAAATATTAAATTTAAATTTTAAAATTGAATTCAATTTAATCTCTACGCGTTTAACTATCGTGTGTTCTCAAAACAACTTCAATCGCTACGAAATTTGAAACCCAAAAATAATACAATATTACGGACCCAATGGAACTGGTTTCGTCGAATTCCGAGACTGTGCCTCGGACGGCTATTTTTTAAATATCGATACGAACGATAATTTTTCAAAACTGAACAAAACAGTTCGAAATACAATTTTGAAGCTTCTATTATCTTCAGTAATATCAATATGAATTTTAAAAGCTTTTGAAATATTTTTCTTCAGCTTAAAATTGAAGATTCAAATTTTTATTCAACTTTCCATAGATTAAACGTTAAAATTTAATCACTAATTCAGAGTTATATCGGGAATTCAAATTAAATCATCGTTCAAATATTTAAAATTAATTAAATATTTTCAATTTAATTTGTTCAAAATTCTGGGTCGTTGCAAACTTCCCTCCTTAAAAGAATTTCGTCCCGAAATTACAAGTTAGGAAAAATGGTCCTTAACTCGTCTACTATTTTCAACATCCAATAGTTTTATCAAATTTCAAAACAAATCTTTCTACTAAAGATTCGTTATCATTCAACTAAATTTCTAAACATTTTCATAATTTTCTAACATCATTGTTTTCCTTAACAATTCAAATTTAAATTCAAATTCAAATTTAAACTTTCAAAATTTTCTCAAAAATTTTCTAACGCCCTAAATTTTCGAAAAATTTCGCCAGCGTTTCCTTTGCGCGGCTAATACGGCACGACTACAAAACGTCCCTACGGACTCTCAGATTTCAAAAAGGAAAAGAAAAAGCCAAGCGGCTAGACAAGAAATCAGCAAAAACTCATATTATAATTCAAATACTTACCTTTTGTCGAGCAATTCAAATTATCTTCGAAATCAAAATTCCAATTCCTTTACACCTGTATATCCAACTAGCCATAATATCTAGTTACATATTCAAACCATTTTGCACATTTTATTACAAAATTTTCAATATATGCCTCTTATACATCTTTAGCTTACTATTGAAGTTACATATTCAATCTCATTAAATTTTTCATTTCAAAAATTCCATTTGAATTCAATCTCATCTTTTATCTTTAGTTGATAACTATACTATTCTAAATTAGTTTTATTTACTAATTCATTCGTCTTCAATTTGAATTTCATTCCAATCAGATTTCAAATATTCTATAAGTTATCAATTTATTTACATCTTGATTTATACAATCATTTATACATTCACATTCACAATTCCATTTCATTAAGGAATTTTATTTTCAATTATCTTCTTGGAATTCTATTTTTATTTATAAATTCTTTTACAATTTATATTCACCATTTTATTCATATATGAATTCATCTCTTTATATTTCAATTCACATTTATAAATTTCATTCGTTAAATGGATTTTTATTTAAACTTTAAACTTTACAAGTTATCAACTTCATAATATTTCCTAAATATTTTTATATAGTATTCCAGAGTCTTACCAACATTTCAAAACCATTTTGAAAACAATTCAAAAAAAACAAACCCAAATTTTTCAAACAACTTCCATTTAAAACAATTTGGCAGCAATTCCTCTTTTGGAAACCCAAAAATGAACATCGATAATGCTGCAGTCATTACCGAAGTTATTTTCCAGCGACTGAAAAGAGTTTAGAGCTTTCATTTCTCCAAAATACTTTTCAAAACCTTTGAAATTCATTTTCAAATCAAAAAGGATTTAAACTTTCCAAATCTCCAAAATTTTCAAATTCTTTTCAAAACGTTTTCAAATACTTCTCTGGAATTCCGTTTCAAATTACAAATCACATTTATAATTCACATTCTTTAAATTTCATTTGTATGTGAATTTTATTTCTTAATTTTGGAGTTACAATTTCAATTTCTTATTCAATTTCAGTGATAATAGTTTAATATTATCACTTCTAACAACCATGCAACCATATACTGTAATAATTTACAGAAAAATCATTTCTTTTTCTATCCAAAAATAGTTTTGGGCAAAATTATTTCATTTACCCTATTTAAAACAATATTGTGCCGAATTGTTCTATTCAAGTGTTTAGAGATCCCTATCGATAGAGTTGTACGGACAATACCGACCAGAATCCATATACCACTCAACAAACCAATCATCACAATATAAAATAAGTTTATATTCACTAACAAATACGCGCTCATATCTATTATTACACTCAACTCATTCTAGAGTACTACTGACTCTATCTCTAATGAGTAACACCCAACAGAGCAGGGTTGTCGCTTAACCATATGCTCTGATACCAGCTGTAACATCCCGAAATTTTCGACTTTCGAAAATTCGACATCGATACTCACTTTATCGACTGCCGAGCCATCGAATGCCGGAAACCCGAAAAGTTATGGGTTTAAAAAGAAGAAAAAGGTAGAAGAAGAAGAAAACAGAAGAAGGAAGAAGAAAGAAGAAGAGAAGAACAACAGAACAACAATAGAAACAGAAACAATATCAGAATCTCACATATCGCAGCGGAATAATATATAATAGATGAATCAATATTCTTTAAATCAAAGAACTATATCATTTTATACATTACATCAATCATCAGAGTCAATATACAACAATGGACAGTTATATAACTTGTCCTCATACAGAATACACAGCGGAATAAATAATGTCAGATACAAATACTACGTCTCGCCATCCCCCTTGCTTCCAAAGCTCCAGAATATCCTGATAACATAACTCTAGGCTGCCCGTGTGGAAATTGGTGGGCACCCAGAGTTTAGAAGGGAAACAATAAACTCCGAGTCAGTCATGGTGACTGGTGTGAGATCGTAAAACAGTTTATTTTTAAAATAAACAACAGAAAATTTTTAAAGTCAATTCGCAATGCTTTTTGGAAAATGAGACTACCATAAGGCCTCCCGCACACACACACAATGCAAACGCAGAATCGGAGGAGATTTCTCCTAATGATAGTCAAAGATGCTTGATACACAAAAATCAAATCATTTTGATATTATTATTAGTGCATAGTGTAGAAAACATTTCGAAAGTATAATATAAATCTTAGCCAGCATAGGCATTCCGCACTTATGCCTACTATAGCTACCATCCAAACAGTGGTGACCACCATAAGTGAATGATAGGTTCTACAACTAAAACCGTACAAGTCTCGTATTGTTTCTTTGGATATCCAACAAATGGTCAGGCTAAGGAACTTCCTATGCCACGATGGGTACGTCCCTGGAATAGACGACCCGAGAACCTAACGTTACGGTTAGATCTCTGCCAACACAAGGCCGGGTTACCTCTGCAAAAATAGGTAACTACTGACACGCGTATGCCATCCCCCGATCGTCACCGATCTTCCCGAGGATCCCTGATTCGCAACAACCACAAAGTAATAAATTTGCAGCAACCACAGAGGTTAAGTATCTGGGCTCCATACCATGATACCACCTTTATCCAGAAGGAATGACATACACTAAGGGGCGCTACTCCCTAGAACCTTGCCGCATTCTTCCTGTTTTGACCATTTCCGGGGTGTGAGGCTCGACGAAGTCTCGTCCACAAAGCTACGCTTTCTACAAAGCCATGCTTCGGGTCAAACAAATGATCAACCTATGATCACAAAGATATAAGATCAAACAAATGATCATATCACAAATGATCAAACACTGATCATTTCACAGCAACACTCAGTATGCCACGTTACCAAATTGGGATATATCGCTGATGAATTTCAACTACATAACCTCTGAGCTCGTACATCTCAGAGAAGGGTGTTAAGCTAAGAGAATAAATTCTCCACCACCAACAGAAATGTATTTGAAAGAAATCAGCTTTATATCTCAAATTGTAACGTCAGACACACAATTCATACAAGTCTGTTCCGGGATCGAACAGAACCGAAGGCACTTCTCACGAAGCCCTTGCACATTCGGATAATTTTCTAATCACATCCGGACTTCCCGTCACTAAGGGTGATAAAACCTCTAAACCGGAGATCAGCCGATGTAGAGTAATTCGACGGTAATCCTTCCGTTTTAAAAAATATCCGGTCTTCAACACCGGTTTCGAATGCAATTCATAACGACGTATCACATATTCGGAATGGGTTATACGACCCCATGGTCCTTTCCCGGCTAACCCGAATAGTGAGCGCTTATTTAAAAATAAGTGTGGCATTCAAATTCATCCAATTCACAACAAATACCTATCTAAAGGTAATTATTGATAGTCGGTTATTTAACTATCAATAAAGATGCGCAACATCATCAGATTCCAAATAATTTTTCCCAAATTATTTATCTTCAAAATATCTTTACTAGATATATAATTTCCACACTTCGAAAATAAATCAACGTTTATTTTTCTAAACAGTTTCCCTTTCCTTTATAAATTCCATATTGAATTTATATTTTCAAAATATCTACTGATATACGATTCTCAAATCGATTTCAAATATTCAATTTCATTTTATCTTTAAGAAGATAAAATCTCAAAACGTTTCATTTCATTTTGGGAATGCATTTCCCTACTTATTTAATAATAAGTATTTCACAAATCATTTATTTTCAACACTTGGAAAATATTCTATATACTTAAATCAAAATTAAGTATATATTTCATTCTTTAAGGAAATCATTTACTTTGACAACATTTATTTGAGTCAAAACGAATGTTACGTAAAACATCGTTACGACGACTCAAAATCACTAGTATAGGGATTCGGATTTAGATAGATATATAAATCCCAATACTACATTAAAAACATTTCCTTTTGGAAATCATTTACTATAACAACAGTGTTATAGTCCACCATTTCCTTATTTTTCGAAAACGTCTATTTCAACAATAAATGTTGAAATCTATGATTTCGATAGTTCACACATTTTAAAACATCTTTTAAAACAATTAACTTCATTTATAATATCTCTTTCCCAAACATACTATTTTTTTCAATAATATATTCACTGTCCAAAATCGTGAATATACTTCAATAACCAAGTTTCAATCCCTTTTTACATATTTATTTCAAGAATTATCCAGTCCAAAATCGTGGATAAATTTCCCTTAATAATCTCTATATTTAAAATCAATCAAATTTGATTTATTTTCGAATTTATAAAAACAACGTTTATAAATTCTATTTCCATTTTATAACAACTTCGATTTATACATCTTCTTTAATGACCCATTCAATTTATAAGTTAATATAACTTATAATTCATTTATTTTAAAAGAAATCGTTCTTTTAAACTTCACAAAATTTAAAACTTTCAGATTTCATTAACTTATGAAATCCCATTTTCACTTCATTTTAACCCTTATAGAAACTTGTCTTATACTCCCAATATTTCAAATTCATAAATATCCAATTTTGTACATCTTTTAAATAAACCGTTTATAATACTAGAAATCCCAATTTAAACCATTTCATAAATTTCTTAACTTTTATTTCAAAAATCACACTTTGATTTTATTTCACAAAAATCTTAACTTTTATAACTTTAAAATTTTAGACGTTTATTTATTTGAAATAAACCAATTCAAAAATTCAATAAAACGTCTACTTTCAAAAATCACTTTAAAAACCCTTTTAAAGTAAAAGATGTTATTTTTAAAACTTCAAAACTGAATCTGATGATGCAACAGCATCAATTAGTCAATCATAACATTCAATATCATATATCAATATGATAACAGCATATACAACAAATATCTGCAAATAATAATATTGGTGAGGAATCCAGTTGGATCCCTCTAACCTGTTTCCCTGCATCCACAGACGTTAGCACAATACCAATTCCACTTCGAAGTGGAATATCGCGGTATATGGGTTTTATAAAAATAATCCGCTTACTAACGGCGCAATAGGGTCTCATCCGCTATACGAGGCGGGAAATCAATCAATCCAATATATATAGATATATCCTACTATATCTAATAGCACATCCAATGGCAATCAATCAAATCAAAAATAACTGCAATTCATTTTGAGTGAGAAAAAAAAAATCTCACCTTAGCTTTTAATTTGCCATCCCATTTTCCATCCAGTTTGTTTTCTCGATTTAGACCTTGTATCAAACAGTTTTATACAGTTTATCAATATTCGAAATAATCGAATAACCAATTTTCATTTTGATAATTTTCATTAACCAATGATTTTATTTAAACTAATAATTTTAAATTTTAAACTATTTTCTTTCTAACAAAATATTTTTAGCAACTAAATAATTTAATAAGTTGATTGGAACAATTAAATCTCCAACCCGTTATTATTTTAAAATTAAACTAGTCGATTTAAAAATCTAATTTTTTTTATATAAAATCTTTCAAACGTTTATTTTATTTTACCACCGTAAATAACTTTTACTATAAAATCCTCTAACTTGTATATAAAATTTTCTTCTTTCTACACATAAAATTCTCAGACTGTATATATATATATATAAATTAATTTCAAAATTTACCTTACTATTATATACATACATATATATATCTGATTCTATTTTATTTTATTTTTTTAAAACAAAATTGTTTTAAACCTCACTGTTAATCCCTAATAAGTGAAAAAATAATCAAACTGCTAATTTAAAACAAATTATATATCAATATTTTAAATTTCAAATTGAAGAATGTAAATTGTTTTTTTTTCATACCTTACTGTTTATACCTAGGCTCGACCACCATCATCGTCGAGCTCCAACTCGAGTAAATGCGAGCCACCACGAATCGAAGTCGATGGCTTCGCGACTTGCCTGCACTCGATCCTTTGATTTTCGCGACCATCAACCCTCACCAGAACACCATCGCGATTCGAAGACACGAGTCTACCCTATAGCACCGCCTGCCTCCATGACCATCGCTATCGAACAAACTCGCCAGTACCCCAAACTTCCCAGCCTCGATCGACTCATTTCAACGACGAACTGCAACCACCGAGACCTCCTCCCCCGCGCGACCCCTTCAAACTGCTACGCGAGTGCGCGCGCGAGCCACTGGGAATCGCGACTCCACCCTATCGAGCTCCAGTACGCCTCTATTAGTTGTGAACCACGCGTAGGCAGATGAGTCAACGTCGCAACCACTCCCTTGCTCGATCGAACAACTCCAGATCTCCTCAATCAATAAGCCCAAAGCCATGACCTTCAGGTCGTCTCGCCATTGATTTCACGCGGCCACCATTTTTTTCTTTCGAGCTTTCGATTTCCAATTGGAACGAGGGGAGAAAAGATGTAATTTTTTTTATTCGGAAGAGGGATAAATTGATTTTCTGAATAGGAGGGCTCGGCCATTAAATGTTTTGAATGAGCAGAGACGAAAAATGTTTTCGTTTGAATTCGTTGAACAGAGGGGTATTTTAAAATTAGAAGGAGGTATGGGCTGCGTGATGAACTGCACGATTCACTTACGTGATTTTGGGCGTGTTTTCAGGCGTGAGGTAAGGGAGAGGTACGTGGCTGATGCTTTGACAAATATTAAATTTAAATTTTAAAATTGAATTCAATTTAATCTCTACGCGTTTAACTATCGTGTGTTCTCAAAACAACTTTAATCGCTACGAAATTTGAAACCCAAAAATAATACAATATTACGGACCCAATGGAACTGGTTTCGTCGAATTCCGAGACTGTGCCTCGGACGGCTATTTTTTAAATATCGATACGAACGATAATTTTTCAAAACTGAACAAAACAGTTCGAAATACAATTCTGAAGCTTCTATTATCTTCAGTAATATCAATATGAATTTTAAAAGCTTTTGAAATATTTTTCTTCAGCTTAAAATTGAAGATTCAAATTTTTATTCAACTTTCCATAGATTAAACGTTAAAATTTAATCACTAATTCAGAGTTATATCGGGAATTCAAATTAAATCATCGTTCGAATATTTAAAATTAATTAAATATTTTCAATTTAATTTGTTCAAAATTCTGGGTCGTTACAGGAGGTAAGATTACTCTATGTATTTGTTGAGCGAACTCGGGGTGCATATACTATACTTAGGCCATCACGGTATGGTAGGTACGAGTGAATAATTTTGTTTCGATTTGTTGCGCAAACTCAAGGTTGAAGTGAAATTAGGACAAGGTACCAAGAGTTAGGAGTTGTATATGATACAATCGATAAGGAGTTATCCATCGTCTATGGAGCTATGACTTATTGAGCAAACTCAAGATCAAAATTCCATGACGGACGAGTCCTAACATATACTAGTAAAGTCGAAAGACTTCTATGTTTCGACTTAGGGTTTAGCGAAACATAAAAGACTAGTGGGAGCTTATTAATAAAATAAAACATAAAGTTTAACCTTACCAATACTATAAGAACATGTACTATAATTTGTCATAAGAATCCGCCAGTTAAACTTGCAGAAAATATCAACTCCAAAACTATTTTTTTTGAAAATGACAAGCTTACAGGACCTAACTATACCGACTGGCTAAGAGCAATTAAAATAGCATTAACGTATGAGCGCATTTGGATTGCTATAACATGCGAAGCTAAAGAACAACTTGTTGATGATGCGGACCATGAACTAAGACTTTCTTATGAAAATGGGTGTCAAACCTAGAAATTATCCAAGTTTTCATGCTTTCTACATTACACAAGTCATTGCAAAGACAACATGAAGATATGTCTGTCTACGAGATATTTGATAGTGTCATGGATCTTTTTGGTGAATAGTCACGTTCCACAAGGTATGAACTTACAAAGAAGCTGTTCAATACCAAGATGACCAAAGGATAGAAAGTGGCGATTATGGGCTAATGATGAAGGGCTAAATTGATAGGCTTTTGCAATTGGGCATACAAATAAGCAACTAATTGCAGGTAGATTTTATCCTTGGTTCTCTTACTCCTTATTATGAACCATTCATACTGAATATAATATGAACTAATTGACTGTGAATCTCATGGAGCTCCTTAATATATTAAGGCCGGCCGAGTCACAATCTAAGGATCAAGGGGTTGTTCTTGCTGTAAAGGGTAGTGCATCATCTTCGAAGAGTTCGAAGAAATGAAAAAAAGAAGGTAAGAAAAAGAAATGTAAGAAGACGTTGACAAGGATGAATATCACCACTGCCACAAGTAAGGTCATTGGAAAAGGAATTGTCCTGACTAATTGAAGATTGTTAGAGAAAAGAAGCAGAATGCCTCTATGGCTCCATTAGGTACATTTATGATTCAAAATTGTTTTGTATTCAATAAAATGTCTTGGACTAGTTACTGGATCCAGTACTCATATTTGTAATCTAGTATAGGGGCTTAGGATGGCATTGGGTGGAAAAAGGAGAGATGAGGCTCCAAGTTGCTGATGGATCTATTGTAGATGCAACGACGGTAGGAGACTATCATTTAGTTTTCCTAGTGGAGAGTAACAATATTAAATAATTGCTATTTTGTAAAAGACTTTATTTGTAGGATTATTTATGTTCCTAGATTGTTTGAGACTGGATATATTTCATTGTGCAAATAATGTTATGAACATGAGTTTGGATGGAAAAATAATTTGCGATGGTATTTTAGAAAATGGCATTTATGTGATTAATATTAATTATGTATGTTCTATGAATACTTCTTTTAACAATATAGATGATATTTATCTTTGGCATTTTAGGTTAGGTCATATTAGTGAGAAACGACTACACAAATTGAAAACAAAGGATTTTTATCTTCAATTGATTCTAAATCATTTGACATATGTGAGTTGAGTGTCAAATTTAAAACAACCAAGCACCCCTTCGATTGGAGCAATGAAAGAGTTGATGAACTCTTAGGGTTAGTACATAGTGATGAATGTTGCATTATGCCTATAATAATCAAAGATAATAGTTCTTACTTTGTTACCTTCACTAATGATTTCTCAAGATTAGAGTATGTGTTTCTTATGAAGAACAAATCTAATGTCTATGATAAATTTGTTAAGTATAAAAATGTAGTAGAAAACCAAATGAGCCATAAGATTAAAATTCTTCAATCAGATTGAGTAGTGAGTATGTTGGACAGGATTTCCAACAATACTTAAAAGATAATGGGATTATCGCTCAGGTTACTCCATCATATACTCTGCAATACAAAGGTGTGTCAGAGCGAAGAAACCGAACCTTATTAGATATGGTTCATTCCATGATGAGTAAGGCCAAGTTACCTCTGTCCTATTAGGGATATGAGCTAGAAACCATGGTGCGTATGTTGAACTGGTTACCGACTAAATCTGTGCCAAAAACACCATATGAGATGTGGTATGGTAAAAAACCATAACTCGAAAATTTATAGGTGTGGGGTTGTCCAACATGCGTTAAGAACGTTGATCCAAATAAACTAGAGGCAAGATAATTATTGTGTAAATTTATAGGATGTCCCAAAACTCGATAGGATATATATTCTATAATACTGAGGAACAAAAGATTATTATTTCTCGACATGTTTTCCTTTGAGTAAAGGAATTTCTGTCAAAGAAAATTAAAAACGATGTTGTAGATTTGGATGAGATCCAAGAAATTAACACTGAGGTCAAACCCATGGGAGATCCAAGTTCATCTGTACATGAAAGTACATAACCTACTAGATAATCTAGTAAGGAATCTCGTGCACCAGAGAGATACTATGGTTTCTGTGGATGGCGAGAAAGAGGACCGTGTATTAGATGACGACACTCCTTTGTCTTTCCAATAAGCACTGCCGAGTAAAGACTCTATATCCTGGCTTGGACCAATGAAATCCGAGGTAGATTCCATGTACGGAAACAAAGTTTGGACAAATGTTCCTGAAGAGATAAAACCCATTGGCTGCAAATGGATTTTTAAGAAAAAGCTAAATGCATATAGGGAAGTAGAGACTTATAAGGCAAGGCTAGTTGCAAAAGGATTTCATCAAATTTAAGGTATTGATTATAATGAGACATTTTCATCTGTAGTAATGCTTAAGTCCATTCGGATTATGGTAGGCATTATTGCATTCTATGAACATAAAATATGACAATGGATGTAAAGATGGCGTTTCTAAATGGTGATTTAGAAGAGACCGTTTAAATGTCGCAGCTCGAGAATTTTGTGGTCAGTGAGAGTGAAGGCAAGGCTTGCAAATTGTTGAAGTCCATTTATGACTTGAACAAGCTTCATGGAGTTGGAATGAGTGCTTTGACAAAGTAATCAAATAGTTTGGTTTTTATCAGAACACAGAGGAAGCGTGCATATATAGAAAGGAACATGGCAAGTGTAACACCCTGTAATTTTCCGTTAGTTATTTAATTAGTTAGTAGTCTATTAATTAGGTTTCAAAAAAGGAATTTGTGCAAATGATGGAATTTGACCACAAAACATGCATTGTTGCAATCGCGGCAAAATTCTGAGCAAGTTTCATATTTGGAGTTTTGCGATCGGAGTCCAAACGAAGAAGTTACGGACGAAAAACAAATTCATAACAAAAATAAATAAATAAGAAAAATTAACATTCTTAATTTATTAGCTAGGGCCCATGGGTCGACCTATATATTAGAGCAGTCAACTAGGTGCGGTCGACCTCTTCATGTGTGGCGGCTCCAGTAAACCTAGGCCATGTATGGCCCAGATTTAATAAGTTTCGATCTAACAGTTTCGGTTGATTCTAGCGTCTATAAATTCAGACCTAGCCCTCCCTTCTCTTCTCATATTTTTCTTGAGGCAGTAGCGCAGCTCTACCATTTCTTCTTCTCCACTTTATTTTTAAATAATAAATATAAGATATTTGTATTTATATTCATAAAATTGGAGAAGAATAGAAATCCAATAAAAAGGAAAATAGAAGAGAATCAATAGCACACATATTAAGGTAATCTATATATTTGTATCTATTTTCTCTACCTATCTCAAATCTCTTCTCAGATCTATAATTCAAATGTGTGTATATATACCATATTATACATATTTCTTGGATTACAAAGGATTTGGAGATGAATCAAAGGTTCTACTTCGGATCTAAAGGTTTGGATCGCTATTAAAAGGTGAGTAGGAAATTTTGTAGATTGTTAAAATATTAAAATTATCCATTGGTGATTATTTGATTTTTATGCCTAACTAGATAATTGTACATGAGTTGTAAGCAATAAATTGAATATGATCTGAATATAACAAATATCGCCTACATATTCTTGTTTATGAATTGATTTAGAATTGTTTACAACTAGATCTGGAAATCAGTCCCAAAAGTATGAATTTAGAATATTGATTTGAATGAAATTTATTCCAGATCTGAAATGGGTTGTATAATAATGTTATGAATTTGGATTATTACCCTAATCTTGTTGGAATGTAAACTTCTCTATGTTTGGAATTGTTGGAATTTAGATCCTTTTAATATTTATAAATTAGCTGATTTCTTTCCCTTTTAGAAAAACACAGCGTTTGATCTAACAAGGAATAGATGTAAATAGAAAGAGAAAGAGATGTGTAAAGTATGAATTCATTGTAGTTTACACTGTATATTTCAGTAATAAAAAGAAATGATTATTCCTTGTAATTTCGAACAATGTAATCTTTTAAAGTTAAATCTTTTGTTGCAGGCTAATTTATGGAAATTATAGCGGATAATCACTTTAGATATGATTCAAATAATTGAACATGTAAAAGAATATTCTAGTGATGATATATAACTAGAATATATTTGATAAAAGTAGATATTTATACGTAATTTACTACGCGTATAATAACTAAATAAAAAGCTAATAACAACATTTGCACGTAGTATTCACGTTTAGGATAATTAACTAATGGGAATGGAATTTAAAAGGTTGTAACTCCAATAAATGGGGAATGACTGGTAATAAATATAGGAGTTGCAATAATCTGATAGGGTATATGGATTAATGGGATTGATAAAAATGAAATAGATATAAAATGCTACTAATTTGAAATTAGTAATCATACATAAATGTCTTAGAAAATGTCCATTAGGATTTTTTTGGACAACTTGACATTTGTAAGCATTAAACTGGGATTTATGGGTAGATAAATATTTAAGGTAAACCTTATTGCCTTAAATATAAAGGGAATTAGTAAGCTAAGTCCAATGTCTACCTAAGATAATATAAGAAAAAACTTAGGATGGTTAATTGGAATTAGTAGGTAAGTGATGCGAGGTCAGTAGAGTCACTCAACGGAAGACTGCTCTTCACTTTTAGGCTACCAGCAGTCGGGTGTATTTACTACTGATGTGAGATATCATTAATCCAAGGACCTATGACGATGCGAGAGATTGGGCCTACTTTCCTAATTGGAAAGTATTAAATGGTCCAAGTTTGGGATTAAGAGTAGTAAGGGATATCTCTTTAGGGGTTCGCTTCTGGTTTGAGGTATTAAGTGGTTGTAAGGTCTGCCTCTCTCCTAAATGGAAGTATTAAGTAACCTAGTGAGATTCCAAAAATATAAAGATGTCTCTAAAAATGTTTACTTCAGTGTTGAAGTATTAAGTAGCTGTAGGGCCCGCCTCCTTACCGAAAGAAGTAACCTAATGATGGTGGATATCTCGGGAAGGGTTCGCTTCAGGTTTGGGGTATTAAATGACTGAAGGGTTCGCCTCTTTCCTATAAAAAATATATTAAGTAGCCCAATGAGATTTCCAAGCAATGTCAACCAGATAGTACTAGTGAGGAGTCTGCCTTGAGGTTAGGTATTAAACGACAAAGGCCTACCTATAAATATATGTTAAATGGTCAGGGGTCTGCCTAGTCCTTATTAATGAGGTATTAAGTGGCTTGGTACAGTCTCTCACATTGCTAAGGCCGTAATAGCGATAGTACCAATTAGGAGGACGCCTTGGAAATATATATTAAATGATGGGGTTTGCATTAATTAAGGTATTAAATGACCAGAGTCTGCATATTTTTCAATAAAAATATTAAGTGGCTTAGGTACTGTTTATTACATAGCTACGATTTTATCGGCAATAGATGCGGTAATAGCTGAACATTAAATGTCAGAAGCCTTAAATAGTGGTTAGAGATCTTTGTAGCTAGGACCCACCGACCATTGATAACATTGTTCGGAAACCATCATAGGAATAGGTATTAAATGACGGGATCTACCTTGATTAAAGTCTTAAATGGCAGAATCTGCTTATTTCTCTTTTTTAAAGTATTATAGAAGCCCGCTTATATTTAGAAGTATTAAGTAGCAAATGGGTTTGGAAGTATTAGGTTGTTGATAAGGCTTCATTAGTATTTTGTACCTTGAGAAGGGGTAAGTAAGTACTCGTGGGTGTAATGCATGGTTAGATTAGAATTGCTGACCTTAATGGACATAACTATTAAATGGAAACCAACCGGTATAAGTTTATGTTATGGATAGTTTATAGATTTTCCAATCACCAGAACTTTGTTCTGGCCCCCTCCTCATTACAACCCATAGGATAGATTTAGAGGAACAGATCATTGGAGCTGGGTGTGCTTTGCTGTTGGAGAAGTCTTCATTTTGTTTCATGCTCGATGCTGATGTGACAATCTGCTATACAAGGAATATCATTAATTCCAAGGTAGTGGTCATAGTCAGTATTCTTATCCTATTATTGTTTTCGTTATGAGTTTAGATTTCTATCAATCTCTGATAATGCTCATGCTTATTTCCAGATACCAAATCCAAAGATCTATGATTTGATGGACTTGGGTATCGATTTTTGTTGAAATTTAGGCCTATTAAGGTATGTGTTGTTACACTTGGTATCAGAGCCTAGTTTAGCAAATCAGAGGAATTAGGGTAAATTGAGAGAATGTACTCGTACTTTTCTATCTAGTAATATTATATTTTTACGCTAGATTCTAAGAGTTCTAATTATAGAAGTAGTTGTAATTCCACTCTGAAGGAATGGGCAAAGCAACTATGAGTTGGAAATATCTTAGAGTTAAGATTTTCACGCCGAATCCGAAGTACCCCGTGGAGTGCTGGCGATGTGTAAAGCGCTATTGATGAAGAGCATGAGTACGACATATGGCAGAATTCCAGAGAATGGAGGTATTCGACTTGACGATTGAGATTCTAGCTACCTTGTGATTTTGGATTTTGATAATGAGTTCCAGTCGGAGACACGAATTTATTCTAAATGGGCGGGAACTAGAGTCTGTAAGTCGCAATTGTCCGGAAGCAAGTTTTTACTAGGGTGCATTCATTGGTCACTTCTTTGATGGCAAACCGGATTTTTATTTGGAGAATTAATGTCAAATCCTTAGTCTAAAACATGTGAGTGAATTTTTATAAAGTATATTTTGGCAATGCCTTAGATTTTGGAAAAAAAAATTTTAAAAGGATTTCTTTTTCCAAGGATTTATTTTAGAAATTTTCTTTTGGAAAAGTTTTGAAATTCTAATTTTCAAAGAAACACATATACAACTAAATTGGTTGTATTAAGAAATTTTTAGTTTATAAAAGATTAATTTTTGAAATATTTAAATATTTATATGTATATATATCAGTAAAAGCTTGATTTTGATTTTTTGACGAGAAAATAGTTTTCCAATTTAGAAAAATTTGTGTTTTAAAAAGGTTTTTGGATATCCTGAAATATATATGTATAAATTTGATTTTAAAAGGAAGTTTTGGTATGAAATAGTTTATATTATTTAGAAACAAGTATAAAGGAGCATATATTTAGCTTAGTAATATTTTTGTTTATAAAATCGAGGTTTTTATATCTTCTCTCTTTAAGGTACAGACAAAATAGGAATGACATTCAATTTTATTAGCGTATGTAGTTTGAAGTGCTATTGTACCCACCAACTATTGGGAGAAATATTTTCATGCGAAGTAGGTAGGAAATAGCAGTTGGAATATTTTTGGGGTTTTGGAATTGTTGTTGGTCATAGCAGTTTTGTTGGGATTACTATAAATTGCTGGAGTATGGTTTGGGACTAGGTAGTAGGATTTGACACTGCCGTGATGTAGACAGGAATTTTCCGGATCATGTCGAATCGAAGGAGACGGCATGAAAAGACTATTATTATTTAATCCGACCCTAATTTGGTCTAGGTTCAATTAACACCTAAAGCCTGTCTTGACCACCTAACAGTAAACCTATAGTGGTCTAGCAGTTAACGAGTTTTTGCCACAACTTAAATCTGGAATGGGATTATAAAAGTCACGTCCGAATTTTCCTTATTGCATTCTTTTGTTCCTCCTTCCTCAACAAGCCAAACACAATCTTCATCCTCCTCCTCATCCAAGTATCAGCCTCTCTCTCTTTCATTCCTCCCCTAGGTGATGCCATTTTTCCCTAGAAGCAGTAGCCTCGCCTCCCTCTCGTGCTGGTTTTGCACGTTAGATCTCGCCCCACCACCACTCCAGATCTAAACCCTATTTCCTCCCTCCGACCATCTCATAGCTGAAGATACCTTTTCGCACTGCCGGTTTTTCCGCACACCATTTTGGTTTCAACCCTCAAGAGAACACTTGGCTGGATAGGAATGAGCATAAGGTTTCGCCGCTTTTGGGCTAGGAGAGCTATTCGTCGTGGTAGGATTTGCACCGATCCTCTACTTTGAGACTTTTGAGCGGGAATGTTGCCCATGCTGCATCTGCCGTTTCGATGAAGGCAATAGTTTGATTTATTCAGAGGTGAAGAGTATCTTGATTGAGCTGATCAATGATGATCTACGTCCGACTGCCCATCTGATTACGTGCATCATTCGAAACAACGTCATCCCAAAGTCAGAAAGTTACGATTGGATTTATCCCATGGTGTGGAAGACCACCTATGCTATCATTAGCAGCATCGCCGTCAATTGGCCTCGCACCCTTTTGATTCGATTTGTTGATCAAGGATTAGCACTCCAAATAGTCACTTTCCATATTTTCACCTATTCACTCTTGTCTTTAGGTAATACGGATGAACCTCCGTGGACAGGCAGTTTAGTATAAGGTTCCTTCTGTCATCATTAGATCCTTCCTTAGGAAGATGGCAATTCCAAAGCCGTCAGCAACACTAGTAGCACCGACGGTATGAGATTGGGTGGATAACTTTCATGCTACGACCATTCAAGGGTTGCAGCAATGGGTTAAGCTCCAACCACGGAGCAAGGCATCTCGTAGTCTGTAGGCATTATTTTAGGAGTTTTAGTGTTGTTTTTTTTCCCTTCCAGCATTTGTTCTTTTTATTTAGGTTGTTTGGGTTGTAACTGTTAGTTGCCCCTTATAAAAGGGACACACGATATTATGAGTTTCTATTTATTTACTACGTTGCTATTTCTGGACATGCGAGCCGCTCTTATATATGCATTGTAAAGAAGCAATATAAATATGGATATCTCATAAAGACACTTGACTAATGGTAAATACAATATAAGACTGGAAGTTTAGAATAGTTGGGAAATTTTGACGAAGGATATGATAAAGTTGTTTCGGTATCACGGGTTCTCATGTTCCTTAAAAGATAAAATTCCTGAATAATAGATGTGATGAAATTTTTAAATAAAATGTCAAGTTTTTGGGTAAAGGTTAGTTGTTAAATTTTGGAATATGGTTAATGCGTTTAGCGCATACCCGACTTCCGACTACGCTGAAATTATGGCTTGATTTATCAAAAAATTTGAGAAGGAAAATATTTTGAAAAGTTTTTCCTTGATTTGAAAAGTTCTTTTCTGAAAAAAAAGTTTTGTGACTCTTAAATTATTTTTAGAGTTTCTATTCAAAATTTTATTTCAAGGGAAAATGTGCGTCTAAATATTTTGGGATTTTATTTTCCAAATGATGGATAAATTTCAAAAGTGAGAAAGATTTTTATGAAATCTTTGATTTTGAAGGCTACATGTTAGACGTAAAAAAGGAAAATAGAGTTAGAAATTGAGGATTTAGCAGTGCATTAGGGTCAACGATGTGATAAATGCAAGCTATAACAGGGAGAAATCTATTTTAGCCTTGGAATTTCTATTTCCATACCTTGTCGACGATGCTTGCGAGTCTATTTTAGATTTAATTCCGTTTTAGAGCTTGAAATAAGCCTTCTTATGCGTTTTATGCATGAAAAAATTGAAGTAAATCTGGGGCAACGGGGAAAATTTCCACTGTACTATGGGAATAGGAAGATTATGGAGTGGTAAGAATATTAAATCCTCCACCTAAATTTCTTTTTTCAACATAGGAGTAAAATTTAGGAAGCGATTTTTCGATGTGTTAGATTATTGGATGGTATAAAGTTGATGAAAAATTGGTTGCTTCATACTTCTATTCGTAGGAGTATGGGGGTTTTGGTTGAAGAGATTTTTCAAAAAGCTGCAAACATACAGAACTGTTAGTATATATGTAGGTAATTGCATCATGTTTCCAAAAGTGTTTTCAAATGATATGCATTCATATAGGAGGATCTGATTTAGAATCATTCTGCATATATATTTTCTGTGTGGTGATATATTAATAAACTATGTACTTATGCACGTTTGTTTGCAAAAAAATTTGAACACTAGTTTAGGATAATTAGGAGCCAAAAACTTGGCCTAGTCATTTGTGAAATTTCAGGGACGAAATTTTTTTTAAGGGGGGAAGAATGTAACACCCCATAATTTGTCGTTAGTTATTTAATTAGCTAGTTAGTAAATTAATCAGGCTCCGAAAATGGAATTTGTGCAAACGATCGAATTTAACCACGAAACTTGCACTATTGCGTTCGTCGTGAAATTCTGAGCAAGTTTCATATTTGGAGTTTTGTGATCGGAGTCCAAACGTAGAAGTAACGGACGAAAAACTAATTCGGAACAAAAATAAATAAATAAGAAAAAATTACATTTTTAATTTATTAGCTGGGGCCCACATGTCGACCAACATATTAGAGTGTTCGACCTCGGGCAATTGACCGGTAGGAAGGGGGCGGTCGACTGCTTCATGTGTGGCAGCTCTAGTAAACCTGGACCATGTACGGCCCATATTTAACATATTTCGATCTAACGGTTCTGGTTGATTCTAATGCCTAAAAATTCAGGCCTAGTCCTCCATTCTCTTCTCATATTTTTCTAGAGGTGGTAGCAAAGCTCTGTCATTTCTTCTTCTCCACTTTCTTTCTAAATTATAAAGGTAAGATATTTGTATATATATATTCATACAAATTGGAGAAGAATAGAAATCCAATAAAAAGAAGAAGAGAAGAGAATCAACCATACATGTATTTGAGGTAATCTATATATTTGTATGTATTTTCTCTCCATATCCCAAATCTCTTCTCAGATCTGTAATTCTAATGTATGTATATACCCTTTTATACATATTTCTTGGATTATAAAGGATTTGGAGATGAATCTAAGGTTCTACTTTAGATCTGGGGACTTAGATTGCTTTTGAAATATGAGTGGGAAATTTTATAAATTGTTATAACATTAAAACTATCATGTCGGTGTTTATTTAATTTTTATGCTTAACTGGATAATTATATATGAGTTGTAGGCAACAAATTGAATATGATCTGAATATAATAAATATTGTTTACATATTCTTGTTTATTAATTGATTAGAATTATTTACCACCTGATCTAGAAATCAGTCCCAAAAGTATGAATTTCAAACATTGATTTGAATGAAATTTATAATTTCGAACATTGATTTGAATGAAATTTATTCAAGATCTGAAATAGGTTGTGTAATAATGTTACGAATTTAGATTATTACCCTAATCTTGTTGGAATATAAACTTCTTTATGTTTGGAATTGTTGGAATTTCGATCCATTAAATATTTGTAAATTAGTTTATTTCCTTCCATTTTAGAAAAATACAGCGTTTGATCTAACATGGAATAGATGCAAATAGAAAGAGAAAAAGATGTGTAAAGTATGAATTCATTGTAGTTTACACTGTCTATTTCAGCAATAAAAAGAAATGATTATTTCTTGTAATTTCAAACAATGTAATCTTTTAAAGTTAAATCTTTTGTTTTGGGCTAATTTACGAAAATTATAGTGGATAATTTTTTATTAGATATGATTCCAATAATTGAACATGAAAAAGAATATTCTAGTAAAGATATATAACTAGAATATATTTGATAAAAGTATATCTGTATGTAATTTCCTACGTTTATGATAATTAAATAAAAAGCTAATAACGACGCTTGTACTTAATATTCGCATTTTGGATAATTAACTAATAGGAAAGGAATTTAAAAGGTTGTAACTCCATGGGAATAAATGGCAATAAATATGGGAGTTGCAATAATCTAATAGGGTATATGGATTAATGGGACTGATAAAAATGGAATAGATACAAAAAGTTACTAATTTGAAATTAGTAATCATACATAAATGTCTTAGGAAATATGTCTGTTTGGATTTTATGCACAAATTGACATTTATGAGCATTAAATGGGGATTTATGGGTAGATAAATATTTAAGGTAAATCTTATTGCCTTAAATAAAAAGGGAATTAGTAAGCTAAGTCCAATGTCTACCTAAGATAATATAAGTAAAGACTTAGGATGGTTAATTGGACTTAGTAGGTTAGTGACGCGAGGTCAGTAGAGTCACTCGATGAAATACTTCCCTTCACTTTAAGGCTACCAACAGTCGAGTGTACTTACCACTGATGTGAGATATCACTAATATTAGGACTCATGACAACGTAAGAGATTGGGCCTGTTTTTTTAGTTGGAAACTATTAAATGGTCTAAGTTTGGAATTAGGAGCGGTAAAGGATATCTCCATAGGGGTTCGCTTCTGGTTTGAGGTATTAAGAGGCTGTAGGGTCCGCCTCTCTCGTAAATGGAAGTATTAAGTAACCTAGTGAGATTCCAAATAAATAAGGATGTCTCTAAAAGGTTTTACTTCAGTGTTGAGGTATTAAGTGGTTGTAGGGCTCGCCTCCCTACCGAAAGAAGTAACCTAACGAGATTTCGTATTTATAATTAAGAGTGTTGGTGGATATCTCGGGAATGGTTCACTTCAGGTTAGAGTATTAAGTAACTGAAGGGTTCACCTCTTTCCTATAAAAGAAGTATTAAGTAGCCTAATGAGATTTCCAAGCAAAGTCGGTAGTACCAGTTAGGAGTCCGCCTTGGGGTTAGGTATTAAACGATAAAGGCCTACCTATAAATAGATGTTAAATGGTCAGGGGTCTACCTAGTCCTTATTAATAAGGTATTGAGTAGTTTGGGTATAGTCTCTCACGTTGCTAAGGCTGCAATAATGATAGTACCATTGAGGAGAACGCCTTGGTAATAGGTGTTAAATGATGGGTTCTGCCTTAATTAAGGTATTAAATGACCAGAGTATGCATTTCCAATAAAAGATATTAAGTGGCTTGGGTACTATTTATTACATGGCTATGATTTTATCAGTGATAGATGCAGTAATAGTTGGACATTAAATGTCCGAAGCCTTAAATAGTGGTTAGAGGTCTTTGTAGCTAGGACCCACCGACCATTGACAACAGTGTTAGGAAACCACCTTGGGAATTGGTCTTAAATGATAGGGTCTACCTTAATTAAGGTCTTAAATGGCAGAGTTTGCCTATTTCATCTTTTAAGAGTATTATAGAAGCCCGCTTCATATTTAGAAGTATTAAGTGGCAAATGGGTTTGGAAGTATTGGGTAGTTGATAATGCTTCATCAGTATTTTGTACCTTGGGAAGGGGTAAGTAAGTAATCGTGTATGCAATGCAAAGTTAGATTAGAATTGCTAATCTTAATGGACATAACTATTAAATGGAAACCAATCGGTATAAATTTATGTTATAGACAATTTATAGATTTTCCAGTCATCAAAACGTTGTTCTGACCCCTCCTCCGACCTTAGTATAACCCGCAGGATAGATTTAGTGGAACATGTCACTGAAGCTGGATGTGCTTTGTTATTGGAGAAATCTTCTTTTTCTCTCATGCTTGATGCTGATGTGACAATATTTTGTCTATGGAATACCACTAATTCCAAGGTAGTAGTCATAGTCAGTATTCTTATCCTATTATTGTTTCCGCTGTGAGTTTAGATTTCTATCAATCACTGATAATGCTCATGCTTATTTGCAGGTGCTAAATCCAACGATCTGTGCTCTGATGGACTTGGGTTTCAATTTTTTTGAAATTTAGGCCTATTAATGTATGGGTTTTATAGTAACGCTATCATATTCCCAGTGCTCTATGTCAATGATCTCTTTTGATCGGCAATGACATTTCATTATTGCAACAAGTGAAAGCTTGGCTTTCCATGAACTTCTCTATGAAGGATTTGGGAGAAGCATCCATTATACTTGGTACAAAGATCTGTATAGATAGATTCAAGAGGTTGTTGGGATTGTCCCAATCATTGTACATAGACACTATACTGAAAACGTTTGGTATGGAGAATTCCAAGCGTGGAAATGTTCCAACACAGTCTGGAATCGTTCTTTCTAAGAAGGACATTCCTTATACCAATAAGGAGAAAGATCGTATGAAGAAGATCCCCTATGCTTCAACTGTAGGATCCATAATGTATGCCATGCTATATACTAGACCGGATTTTGGATGCGTAAGCCAATACCAGACCAATCCTAGAGAAAAAGATTGGACAACTATAAATTGTATCCTGAAGTATTTAAGAAATACTCTGGACTCATTCCTTATATATGGGAATGGAGACCTCCTTATGAAAGGATATACACATTCGAGCTTCCAAAGTGATATAGATGGTAGTAAATCAGTGTTTGGTTATGTCTTTACGCTTAAGGGCGGAGCCGTTAGTTGAAAAGGTTAAAAGTAAGAAATAATGGTTGATTCCACGATGGAGGGCGAGTACATCGCCCTAAATAAAGCAGTTGAAGAGGCAGTTTGGATGCACAAGTTTTTTATTGAGCTCGAAGTGATTTCCAATACCGAGAATCCTATGGCATTGTTCGATGATAATAATGCAGCAATGTAGATTGCAAAGGAGCCCAAGGCACATAAGAAGTTATGACATATTCTTCGAAAGTTCTACCTGATTAAAGAATTCATTAAGAAGAAAGAGGTCGCAATACAAAGGGTAGATACCAAGGACAGCATAGCAGATCCATTCACTAAGGGTTTAGTTCGATCGGCTCTCGAGAAGCTGATTGAAAGGATGGGATTGATATTCCATAATTGGCCCTAAATGCAAGTGAGAGATATATAGAGTTAGGGATATGTCCTAGGGGCAATTATGTAATTTATTGTAAATTAACTCTATAATCAATTCTCGTTCGTAATAAAGGTGTTTTTTCTTTCTATTATATATTTGTTATAATGTGTTATAAATAATTAAATATTTAATAGAAAATCCATAGATGATGTGTTTGTTAAAGTAATACAAATAGTTGTAGTCATGAGTATTGTATTACAATATAATAAAACACATCATTTTAAATGTTCCTAGTCTAGATGCATTAAGCCTGGATATTAATGTATCCGTTGTGACTAGAGTACGTAATGCTTTCCAAATGTTGGGTAGTGTATTACTCATGACTGATGGGGGCATTTAAGAGTTACGTACTAATAGTTATTGGATTATTATGGAAAGAATCACTCGATAGTTTTCTATTGGTTAATATAACTAAGGTTAAACAGAAAATATCGATGTGACTAATTTACATAATTCTCTCGACTTGAGAATAATGTCAATCTTCAATATGAAAGTTCCGCTTCGATTATAGTTAAATCATGGCACGACGTCCATCGAGTGACATAGTTAGGTTGAGTGGAAGTATTGGAAGAGAAAAATTATTCAAGAGATGATCCATCTCCTTAGTTATTTAGGGTTAATATCACAGTCAACTCAAAGTCAAAATCTCCGACAGGGAGTAGTTCGATTGATAATTATTGTTAGTATTGAACCAAAGACTTTGTATTTGGACTATAAAGTTGAATATGGACGATTTTGAAATTTTGACTTTTACTAAATTCCATAAATCCAAAGTGATATAGTTCTGACGAAGAGAATTGGTGTAAATAATAATCACAACCATATAATGGTTAACAAAGTAAAATTGGATTTTATCGAAACCAAGTAAGCGATAAATTTGGCCAAAATGTCACACCACCTTCTACGTGAAGTGTGAACGTTAATATTAGAATTGTCGCTATTAATCGCTGACTAAATTAATACCTAACGAGTCACACAATCGAAACCATAAATATTCCTTTGACCAAATGATTTAAATAATTTGTAGTTATAATTAATTAAATTAATAAATATATATGAAGTATTAATTATAAATTTTTTGTTTTGACTTGATGAACAAATATTATTAAATATATTTATAATAGTTATAAATATATTAATCGATATGCGATATCGATAAGCGCTAAATTGGGTTTAATTGCATAATATTTTATTCCGTCTCTAAATTGGTTTAAATCCCATGAAAGGAGCTAGTAGGATTGGCTCAGATAAGGGGTAATAGGTGCGGCCTAATAAGGAGTTAGAGAGCTTTGAAATGAATGGTTAAGATGGAAGGAATATAAGTAAAAGTTTAGATCCAAACTTCTCTCATTCTCTTCATATATATAAGGATCTTTACCCTCATCTTTTGGAGAACTTTTGAAGCCTCCAAATCATCTCCATTTAAGGCTGACCTCATACCCTCCATCCCTCTTTCATATCTAATTCAAATCAAATCAAATTTAGTGCTAATTGATAGCTGATGATTAATAGTTCAGAGGCTAGCAATCTGCTGGACTGGAATCAGTTCGAGGATCGGATCTCATCCTTCAAGGTGTGCTTGCAGGCTTTGGCTATAACGTATATTCCTAACATATTTATAAACCTTAGTTTACATTTATATTGATTATTTCATATATTACTGTTAACCATAAAATTCACTTAAGCATAAAGGTATGAAAGAAGAAGACTACCGAAGGCACCAAAAGAAGGGTTCCACAAGTGTTGAAAGAAGGCTTACGAAGGCATCGAAAGGAAGATTCCAATGGTGTTGACATGGTGCTTCCGCAATCATCAAAAGACATTGCTCCTTTCGCATCCGCTTCCGTTTATTGAGGCTTCCGCATCTGTTGATTGTTAGTGCTTCCGCACTTCTTGACTTAGGGATGTTCCCGCATTTATTGTTGTGAGGGCTGCCGCAAGTGTTGAGTTGGACTGACTCAAACATCGACTATGCCTTTCGTAACCATTGAAAAAGGTGCTTTCATCAGGGTCAAAAAAGGTTTCGCAAACATTAAATGGGCTCCACAAGAGTTGGTTTCTTTCCTCCATCAATGCAAGCCCTCCGTATGACTTCCATTTGCATATCTTTAGTCTATGGAGGCAGCAAAGACTAATAACAACAATGCGGCACCCACAACGATAGTAACAATGTTGAAGCAATCATTATGCCTTATCAAGATAGCATGCCATCAAATTTACAAAGAATGTTGACCAAAAGCATGCCGTAGATCAGTAATCGAAGTAATATTTTGCGATTATCGATGCCACACCACATATATACTATAAGATTGAAGATCAAGCAAAGAAAGAAAAATTAGAGCCATCTGCAAAGCAAATTCAAGGGAAATTAGCTCATTTTCCTTCACAAAGCTTCCATTCCTTCACAATTTCTATGGAGCTATTAGTCCTACATCGTGAGTTGGAGCAAACATGTTCCCATCCTACCTCTATAAATATAGATGTACCCCCTCATGAAAGAGGACTTTAATTTCTTTCTCTCTCATGTGACTCCTCTTGTAATAGAATTATAATATGAATAAAGAGGAAGGCTTGAGCATATTCGAATTTTATCTACTTTATTCTTTTACATTTATGAATTTTAATTTAAAAGATTTCGTAATTTATTACAAACCTCAAGGGCATTTGTGGAACTTCTATAAATAAGCTATATTGCAGACTCATTTGTGGTGCTAACGATTTTTATCGTTAACATTTTTGGTGCTATAAAGAGCGGTGAACCTTCAGATGACCAAAATACCTTGACGGAGACTTGAATTTCATATTTAAAATTTTTAAATATGAAATTTGCAAGTATCCCATGAAGTGATCGAACCACTAGCATACTGCTTCGTTCATCCCATCCCAATTCTCATTCATTCGAAGGAAAAACCAAAACAAATTTGGGAAATTAGAAACCAATTCAAAGGCGATTTAATTTTTATTCCAACTCCATCGAAGTCAGAGGTAGGCGAAGCCATTTCATTTGTGTTCAAAGCGGTGGCTTCCGACTCCGTCGAAGCCAGGAAGTACCAGAGACGATTGGATTGGATTAATGCCTTCGCATCTATCGAAGGGGTTGCCTCTGCATCTATCGAAGGAGTGCCTCCACATCTGTTAAAGGAGTGCCTCCGCATGTGTTGAAGAGATAACTTTCGCTGGAGTTAAAGGAGTGCTTCCGCTATCGTTTAATTATGAGTTGCCTCCACTTGGCTTTCTTCCACTAATGTTTGCCTCGGCATTAAATGATTCAAAGTGCCTCCGCGGTCATTGGCTTCCGCAAGTGTTGAATATGAGGTGCCACAATGGTTGAATTAGATCACCACAAGAGTTATTAGGTTTCCGCAATGGTCAATTAGCATCACTTCCATGCCACAAAGTTGAAATTGGATAGTAGCAGAAGCCCCTATTTCCTTCCGTCGAGGTTGATTTATTGCTACCTTCCACCTAGTTTGCTGCCGCAATTGTTAGTATTTGCTTTCGTCAACATCGACGAAGGGGGTTACTTCAATATTTGGTGAAGTAGCTACATTTACTTCCATCAATGGTGAAGTGGATAGTGGCGAAAGAGTTTAGACAGTTTCACTATTCCCCTCCGTCAGTGATGGAACAGAAAGGCACAAGCCAGCTAGACGATGGTGACCGAAGTCAAGGCCCACCATCATTTTATAAGCCATCGCTTCAACACCAATTTGTAACCACCAAATATTGGCTTGCTTCCGTAATCGTTGAGTAAAGATTTCCTCATCTAACGACTCGATTTAGCTTCCGCATTAGTTGGTCTTAAGATGCTTCCGCCATCATTGGTTTGATGCTTTTGCAATTGTCAATATTGATAGCTACAGAGAGGTTTGAGTATTGAGTTGGAGCCTTTCCTCGATGTTGAAGTTAATGATTGCGGAAGGATATGGATGAAGCATTCCGTCGAAGCTTATGGTGCCGTAACTATTAATTATATGTTGTCACATGGGTGCTTCCTGCTTTATTTAATTAAGTGCCATGCCATAAGTATTGTTCACCGTATCACAATGATCAAAAGAAATGTTGCAGCAATAATTGGATTACTTTTCTTTCCTTCCGCAATAGTTGTTTGCGATCATCAAGATTGTGCGCTGCCATGGGTTTGGTTTTCCACCACAACAGTTAAGATGCTTCTGCAAATCATCATAAAAGAACCACCATTCAGCACCCCCCTATTATTTTGTAAGTCATCATTTGTGCTCAAAGCAGGTAAGTAAAAGGTATGGGACGTTAACCCTTCTTAAAATCTACAAACTTTTAGAATTAAATATGAGAGAAAGTTCTTGAATGTTTCAGATCTCGAAAATGATACTTTGAATTTTGAGAGTGATTACAAAATTGATCTCGAGAATATTTTATCATAAAACTTACAGCTTTGGTTTTGTACATCAAGTGTTTGCATAAATGCCATTTTCAAATGAAAGGATCTTAGGTATAATTGAGGTCGATTTCACTATATATGAATTTGAAATCCCTCCCTATTTCGCAAAGTTTTAGGTAAATTTAACTTTCAAAGCTGTGATTGGTTTCAAATGAGCACGGTTTTAAAGTTTTGAAGTATATCGAGTTTTGGATATTTATATGTATATGACTGTGAATATATAAGTCTCCAGCTATACATAAAATTTATACATAGGGAATTTTAAATATATTCAATTCCAACTCAAATATATTTTGGGTGTGCATATGGTGTTTAATGTGAATTTTGCATGCACTAGTTTTGATGTAAATTGATTTATACATCCTATATTGTTTGTGTGTCTTTTAAATATGTAAGCTTTGGATATATAACAGATTTGATTAAGAAGGATTTAGATATGTGTATATTTGCCCCTGTTCTAAAGTATACACAACATACATGCACTGTACACTTATATAGTTTCATATACATATATGTTTTGTATAAATATGATTTCAATACATAAAAACTTCATATATACGCATTTGATTTCAGTTATATGAATATTCCATTTCAATTTCACATGGACTGTAAGCATGTCTTAGTTCATATATACTTTCTGTACAGATTCGGTCGCATATAGAAATCTGATTCCAAAAGTAAATAGTTCCAAGTGCATTCAGCTTCACATATACATCTCTTTCACTTTGCAACTTTTAAATGTGAATGACAGACATGCACATGCTTAAGTCTGCATATAGATGCTCATTTGGTTTCCAAAAATATCATGTTTTAAGTGCACCATTCCTGCATACATATGCACATACGTTCGGATATGCACAGTTTTCAATGAACATTGATTCCTAAGCAAATAAATAAGGGTTTTAAGTCTTAAAATGCCAAAGTCTTGTATACATAAAGGCAAATAGTTCCAAAAGCTTGGAAAGTAAATTTTCAAATATCTAGCTTCAAATACACATATCATCAGAAATTGGATATAACTCTGCTAATAGTGGATTCACATATATGTATCTATTTCAAACGTGTATAAAATTTCCAGTGTTACATATGATTAAATATTGTTTAGCCTATGCAGTCTTCCATATATATATATATATATATATATATATATATATATATATATATATATATATATAATTTTTTGCTTATGTCTAATTTTGATTTTTGAGTTTGCAAATAGTCATTTTTGCGTGTCAGGTTTGGCAAAGGTAAAGTTTGGAATGTGCAGTTCTGAAAGATTTCACAAATAATGGTTTCAAACACAAATAATTTTAAATGCATATGCACATCACATTTTAAACAGGGAAGTTTCCCGTAAATAGGGGATTCTGAGTTTGCATCAGTTTTTTAAAAGGTGTTATAGATACGAATCCGTGAAATATGGATAATTTTGATAGTGTGGATCGTTAAACCCAGAATGAGCACTTTGCCAAATGTAAAGTTTGAAGAATTATGAAGTTTTACCTGAGCTTTCAAACATGCCAAAATTCTTTTTTGTATGAACAAACAAATTTCTAATACCCAAAGAGTCGAGCAGACAGTATTAAAAATATATTTGTTTTTATGAAATTTTCGAGAATCCACCTAATGCAATAAAAATTTCAGATAAATATATATATAGTTTTTTATATGATTTCTGAATACATGAGAGTCTTTCAGATATTGAGTAGCTTTGTGTTCACATGAAAATGGGTCCCAAATCTCGATTTCGAAAATTTTGATAAAGCTTCCCACATATAATTTCTAAGCATGTGAAACTTCCAATAAAGCATACATATTTATTTTCAAGCTTTTTGAAGAAATCGACTTTTATATTGAACCTAGTTTTATGCATGTTAGAGCATATGTACTGTTTTCAGAAGATACATATTCCAAGTTCATACATAAACTGTGGTCTTTTAGATGCGTTGAGTTCTGAATGTAAAATCATTTCATATATGACTTTATACATACATATATACATACATACATACATATATATATATATATATATATATATATATATATATATATATATATGAAAGTTTTATGACATGTTATTTTTAATGCATATCAATCTTTCAAATACTAAAGGCTTCTCATATGCATGAATTTCAAATAGTTAAATGAACTTTAAAGAAAGTGTAGGTTGTTATAACTGGATTTCAAGCGGATCCCAAATTATAAAAGAAAATGTGTACAAACTTCGTGATTTTGGGTTTTGGAATGGACGAGTGCTGCTACAAAGGACAAATCAAGCAATACGCGCGGTACCAATAAGATAAAGTGGACTCAAAGTGCAAGCAAGAGATAACTTCAGTTACACAAAATAACATCAGGAAACACCGGCTATTACAAGGAATTCGGTGACTCCATGGATATTATCTTGGATATTTAGTTTCTTATATACAAATCTGTATAATTTTGTATATTCAAATTCCTATAACTCAAACTTCCTGATTCTAGTATATTTGTTGGTATATAAAGCTCCAATTCTTTATATAATAGGTGCACTCTTTTGAAAATGTTGTTTTACCAAAAGGGATTCTTATAAAAGAGTATATTCTTGTCTATAGAGCCTATTAGTTCATGAATCATGACTTTTCAGACTCATAAACAAGTTGTTTCTTTTCATTAAGCGAGACCTAATAAAGTATAATTTTATGACTTACAAAAGTATGGAGATATACACCCATATCAATTTCAATAAGTAGTCTTACTCAAATAATTTTACTGTATCCATCTTTGAGAAAAACACTCCTTGAAAATTATAAGAATTAGACTGATTTTTCCATATGACTATCTATTTCGAAAATGTGTTTATAAAATCTCTAAAAACATAATCTATTGAAAACTATGCTTTTTCATACATTTTTTTACCAAGGTCCATTTGCACCGTTATCACTTCAATCAAAAGAGTCTGCTTTCGAATGAAGAACTATTGATTTGAGAATCGTGATCGTTAAGTCCCCTATTTAAAGACCAGATTTCTCTTATAAGGATTTAAGCATCATACAAGCTTCTATAAACTCAAACGTCAGAAATAAAGTCTTTTATCCAAACCATAATGATGTACTAAACAACTTTCAAAGAATACATCAAGAGCAATGATGGCGAGCATCCAAAGAAGACTAGCAAATCAAGTAGATAATTGGTTCAAAGAGGGCAACAAATTTTGGAAAGGAGTTACCATTGACTCAAACAAAGAAAGATTTGAGAAGGAATTGTTATGAATTTTCCTAGTTAGTAAGAGCAAAGGATAAGAGTCACTAACCAGAAGATCGATATACTGAGATGAAACAAGGAAGCAACCCAAGAACTCAAAAGTAAAATCATAATCCTCAAGCTACAAGGTCTAGTTTAAGTCTGCACGGATCATCTAAAAAAAGATGATGGGGCTACATATCAAAAGATATCTTGGGGCACAACTACATCACAGCTCGATCCAGATTCTAAAACATTCGTAATTTCAATATGGAGCACCTAGGATAATTATGAGATCTTATCAAAAAGCGTTAACTACCTATGAAATCCTAAAGATCGGTTAGAAAAATCCCCCCCCCCCCAAGGTCATGGGATCACTAAAAGAAAAACTTCCTAATTCTACTTAAAAGTGCATTGGCCAAGAACTACTATTCGCACTTTAGAAATGTTAAGCCACTACAAGATGAATTTTTCATGCATAATAACCAATGCTTTTGTCAAAGATAAGATATCAAAATGGTCAAGTAAGAATCCAAGTATTGATAAGAGATATTGAGATGCAACAATCACAAGTTCAAAGAAGACTATATTAAAATGAGATTAGATACTCCAAAATTTATGCTTCGAATAATCTCATCAAAAATCCACCGACTACTCTAATGAGAAGATAATAAGATATGCAAAAAGAGACGCAAAACGTTTGTAACCATGTTCCCAACAGTGGATGAATAAAGTGTCTTTTTAAGAAAATCTACATGGTCGGGAGTAAAATTCTCCTTAAATTTGGAAACTACCTTAAACGATCATAAGCCTTTGTCTGCACCAAGATGGCCCGGTCAAAGCACCTCCTGGAGGGAGGACAGAGTAATCCTTTATCTGGGTCACGCTATGGCTAGGTTAAAGTATCTGCAAGCCCTTGACCATGCAATGCTATGGCCAAATCAAGGAGCCCCTTATAGGGAGGACGGAGAAAGCCCTTGAACGCGCCATGTTATGGCCAGTTCAAGGCATTGACCAGCCTTCAGTCCCGCCTATAAGGCCTGGCTGGTGCACCTCATGAAGGGAGAATGGAGTAAGCCCTTAATCCCGCCATGCCATGGCCTGGTAAAGGCATCAAACAAGCCTTCAGTCCCGCCTATAAGGTCTGGCTGGAGCGCCTCATGGAGGGAGGTCGGGTTAGTCCTTGGGTCCTGCTTGTGGATAAGCTAACCAAGCGCATCAGACAACAACAGACTAAGGCGTCCAAGCCCGAGGAGTGGCACGCAAAGCATTAACAATATACGAAGCCTAAAGAATGGCACATATCGAAAGAATCAGATACCTGGAAGAAGAAAGGTAACACAAAGTAAAAGATTCGAACAATCAAAGTCCAAAGAGTAGTGCAGAACAAAAGACTCGGATGAGAATTTCTGAACTTCCATTATTCAAATAATGTTTTCTAAATTTTCCTTCTTTTATGAGGAATGGATTTCTGGTCTTCTATTATTTTCGGATGATAATTCCCGGACTGCTTTCATTATTAGATATGAATTTATGGCCTTTGGCTAATTTCCAGAAGAGATTTCTAGACTTCACTTATCAATACCCGAATCTGGGTTTCGGGTATTCTATTATGAATTTTTGGTCTTCCACTATATCTAGAAAATGATTTTTGGACTTCACTTATCAATACTCGAAGCTAGGTTTCAGGTCCTCTACTATTAATTTCAGGACTTCACTTATCTATACCCGAATCTGGGATTTAGCTCTTCTATTATTCCAAAGTTGGATTTCTAGACTTCTTCGATTATAAATGCTAGATTTGAATTTCTGGTCTTCTATTATTCCAAAGTTGGATTTCTGGACTTCTTTTATTATAGATGCCAGATTTGAATTTCTGGTCTTCTATTATATCAAAGTTGGATTTTTGGACTTCTTCTATTATAAATGCCAGAATTGAATTTCTGGTCTTTTATTATTCCGAAGTTGGATTTCTGGACTTCTTCTATGCTAAATGCTAGATTTGGATTTCTGGTCTTCAAGACACAGATTTTTGGTCTTCACTTATTTCCAAACGACGATTTTCAGATTTCTACTCAAATATGGGTCTTGAGTCTTATATTATTTTTGAACGATGATTCTCGTACTTTTTCTATTATTATTATTTCCAGATAAGGGTTTCTGGACTCCTATTATTTATTTCCAAATAAGGATTTTCGGTCTTCTATGAATTATTTTCAGATGATGATTTTCGGACTTTTATTATTACCAAACGATTGCTCTTGGTCTTCTATCAATTATTTCCAGAAGATGGCTTCTAGACTTCTATTATTATTATTTCCAGAAGAACATTTCTAAACTTCTATTATTAATGCCAGATTTGGATTTTTGGTCCTCTATTATTAATTCCATAATTAGATTTCTGGTCTTCTATTAATATAACCAGAGTCGGATTTTTGGTCTTCTCTCATTATTACCAAAGTTGGATCTGGGGACTTCTATTATTGCCGGACAAGAATTTCCAGTCTTCAATCATTCCCAACTGTAGATTTTTCATCACTTATTATCTCTAGATAATGATCTATTAATTTCTATTATTCCCAGATTTAGATTTCTGGAATTCTATTATCAGAAATTCTAATACTATCTCTAATAATATTATGAACAAACTACTGAACATATTTTTCCATAGATTTCAAATTAGTGATAAGAAATGTTATCTACTTTGTACTTTGCAGGAAAATAAGATTGATAAAGAAAATCATCGAGGATGAAACAATGCAAAAGAGAATTCTTGGATTTTTGTCCTAAAGAACGAAAGCTTCTTTCATACCGAGGGGGAGGGGGGCTAAATGTTAACTATAAAATTCACTTAAGAATAAAGGTATGAAAGAAGAAGGCTTTCGAAGGCACACCAAAAGAAGGGTTTCACAAGTGTTGAAAGAAGGCTTTCAAAGGCATCGAAAGGAAGGTTCCGCAGGTGTTGATGTGGCGTTTTCGCAAGCATGAAAAGGCACTGCTCCTTCCGCATGTCGCATCCATTGATTAAGGCTTCTACATCTGTCGATTGTTGGTTCTTCCACACTTGTTGACTTAGGGATGTTCCCGAATTTATTGTTGTGAGGGCAGCCGCAAGTGTTGAGTTGGACTGACTTAAACATTGATTATGCCTTCCGTAACCATTGAAGAAGGTGCTTTCGTCAGGGTCGAAAGTGGTTATGCAAACATTAAAAGGGCTCTACAAGAGTTGGTTTCTTTTCTCCATCAATGCAAGCCCTCCGTATGACTTCCATCCGTATATCATTAGTCTACAGAGGCACCAAAGACTAATAACAACAATGCGGCACCCACATGGATACTAACAATGTCGAAGCCATCATTATGCCTTATCAAGATAGCATGCCATCAAATTTATGAAGAATGTTGACGAAAAGCATGTCATAAATCGATAATCGAAATAATATTTTGCGATTATCGATGCCACACCACATATATACTATAAGATATTGAAGATCAAGCAAAGAGAGAAAAATTAGAGCCATCCACAAAGCAAATTCAAGGGAAATTAACTCATTTTCCTTCACAAAGCTTCCATTCCTTCACAACTTCTATGGAGCTATTAGTCCCACATTACGAGTTGGAGCAAGTATGTCCTCATCCTAACTCTATAAATATAGATGTACCCCCTCATAAAAGAGGACTTTAATTTCTTTCTCTCTCTTATATGGCTCCTCTTGTAATAGAATGAAAATATGAATAAAGAGGATGGCTTGAGCATATTCGAATTTTATCTACTTTATTCTTTTACATTCATGAATTTTAAATTAAACGATTTCATAATTTATTACAAACCCCAAGGGCATTTATGGAACTTCTACGAATAAGCTATATTACACACTCATTTGGGGTGTTAACGATTTTTACCGTTAACAATTACATTGCTAGTTAGGTGACGGTTCCAACATGTAAAATATATTGTCACAATTTTGTTTTGTTGTATGTATGTTTTTTAAAAAAAGTCAAAACACCTATATGCAGCACGACTCAATATTAAAGAAATGTTTTTTATTTAAATAATTTAATATATATGGTTTATAATTTAAATACTACATTATACTTATGTAAAATATGGGAATATAATTTTATATAAACTTTTTAATAAGCATGATATTTTCGAAAGAAAGAAAATAATTTTATATATTATTTTAAATAATATTTAAATTAATTAATCATATAAATAATTATATAAATTCATATGTGCATTATAAAATATGTTTTACATTTTATGAAATTATATTAATACATATTATACTCTCGGCTAAAAATATAAAAAACCACTTTTTTATTTTAATTATTCAAGTATAAATCAAAAATTAGAAAATAGATTTTTAAATTTTTTTAAGTTTTAAAATTATATAATAAATTTTAAAATTATAAAATTTTCATCTGAAATTTTACTCGAAAATTAAAATTCGAATTTAGTTTTGAGAAAAATATATTTTTATTATTTTAATAATTTTGAATGGTTTTATTAATATATATATATATATATTAAATAATTTAAAACAAGGCGACAAAAAAATGGCAGAGAGCAACGGTTAATTTTCCAAACCTCAATCCGATGGAACTTCTTCAGATCTGGTGGGGGAGGAGGCCAGTGAGGAAGATGGTTGGACTAAGGTGTCTGGTAGGAAGAAAAAAGTGACGTTCTATAATGGATCAAACATTCGGCTAGCTAATCACGTACGCAAGGGCAACCAAGTTTCCAGATCTGCTCAATCAAATGCATGGCAACGTAATAAGGGAAAAGCGGTTGTAGGGAATTCGTGTACTATCTCAGTGGATCCAAAAGCAATGCCTACTTCTTGGTGTGATATGGTGAAGGGTCATAATAGATCTGAAAATATGAAGTTTTATGAACCACCAATTTTCAATGAAAAGAGAACAACAGTTATTGAGGAGAGTGAATTACAATCGGTGGAGAAGGTGTGGTCTAATTCGATCCTTCTTTACTTGGTAGGTAAAAGACCATATTACATTTATTTTAAAGCTTACATTAAAAGGACCTGGATGCCGAAAGGCAATTTCGAAGTTTTCGCTAGAGATAATGGTTTTTACTTAGTTCAATTTGAAAAGGAGGAGGATTGTACGAAGGTCCTTAACGGAGGGCCATGGCTAATGGATGGCAAATTTATTATCATGAGAAAATGGAACAGTACGATAAAATATGAAAGAGATTTATTGCTTACGATTCCAATTTGGGTGAGATTCCCTAATTTGAATTTTGCGTATTGGAACCATGTTTCGTTATGCAAAATAGCGAGTACCATTGGGAAACCTATTGTTATGGATGAGCACCCCAAGAATAGAAGTCGATTAGCATATGCCTGAATTCTTATTGAGGTAGAAGCAGATTTTGAATTTGACGAGGAAGTTCAAATAAAAGTCCCAGGGGGTGATTTTGTGACTCAAAGTGTGGAGTATGAATATATCCCACCAATGTGCAAAAACTGTGTGTGTTTCGGTCATACTAATGAGGAGTGTCCAATTAACTTTGTTCAGAAGTGGCAACCTAAAAAGAAAAGCAGTGTGCAGATAGATGTTAATGATAAACATACAAACCATAGCACAGCAGATGTTAACATTCAGAGTACTATTTTTGTAAACAGCGAGGGTATTGTGTTTACAACACTACAAGAAAATACAGATAAGGATACTAATGCATCGGCTGCTACAGAGAAGGGTAAAGAAATCTATACAAATGATCAGTGCAAGGATAAATTGCCATCTCCATCAGAAAATTTGATAAATACATCTAAGGAGAACCAAGGCAGCAACATCAGTTCGTTCGGCATAATTGTAGCCTCGCCTTCAACTGTGAAAGATAACTGTGTAGTATCTGAAGGTGCTTCTCATCACAGTAAGGCTGCCACAACTGTATGGAAGCAAACAGAGTCATTGCCTAATTCTACACAGATTGTGAGCTATCAAGGAGGACCTTCATCGAGCATTCAGCCCTCTGATCCTTCAGTGTTGACGTCATCGACCGAAGTCTCAGTCTCACATTCATCATCGGAGATTGAGCATCGAAGGGAGTCTTTACATCACAATGATATTATTACAACTCATACAGTCCATTCAATTCATAATTTACATGATTCAGCTCTAACAACTTATGTGTTTAAATCTGAACAGGTGCTTACGGACTCGATAGACTTGACGGTAGATCCTCTTCCTCTGGCTCAGTCATGTACCCATCCCAAATACCTATCCCCTAATATCACATCATCTGTTATTCCCAAAGACTTAACCTCTCCAAACCCTGAGTTTGACAGAATTATGGCAGAAGTGAAAAACAAAACGCAGCATGATAGAAAGAAAAACAAGGATACACATGAAGGTGCGACTCCCACAGTGAGAACAAGGAGTCAAACCAACTCTAAGTAATGTCAGTCTTTTGTTGGAATGTGTGAGGCCTTAACAAGGCTTCTCGCGTTTTAGAGGTGAAAAATATGATAGTTATGCATAAACCTTCTATTTTTTGCCTGGTGGAGAATAAATCGAGAAGAATTAAATTGCAAAATTTCATAGATTCTTGGGGTAAACAATGGTGTTGTTTCAATAATCTTGAATTCCATCATAAATGCAGAATATTGATTATGATAAATACAGAGTATTGGAACAGTTACGTCATTTCAGCTAGTAAACAGCATATCACTTGTATGTTAAATAATGTTGCAGGGGCTCAATGCATCATTAGTGTCATTTATGCATTAAATGTTGAAGCAGACAGAGTACCTTTGTGGAGAAAACTTATCACAGAAGCTAATACATTTAATATCCCATGGTGTTTGATAGGTGACTTCAATTGCATTCGATACATAAATGAGAAAAAAGGAGGAAGGGGAATTACTCTTAAATAGGTTTAGGAGTTAAATAATTTTGTTCTGTCCTCTGGTCTTAATGAAGTAAATATTTCAGGAGTTAACTACACTTGGAGATCAGGACCAGATAGGAACATAGCAACCAGAATAGATAGGTTGTTTTGTAATATTGAATGGATGGAAATCTTTACACATTCATATGCCCAATTTCTGGAGTTATCAACAAGTGACCATGTACCTATCTTATTTCATTTTAATAAAGTGCATGATTTCTCTGGGCCTAAGCCATTTAAATTTATGAACCATTGGGTTAAATGTGAAGGATATCTAGAAGTTGTTCAACAAGCTTTTCAATTCTCTGAAGGTAACCAACTGTATAATCTTATACAAATGCAAAAGAGAACTAAAAAGGCTTTGAAGGAGTGGAGTTATGGGGAAAACAATTTAAAACAGCAAGCAGATAAGTGCAGAAATGAAGTTAATGCAGCATTACTTGAATTGGAGAAAAACCATACTACTCATAATGCACAAATACTGGACAATGCACAAGCTAACCTTGTCAAATGTATGGATTTATTAGCAATGGACATCAAACAGAAAACTAAATGCCATTGGCTCAAATGGGATGACAGCTGCTCAAAAATTTTCTATGCAAAGCAAACAACCAGAAAATTTTTGAACAATTTTCAAAATGTGCTTAATGACAAGGGCAAACTGGTTAAGACTCAAAAGGAGGTGGGAAATGATGCAGTCAAGTATTTCAGTAAATTATATAATAAAGAAGGTTTATCCAGCACATTTCCATATATTACTCCAAAGAAGAAGATAAATGAATGGGGGAAAATTTTTCTAAATGCTGAATTTACTGTTGAAGAGGTTAAGAGAGCAGTGTTTAGCGTTCACAATGACACAGCCCCAGGCTCTGATGGGTTTAACTCTAAATTTTACAAAATGCATTGGGAGGATTTAAAGAGTTCAATTGTTAATGCAGTTCAAACTTCCTTCGATAATGGCAGAATTGTTAGAGAAATAAATCACACAATTATTTCACTCATCCCTAAGGTTTCTAAACCTGAATCTATGGTAGACTACAGACCCATAGCATGTTGTAACATGCTATTCAAGATCATTTCTAAAACTTTGTGTGAAAGAATGAAATATGTGCTTGGGGAACTGATTTCAAATAATCAAACAGCTTTTCTACCGGGCAGACACATAAACGATGGTATTATTATTGCTCATGAACACATTAGAAACTTCAATAAGATTGGCAGCAATAAAATGTGCATCAAAGTGGATCCCAGGAAGGCATATGATTCGGTTAATAGGGACTTTATCATCCACATGATGAGAGCTATGGATTTTCCTTTCAAATGGATAAAAATAATTGAAGAGTTTATCTCAACACCAAGTTTTTCAATTGCTATTAATGGATATCATAAAGGATATTTCAAAAGCTCTAATGGTTTGAGGCAAGGTGTCCCTCTATCCCCATATTTATTTACAATATGTATGGAATATTTCACTATACTCATGGATCTTAAAGAAAGTAATGGCAAAATAGAGCCCATTGTCAAAAATAACCCAAGTATTACACACTTATTATATGCTGATGATCTCTTAGTATTTTTTCAAGCTACTGAAAAAGGAGCCAAGTCAGTGAGGAACTATTTCAGAAAACTGAAACATGCCACAGGGTTAGAAATGAATAAAATGAAAATCCAAGTCTTTTTTAATAAATATTGCAACAATAAGGAGCAAATTCTAAACATACTTGGTATTACTGAGGGTTTATTACCAGTTAGATACTTGGGTCTGCCATTATCAGTCACATATATCAAACATGGAAATTGCAAGTAGCTGCTAGATAAAATACTTAAGAAGGTGATGGGTTGGGAAAGCAAATTTCTTACTTTACCAGGCAGATTAGAGCTAATTAAATCTGTAATCTACCCAATGGTTAGTTTTTGGATGCAATGCTTTATGTTGCCTAGTTTGACCATCCACAAAATTAATCAAATCTATAAAAAGTTCATCTGGAAAGGGAAGAAAAGCAAAATAACTTGGGATACAATTACAAATCTAAAATCTGAGGGTGGTATGGGACTTAAAAAACTTTCAGACATCAACACTACTTACTGCATCAAAAGAATTTGGGATACCCTTAACAACTCTTCATTCAGTGCAAAGTGGTTAAACAACAAGTATGCACACAATGAAACTCTATGGGAATCAAATGTGAATAACAATCATTCATGCACTTGGAATAAGATGCTTTATCACAGGAAAAATGCTCAGAGATTGATAGACAGGAAAATAGTGGATGGTAAATCAACCAGCTTATGGTTTGCACCATGGATCAATGGCTCAACATTATTAGAAAAACTAGGGAATGACACATTATCATATACTAGAGGACACAACCAAAAGGTGGAGTTGATTTTGATTAATCAAACATGGAGACCTGATAATATATCTTACTTAAGGAATATTAGTGATGAAATAAAGCAAATAAAAGTTCATAGCAATAGGACAGCAGATTTTTGGTGTTGTACTGCTAACAAAAAAGGGTTATTTCATTTTCATGATGTCTGGAACAATATCAGAATTCCTCAACAAACATGCAGTGTTCATCACATTATTTGGAATAAAATTTCTTTGCCAAAGATGAATGTTTGTCTTTATAGAGCTTTACACAACTACTTGCCTACTAAAGATAAACTTCGAATTCAAGGTATCACTTTAGATGATTTATGTGTGCTATGCAATAAATATTCGAAGACAAATAAACACTTATTCTTTGAGTGTGAGTTTTCTAACTATGTATGGAAATGGATTAGAACAATGATTGGAGATCCTATTGTGCCAATTCACACCATCCCAACCCTAACTGGTGCAATACAGTATATTTCCCTAAATCATAGATCCAATGGCATAATCAAAGATGTCATAACTGCTGCGTTATATTCTTCGATATGGTTTATATGGAGATGCAGAAATGTCAAAATTTTCAACAATGAAGTTAATGACAAATTTGCAGTTTACAGAACCATAAAAAAGCAAGTCAAAGATTTGATCTGTATTAGATCTAAACATGATAGAACTGGAACGAATTCCATAGATGATATCATGGAAAGATGGGAAATACCTATTCGCAAGAGAGAAAACCAAACCCAAACCCGATACCATACCTTTTCACCAAACCTTGACTTACCCACCGCCGTAACATCTTCAAGGTACATGACTGACAGAGTAGGAGAAGAAGCCGCAAGTGCTGGAAAGCCCACTAACACCGTTAGAGATAGCACTCAGGATGAAGGAGAAGTTTCTACTGCCCGTCGCACTTTTGAGCCCCCATGAAATTCTTAGAATTGGGTCAATCCGATGTTTTAGGGTTGAATGTTTGGGTCAACTGGTTACATTGAGTTTGTGGGCTGTTGTTGGGCCTTGTTATATTGTATAGTTTATACCCAGATGTTTGTAATAATGTTACATTTTATCAATAAAGTTTGAAATTCATTCAAAAAAAATAAATTTTAAGATTTAAAAAAAATCAGAGCTATGTGCTTGACCAAATGGTTATGTATTTAATATAAAGTATTTATGATATTTATATGTATTAATATATATATACACACACACACATATACATATATATACACACATGTACTATTCTCTGCCTTGCATCAAATTTTATTATTATATTTAATATATTTTATAAATAATTTAAACATATTTATATAGTTATAAATATATACATATTATAAATATTTTATATTTATTTACTATATATATACACACACATGAAATTATATAAATAAAATTTTAGCTTGTACATATCTTTACTACTAATAATGAAAACTCCCTGAACTGATTTCAACCGCGTCTTTTTGAATTACCGAAAATACCCTCTGTGTCAAATTTATCCCAGGAATCATTATCAGATTCAAACTCTATCCTTCTCCCGTAGAAATAATAGAGGAAACGTCACTGCAAATTGGACTGGAAGAATTCATAGGTTCCAACAAGCACGGCGGATTCAAATTGAAATATTTGTTGCCAGCGCAGCCAGGTAATGAGGTAATATAAATATTGTTGTTATAAACGTAAATACCCACCAAGGTTGAAAATTGGCAGTGGCACAGTGTAGTTAAATGTTGTAATATCTAATTGCTTCCAAGTACTAGAAATGATGATACTGCGAAAGTTCCTTTATATTTTTTTAACTTTAAGGTGGCGTGCAACTTAAAATGTTGTTGCCTTTTTACTCGTATACATAGTAATATCTTATATATAAAAGTAAAAGTATATATGTATATAAACATACATTTAGACAATATATTTGCATATTGGATTAGCTAAAGTGTCAATTGCAATGTAAATCCCAACATCTATACACAAACATGTTATACCTTGCATGGATTGATATGTTACATATGTACACACATATATGTATATTTGATTGATATACGTATATATAACATAATATAAATTAAATAATACTATATTATTTTATAAATTTAAATAAAATGATGATATTCAAAAGAAATTTAGAAATGTTCCAAATAAATTAAATTTCATATGCCCAATAAAGATCCAGTATGGTAAAAAAAATAAAATTCACCCATATCTTCTGCTACAGGCTGGCCCAGTACCAATAGACCAATGAAAGGGGAGCGGTCGACCGGTGGTAGGCTGTTGGCTACAAATAACCCTAGACTGAACGACCCAGATTTAATGTAATTTAATCTTACAAATGGAATTAATTCGACTGCCTATAAATACAGGTCTAGCCCCTTATTTTCTTCTCATATTTTCTAAATCAAGAGCAAAGCTCTTCCATTTTCTCTTCTCCACAAATTCTAAGTATTAAGAAATTATAAAGTATTATTATATATATATAGGTGAAGGATAGCGGAAACAAAAGAGAAGAAGAGTTGGGTTGAATCGATTCGTCAAAGCAAAAGATAAATTGTAAATCTAAATTTACATTTAATTCAAATCTCTTCTTGGATCTATAATTCTAATAAATATGTATATACGTTTGATACATATTTTGGTAGAAAGAAAGAGAGTCAATTAGGAATAATGGATTTAGATATGGAGATTTGGAAGCTTAGAGGTGAGTAGGAAATTATATATTTTTATATAATATTGGATTTATACCATTGTGAATTTGTTCCCTTATGCCTAAATTTTGGATTTGTAGGCTTATACATATATATCAAGTTCATTGCGCGCGCACACACACACACACATACATACATATATATGCAATGAACTTGAGAACCTTGTCTACATAATCTGTGAATTGTTAAACTTGGTTAAATATTGTTTATACCTAAATCTGGAATGTAAAGGTGAAAATAGTCTCTAAAAGTTATAAGGTAATTCAGCAATAAGATTTTATATAATTTCTAAGTCTGTTATTTGAATGTTATAAGTAATTAAATGAACTAAAGATTGTTATAAATTTTATTGGGATTTAAGTTAATACTTTAATTCATTAGAATGAAGAATGTTTCTATGTAAATTTCTATAAATTACCTAACTTTATAATTATGTATGAAGGTGTATTGTTTGAAATAACAAGGAATATGCCAAACAGAAAGCGATTACAAAATAGGAATGTTTACGGTATTTTGTACCATCTATTTCAAGAATAACAGATGTTAGCACAAAAATTGGTCACTAACACCCTAGAGTAGATTTATGTAGCGAGATAAATGAGGAAATAAATGGAAAAGGAGGAATACAACAATATAATGCAAAAAGAACAGTAAAAAACAAGAACAACATAATTATAGTGGTTCGGCGTAACTGCCTACGTCCACTTTGAATGTAATCTTTATTGCTTTTTTAACTGTTTGAATATAGATACAATTCACAAAGGACAGCTTGAATTCAATTTAGATTAAGAAGGAAATGAGTACAAAAAATGGCAGAGTCTCCTTCTCGTTTTTTCCAAAAAGATCCCCTAAAATGGAACCCTGCCCCTCTATTTATAGATGGAGATAGCCTGGCTTTTCTAAGCTTGCATCTCTTTCCAGTCCTTAGATAGCCCGGCTTCTCTAAGCTTGCGTCTCTTTCCGGTCCTTCAGGCCCACAACCAGGAGAGTCCGGCCCACAATTGACAAGTTAGGAAGGCCGACCTGAGCACGCCGACCCCTCAAAGCCGACCCGGGGTTCCCTGGGTATTGACTCGAATAGCCTCAACTCTGGCCCGAAGAAACCTGGATTACAACTCGAAGTAACTCATTCCCTTGCTCATGCCAACCCACTCTTCCTTTCCATAGTACCGATCTGAGTTAGCCGACCCGAGGTAGCTGATCCCAAATGACCGATCCTAAGTAACCGATCCCAATGCTTTATGCCGAACCACAGCTTTGCCGACCCGACTCGATCGTTAAATGTCGGCCCCTTCAAGTGCTGACCTGAATTGAATGTACCAACCCCAAACACATATGCTACCCCTAAATAATCATGTCGACCTGAAGTGACCGAACCCATATGACCGACCCCATGGGACCGATCCCAAATGACCGACCCGAATACTTTATGCCGATCCACAACTTTGCCGACCCAAGCCATTCTCCACTACGTCCCCTTTTTTACACCGATCCTTTATAAACATGCCGACCCCATGTACAACGGTCCCTAGATCCAAAGCAACACCGACGCATCCATGTGTCGACCACTAGTAGGTGATTCTCACTGACTTGAAGTCGATGACGAGACAACCCGGAGTAAGCGCTTTTGTGACTCAAAGTAAACACCTCCATGACCCGAAGTAGATTAACTCTTGACCCTACTCCCATCATCGTTCAACCATAGCTTTTTCAACTATCGTTTTTGTAGCCGGGCCAAGGTACCGAGTAACAATAGAAAAGATAATTCCTTGTAATACCAAACACAACACAAATTCACTTTTAGATAATTTATGAGAAAATACCATGATAACATTTCCTTTTGGGAAGATATAGTTTAATGGATTAAAATATAGGAATCCCTAAATATAAAACCAAAGTATTGTAAATAGAAATAATAACAATGATTCCATTGTCAATTTAATACACGTGATTTAGGTAAGTTAGGAAAATTACATTAATCAAGAAAGGTAGTTAATAAATTAAAGGAATTAATGAATTATACTTAATTATAAAAGTTAAAATAGAGCAGTAAATTATATCTAATTAGAAATCAAGTAGTAATGGATATTTAATTTATTAAATTAGAAAGAAGCAGGAAATAACATTTAGTGGCATTAAAGAAATAAGAAGTAAGTTCATATAAGTAAACACTAATAATTGAATTTAGGAGGTGTAATAATTCTCCAGCTAAAATTATATAGTCTCAAGGATACGTTTATGACGGGCGTGCCTTATTAGATTTAGGAAAATATTTAAATTAACTATAAATGATGCGGTCACTAGTAAGGGTTGGAATATAAGGTCAGTAATGTTACACAACAAAAGTTTGCTCTCCATAAGGGGCTACCATCAGTTGTGTATACATTGTACCGGTGTGGGATATCTCCAATTATAGGACCTATGGGGATATACGTTCGTGTATAAGTAAAAGGAATATACTAAAGGGGGTTCTCCTCAGGTTTGAAGTCTTATACCCGGAGTAAAAGGAATACAGAATTTGGAACCAACCTCGCGTCATTACAAATATTTATCATAAGGATATCTCACATCAATGAAAGTGCAAACAACTGCTGGTAGCCTCAAAGTGAAGGGCAGACTTCCGTTATGTAACTTTATTGACCTCACATCCCTACGACTTAGCCACAAATCAATTACTCTCCATATATATATACACATACGCGCACACTCTTTCTCATCTCACCGTTTCATAAATAAGGCCTTATAAGGAATCTTCGTAATTACGCCTTAAAATAATAATTAGGATATATAAGAGTTTCCTCTTATTTTTTGCCTCACAATCAATTACCTTCTTAATGTAGGAAATAAATATAAATAAATGTCTAATTAACTATGCCATATACGCAATAATTATACGTAATTACGTAAATAGAGATAAATAAATATTCATGCCTAATAAGTTCTATATGCATGGATTTTACGCTCTAAACTAGCATTAAATGTCAATTCCCTAACCAATTATTATTACAAGTCTTTTTTCTTCAAATTCCCAAGATTTCGTGGGATTCTAATGTCCAAATAGAGAATACATATCCATAACCAAAACTGCAATAACAGACTTGTATAAAATTGTTATCCAGCAAATTAGTCACCATCCTTAAGAAGAAATTAAAGATTTACTTCATGATTTCCTTGCATTTATTACCTCAAATAATTAATAAAAATCAGCCATATCTCCACCATAAATACCAATTCATTACCCATATATCTCCACCATAAATACCAATTCATTACCCATCAAAGCCGGATTTAATGCCCAACAAATGCTATGATAACCTGCTTATCTGTTACTAATTAATGCCAACCATTTCCATATCAAATATTCCTTAATTCCCTTCATCCTGACCTTAAATAAGAAGATTATGGTACAATTAATATCAACCTAGTCAGCGTCACTACAATTCCACAACATCACTGGGTCAAGGCTTACAGCTATAAATACACCTAACATTGCAAAATAAAAGGGAACTGAAACAGAAAATGTGACTTCTCCTTTCCTCCTCAAAATCTCTTGTAATATGAAACTACAAGTGATAAATAAATGATAAAGTGGATGTAGGCCATAGATTTCGCTGAACCACTATAAAAATTTCGTGTCTCTTTTATCTTTTCTTATTTTTATCTGCTTATTTTTGTGATCTGTGATTGTGAACTGGTGCTTTCATCGACAATTGGGTGTTTGTGGCCATTTTTGGCGCAAACATTTTGGTGCTTTCACCGAGAAGAACAAGGGAATCTCAGATCTGAAGCTTATTCTATGTTAGAAAGAAGATCAAACTCCAGATCTGAAAGAAAAATTTAGATCCAGAAAACAGGTTCCTAGATCTAGCTTTTAGAAGACGAAGAAGCCTCATACAAGGAAAAGCGCTATGGAAGGAACTCAGCAAGGGGGCAGCCAAGAGGCATCCTCTCATTCAAACTTTCCTTCTACCATGAAGCAAATAGCTGGGGGCAACCACCAAGGACCAGAAACAAGGGGCATGCAAAGCCCCTCACTCAGATAAGTACCGGACTCTAGGGTCTGCTAATCAAATAGAAATTATCATCAACTGAACTGAACTAAAAAAAATGAGATCTAGAATTTAGATTCCTTTCTGCATTTGAATTGTGCATCATCAAAAAATGCTTTAAAGGTTAGCATTTGGGAAGCGATTTACTCATGTAAGCGATCCCGGATGTAAGCGGTCCAATGCTCTGATTCCTTCCCAAGTGCGACACCTCGTAAAAAAATGATTTCTTGCATAAAACTAGTTTTAAAGGTTAGTTCTTAGAGAACGACTTACACATGTGATGAGCGACCCCGAATGGTCCACAACCATGCTCTGATTCGTTCCTAAGGGCGACACCTTTCAAAAATCTTTACAACATCGTTCTTGCTTTCAATCAAAGGTTATAGAAGCGACCTGAGAACAGCTCTCTAAAGTATCTATTGAATATGATTGCTCTCGAATAGGAATGATTAACTCTATCTCCTTGTGTAGGAATGGTCCGACACTTAACATCTGCCAAACATCCAAAGAGATGAGAATTTGATGCCGACAAATTTGCTTTCACCAACACAAGTTCTTGAGCGAAGCATACCTCGTTGCCAACAAGGCATACTTCGGGGGGCAAATGTTATCCAGCAAATTAGTCACCATCCTTAAGAAGAAATTAAAGATTTACTTCCCGATTTCCTTGCATTTATTACCTCAAATAATTAATAAAAATCAGCCATATCTCCACCATAAATACCAATTCATTACCCATATATCTCCACCATAAATACCAATTCATTACCCATCAAAGCCGGATTTAATGCCCAACAAATGCTATGATAACCTGCTTATCTGTTACTAATTAATGACAACCATTTCCATATCAAATATTCCTTAATTCCCTTCATCCTGACCTTAAATAAGAAGATTATGGTGCAATTAATATCAACCTAGTCAGCGTCACTACAATTCCACAACATCACTGGGTCAAGGCTTACAGCTATAAATACACCTAACATTGCAAAATAAAAGGGAACTGAAACAGAAAATGTGACTTCTCCTCTCCTCCTCAAAATCTCTTGTAATATGAAACTACAAGTGATAAATAAATGATAAAGTGGATGTAGGCCATAGATTTCGCCGAACCACTATAAAAATTTCGTGTCTCTTTTATCTTTTCTTCTTTTTATCTGCTTATTTTTGTGATCTGTGATTGTGAACTGGTGCTTTCATCGACAATTGGGTGTTTGTGACCATTTTTGGCGCAAACAAAAATAGAAACTCAATTTATTACACCAATTAATGGAATATCATACACAATAAGAATTGCAATCTAAACCTCATATTCTATTCAACTCCTCTTTTACAAAGAAATAGATAAGAATATGTGGTGTAAAATATGAATAGAATTCGTAATCTAAACCTCTTATTTTATTGAAGGATAACAATTTGACCCAAAGAAGAAGGAGAAGTGGAATATATTATGAAATTATCAAAAATTGCATAACGAAACAAATTCCATCAAATTAATGTAAAACAATTGGAAATCTCAGCATAGAATTGACATATCGTAATAAAAAGGAATTTTGGGGGATTTTATCTATCATATTTTTGAAATCTTAAAATCCCTAAGGCATATTAAAATTCAAAAACATTAAACAATTGCGGAAAAGAAATACTAAGGTTTCAACTTATAGATTAGCCTTAGCTTCACTTAAATGGATTTGTAGCCTTCTGATCCCTTACAAAACCTCTCTCTTTTGAAATAAATACACAGAATAGGGAACATGTATATATATTTATTAGATTCAGAATAATTGTAGAAGAATAGGATAAGAATAGATTGGAGGAAAAAGAAACAAATAGGAAATAAGTTGAATTCTTACTTGAATTCTCTACGAAGTTTCTGAATCTTATTAGAGAGAGATCGCAATGGCAGAATTTCATCGTATTTTCCAAAATAATATGAATAAAAGTGGAGAGGATAGGGTTCTATTTATAGGTGTTGAAATGCACCACAACCATAAGATAGAAGTAGGTAGGAAACTGGTAAATCTGAAGTGTACAACCGAATAAAACATAGCTTCAAACCCTAGCCGCCACTTACAACTTTTATTGTCGAGCGGTCGACTGCCTTTAGGCGACCGATCGACCGCTATAGTTGACCAATTGACCTATATAGGTCGACCCACCTCTATTTCAAAGAACGTTTATTTTCTTCCATTGCACCATTATTTTATTCCCTAATTAACTTATTAATGTTAAACGTAATTAAACGTTTACTTAGCCCCCAAACTAATTTTTAAAGTGTAAACCCTAAATTTGATTTCTCATTTGAATTCGAATTCAAACTTAATTAATTTAAGTCTGAGAACTTCAAATGCTCATAACTTCTTTATTTGAGCTCCGTTTTCATATTATATATGAAAACAGATAAGAATTTCACCACGAACGCAACATAATAACTTTCTTAGTCAAATTCCAACTCTTATAAAATTTCCATATCCAACCCTTATCATATTTATTTCAATTTACTTTATTTATTTATGGTTCTTTTACGGGGTATAACATTCTTTCCCCATTAAAAAGGATTTCGTCTCGAAATCTTCCAAGGGGCGAACAGCATAACTCGCAATAACATCCTTATTATATAACCAAGTTCTTTACACAACCATCTACTCAACCAATAGTGCAATGTGATTATGTACTGCAGACATGCTAAAATGAGCTCAATCCTAGCATGAGTGTGTAATCGTGTCATGTAAGTATGTATGAAAATATCCTAAACATGCATAAAAATTCCTACATGAGTGCAAAGTGATTGTGGAAAAGTGTAACAATCATCTCCTACCATCCAATCTACAAACCACGATGCAACCAAATTCCTAATTTTGGAGAGAAATTACCAACGAAAGGCTCTGGGTGAGTGTTTTTCATCTTCTCCTCGGTCTCCCATATGCTTTCCTCTGGATTGTCCCCCTATTGTACTCGGACCAACCTAATTATTTTATTGCGGAGTCTCCTAGTACCATGCTCCAAAATGCGTGCGTCGGCATGAGGCACTGTCGGCACCATTCTAAAATTCCCCAACTGATTTGACTCTATTCTGCTAGTGGTGTTATAAAGGTATTTCCTAAGGTGAGAAACATGGAAAACATTGTGGACTCTTGCCAACTTGTCAGGAAGCTCCACATAGTATGGCAATTTTCCTATTCTTTTTAGAATTTTGAATGGCCCAATAAATCTAGACACCAATTTCCAGACTTGCCAAACCTAACAACTTTTATAAGAGGGAAGATTTTAACAGATACCATATCTCCAACCTCAAATTCGAGCTCTTTCCTTCTTTTATCCGCATAAGATTTCTGACAGTCTTGTGCTACCTTCATACTTTGCCTGATCAACTCTACTTTTCCATGGTATCACAGATTAAATCGGGTTTGAGCAATACTTTGTTGGTGGTTTCCCACTAACAACTAGGTGATTTGCATGGCCGCCCATAAAGTGCTTCAAAAGGGGCCATACCAATCATCATTTGATAGCTATTATTATACGCAAACTCAACCAAAGGTAGATGCTGCTCCTAATGTCCTCCGAAATCCAAGACACAAGCTCTCAAGTCCTCCAAAATCCTATTCACCCTCTTTGTTTGTCCGTCGATTTGTGGGTGATATGCCCTGCTAAGGTTCAATGAAGTTTCCAAAGCTGTTTGTAGGCTCCTTCAAAACTCGCTAGTGAACAAGGGGTCCCTATAACTGATTATGCTTATATGAATTCCATGTAGACGAACTATCTCCTTAATATAAATCTGGGCAAGAGAGGCGCTAGTCCTACTTCTCCTTGTCAGAACAAATGAGCACTCTTGGTGAGTCTGTCCACAACAATCCAAATAGCCTCGTTGCGCTTTTGCCTTTTTGGCAATCCTTCCATAAAATCCATCGAAATATGTTCCCACTTCCAAGTCGGAATTTCCAAAGGTCATAATAATCCATCAAGCTTTACTTGCTTAGCTTTTATCTTTAGACATGTCAAATGCCTAGCAACAAACTCAGCTACGCTCCTCTTCATTCCATTCCAAAAGAAAATCCTCTGCATGTCCTTGTACATCTTATCTCCTCTGGGCTAAATGGTCATCCTTGAGTGGTAACACTCTATAAGCACATCTCTCATCAAATCATCAATCATTAAGATGCAAAGACATCCATCTGTTCTCAAACATCCTTTCTCATCAATTGAATACCTCCTAGCATGGGGAAAATGCTCTCCTTGTCTCAATTTTTCCAAAATCTCTACTTACTTCTCATCTTTCACTTACTCATGCCCTATACGATCCATCATGATTGGTCTAATCTCCATAACTGATAGAAAATCTTGGATGGGTTCTGTTGACGGTTAGAGGTTAAAATTCGAGAGAAACTCCAACTGTCTCCATTCATATATAGCACCTAGGTAGCATGTCTCCGACTAAGGGCATCAACGTCTATGTTCCCTTTTCCAGGAGTATATTGAATACCAAAGTCAAAGGATGCTACATACTTCATCCACCTTTGCTGCCTAAGATTCAAATCCCTTTGAGAAAATAGGCATTTGAGTGATTTAGGATCAATGAATAACTCAGACCTTCTCCCAAGAGATAATGCCTCCATATTTTTAAGACAAAAACAATGGCTGCCAATCCTAAATCATGCATTAGATACCTCTTTTCATGGTCCTTTAGTTGTCTACTAGCATAGGTAACTACCTTCCCTTCTTGCATAAGAACTGCCCCTAATCCTCTGCCACATGCATATGTGAAAACCATGAATGGATTTGTTCCATCTTGAATAGTGAGCGTAGGTGCACTAATTAATGACTCCATAAGCTTCTCAAATGCCTGGGTGCATCTATCATCCCAAACAAAAACTAGATTCTTCTTAGTCAATTGGGTTAAAGGGGCTGCTATTTGTGCAAAGCTCTTGATGAACTTCCTATAGTAGCCTGCCAATCCTAGAAACTTTCTAACCTCCGATGTATTACTAGGAGTCTTCCATCCTTGGACAGCTTCCACTTTAGCAGGGTCCACCACCAATCCTTGTTCCAAAACAATATGCCTAAGGAACCTAACTTCGTTTCTTCAAACGTAGCATTAAGAAAACTTGGCTTTCAGTTGGTTTCTTCTTAAGGTCTCCAATACCTCCCTAAGGTGGTCCTCATGTTCCTTCTTGCCTTTGGAGAAAACCAAGATATCATCAACAAACACCACGACAAATTTATTAAGTTGCCCTCTAAATATTCTACTCATCAAATCCACAAAGTATGTTGGGGCATTAGTCAGTCCAAAAGGCATTACTTCCCACTCATAGATCCCACCTAGAGTATGAAATGCAGTCTTCAGCTTGATTTCCTCTGTAATCCTCAACCAATAGAATCCCGTTGATAAGTCTAACTAGGAAAAGACTTTAGATCCTACAAGTTGGTTGAACAGATCATCTATTCTAGGTAGAGGGTACCTATTCTTCCTTGTCAACTTGTTCAACTCCCTATAGTCAACGCAAAATCATAAAGAACCGTCTACCTTATTAGCAAAAACAATAGGGGCTCTCCACTCAGAAGTGCTCATACGGATGAATCCTTTCTTCAAAATCTCTGAGATTTGCTTATCCAATTCCCTTCTTTCTTTGGGGGCCATATGTCTCAAAGGTAGAGCGACGGATCTTGCGTCCTTCTCCAAATCGATTTGAAACTCAATCTCCCTATAGGGTGGGAGACCCAAAACCTCCTTGAAGACATCAAGAAATTCACAAACTACGGGTACAGATGATGGTTTTCCAACAACAGATAGAGTTTGTGAGTATAAATGGCTTAACTCAACTAAAGCTTTGGGTGTACAAAGAACTGCTAGGTCACGACCTCCACAACTCCTTGATCGTACTACCTTCTTATCACAGTCAAGAATAGCTTCATAATATGACAAACAATCCATACCCAAGATAAGCCCATACCCTTCGAAATTTAGAACGTACGTAGTACTTATGAAATCAACGTCGCATATGTTTAACACTAGGTCTTTGTAAATAAGAAAGATGGGTCGAACCCCCAATGGGATTAGAAACCTCTATTGGGCTGATGACCATCTGGATTTGAAGGTTTAAGGAATTTACTACATCCCTAGCTATAAAAGAATGTGATGCCCTCGAATCAAATAGCGTACAAATAGTAACCCCAAAAATAAGAGCTATACCTTCTAGAGCTGCTTTTCCCTAGTCTCTTGGTGGCTTACTGGCAATAGGGATGGCTTCAATACTGTAGGCATGTCTGATTGATCCTTCCTTAGCTTTCTTAGGACATTGATTCTTATGACACCCTTCCTCATGGCAGTTAAAGCACCTTCCTTTAAATTTTTCCTTTATCATAATCACCCTACAATCTTTAGCTTCATGACTCTTCCTTTGGCATTTCTTACATACCTTCAAATCCTTCTTAAACTTCTCCTTCTTAGACCCTCCTTACTTTTGGGTCAATGCAGACTTCTCCTTCTCTCTTCCATTATCTTCTTCATTGGCCACATGTAGCATTGTCGTTTCTACCAACATCTCATATGTGACCCCTATAGGTACTTGGGTCAACAACATTTATCTTAGCGGGGAATTTAAGCCCTTCACGAACTTTATAACCTTTTTCATAGGTGTGTCTACCAGGCTCATTCTAAATTTAGCTAATTTAGTAAACTTAGCTATGTACTCCTTAAGGGTAGAATCCTCTAGTATCAGTTGAATGAACTTTTCTAATTGCAAGCTAACCTCTACTCTAGACATGAATCTCGTCTCAAATTGGTCCTTGAATTCATCTCAAGAGAATATCCTTCCTAGATGCTCATCAGTCACAAATTTCCACCAATTCAAGGCTTCTTCACTGAGGTGCCAAGCTGCTATTCTTCTTCTTAGCTGATCATCCCAACCAAGCTCTCTAAATATCTTCTTGTAGTTACAAATCCAAGCCTAGCTTCCGAATATCTTTCAGTTCTGCAGTATGTCTTCCCTCCAATATTGAGAATGTCCTTACACAGCTTAGGAAAGTCGAAAGAATGGGGTGCTGCATCGGTCCTTGAATTCATCTCCAATATTGATCGGGTAACCTAGGCTCCGATACCAAATGTAATAACCTACCCCGGAACAGGCCTAAATTTCGACCCAGATAAGGTCCATTCTAAGGCAAGCTGTTGGTAGTAAAAAGAAACAACATTGCAGAGCTATAACTAAGCTTTTAGAACCATTTATATCAAAACCATAAAAATGTCATAACACAAAATCCCATAAAAACCATAACATAATATTCGTCACAACAATTGTCTAAATCCATGGGTACACATAAAAGCAAATAATAATAATAAATACTGCCATAAGCCAAGCTACTGCATCTCTAAGTATCATCACCGCCATCACTCTATCCTTAACCTGTGTTGTAATGAGGAGGGAGTTAGAACAACAAGTGTCTGGTGAATAAAAACCTCGAGTCTTACCTTTTCAGTACTTGAGCGGTATATTTCAAAATAAGAATATGTCTACGAATATAAAACCATTAAAATCATTTAATACTTCTTTATAAGGAAAGGAGGTGGGTCCAACCACTTAATACCTTCCATTCCAGAAGTAGGTTTCTAGAATCCCATAACACAATCATACGTTATAAATAGCTAATAATGCAAGAGACGGTACCCAAGCCGCTTAATACTTTCAAGTGGAAAATAGGCAGACTCTGGTCATTTAAGACCTTGACTATGGCAGAACCAATCATATAAGACCTATTTCTAGAAGAGTGCCCCTGAATGGTACTATCTAGCTGACATCATATGGAATCTCATGATCGCTTAATACTTCCAAGTGGAAAATAGGTAGACTCTTATCATTTATGACCTTAATTAAGGCAGACCCCATCATTTAAGACCTATTTCCAGAAGCGGACCCTTGTAGATATACCACATAACGTGTCTCCTTGGCCATTTAATACTTCATCTAGGGAAAAGAGGCGGGTCCAACCACTTAATACCTCAAAACTCCAAAGCAGACCCTTCGTCCTATGGCCCATACTCATAATGACGTCTCACATTAGTCCGCTATTCGTAGGAACTGGTAGTCAGATTAGCTGGGCATATTTTTCCTACAGAATTTGGGACCAACCTCGTGTCATTACAAATATTTATCATAAAGATTTCTCACATCAATGAAAGTGCAAACAACTGCTGGTAGCCTCAAAGTGAAGGGCATACTCCCGTCATGTAACTTTATTGACCTCGCATCCCTACGAGTTAGCCACAAATCAATTACTCTCCATACACACACACACACACACTCATCTCACCGTTTCATAAATAAGGCCTTATAAAGAATCTTCCTAATTACGCCTTAAAATAACAATTAGGCTATATAAGAGTTTCCTTTTATTTTTCGCCTCACAATCAATTACCTTCTTAGGAAGTCTAATTAACTATGTTATATACGCAATAATTATATGTAATTATATAAATAGAGATAAATAAATATTCGTGCCTAATAAGTTCTAAACGCATGGATTTTATGCTCTAAACTAGCATTAAATGTCAATTCCCTAACCAATTGTTATTACAAGTCTTTTTCTTCAAATTCCCAAGATTTCATGGGATTCTAATGTCCAAACAGGGAATACATATTCATAACCAAAACTGCAATAACAGACTTGTATAAAATAGAAACTCAATTTATTACACCAATTCAATGGAATATCTTAGACAATAAGAATTGCAATCTAAACCCCATATTCTATTCAACTCCTCTTTTACAAAGAAATAGACAAGAATAAGTGGTGTAAACTACGAATAAAATTCGTAATCCAAACCCCTTTATTTTATTAAAAGATCACAATTTGACCTGAAGAAGAAGGAGAAGTGGAATAGACTATGAAATTATCAAAAATTGCATAATAAAACAAATTCCATCAAATTAATGTAAATAATTGGGAATCTCAACATAGAACTGACATATCAAAATAAAAAGGAATTTTGGGAGATTTTATCTATCATATTTTTCAAAATCCCAAAATCACTAAGGCATATTCAAATTCAAAAGGAAATACATTGAACAATTGCTGAAAATAAATACTAAGGTTTCCACTCATAGATTAGCCTTAGCTTCACTCAAATGATTTGTAGTCTTCTGATCCCTTCCAGAACCTCTCTCTTTTGATTTATACACATGCAATAGGGAAGAGGTATATATATTCATTAAATTCAGTATAATTGGAGAAGAATGAGATAAGAATAGATGGGAGGAAGAAGAAACATATAGGAAATAAGTTGAATTCTTATCTAAATTCTCTATAAAGTTTCTGAATGTTATTAGAGAGAGATAGCAATGGCAGAATTTTATCGTATTCCCTAAAGTAATGAGTAAAAGTGGACAGGATAGGGTTCTATATATAGGAGTTCAAACGTGCCAAAACCGTAGGATGGAAGTGGGTAGGAAATGGGTAAATCTGAAGCGTACAACCGAATAAAACATAGCTTCAAACCCTAGCCGCCACTGGAAACTTTTGTTTCCAAGTGGTCGGCCGCCTTTGGGAGACCGGTCAACCGCTCCTTTATTTCGGGGAACGTTTGTTTTCTTCTATTACACCATTATTTTATTCTCTAATTAATTTTTTAACATTAAACGGTAATTAATCGTTTACTTAACCTTCATGCTAATTTTTAAAATTTAAACCTTAAATTTGATTTCTCATTTGCATTTGAATTCAAATTCAATTAATTTAAATCTAAAAACTTCAAATGCTCATAACTTCTTTGCTTGAGCTTCGTTTTCAACATATTATATATGAAAACAGATCAGAATTTTGCCATGAAGGCAACAAAATAACTTTCATGGTCAAATTTTAACATTTATAAAATTTCCATATCCAACCCTTATCATATTTAATTTATTTTATTTTATTTATTTATGGTTCGTTTTACGGGGTGTTACGGGAATAATATATGAAGTTAAAAATATACGCCTATCCCGATCACCCCATAAAAGATAGGTCATAACAGAAAGCGTTAACTTAAGAAGAACATGAATATGACATATAGAAGGGTCCCTAAAGCTGGATAGTACTTGACTCCCTTATTAGATCTAGATTGCCCTATGATTGTAGATCCATACAGGATTGCCGATTAATAATGTACGTTAAATCCAGATAAATTGAAAGTAAAGAATTTGTATGTTGTAGAAATCCCAAAGTAAGAATTGAGCTACTTTCTGAAGGAATTTGTGTAGTAATCACTCCAAGATGATAGTCGGATATTTAATATAAATCAGAAAGTAAGTGGAAAAGAAGAAAATCCAAAAGATGGGACAAATAAAAATCCGCTTCGAGTCCGACCCCATATGAAAGAATTTGATAAAAAGGTTTTAAATTTCCTAATAATATTTAAACGATTTATTAAACATGAATTAAAGATTGTTATAAATTTTATTGGGATTTAAGTTAATATTTTAATTATTTGGAATGAAGAATGTTTCTATGTAAATTTCTATTAATTACCTAACTTTATCATTATGTATGAAAGTGTATTGTTTGAAATAACAATGAATATACCCAATAGAAAGAGATGTACAAAATAGAAATGTTTACCGTATTTTGTACCATCTATTACAAGAATAACATAAAATATAATTCCTTGTAATTCCAAATACAACACAACTCCTCTTTTAGACAATTTATGGGAAATTATAGCGTTAACGTTTCCTTTTGGAAAGATATAGTTTCAATGCGTTAAAATATACAAATCTCTAAATGTAAAACTAAAGTATTGTAAATAGAAATAATAACAATAATTCATTTGTCAATTTAATACACGTGATTTAGGTAAGTTAAAAAAATTACAGTAATCAAGAAAGGTAGTTAATAAATTAAAGAAATCAGCAAATTATACTTAATTGTAATAGTTAAAAGGAGTAGTAAATTATATCTAATTAGAAATCAAGCAATAAAGGATATTTAATATATTAAATTAGAAACAAGTAGTAAATGATATTTAATGGAATTAAAAAAATAAGAAGTAAGTTCATGTATGTAAACACTAATAATTGAACTTAGAAGGCGTAATAATTCTCCAACTAAAATTATATAGCCTCAAGAATACGTCTGTGACCGATGTGAATTATTGGATCTAGCCAAATATTTAAATTAATTATAAATGAAGCAGTCATTACTAGGGGTTGGAATGCGAGATCAGTAATGTTACACAACAGAAGTCCACCCTCCAAAAGGGGCCACCAGCAATTATGTATACGTTATACTAATATGGGATAACTCCAACTAAAGGACCCGTGGGGTTATAGGTTTGCGTATAAGTATAGGGAATATACCAAAGGGGGTTCACCTCGGGTTTGAAGTCTTAAACGGCCAGTTAGAGTCTGCTTCAATCCTAATATGGGATACTACGTAACCAGATGGGCATTTCCTTGAATTGCATTAGGAAATCTAAATGGAACGGTGGATGAAGGCTCGGCGCTATGTCAGCAATATTGGTACAATGTATGCGAAGAGTAGTGTTGTACACATAGGTCAACAGCGTCATCAGTCTTGAAGCGATCATTAGGAAGACTTGGGTTATGCCTAGAGACAGACTACACCTCCTTTAGGTGTAGTTTCCATACAGGACATGCATCGCCTCAAAGTTGTATGTTATTTTGTTTGTCAGTAGGATGTAAGACTAAATAACCCCTAGATGAGTCTTTAAGACGAATTAGAATACGACTAAATAGTTGTAATGCCGTTATTGGGAACCAATGAGAGATTCCTCGGTGTATGTTGGCAATTCGGCTTAAACACTGTTAGTGAATGCCTAATGCGATGCAAAGTTATGAATACTAATAGGGAATATATCCTGGTTTATGGTGGGAACTGTGATACTTATACACACATATATGTATATAATTATTGTATTCCTCAAGAAGGTTGAGTTTATAGTATGCGCATATGAAGTCAAATGACTAAATCTTAAATAATAAACGTAACAAGTAATGGAAAACATTCGGTATAAACTAGTGTTGTAAATAAAGTATGTAATTTACCGGTCACCATAATAATTTTCTGACCCACTTCTAGTTGTGAGTCAGCGGAATATGGATCTTAAAACTAGATTAATACTAGAAGACGGTGAATAGTGTTTAAAGGATTGTGACGACCGCCCATGACCCCTGCACCGAATCTAGAGAAAGTGCGCTGTAAAGTGTGCCAGGCGACCATGGACGATTGTCAGGGTAGATCAAAATAACAAAATCTATCGTATTACTCACAGCGCATGGACAAAATACAATAGAACATATGTATAGTGAAGCTTTACAGAACAAAATGCCATCATATAAAACTCCATAATAGTTAAATACAAACATCCAAATAGTCAATACATCAAGCCTCACTACATATCTCTCAGAGAATACAAAACAGCGGAACATCCAGTACATATAAGAAGATAATATGCAACCCTCTAGCTCGTCTTCGATATCAGCATCGTGAGAAGAGAACATCACCTGTCACCTGCTACCTAGTCTGCCCGTCCCAAAATGGACGAACAGCCCAAGGCAATAAGAATTAAAACATAAAGCCTTGAGTCAGACAACAGTCTTAGTGAGCAGTAAATTAACTAACAACATACCAAAAGAGCATAAAGGAAAAAGGAATAGGAATACAACCCTCCCACTCCAACCTCATTCTACAGTGATAGCCCCCAGACACACACTAAGCAGAAGCAACACAGCCGAGCATACAATTTAAAGTAAAGTAATAATCATTCGAGTCAAGGGCGATGTTTTCCAAGTACCAAGGCCTAAATCAGATAAGCACCCAGAAAATACCGCTCTTGAGTCCGAATGACGATACAACCAAACATCCATGACTCTGGCCATCACTGTTATCATTGCTTCGATACCATCGTTAATTGAATGACCGGCACATTCTTTCAGCCGTCCGTCAAGGGCTAATGGAAACCCCGGTTCTAGACAGTACTCCGCACGTCGTCGCAGCCCGTGCCAAGGATTTTCGCAACTACCCAGGGTACTCGACCATCAATTCATTGTCGTTGGGATTTTCGCAACTGCCCAAACGTACCCTTGCTTTGAGTCTACTAGAACCTTCAACAACGATGCTATCCAAGCCTCCTAGTCATCCTCCTCGACGACTATTTCCATACTAGCTCAAGCGCCTCTCAAGCATCCATTACCCTTAACTCGAATCATATCACCGAGTTACCAACGTGCTTGGAATGATCCCGTCTGGATTAGACCAAGTCTTCATCACATGATGCTTCGCTTCATCACATCCTCGCAAAGCCTCATCTCTTCATTACATCATCAAATCTATGCATAAGAGCTTCATCATCCCGCTACATATGCCACGAGCAGCTTTCCCAATTCAAGAGCCTTTCCCTTAGCTTTTGAATCATCTTCGACCACCTTGTCTAAAACCAATCAACAATCATCTAATTCACAGCAATCAATCATGTCAAACATCAATCCAAGTAACCAAGCATTCAATTATAAGCAAAATGGACAATTATAACAATAATGACAATTTCGTAATTAAAGAGTTGAAAGTCTAACAAGCATGAAACATGAGAATTATCTCTACAACTTGATGAATGAACTTGCATAGGTTAATTATGTACAAAAATGGTTGTCAAATCATCATGAACAATGGATCTACATGGATCTATACTTAGGTTTACAAAAATGCATAGAAATCACTATTTTAACACCAAATCAAGCCAACAATCCGACCTACTCCTTTGGATCCGTGTGAGAGATAATCACCACTCACCAAATCACCTAAACAACTCCAAATCTACACGCTTCAGATCTGGACAGCGAAGGATCAAGCTTGATCTATCACAAATCCGCTTCAAACGAAGAAATCTCTCTTGAAAAGATGAAGATCTTCAATCTAAGCTCTTGAATCTTCAATCTTGATCTTTGATTTGGATGGATGGAAGCACTAGATTAGAGTAGAGAAAAGAAGTGAAGAAGTGTAGAAGTCGAGCTCTCAAAATGGCAGCACTTCGTCGCTTCAAAATCCGGATCCCAAAAAGTGAGAACAACCCCCTCTATTTATAGCAGAAAGCTTCCCTAGGTCGCTCGGAGTTAGGTCGTCCACGACCTACGACCTAAAACCAACCGACCTAAAGACTTGCCCAAACCTTACGACTTAACACATGGCCAAACCCAGCGACCTAACAATGTGCACGACCTAACAGACAACTGAAGCTTAGCGCACATACGACTCAACTTCTAGGTCGCTTTCAACCTAACACCCAGCGACTTATCGCACGCGCGAGCTAACAACTTACGCGCTTAGCGACCTAACAGAGCTCTCCATCCTACGACCTAACGAGTTTACGACCTAACACTTAACAAAACCCAGCGACTTAACAACTCACGCGACCTACCAACCCAGGGACTTACCAGTGTTACGACCTAACACTTAGACCCACGCGACCTAACACTTAAACTATCCTAGCGACCTAACAACTTATGCGACCTAACTCCTTAGGTCGCCTAACGACCTAACTATGCTAACAAGCTATCCGCTAGGTCGCAACATACTGGGTTGTTAACTCGCTAACCCTTAGGTCGCGTACTACTATAGGTCGCTCCCTGCTTATCCCCTATAAGTCGTCTACGACTTACCACTTAACTTCCCTAAGTCGTATACTCCTTAAGTCGCTAACCTATAGGTCATACCAAGATACTAGGTCGCAACACAGCTATCTCCAAACTTCTTAGGTCGTTGCCGACCTAACAAATGCTAACTCGGAACCACTTAATCTGGCTACGACCTAACTCTTAACTCGCCTATCCCCTTAGGTCGCAGACCTTCTCTAAGTCGCTCACGACTTATCTCCTAAGTCGCCAACAACATTTAACTAACCTCTAGATCGCGTACGACCTAGGACTTAGGCAAATTTCAACCAAAATCTGAAACAACTAGAAAATGCTGAAAATCCCAGATTTTGACAAACTTTTCGATTCGTAAAATACGGGTCGTTACATTCTCTCCCCCTTAGGAATTTCGCCCCCGAAATTCCAAGCAAACAAAGCAATCAAAGACTATTCTGTACGCCTACCATTCATAACAATCAACAAACCATGCATCCAATTCTAGCTTAGCATACAGAATTCTAACACTAGAACAAGTCACAATATCGTGAGATGACACGACACCTTAGGGCCATACCTTGAAGAGTTCAGGATGAGCTGCCTTCATCCTCTCTTCCACCTCCCACGTACAGTCGTTATCATCATCACTCCATTGTATCTTGAGCAACTTAACTACCTTCCTCCTAAGCTGTTTCGTGTCGGTTTCAACAACACGAAGCGGCTTACGAGGTCTTCTATCGACTGGATCAACTTCGAAATCTTCACAACTATCAGCAGAAACCACTGTATTCGAGTCGTGCACATACTTCCGTAGATATGATACGTGAAAAACATTGTGCACACCCGACATCTTCTCTGGTAACTCCAATCTATAGGCGAGCTTTCCAATTCGCTCGATGATCGGGAATGGTCCAACAAATCTCGGAGTCAATTTCCCTTTCTTCCCGAATCGGATAACATTCTTCAGTGGAGAAATCTTCACAAAAACCATATCTCCTATGTCGAATTCCAAATCCTTTCGACGCTTATCGGCATAACTCTTCTGATGGTCTTGGGCTGCCTTCATTCGTTGCCGAATGATCTCTATGCAATCCGAAGTCTGTCGAATCATCTCTGGTCCAAGTATCAGCTTTTCTCCTGTCTCTAACCAACATGTCGGAGAGTTACACAGTTTTCCATACAATGCCTCATACGGTGCCATACCAATGCTTGACTGGTAACTGTTGTTGTATGCAAACTCCACCAAATGAAGGTGATCTTCCCATGATCCTCCGAAGTCCAAAACACATGCTCTAAGAAGATCTTCCAAAACTCGGTTGACTCTCTCGGTCTGACCATCTGTTTGAGGGTGATAAGCTGTACTCAAACATAACTCGGTTCCCAAAACTTCCTGGAAGCTCTTCCAAAATCCACTAGTGAACAATGGATCTCGATCGCTCACTATACTCTTCGGAATACCATGGAATCGAACTATCCACTTCACATACAACTCAGCCAACTTTGATGCAGTCCTAGTCGATCGAACAGGAATGAACCTCGCACTCTTGGTCAGACGATCTACAATGACCCAAATCCCTTCATTTCCCGTTCTTGTTCTAGGTAGTCCATCAATAAAATCCATCGATATCTGCTCCCACTTCCATGTAGGAACTTCTAATGGCTGAAGCAATCCACTTGGCTTCTTCTGTTCGGCTTTTACCAACTGGCAGTTCATGCATTTGGAAATAAAATTTCCAACATCCTTCTTCATGCCTTCCCAGTAGTAGGTTCTCTTCATATCCCGATACATCTTATTTCCACCTGGATGAATTGTCAGCTTCGAGTGATGACTTTCCTTCAGAACCTCACTCCTCAATTCATCTATATCGGGAACAACTAGTCGTTCTTGCTTCCGAAGCCAACCCTCTCGATCGACCTCGAATTCTTTATCCTTTTCTGGATCCAATCCAGATTTCAAATTGCGGATAATCCTGACAAGCTTATCATCTCGCTTTTGGCTCTCGCCAATCCTTTCCACAAGAGAAGGTCTTATTGATAAGTTTGCCAACATCTCAGGTTCCAATTCACATCTAGGCCTGAAGTCAAATCCAGCTAAATACTCGAGACTCTTCCATTCTGAAAACATGGCTCCCAATCCTGAATGTCTTCAACTTAACGCATCTGCCACTGCGTTACCTTTTCCCGGAGTATAAGCTATACCAAAATCATATGATGCCAAAAACTCTAGCCAACATTGCTGCCGAAGATTCAAATCTTTTTGGGAGAAAAGATACTTCAATGACTTGTGATCCGTAAACAACTCGAATCGAACTCCCAACAGATAATGTCTCCACATCTTCAGAGCAAATACAATCGCCGCTAACTCCAAATCATGAGTCGGGTAATTCCTTTCATGCGGCTTCAGTTGTCGACTTGCATACGCAACAACTTTATCCCTCTGCATCAGCACTGCTCCAAGTCCAGTACCATATGCGTCGGTGTAAACCACCATCTCATCATTCCCACTTGGAATAGTCAAAACAGGAGCACTTGTCAATCTCTCTTTCAGGATTCCGAAAGCTTGCTCACACTTAGCATCCCAACTGAACACTTGGTTCTTCTTTGTCAATCCTGTTAACGGTGCAGCTACCTTGGAGAAGTCTTTGATAAACCGTCGATAATATCCTGCTAATCCAAGAAAACTTCTCACATCAGATGCATTCTTAGGTCTAACCCAATCCTGGATTGCTGCCACCTTAGCGGGATCAACCGCTATCCCATTTCCAGAAATCACATGGCCTAAGAACCTCACTTCACTCTTCCAGAAGTGACACTTTGAAAACTTAGCCCTCAGCTGATGTTTCTGCAAGATTTCCAAAACAATACGCAAGTGCGTCTTGTGCTCTTCTTCCGTTCTGGAATAAATCAGAATATCATCCACGAACACAAGTACGAACTTGTTCAACTGATCTCTGAACACTCTATTCATAAGATCCACAAAATATGCTGGCGCGTTAGTCAATCCAAACGGCATTACCAGCCACTCAAAGAAACCGGATGGTGTTCGAAAAGCAGTCTTCGGTACACTATCCTTAGCTACTCTCAACTGGTGAAATCCCGTTGCCAAATCCATCTGAGAAAACACCTTGGCTTCGTGAAGATGATCAAACAAGTCATTTATTCTCGGCAATGGATACTTGTTCTTCTTAGTCACCTTATTCAGCTCACGATAATCGACGCACAATCTCAACGACCCATCTGCCTTGGTTGCAAACACAACTGGTGCACCCCACTCGGACACACTACGCCAAATGAATCCTTTCTGCAAAAGATCATCAACTTGCACCCTCAACTCTTCCTGTTCCCTAGGCGCCATCCGCCTAAGAGGCATCACAACAGGTCTGGCTCCTTCAACTAGATCTATCCGAAACTCGATCTCTCTATGCGGCGGCAACCCTTTGACTTCGTCAAAGACATCCTCGAATCCATTCGCGATCGGCACTGATGACAGTCCATCCCGTGGAACAACCAGCGAATACATGAAGCTCATGAAGACGCCTTCCTCATGCTTACATCGTATTACAACCTTTCGCCCCTCCACATTCTCGACTGCCACTTCCAACCTCTCGCAATCAACCTTTGCCGCATACTTCCTTAGCCAGTCCATACCCAAAATAATTCCGAACCCCGCAAAGTTCAGAACAAAGCAATCACAAACAAAAGAGCAACCATGACTCGATACAACTAGACCACGGCATAACATACACAAACAAGACGAACCCCCAACTGGATTAGTCACAACCAATGGCCTATCAACAATATCCGGTTCCAAACCTAACCGGCCTACGAGTTCATTACAAACAAATGAATGCGACGCTCCAGTATCAAACAAAACTCTAACTGGAACACCACATAGGAAAAGAGTACCTTGAACAACCACACTCTTTCCTTTCTCTTCAGCGGTAGGAGCTTTCGAAGACGACGGAACAGCTCCCAAAGCATAAGCTTGCACAATCTGCTTGTCCCTCCTCGGTTCTGGACAATTCTTCCTGAAATGCCCTGGCTTGTCACAGTTGTGGCACTTCGCCGGCGCTTTCGGATTCTTGCAATCCCTGGAGAGATGGCCTTTCTGCTGACAGTTGTAGCAAGTCACCTCGCCTTTCGGCTTCTTCTGGCCATCCTTACCCTTCTGCTGCTGCTGCTTCCTCTTCTTGTTTCCACCCTGCTGGGGTTTAGACTCTTCCATGGTCACAGCAACAACAGATCCTTCCTTAGGAAACAGACTCTCATGCCTGAGAGCTTTCTCCACAAGCTTCTCAAATGAATCGTCCAAATGATCCACCAACTGTCTCCCCAGATAACTGTCCAAGCCTGTCACAAACTTCTCATTCTTCTGATATGCAGACTCAATATATGACCGGGCATACTTGGACAACGCTTCAAACTCAGAAACATACTCAAGAACTGATCTCCCTCCTTGCTTGAGCTCCACAAACTTCTTGAACAGAACTGACTTCTGAGCTGTAGAAATGAACTTAGCTTCAAATCTGACTTGGAATTGCTCCCAAGTAATCTCTTCTTCCGGAGTATTGATGGTAATAGAGTTCCACCAATCAGAGGCTCTCCCTTGAAGCTGCCTTGATGCCAACTTCCTCTTTGTTGCATCATCAATTCCCAAATCACCAAAGATCCTTCTACAAGCATCGATCCATCTCTGGACTTCAATAGTTGATTCTGTTCCTAAGAAAACCTTCCCTCCAAGAGCAGTATAGTCCTTGCTCAACTTAGCAAAATCCACTGGTTTCGGAGTTTGGACTTGAACTCCAACATCAACTGCTGCCCCCGGAATTGGTATCCTTCTCATGATCGAAGTCATCATAGCTTCGAACATAGCTGCATAATCAGCAGTCCCCTCAGTAGCACGGCCTTCCCTAGCAGCTGGTCTCCCTCTTCGACTCATTCTCAATATCTATAAAAAGGAATGATTAGAACATCTAGAGAAACAACTGCATAAAGGACTCAAACTCTACTAAGCTACTATATTATATATAGTATTCATCCATCAAAATACAATTACGTCTCTCATACGTAGTTATGTCAGCGAGCGTTGGGTAAAATCGATTAACCAAAGCTCTGATACCAAATGTGACGACCGCCCATGACCCCTGCACCGAATCTAGAGAAAGTGCGCTGTAAAGTGTGCCAGGCGACCATGGACGATTGTCAGGGTAGATCAAAATAACAAAATCTATCGTATTACTCACAGCGCATGGACAAAATACAATAGAACATATGTATAGTGAAGCTTTACAGAACAAAATGCCATCATATAAAACTCCATAATAGTTGAATACAAACATCCAAATAGTCAATACATCAAGCCTCACTACATATCTCTCAGAGAATACAAAACAGCGGAACATCCAGTACATATAAGAAGATAATATGCAACCCTCTAGCTCGTCTTCGATATCAGCATCGTGAGAAGAGAACAGCACCTGTCACCTGCTACCTAGTATGCCCGTCCCAAAATGGATGAACAGCCCAAGGCAATAAGAATTAAAACATAAAGCCTTGAGTCAGACAACAGTCTTAGTGAGCAGTAAGTTAACTAACAACATACCAAAAGAGCATAAAGGAAAAAGGAATAGGAATACAACCCTCCCACTCCAACCTCATTCTACAGTGATAGCCCCCAGACACACACTAAGCAGAAGCAACACAGCCGAGCATACAATTTAAAGTAAAGTAATAATCATTCGAGTCAAGGGTGATGTTTTCCAAGTACCAAGGCCTAAATCAGATAAGCCCCCAGAAAATACCGCTCTTGAGTCCGAATGACGATACAACCAAACATCCATGACTCTGGCCATCACTGTTATCATTGCTCCGATACCAAATGTGACGACCGCCCATGACCCCTGCACCGAATCTAGAGAAAGTGCGCTGTAAAGTGTACCAGGCGACCATGGACGATTGTCAGGGTAGATCAAAATAACAAAATCTAAGGGAAAGGCTCTTGAATTGGGAAAGCTGCTCGTGGCATATGTAGCGGGATGATGAAGCTCTTATGCATAGATTTGATGATGTAATGAAGAGATGAGGCTTTGCGAGGATGTGATGAAGCGAAGCATCATGTGATGAAGACTTGATCTAATCTAGACGGGATCATTCCAAGCACGTTGGTAACTCGGTGATATGATTCGAGTTAAGGGTAATGGATGCTTGAGAGGCGCTTGAGCTAGTATGGAAATAGTCGTCGAGGAGGATGACTAGGAGGCTTGCATAGCATCGTTGTTGAAGGTTCTAGCAGACTCAAAGCAAGGGTACGTTTAGGCAGTTGCGAAAATCCCAACGACAATGAATTGATGGTCGAGTACCCTGGGTAGTGGCGAAAATCCTTGGCACGGGCTGCGACGACGTGCGGAGTACTGTCTAGAACTGGGGTTTCCATTAGCCCTTGACGGACGGCTGAAAGAATGTGCCGGTCATTCAATTAACGATGGTATCGAAGCAATGATAACAGTGATGGCCAGAGTCATGGATGTTTGGTTGTATCGTCATTCGGACTCAAGAGCGGTATTTTCTGGGTGCTTATCTGATTTAGGCCTTGGTACTTGGAAAACATTGCCCTTGACTCGAATGATTATTACTTTACTTTAAATTGTATGCTCGGCTGTGTTGCTTCTGCTTAGTGTGTGTCTGGGGGCTATCACTGTAGAATGAGGTTGGAGTGGGAGGGTTGTATTCCTATTCCTTTTTCCTTTATGCTCTTTTGGTATGTTGTTAGTTAATTTACTGCTCACTAAGACTGTTGTCTGACTCAAGGCTTTATGTTTTAATTCTTATTGCCTTGGGCTGTTCGTCCATTTTGGGACGGGCAGACTAGGTAGCAGGTGACAGGTGCTGTTCTCTTCTCACGATGCTGATATCGAAGACGAGCTAGAGGGTTGCATATTATCTTCTTATATGTACTAGATGTTCCGCTGTTTTGTATTCTCTGAGAGATATGTAGTGAGGCTTGATATATTGACTATTTGGATGTTTGTATTCAACTATTATGGAGTTTTATATGATGGCATTTTGTTCTGTAAAGCTTATCTATACATATGTTCTATTGTATTTTGTCCATGCGCTGTGAGTAATACGATAGATTTTGTTATTTTGATCTACCCTGACAATCGTCCATGGTCGCCTGGCACACTTTACAGCGCACTTTCTCTAGATTCGGTGCAGGGGTCATGGGCGGTCGTCACAAGGATTATATGAATATTTTTCAAATTCTTTAATATTATACTTGGAATGATACAATTAACAATCACAGAATAAAAAAGAAGATAAAAGTAAATGCAGTAAAAGTAAAAAAGGAAAGAATACACTAGGATTTTATACTGGTTCGGAGTTATCCTACATCAAGTTCCATACAATTCCTTGTGTGGATTTCTTTTCAACCAGTAAATGCAAATACAATCTCGATTTCAAGTCTACGAGACACACCCTCCAGAATCCTGACCTCTGGGTAGAGTCACTTGACTTTTGGGCTACAAGCACGCCCACTAGATTTCCAGGCTACTAAGCACACCCGATTGATTTTACAGGCTAGAATCACACCTACTTGGATTTTAGGATACCAAGCAAACCTCAAAGTATAAGAGTATGATTTAATAGAGTTTACAGACTTAGATCTTTGATCTTGATTACAATTGATCCTATAACTCTTGAATAGAACTTTAATCTTGGTTTGAGTGAGAGAGATGAGAGAAATCAGAGAGTAGATGAAAGAGAATTAAACTAGTAATGATTGAATTTGATTCTGATTGAATTTCAGTAGAGTTTGGGTAAAAGTTGATTTAGAAATCAGGAGAGTGAAAATGGAGAGAAGAATAAGAAAGTAGCTATTTATAAATCATTTGGAAGTCTGGTATATATAGGAAAACAATGGTCATGTCCATTCATGAAGAGATATGACGAAAAGACATTTCCATTCAAATTTGAATTTTTAATTTTACGGCCACTATGTCAATATATATATGGATAGGATATGTCGACATATCCCTTTGTATTTTGAAAAACACTTTAAAAATATTATTTGAAAATCCATTGCTTTGTAAAATAATTTGATACTTTATAGAATCATTTAAATATAGTTTGTACACATTCTAATCAAAACATAACTTAATAAAACTTTATAAAATAATTTTGAAAGATTTAATAAGGGTATTCACTAATATATATAAAAATCAATATAATTATAACTTATCAAAATATAAAACAAATTCAATATATATAAACTTAAAAACACTAAAATACTATTTTTATAAGTATAAGAGATTGAAAATCATTTTGGGAAATATTTTGAAAAGATTATTTTAAAACAAGAATATTTGAAAAACAATTTAATTTTTTTTTAGAGAAGGTGAGAGAGAGAGATCAGAAAAGTGCTATCAAGGAATTATATGACTCTATAACTTATCTGGAATATCTTGAGCTCTTCAATGCTCATGAGTTTTCAATTATCAGCATCTTGAATTACTCTTGATATCAGCATCTGGAATTACTTTTGATACTGTACAGTCTACTTGTCCAATATCCTACACTATATACTATATATATCTTGATAAAATATTAGTATCTATATTTTATATAATGTCTTTTAGTTGAGGTACTAACAATCTCCTTCTTTTTGATGATGACAACTCTGTACATAAAAATATAATATAACTCCCCTTGGGTTATAAGATTCCCCCTTAATCTATGCCTAGATACTATTTATTTCTCCGCCTTTGTCATCAATAAAAATAACCAACTAAAACTATAACTCTAACACTAACTCTTGCTCTAATTCTAACTCTAACTCCCCATATATAAAATACTAATTAATATGTATAAGAATTATATATAATGATGATAAGAAAGAGTATATAAAAAATAAGTGATTAGATAATCATGAAATAATCATAATCAATCCAAATATTCATCCAATTCAACAAAGTTTATGTCACACACCATTCAAACAAATCCACACAAATCAAACCAATCAAATCTAAACCAAGTCAAGTATTATTATTTATATATAGTCAAACTTATTTAAACTAGATATTTCGAGGAACTTCAACCCATCCATCAGCACCAAAGATTGGATCCGCTTTGATAGCATCCCAATCTTCATCATCTTTGCTGATAGTACACTCTGGATTGGTGGTTGGTTCTTCTTTGTTCAAAGCAGAAATCATCTACCGAATTGCATCAAAATGCCTTTCTTGCTCTTTGATCATCTGCATTTGACTCAATTCTAAGTGCCTTAGGTTTCTTACGATGAAAGAAAGAATGTTCTTGAATGATTCAAAAGTTTGTTCGAGGTTTTCAGTTAGTTTTTGGATAGGAGAAGCCATTTATTTTTATTAGAGTTTAGAAATGAAAAGGAGTGAAGATAGGAAGTGAAATAATTGTTTTCTAGAGTGAATATATATATATATATGTATATATAGGGGTAAGAAGTCATTTGAAATGAATTGGTGTTTGCTAGTTGTTATTTTTTTAATTTTTTAATTTTTTTGAAAAATGGCCGTAATATGTCAACATACATGCTTATCATATGTCAACATATGAACTATGATTTTCAAGACCACTTTATTTTACTTTTCTGCTGTATTTGGCCTATACCATTGTATTTGTATGACTTTTCAGAGATAATTGACAATGTATAACCGTAAGAAATAGAATTTTCATTGATAATAACGATGAGTACAAGAAATAAAAGAAAGATGCATGAGATTCAACATAAACTAAAACTAGAAAATCCAAATACAAACATAGCTTAAACAAACAACTAGAAAGATGTGGATGAAGATGAAGAAGAACCACTAAGCTTGCAGATGATATTTCCAAAGAATTTATACATTTTGTTGGAAATTGATGTAAATCTCTATGAAAATTATTTCTTAAGCTTCCTTTAGTTATGAATGATCTTCTCTTGATTTTTGAGAAGATCTTTATTGGATGGATTAAGTGGCATATTGATACTTTCCAAAGGAGTACCCTCCTCCTCTTTTTGTTCTTCCTCCTCGACTTCCATTTCCTCTTCTTCCTCTTCCTCCTCTTCCTCCTCTTCCTCTCTCTTATTTCTTGCTCCTCTTCCCAGGCCAACCTTTATTCCTTTTCTGCAAGCGTTTCACATGGCTCGAAAAAGGGTGAAATATGCATGACTGAAATGCTGGCCTTGTCAAATATTTTTGAGGAATTGTTTCCTCTCCTTTAAGGTAAATACCAAAATAATTGGAAAAAGGAGTACGATACACACCATGAAATAGTGTGTTTTCATGATTAGAAAGATTCTTAGGAAAAAGTTCATCCAAAATGACTTAAGACCAATTTACGTCATATTGACCATAAATGGCGAAAAGTGCTTTAAAAACTTTTTGTGTCAAGTTATTATAATTATCCATTCTAGGAGTGATACTTTGTTGTAAAAGAATGCTTAAAATTCTTGCTTTTGGGCGCAAGTTTTTGTTTTTAAATTCAAAATCATCATCACTTTTGAAAAACTATGAATTACTTCACGATTTTGAAAATCAATTTGAAAAGTTAAAAGGTCCATTTCACTAGATTTGCATCCAGGAATGTGACCCAAAAGTTCACAATTTAAAACAATTTATGTCCCTTTGACACTACTTCAAACTTCTCCTTCTCTTCCATGATAAAAATTTCCTTTTAAATTTGCATAAAACATCTTCACTAATTTGGGATAATAAACGAAATCATTTTGAGATGCATCGATTAAACCAAAAATTTCATTTTGCAAACAAAGGTTAAAAAGATCATAAGTAGGTAAATCTTCAAAAAAAAAAGAAAATCTTCCAGGAAAACTTTTCTGACACTCAATATAGGCTTGCATGGCTTCTTGATCATTAAAAATGTATTCTTTATTTTCTTATAAAGCCTCATGGTTGCCTTAGTATTACTTGAGGATGCCATTGAAGAGTAGTTTGAAGAGATAAGAGAGTTTATGATTTTTGAATTTGAGAATGAAACTGAAAAATGAATGGATGGAAATAGAGTAAGTAAATGAGAATCAAAGGACATGTTCTCTGGTTAAAAGACAACATTTTAGAACATAGAAGTTGGTGAAAAGGTGGAGGCAAATTAAATTTTTGAATTTGAAATTGAAATTCAAAATCTGTCTACATATGTCGACATATGCATGTGGGGTATGTCAACATATAAGACAAAATTTTCAAAAATGATTTTTGTTTAACTATATCTTATTTTATTATATATATCTATCTATAGTTATTATATTTTCAAAAAAAATATTTTAAATATATTTCATATTATTATTATATTATTAAAATATATAAATTTAAAATTTAAAATATAATCACACAATATTCAATTAATATTATTATTAATCCATAGGATATCCTACCAACCAATAAAGCAATCAAAGGAGAAAAAATTTCATGCAAGAAATTAAAACTTTTGATATATTAAAAGCGTATCTTTTTCTGATCCATTTCACTATTTTGTTTTGAATTATGTATTGTTGTAAAGCACATGTTAGCAATTTCTGTATCTAATTCATTTTCACTTGAGGATGTGTCTGAATCGTCTAATGTTACAGTATAGACTCTTCTCCATATTATGGATGAATATGTGTTTGGTGTAGTTTTAAGTTTATCGGGATGTGGACAGTCTCGTTTTAAATGACCAGGGTCATCGCAGTTATAACATCTAATGTCATTTCTGTTTCCACTTCCGCTTCCTAGATTTTTGTTGTCATTTGTTTTGAAATTATTCATCTTCCTATATCTTAGAAATTTTCTGAAATTCCTTGTCATGAAATCAATTTCTTCATCGTTATCGATGTCTGAATCCAGATTATCCATCGTTGCAATTAAAAGCTATAGATTTCTTCTCTATTGCTTTGCTTTCTCTCCTGCCCTGCATTCTCTTCGATTGCAAAAGTCTTTTGATCTCATTCATATGTAAGTGAATTAAGGATTTTTCTAACTTGATCACCTTCAGAAAAACTTTTACCCAATGCAATAAGTGAGTGTACTATATCTTGGAATCTACTATACATATCAGATATGGACTCATTTGGACTCATTTTAAATAATTGAAACTGGTTTGTTAACATGGAAATTTTGGTCTGTTTAACCTTACTTGTCTCTTCATGTGTAACTTGCAAAGTTCTCCAAATTTCAGATGCAGACTTACGTATAGATACTCTATTAAATTTATTTTTATCTAGTGAACAAAATAATACATTCATAGCCTTAGAGTTACTTTGTGCAACTACTTTTTGGTCAGCAATCCACTGTGCAAAATTAATCTCGGGTTCAGTGTACTCAGTTTGTGTGATATTCCAAGTGTCTAAACCAATTGACTATAAATAAATTTTCATTCTATATGACCAATATGTGTAATTACTGCCATTAAAAAGTGGAGGTAACAGTAGGTTGTCCTTCGACAAATGAGTTACTAATAAGTGTATTAACAGTGTTACTAACAGTACTATTACCAGTGTTGGTAGCCATTTAAACTTTTTCAAAAATCAGATGATGAATACTTTGAAAACTAATGCTCTGATACCAAATGTGAGTAAGCGGAATAGGGATCTTAAGGCTAGACTAATACTAGAGGGGGGTGAATAGTGTATAAAGGATTATATGAATATTTTTCATATTCTTTAAGATTATACTTGGAATGATACAATTAACAATCACAGAAATAATTATAGAATCAAAGAGCAGATAAAAGTAAATGCAGTAATAGTAAAAAGAAAAGAATACACCAGGATTTTATATTAGTCAGAGTTACACTACATCCAGTCCCACACAATTCCTTGTACAGAGTTCTTTTCAACTAGTAAATGCAAATACAATCTCGATTTCAAGGCTACGAGACACACCCTCCAGAATCCCGACCTCTGGGTAGAGTCACTTGATTTCTAGACTACAATCACACCCACTAGATTTACGAGCTACTAAGCACACCCAATTGATTTTACATGCTACAGTCACACCTACTTTGATTTTAGGATACCAAGCACACCACAAAGTATAAGATTACGATTTAATAGAGTTTACAGACTCAGATCTTTGATCTTGATTACAATTGATCATATAACTCTTGAATATCACTTTGATTTTGGTTTGAGTGAGAGAGATGAGAAAAATCAGAGAGTGGATGAAGGAGAATCAAACTATTAAAGATTGAATTTGATTCTGGTTGAATTTCGGTAGAGTTTGGGTAAAAATTAATTCAGAAATCAGGAGAGTAAAAAAAGGAGAGAATAATAAGAAAGTAGTTATTAAAAATTCATTTGGAAGTCTGGTATATATATATATAGGGAAACAATGGTCATGTCCATTCGCGAAGAGATCCGAAGAAAAGACATTTCCATTCAATTTTGAATTTTGAATTTTCGGCCACTATGTCAATATACGTGGATATGATATGTTGACATAACCCTTTGTATTTTGAAAAACACTTTAAAAATATTATTTTAAAATCCGTTGCTTTGTAAAATAATTTGATACTTTATAGAATCATTTAAATATAGTTTATACACATTTTAATCAAAACATAACTTAATAAAACTTTATAAAATAATTTTGAAAGATTTAATAAGAGTATTCAATAATATATATATAAATCAATATAATTATAACCTATCAATGTATAAAAAAATTCAATATATATAAACTTAAAAACACTAAAATAATAGTTTTATAAGTATAAGAGATTGAAAATCATTTCGGAAAATATTTTGAAAAGATTATATTAAAACCAGAGTATTTGAAAAACAATTTAAAATAAAATTAGAGAAGACGAGAGAGAGATCAAAACAGTGCTATCAATGAATTCTATGACTCTATAACTTATCTGGAATATCTTTAAATCTTGAACTCTTCAATACTTATGAGTTTTCAATTATCATCATCTTGAATATACTCTTGATATTAGCATCAGGCGGAACGATGGAAGGACATTTATGCTCTTCACTGACAAGGACACTAGATACCAGAGGTATTAGCCTTGGTCAGTATATGTATTTTTATTATACTTCATTATTCCGCTATGAGTTCTTATTGATGGCTCTCTGTTATATTTTTGTTTATTAATAATACCAACATCAACGATTCATATCCTAGTGGATTTGAATTATCGATTTAACAAAAATTCGAATCCACTAAAGTGCAGGTTGCCATACCGACGAAGAAGAAGAGCAAAGAATGAAATAAAAACATCAAAACTAAGCAAGGAAGGGATGGATTTACAAATTTATTTTATAGTCGGTTGTTGACAGTTCGAGACTTACAATAATGGTAACGTTTTGGATAGAAAACAACGGTGCAAAGTTTTAACTTAATTAATCTTTTTCCTTTTTCCTTCTAGAAAACGCAATAAACGCGGGAACAAACTCGTGCTCGATCCAAACCAGTAGAAACACGTATAAATTACGTCTCCTTCCTCTTCCAACCAGAGGAACTTACTCCAATTGGAACCCTAAATCCCCAAATTTTCCAATCATTCCATAATTTGTCCGTTACTAAACCCTACTCAAACCGCAGGGTCGATTTCATAGCCATGAGATCGACGTCTGGTAAGTTTCATACAACCTTGAACGCTTCTTGCTCTTTAATTCTGCTATTATTCTTATACAATCACAAAGATTTCACTGGAAATCCTAACTCTTCGTCGTCAATTACTCGTCGAAAAATCTCCGAACTATCGATCAACAGCAATCTCACAATCGATGTTGGTATAACGCCATTTTGTTCCAACATTTCAACTCACAAAGGGTTTCCAAACGAATGCGATTTCCTAAGAGCACATTTACACTGTAGTAGCGATGGGTTCATTGATTATATTCGCTTCTTTTACTGTACATGCTCGGAAGTCCGAAGTTTAGGATATCTTGTGCTTTGTATATGGATAGTTGTACTTTTTTACTTGTTGGGAAATACTGCAGCTGATTATTTCTGTCCTAGCCTGTCAAAGCTATCGACTTTATTGAAACTGCCACCTACCATTGCGGGTATCACACTTTTGCCACTTGGGAATGGTGCGCCCGATGTGTTTGCAAGTATTGCTGCATTTATGGGAAACAGTAATAGCGATGTTGGGATTAATAGTGTATTGGGTGGTGCATTGTTCGTTACAGCAGTAGTTGTTGGGTTCATTTGCATTGCTATTGATGATAAAAATGTGCAAATTGATAGGAAGTGTTTTATTCGAGACATTTGTGTGTTTTTGTTTACTTTAACAGTGTTATCAATGATATTGATATTTGGGAAAATAGGTTTTTGGGGAGCTATATTGTTTGTTTCAATATACATAATGTATGCCTTTATTGTTGCGGCAAATGAATTGTTGAGGAAGCATCCAAGGAGACTGAGATTCGATGCTGTGAATCCTTTACTTCCATTAAGCGGGACCATTTTTGACCATCCAAGAGAAGAGAATGAATCCGTATATAGTTCATTAATCAGTGATTTTGGTAGTGATGTACCAATGTTGGATTCATTGCCTGCATGGATGTGGGCTTCAAAAATGGCTATTTATTCCAATCGTGGGGACAGCATATCGAATTTGTGGGGTTTGCATCAAGACAATGACGAAAATAGAAATTTCTCTTTTATGAAACTGTTGCTAATTTTGGAGATGCCGATCACACTTCCAAGAAAATTGTCTATTCCAATTGTTGAGGAGGATAGGTGGTCAAAAGTGTATGCAGTTGCTAGTGCATTGTTATCACCAGTACTATTATCGTTTCTTTGGAATTCAGGAAAACATGAAAGTTCTAAAGCTAGTGTGGTGGTATATGTTTTTGGTGTTGTTTTGGGCATGATTCTTGGTTGTCTTGCATACTTATTTACAAAAAATGACCACCCACCCGGAAGATTTATGTTGCCTTGGGTATTTGGTGGATTCATTATGAGTATTGCATGGTTCTATATAATAGCAAATGAGCTAGTTTCACTTCTGGTGGCATTGGGTATAATTTTTGGGATCAACCCTTCAATTCTTGGATTAACAGTAATGGCATGGGGCAACTCAATGGGTGATTTGATGTCAAATGTGGCTTTGGCGTTGAATGGTGGTGATGGTGCTCAGATTGCCATGTCAGGATGCTATGCTGGACCAATGTTCAATACACTAGCTGGTTTAGGTATTTCTATGCTACTTGGAGCTTTGTCAGCTGCACCAAAATCATATATGCTTCCTCAAGATAGTTCTTTGATTTATACTATGGGTTTTCTAATGTTGGGACTTGTATTATCCCTTCTCACACTGCCTCGAAATGGCATGCGTCCCAATAAATTGTTAGGGATTGGGTTAATATCATTATACATTGTATTCCTAGTTGTAAGAATAAGTAGTGCAAGCGGTGTCATATCTTTCGGTGGTCCGTAGTAGTTACCATGTAAATATTATTTGGAATAGATTCGCATTTGTTGTATCATCCGTTTCACCTTATTAATGAAGACATGATATTTAGTTGACTTCTAGTGTGCATGAATGTAACATATACCTGAGTACGTGGATATGTCAAATAAAAGTTATGTTATGCCTACACATGGTTTTGCACAAGTTATACTTTGCTAGAGTGCTTTGGTACATTGACATTATCCCTTTCACTTCCTCTTGATTAATGTGAATATGTATCTCCTTGCAATCTTTGTGCTTGTGCAAATTCTGTTGAAAGGCTTTCAGGAGCACAAGTTTCTGTCTTGATCCTGGAAGTCCAATAACATGCGGTAAGCCCTTCCTTATTAACATTTATTATATCTTTACAACAGTTCAAACTATTTTCTAAACTTATCACTGTTCATGTAATCTAGAACAATTTTGATATGCATGTAGTAGACAGTGTATGTTACCTTAAATTGAATTGTAATTTATTAACTCGATAATTTGACACTTGCTTCTGACACTTCAACAAAGAAATAAAGCAAATAAAAAAAATAAAAATAAAAATTAGTTAATTGATAATTATTAATTTTTGTTTGTATTTTTATCAGAACATCTCATCCATTAGGACATGGTGTTTGTTGGACATGGGCAAGCCTACTCTTGGGAGCGTCCTTGTTTGAGTGCTATGATTTCGTTTGTTGCGATATGCCTCTCTTAGTTTCAGCTCTTTACACCATGCTAGTTTAACTCTAGTGTCGGCCATTCTGCACATAGGAAAACCAATGTTTACCCCCTGTTTGGTTAAGGATCAAAACCTTGTTAATTGTTGTGAGTCCTATTTCTTAGGAATTCACGCAGTATGATGACAGTGTAAAGAAGCAAAAATGGAAAATCTAAAATTAAAATGTGGGCCAGATTCTGATTAAGGACACTTTGGGGAACAACTAACTGAACTGATCCTTAATTCCCTTTGCAGACTTTCTCATCTGAAATTAACAAGTAACAATATTTTGTGTGTTAGACCTGATCAACCTGTGTTTATTTATCTGTTTATTTTACGGATGTAGATGATACACGCTGGATGATATATTTTGGATTTCCAGGTTTTTAGACGGTACGATGTTGGTGTAGAACAGGAGTCGAGCCATTCATTAAAGAACAAGGCATACTGTAAAAGATACCCATTGATGCTGGGCACTATATTTTTCAAATTTTGCATGCAAATTGCATTTGAGCCGTTGCTGTTCTAGCTATGGATGTTGGATACCATGCTATGTTCCTGTTTGTCATCATCGTGATCATGTCATTTGCCTATCACGAGCTAACATATTGACAGTTATATATATACCTTTTTTCTTGAATCAAGCATACCTTCATTGTTATGATGGATCGTTACATAATTAGTCGCTTGAATAAATTTTCAATTTTTGTTTGCTCCAAAATATCATCCATCATGATTCATTGGTTATATTAACATGAGCCTATCATTGCATATATAAACTTAGGCAGTCCATATGTAAAAGGTTGTTAATGCAGATTACATGATGTTCAATTTATTAGGCAGATGACTGATTGCACGTTCCAGGCGGCCTCCAACGTTTTTCCTTTCCATTTTCCGTTAACAATTAATATCTATTACATACTATTGTCTATTACATACTATTGAATGCTTACTCTAACTAGTCTACGTATGCTACATTTCACTCAGTTATTTCCTACAATATACACTTCAAACTATACAAAATCCATGAACCGCTATAACCTATATAGACACACTATTGGGCACTCCTCGGCCCGTTACACCTGGCTCCGAACTTGGCACCAACAACTCATATGGCATCATACCCGCTCCACATCGATTCCTCAGATCTTGATCCTCATTTCTTTTATGTATCTCCTTTTCAATCCTTTTCACCTCCTTTCTAAACTCTCTGTACCCTTTAAGCGCTGTCTTATTATCAGTCCATGTGTCCTTCAGCTTCCTATCACCTAAGTACTCCTCATCAGGCGAGTGAGTGGACAATGTATCCACCACAGCCATGAATTTGGTTGCTTGCAATACTCCCGGCATAGCTGACAAAAAGTACTTATGTGGGTTGGCTCTAAACAACTCAAAGTCGACCGGGTCATCTACAGGGTCAGGTACGAGTTTACGCATTAATGGGGGACGGTTGGGTACGTATCCACCAATTGGGTATTGCCCGAAGTTCAAAGAAGCATGCTGAGCCGAAGCAAGCCAGATGAGTGTGGTCAGTATGCTGACCAGATCATCTGGCGATGTAAGTGAGGGCCACCAAGATGCATGTCTGTAATCCGCATGGCCCATTTGAACCGATTCCGTGTACCACGATTGTAGTTCAACGTCAGTTATGATTTGTGATTGGTTTTTGTAGTGGGCTTGGACATAGGTTTTTACATACTTTTGTATGGCTGACCAGATCAGTAGACCATCATTTGCGTAAGGGTAGTCTGAGATCAGCAGGCGTAGGCCGTAGGGTTCAGATGGGTCCTCAACTGCCATACCTCTGCAAAACCATAGTTTTGTTTTGTTATGTTTTATCAGTAGATGTGTAGGGTAGTAGTATAGCGTAGCTTTTGAGATAATATACCTGCGAATAAGGTCAGCAGGGAGACCTTCCAGATCAAACCTCCAATTGTCTCGATAGAATGCTGCGCTTATCTCCATGCAGCATGGACCAGGTGTGAAACATGACTCAATCACTCCATCTGCATTTATGAGGTTTTGCCTTGCCAATGCATTGATCTCCAATGTGTACCTCATGTGCGGCTCTAACAATTTGTACAGTGGGTGCATTTCACTTAGCTGCCTATGTGCTGCCAATATGAATGGCTCCATAGATGCATGTGTCCTCAGCCTGTATCATCAACATACCATGTCAAATTACTGTACAAGCTCATGTTTCATTTCCTCTGATCGTTATTGTCCTTTTCTTTTAAAAGAAAAAAAAAAGACTGCCAATATACAAAAATTTATGTGTTACTGCAGAGAAAGGAACTAATGCCCTTGCCGGGATAAATACCATTAATACTTCATCAGGTGCATTTTAGTCATTTCTTTGCAATAAAATATGTGTTACTGACACAAATTCGGTTTCCTCATATGTATATACCAGTGATTGACGAGTTGATGGACTCCAGCATCATTGGAGCAAACATGGGCCTTGGCCAATTGCCAGAGCCAGTTGCTAGTTGCATCACTAGGCGGGGTCAAGACTCTACTAGATTTAACCAGGCCTGATTTGCTTTTAGTTGGTGGTAAACTGAGTTCAATCGCAACTGGTTTCAGTGTTCCAAGTTGGGTCAAGAAGAAGATGGCACGTGTCCCATATGCCTTTCGGTTTTCCATGTCATTGATATGGTTGAGGAAAGGAAGATAGATGTCATGGTAGTCTAGCATGAAAAGCTTTCCCTCTTCTATAGCCTGTAAGGATAATTCGAACTTGGTTATTCTTAAATTTAGTACATAATTGGTAAAAGAAATGCAATATTTTTGCTGATTTATGCACTGATGCGGTTACCTGTTTGACTGTGAGTCCATCGAGCTGATTGGCAATGTGTTCTTCCTTCAGTGCTGACTGTGATGGGCCGTAGATTGCTGGATTAAGCTTGCTGACTGGTGGGAATACCTATGGATTGAAAGTATCTTCAGTACACAGTACTTATTGACGAGGTACATGCTTAAATTTCTGCTGCACATTTGATGGTGAACTAAACATACCTTTACATGTTCGATGTTAACTGGATTGATGCCTGCTAATGTCTGTCTAGCAAATTCATCGTCCCGAAGCCATGCAAATTTGTCCTCTACATGTAAAATAAGTTAATACTTTTTAACTAAACAATGATACAACGCTCGTGTTCAGACTGTTGTTTTTACACGTTTGACTTGAACAACTCTGGTTAGCTTTGTCAACTTAAAGTACAATGTAAAAATAACAATACACAATAGTATGTCAACTCCATCTTCTTCACAGAAACTAGCAAATTGAATTCATTTCCTTGTTTAGAGATGAAGTCAAGGGTACTAGAGGCAATGTTAAATGTACTACACAATCACAATTTATCTGATGGTTATAAATTGTGATATCCAGCAATATATTTTATACTCGCTTGCGAGTCAGTTAACGGATGCATAACGGGATGCTTAAATACATAGATAACAACTGTAACACTGATTAGGTACATACTTGAGAGAATACTTGGAGTATCATATCTTAGCAAGCCATGACTCGACTCCTGAATTTTCCGCACCATTGGGATTTTATGGAGTAGGTGGTCTTGAAGTCCGAGTTTGAGAAGGAGGCCTTCTTTATACAGGCTGTCGATATCATGAAATCCTAGAAAACTATGGCTATCGCCTGAAATGGAGGCAATAAGAGTTGGGATGAGGTTGTGCAGCACTGCTTTTAGCCTTCCACTTTGGAATGAATCTTGTTTTAGTTCCTCAAATGCTTCGTCCCTTGGCACATACATTGGCTTTGGTTTCTCAATTCGGCTCTCACAAAGCAAGTCTGTGAAACAGGTAATCAGTTTGATAGTGTTTCTAGTTTGAATGTCCCACGTATTAAGTTATTTTCCTTTAGTTGTCCACTTGTAAAATTTTAATAAATATGATTCCAATATTATTCAGTATTCGTATGTATTTTTATTTTATATTTTATTTTCCATCTGTCAGTTCAAAAAGCTGTGGTCAAGTCTTCACCCAATAAAATAAAAAATAAAAAATAAAATAAAACTGTGGTCAAAGTCTACCAAGTCGTGCCATCTAATTTAGTTCAAAACATACATATTAGCTCCTAGGGACCACATGAATCCAAATCAAAGGTCATCTGTGACACGCTACAAAATAAGAACTTCAAGTCATAGAAGTTGCATCTCTGTAACTATCCAGAACAGTTGCAGATTAATATTTCAGAAATCGACAACTTCAATTTCATTTATTAAAAACCTTGACTTGTCCATTTAGATAGATATACCATAATTATTAAATGTCGATATCAGCTCAAATACACCATTTACTAGTCAATACTACTTTATATTTTCATTTGTGTTAGTGGCTGAAACCTTTTTCTCAACTGATCAAACATTCATACTGGAACATGGGGTATCACATAAACTACCTCCATTTTAATTGAACATGCTACCATGTTATTCCTTTTTTTGTTGACAAGTGATCATATCTGCATGCTATAAGAATATACTGAGTTCATTCTTTTTAATAGCCATGTAAACTGGTAAAGCGAAAATGCATGTTAACTTTTAAGGAGTTCATTACTGATGTTGGAATTTGACCCTGCCGAGAAACTTGTGTTTCTCATTGACATCACAGTGATCATGAGTTATCCTATGCAGCTACACATTTTAAATATATCACAACATATTTATAAGAAATGAACATAGCCTACTTGTGTCAGTAGGAGGTCTGCCTGTACGGCACCGCCTTGGATATGGAATTTTGTCCCCACCAAGGATTGGCCTCATGTATTCCCTCCCTTTATCAGGGTTGCCCAGATCATTGTAAATGTCGTAATCATAAATTCTATCTGATTGCTTCCGAGTACCCTTCCTATCTCCTCTCAGTTCTTTCAGCTCCTTTTCTCTTAGCTCTCTTAACCCATCTGGAGTCTCCAGCGGCAAATAAGGCTAAAGATAACGCATAATAGTTAGAAAGCGGAGAGATGTAGTGAATCACCATGTAAGAAAAAGTTCTGGTGCATAGGGGGGTGTGTTACATCACTTGAAGCCATAGTCTTATTAGCTATTATTTCAATTGCATATGCGAAAACTTCCATTCATGTTCTGTATACTTTTTTGAAACCGGTGTTTAAAGTAAAATTCACAAAATAGAGTATTTATTGAACTCTTTTTGTGCAACTCCATATTAGTTGTCATAGTCTGACATTCATATGATATCCGACACAGAATCTAAAATTATAAAGATATCAAGAATGCGAGGAAAAAAAACCTTATTTGTGAAGAAGACTCTCTTTGTAGGCAGATCTTTAGTAGATTGAACCCACGAATTGCATGGAAAATGAATAGAGCCAGATGGGAATCCATCTACCACAATGCACTCCAAAAAAAACTCTTTCTGATGTCGATTGAGCACCGTTACTGCTCCGGGCAACCCAAAGTCTGGGTCAATCATGAAATCTGCAGTATATGTTACTCTTTCACCTTTTGTGTTTTTCTTCTCATACCAATCTTTTATTATTTCTTCCCCGCTCTTATATGGACTTTTTGTTCCTGACCATGCATATATATATATATATTCCAGTTATATAGTTACAAAAATAAAAAGACTGGATATTTGATTGTACAAAGACTAAATCTATCCAAAAATAAAAAATAAAAAAGACTAAATCTAACTAAAAAGGGAACAAGTTGACCAAAAACATGTCCAATCCTAGGTGATAAACTCATATACTTACTTGAATTAATATCGGTACTTATAAGCTCCAACACGACGTTTCTTCCAATTTTGTCAGAAAGAGCATCAAATTGATTTGCAATTGTTTCTTTAACATCTTCTTTATTCTTTCTCCTTACGGTCATCGATGCTCTCACTTTCAACTTATTAACCACTTTCTGCCCAATAATTAATTTGACAACATCATCACTAATGGCTGCCACCGCTGGCTGTCTTGTCACCATTTTCTTCTTGATTAAAATATTTGAAGTTAACTCAAAACAAACTGAGTTCTTAACTGTAAAGAAAATTGGATTTGGATTGAGAAAAGAAGATCTTTGGAAAGCAGAAGATCCTACAAGTTCTTTGCAAAGAGCCATTATCACCCCCTTTTTTAGAGTAATGTTTAGAATATACTAGATAAAGAAATAGTTAGTTGAATTAGGAAGTTGAGAAGTGAGACTATATTAAATTATTATATATAGGGTGGTATTGGATGGGTATAATGGGAATTCATGTAAATATATTTGAATGGTTTACATCACGAACACGTTTTTTGGTATTTGCATGTAAACTAATATGTTTTGAATTGTATCAAAATCTGTGTTTTAGGATGGAAAATATTGGTTAAGGTCGAGTTAATGGGGAAAAAGGTTGTTTATAAGTACGGGAAGAATCTATTTTTATGAAGAAAAATTACTTCTTTATGACAGGTCAAATACTTGAGGTAGTGTTACAATTTGCCAGTCCATGATCGAAATTCAAAAATGACGTGTTTGGCTTATTATGTAAAATTTGCATAGAACTTCCTTGATACTACGTAACTTGGACTTTTTTTGTTGTAATTTTCCATAGTTTATGAGTATGTCAGGCTAAACATCTCATTTCAATTTCCAAGATTTTGGGCACTATTCTTTCTTTTCTGTGGTGTAGGACACAGAAATATTTGTTTTTCCTATTTTCTCCATTTTTAAACTACTTTGTGTTATGATGTAGTGCCTTGACAGGAATCGGTTCAATTCAGCATTAGTTAGTCACATAATTATTTAGTCATTTATTTTGATAATTGCTTATAGAAGTAATAAACAGGCCATATCTTATATGATCTCTTTTGATTATTGCAGGTCAAACTTTATTCGTAGGAAGAGGTCAACTGCTCCATTAAAAAAATATAGCTGCGGTGTGCACAACTTGAAACGGGTATATTCGTTAAATGGGTTTGTTATATTACTATTGCAGTTTTACACAATGAAATAAATACTGTGAATATTAGACTCAGATCCTTAAAATCACTTAATACACATGAAAACTCCTCAAAAAAAGATTTTAAATTAGGTCATATAATTAAGTTACCGTTCAGTGAATAATTGCATACATTTATGCAATTATATCTGTATAAATGTCTGCAATTACTCAGTAAATAATTACGGAAATGTCTACAAATTTTGAATATAATTGCATAAATGTCTGCAATTATTCAGTAACTTAAATTTAGAGATCTAATTTACATATTTTTTTGGCAATGATGTTTGGTGTATTTTGAAACTTAATAGGGACTTTAGCCAAACCGTTCCATAAATATTTGCTGAATAAATAAATGAATAAGAATATCATTTAAACAAATATTTTATTCAAACAGATATTTTATTTCAAATTCAAATGGTACACATTTAGCTTCCACTATATTTACATTTTCAATTACAATACAACTTTCACCATCACTCTCATATATACAACATTTTTATACGCTCTCACATACAATATCAACTCACTCAGACTCACTCGTGTTTGCTTTTGATATTGATCTTGATTTGCTTGCTCCAGCTTGTGTCCAGCCATATGTTATACCTGTCAAATAAACAACGCAATAAACTGGAAAAAGAAACGAACTGAAATTGCAAAAATAAAATTGAATTTGAATATTAATATTGACTCGGTTTATGGATTTGTTTTTTCTCTTCACTTTTTTGGACAAGAACAAATATAGGTGCACGGACAACTCATGATATGGACAGTGTATCAAGGCCAAGCTATCAATTAAATCTCACGAACATGCATAAGGTATAACAACCCGATTTTTGTAATAACTAGTTAATTTTTACTACTAATAATAAGAATTCTTTGAACATGATTCAACCGCGTCCTTTTTGATATACCAAAAATACATTTTTCTTTACGATTTCGTTCGGGTCTTCCTTCTCATCCTGTCCACTTCTATTCGCATACGTTTCATTCCACTTTCTTGCTAACCCTAATCACCAGGGCGATTCAACGCTCATCCTCCTTCGAAATCATCGACGCCTCTTATTACTAAATCAATCGACGTTGTTGCTATCACCAATCACTTCCCTAATCCCTAATCCTTAATCCGAATACTGCTGCTTAGGGATGTTTTTGTCATCAATCGATAGTCATTGTCATCAGCGGATGTTGTTGTCGCCGACTTATCCCACGTCGCTTTTCGCTTTTAGGTATGGTAGATTTCACCCTAATTTCATTGATGCTTATATTTATGAATTTATCCCTAATCCGAATACTGTTGCTTAAGGATATTGTTGTCATCAATCGACAGCCATTGTCATCAGCGGATGTTGTTGTCGCCGACTTATCCCACCTCGCTTTTCGCTTTTGGGTATGGTAGACTTAACCCTAATTTCATTGATACTTATATTTAAGAATTTAAGCTCAATTACCATTCGATGTTCACTTTTATAACTTAATGCACGTAATATGTTTATTATGTGTCTTACTCTAGAATTATGTGGTTACTGTGTATAAGTTATGCAGATTTGGAAAACTGACATGTTGTATTTACGAATACAATGACATCAATCTAATTTACACAAATTTGATTGTTTCACGACCTTAAATCATGTTAGATCAACAACTATGGTATCCGAAAATTTGATTTTTTTTTCAAAGATTATAACCATTAAACTTCTAGAGCAACTTCAGTCTTCAATGACAGCAAAAGTTAATTTACAATCCCTAATCCCTAGGGATTTTCTTCTCAAATTGGCCTTATATTTATGTTTAACAGGTTATATTTTATCCAAAATATTTTTGCTGAGTTTTTTTTAAAATAGTTTCAACTGTTAAGTGGATCAACTAAGATTTGCATTATAGTTTTTTATGAGTTATGTTAAGTAAGACATGAAAAAAAGGTTCATCTATATATATAACTGCATGCATACATACATACATACATGCATGCATGCATGCATGCATACATGACTACAAATCCTTATATTATATATAATTTACTTTTAAATATAGTATAATAATTAAATTATTGTTTTAATATTATGTGTGAGTGCAACTTCAGTCTTCAATGACAGCAAAAGTTAATTTACAATCCCTAATCCCTAGGGATTTTCTTCTCAAATTGGCCTTATATTTATGTTTAACAGGTTATATTTTATCCTAAATATTTTTGCTGAGTTTTTTTTAAAATAGTTTCAACTGTTAAGTGGATCAACTAAGATTTGCATTATAGTTTTTTATGAGTTATGTTAAGTAAGACATGAAAAAAAGGTTCATCTATATAACTGCATGCATACATACATACATCCATGCATGCATGCATGCATACATGCATACATGACTACAAATCCTTATATTATATATAATTTACTTTTAAATATAGTATAATAATTAAATTATTGTTTTAATATTATGTGTGAGTGTATACACATGAATTTCTTTTCCAATCCAAATTAAGTTTCATCATTGATTATTTTATTTTCTTTGGGTTCCTTTTTTATCTACTATGCATATGTATAAATATCAGAGAGGAAATAGCTTGCTTTGAACTAAAAAAAAATATGAATCCAAAATTGATTTTACATATAATATTTTCTTCCAAATCATCAAATAAAATTCAAATAAAAAAAGATCATATTATAGTCAAATTCTTTTACTGTAATGACAATGATTTACTGCAACGAGAAGAGATAAGAATTGAAGGAAGAGATAACTCTTTTGATTACAGTAATGATGATTACTTTATCATGGTATTGCTGATAGCGTTTTTGTAGTGGACTTTGAGCCTAGAGATTTGCATTCAAATTGCTACTGTTGTTGTTTGGTGTTATGATGAAATTTCGTTAGATCTACTGTTAAGGGCTAATCAACCAACCTTTTCCATAGTTTGTTTAATTGTTGTTAACTTCCTTTAAAAGGTTGAATTATATGTGCGTATGCATTATTTAAAGCATTATGATAGACTATTAGAAATAGCTAATCTGTTGATTTGCTCTGATTTATATTCTAAACCAAAACGTTATTTATGACATACAGCCATGTGCTCATCTCTATTGTTATGTGAAATGCAATAACTTTGTTACAACTGTGTATATCATAAATATGGTCAAACATTCCAACAATACAGTAAGCTGTAGATGCCATGCAAATTCTGTAAACTTGAAGGTTGGATTCGTTTGTATTTTGGTTTACACAGATATTATTTGACAGTTTGCCATAAATTATCGTACCAGACATGTTTGAAAGTAGTGTACGCACTGTTAAAGTAAGATGGATTACCTTTATCTCTTATCTACATCTTCTCTACTTACTAATAATGTAAGTTCATTCCACTAATTTTAACCGCGTCTTTTGAAGATACCCAAAATACCCTTTATCCTCCGTATTTCGCTTACCATTCCATTAAAACCTAATCTTAATATTTGATATTTCAAAACATTATTAACATTATTTTATTTTGTGAAATAAGATGGAAATTAATTTAGTAATAAGTATTGCAAATGAATTTAACATTTATACTATCATTTTTGAAATATATATATATATATATATATATATATATAAAAGATGATACTCCTTAATCGATGATATTATAAGAAATTGCAAATTAAGTACACACAAAATTGCATTAGGTTAATTAAGAAATGAATATAATGTTTATTTGAAAATAAACTTTAAATACTATTTTAAAAAATACAACAACAAATTAAAGCTTATAGTCGTCCTAAAAGGCTTTAATTTATTTTAGAAAATACAACAACAACACACCCCTTGGATGCAAAGCTATGCGTACAAGAGAAAGAAGTGAACTGCTGTCGAAACTAAAGCATTTAGTCCCAAAAGGCTTTAATTTGTTTTAGATAGAAGTGAGTTGTATGCATTTTAACAAAGGTGTTTGAACATCAGCAAACAAGGCAACCAAATATCTTTCGTTCATCGAAAACAGCTATACTTATTTTAACGTGCATCCTTTTTTACACTCGATTATATAATACATGAGTTGGGATTAAAAACTCTAGAATAGTGCTTACAGTTGATACATCTCCTGATACATGCGTTAAAAATGATATTTATTTGTAACTGAAAAAAAATATACAAACTTACACATGGATTATTACCTTAAAAACATTTTTCTCGTAAATATATAATCACAACAATACTTTGGAAATAATACTTTGTATAAAAACACAAAACATTTTGTTCAATAACGCACTAATCTATGCCCATTGTTGATTAAATTTGTTAATCAATCCTTAATAGGAATAAAACTTTGAAACGAACATCAGTGGTATTATTTGTAGAATAGTTTGAAATTTGAGAGATTCTTAAGAATATTCTTCTACGTCGACTTTAACTCCTATTGTATGTTGAACCATTGAAAAAACTTTGAAGTAGGATTTATAAACATTATATAAATATTTTCTTACAAGGAATTGTTATGTTATTATCTCAAATTAAGTGAATACCATAGTTTCCGTATCAATTAAGTTTTTTTTAATCATCTCTGTACATACCTTAGCTCTTACACAATAATGGTTTATAATCTTTACTTTTTGATAAATTAAACAAAGTAAATGTTCTATTTTAAGGTTGTGTGTCAAACAATTCCAATGTTGTATATGTGCATTTCATTACCAAACTATGGAAGTTAATCAACTTTTCGAACCAAAACCATGTAGAAGTCCTAGAATAATCGAGAAAGCTCAACTTCAAGCAATGGAAGCCAATGAAGTTGTTCACTTGCAAAGGGCAATAAATACCAATAGAATTCAACGCAACCGAATGTAATCAAGCTACAGTTCTCAGTTACAACCCCGTAGAAGTCTAAAAATCCGTAAAACAAACCAACGTCAAGCGGGAACATCTAACCAATCACTATCTTTGATACTTAGTAGAAGCCCTAGAATCATTGAGAAAGCTAAAAAAACAAGCATTATTAGATGCTCAAATCAAGGCAGAAAGAAAAAGACATCGTCGATGTGAATTAAATCCAGAACAAAAGGCTCAACAATAGAGCGTCGCAACATTTATGACAGAATGAAAAGAAATTCAATGACAGAAGCTGAAAGAGAAGCAAAAAGAAAGCAATTTCGCTCTAATTATCATATTAGAAAATCCAGAAGATGTGAAGAAGATATCAATGATTACGAATCACAAGCAAGCACAGATAGTTCCTTTTCTTTACCTTGCACTCGAAGTATACAAGGTATTACTAAGGACACCATTTACTATAATTCTTTATTATATATATATATATATATATATATTAAACAGAATAAAAAATTTATTTGAATTTCATGTTAATAAATACTTATACATTTTATTTATCAATAATTTGAGTAGATCAACATTTCGATGGGTCAATGAACAATGAAGATGAACAGAACACTAATACACTATCTTTTGAACAAAGAGACAACATCAATAAAAACACAATACATAGAGTTATTCAACCATGTCGAAGTGCTACAGCAAGACATAATTGTGCAAGAAGCTTCATAGATCATTCTGGTTTTCAAAGATTATATTTGCCACAATCAAAAATATCCAGACATTGTCAAGCAAAACTCTTTCACTGAGAACCAAATAACTTCTGTTGTCTAAATGGAAAAATCATTTTACAATCAATTTCTTCACCCGATGAGATCTTCGATTTGTACAGTGACCAATCAAATGAAGGAAAAGAATTCAGAAAAAACATAAGAGCTTATAACCACATGTTTGCATTTACATCGATGGGAGTTCTTGTTGACGAGAACTTGGCTACTGGTAAAGATGGAGTATACACATTTTGTGCTCAGGAAGTATCTATCATAAAATAGGCAGTTTGGTACCTACATCTGATAATCTGTGACAACCCACATTTCGGAAGCTATAAATTGAAAATAATCCACAAATGTCCAATTTAAACAATCCGGAAATAGATAATTGATGGGGTTAATTAAGAAAAGTAAGAAAAGAAGAAGGAAACAAACACAGAATCTCGCAGCAAAATGACAAAATATAATAATCAAATAAATAGTTCATGAAGCTGTTTATATTATACATTTGATTATCATTTTACAACATCTATCAGAGTTATATACACAACAGGATAATTAAAAATAATGCAACAGACAACATGATGCAAGAATAATAATAGTAATAATATACCAAATCTTCGTCTTCGTCCTCCAGAAAATGATCTTCAATACGCTGAAATACTCAGGGCTGACCCGAGCGTAATGAAAAAAAAACACTCGAGTCAGGACTAAAATATCCTTATGTGAGTCAAATCGATAACACATAACATGAGTGTAATAGCGTCAAGATGTTTACGGGATTTCACATCTTCTATCCAGTGTATAACGTGCGTGCAATAACTCAAGAGACGTTACAGGATTTTTCATTTCTTAAGGATCCCTCAAATTATCTATATATAGTAGAATACACTATATATATAATGTCTAATCGGTAAAATAAATATTTTTCTTAGCGTTAAAGCTTTACAGTAATACCCCTTAATGCATTTTTAAGCATTGTTGTACAGTTTGCATATAACGCTCCAGTAGAACGTCGGGAGATAGGGATGCGCCGTGATACGACAACACTAAACCAAAATCGTAGGGGCTCGTATAGGGATAAAAGTATGACAAGGCACGTGAGGCAATGCCCAATGTAGGATACTACCAATTCGGATTGCAGAGCTGGTGGTAACGCATCGTAGCCATGACCACCCACCGCGTCCATCCATCCCATATCGAGTCAAAGGAAGATTATACCAAATCAAGGTGCACCAACCGAAACCAACAACAAGAGTAATAATATGGACCAAGTCCAAGAAAATCGAAGAATGGATGTCCGCTAGGGTAATTAGCCTACTTGACCCTGCCAAGCCGTCCTGTTTTAGTCATTTCAAATTGGCACAAGTGCCGGGGTCTATTCATCATCGTTCTCTTTCTTCAAATCCAGCAAACGACGCCAAATCCAACCACTTCGTTTTGGAGTCTCCTCCGCATACACAGTTGTTAAAGTGATTCCAATACTGACAGAGAGTATGCCAATAAGAGGTCCCGGTCTCTTCAACAACCAAACGTTGTTTTACACACCAGTTGGTATTTTTACATTTCGAAAACAATTCATACTTATATCAAAATATGGTACTCGCTTCAAAATCAATTTCATTCCGAAATCATATTCACTTCAAAAATCATATTCAGTTCGATACGCCATTTTTACTTGAAAATATCATTTCACTCCAATATTCGGATTTCACTTTCAAAATCGCTTCAAATTTCGATTTAGATTATAACTTCAATTTAACCCAATTCGCATTTAAATTCATGATTTAAATATAAACATTCCCACTCTGACCAGTTTGAATTGTTAGAAAAAAGTTTGAAAATTTTTAAATAGTTTAAAAGTTAAAATAGTTTGAGTATTGAAAATGGTTTATATAGTAAAATAGTTTTGAAAATCAAAGTAATTTAAACATCTAAAGATAGGTTTTTAAACAGTTTATATAATAAAATATTTATTTTGAAAATAGTTTCAAAGTCAAACTGATCCAATTCCAAACTTTTAATTCAAATCAATTTCAATTTCCATTTCCATTTAAATCTATTCAATTCCGATTTCAATTTGAATTAACTTCGATTCTAATTTTAATTCAAATCAATTTCAATTTCGATTCCAAATTAATTCAATTTCGATTTCAGTTCCAATTCCAATCTGAATTAATTTCAATTTAATTCTCAAATTTAAACCATTTCGATTTATATAAATTCAAGTTCGATTTCAGAATATCGATTTAAATCATTTAAACCAAATTTTACTTCGATGTTCAATTCAATGTTCAAATCTTTAAAAATAATTCAGTCTTGAGCCAAATTTTGAAATATCAACTTATATCGCTTTTACTTGTAAAATAACTTCGAAGTTCAAGTAAAAGTTCAAATCTTTTAAAACAATTCGATTTCCATAATTCAAATCGTATTTCAATTCTAACTTCAAATTTCAAATTCGATTCTTTAAACAATTCTTGTTAACAAATTTCAATTTCAACTCTTCGAGCTCAAGTTCGAAAATAATCAATTTCCATAAATTCGATTTTTTTTCCTTTAAATCAAAATTATTTAAATAATTTCAACCAAAATTTTAAAATATTTTAATTTAACCAATCTGGTGCCCGTATATAATTTTATATCCTATGGCCAAGTGATCAGTTATTTTGATTTAATTTCTGGGATGAATATATATCATTTCAATCCAAAATAAATATCATAGGTGTATATCATTTCAACCTATTTCTTAATTTATTTGAAATAATTCAAATAACAGTTTTATATACTGTCAATAATTTACAAGGTGATAACGGGGATATATAAAAATAAATAAACATCCAAATAATCCAAAATATCAACCAATAGCATTCAATTTCAATCAACATCAAAATCAGCCAATAATTCACAACAATTACATAGTTATCAATCTCGGGTTATTAACTGGCAATTTAATTCCAATTTAACTGTCAATTTTAATTTCTACAGTTAATTCATATGTCAATTTCATTTCCAAACAACAGTCGATAAAATTAACTAACTTCATGATGTCAATTTAAGTAACATAAAAATTATTCTAGTACGTCGTGAGCGTTATAAAACACTCACCTTTTATTTGAAACTGAAAATATTTCAGATTCAAATAAATGCCACTTCGATTCCATGCCGTAGACGACTTCGATACGATCCCAACACAATTTGTTTCGTCCAAAACGAGCCTCGTATGCAAAAGTTATGATTTTATTAATATCGATACAATTAACACTACGCCATAAATGGCCTACTGCAACGAAATTACATGGTGTTGCTAGCTATAATGTAACGATAGGTATGCTGATTTTTGTCTATTACAACACTCGCTTCAAGGTGTTAGCATAGGTATCAACAAGATGTTGCAGTAGCTATAGATGTATTCAAATTAAAAAATTAATAAAATTAGCAATCCGCGTGAATACGATCCAACGATCTACATTTAATCTGGTTGTTAAAATGGATCACCACTGCAATTTGCCCCAAATTTTCGTTTTCCCACCTAGTTCAGAGTAGATCCCCTTTTGGTTTTCATTCCAATTCGCCTCCTCCCATTCGCCTCCGCCACCAAATTATCACCCTCCTCTTCTTCTGCTTCCTCATTCGCCTCCGCCACCAAATTGTCACCCTCACCCCAGCTACCCCCTGACCCATCGCGACCATCTAGCTCCAACCAGAGCCCCGTCACGACACCAAAACCCGAAGCCAAACAAAGTTTTCCGTTCAAACCCCTTTTGCCACCGCTGTCGTCGCCATCAGCTCTCACCTCCAACAGAAGACTTGCTCGCCACCAACCCCTCTACCTTTCTCCTTTAGACTACTTCACCTGAAAACCCTTCTAGTGCCTTAATTTCTCCCAAAACCCGAACTGGTGCCCTCGAGATTTTGGTTCACTTCGTACTTTCCATCGCAAGTTCAGAGCATATCCCAGGCTGATCTCTTCGTACTTTCCCCTATGATTGCGGTTGCTTCACTTGGTACTGGTAATTTCAATAAGATAGTACGCCCCCCATATGTTTGTGCTAATGCTCCTTTGGAACTTGTTAATGTTTCAGAATCTGGCTGTTGTTGCAGCTTGCGGCTATGTGAGCTGAGGAATTATTTGCAAAGACACGAATCGATTTATTCACTGCTAGTTGAACAATTGTTGAGTGAAAGGATTGTGTGAGCTGCACAGGCAGATTCATAGACAGTCGAGCTTGTGTGTTGGCAAGACTGGAAGGACCAAGTTTCATTGATGCAAGCTTTGAGTCCAGCGACCAAAAGGAAACGGTAATGGATGCAAGCTCTGAATGAACAGGCAGGAACTATTCAGTGGTGTAGGTCATAAATGCATAGGTCTGGAAACGTACAAGGAAGTGCGAAGATATTCAGTGATGCATATGTCAGAAGAAATGTGCAAAGCTATCGATATGGAAGAAACATACAAGGAAGTGATAGAGTGCGTTTGAAATGTAGGTCTGAAGTGCAGTATTTGCAGGGAGTGAGAGAAGGTTGGTTGGTTGGTTGGTTCACCATTGAATCTGGATGTAGTTGTATTGGTTGAAGGTTGGTTGGTTGGTTTGGTAAGTTATGGAAGTGATGGTGGAAGTTGGTGATGCAGAGGAGTTTCAGTTGGCAGTGTGATGCCTGAATGTTGGCAGAGAGATGTAGACGGAGTTTGGAGTTTGACAATGGTAGAGTGCTGCTGTGTATTGGTTACGGAGAGAAGCTAATGTGGTGATTGGAAATTGAAAACAGTTTGCAGTAGAGTTTTGGTGTTTGGCCGTAGGGGATTCAAGCAGATTTAGGCGAGGAGATGGAGGATAGGAATTAAGCTCAGTCTTCATTTGTGCATCATTTTACGTCATTTCAAAGAAGGCTCGATCCCCGCCGGGACTGCGGTGCCCCGGACCCCCGCCGGCGCTGCGCCCAGACCCGCTTCTCGGCTCGCCTTCGGCTCGGCACTCGGCTCGCCTTCGGCTCGGCTCGTCATATATTTGTCGGTGTCGGTGTCTATATAAATTGAAACTGCATATGTAATGAGTGAACTGAGTAATGTAGTGAGGAATATCTGTATATGTGAATATCAGTGTTATTTATCATTGAATTGTAAAATAGTGGAGTCAGGAATTTGTACTATTTTAAATGTTGAAATAAAATATTTATTTAAATAAATTACTGTTTGAATATAAAATTCTATGCAATAGCATTTTATTAAATAAATATTTATTTCTATTAAAAAATCAAATATGCTCTACATTGTGGGCCCCACAAATTCAGAAAGTTAATATCTATAGCAACATTTTGGAATGTTGGTACAGACACCTATGGATGTTGCCATAGACCCAAATAGGGTTCTATTGCAACAATATTTTTTATGTTGCCTTAGATAGTCAAAATGTTGCCTTTGAGGTCTGCGGCAACGTGGCAAAATGCATCACCGAGAAAGTGTTGCCTTTGCCCTTTTTTAGCCTATAGCAACATTTTTTTGCACTTCCTGCATCACTTCTTTGGTGTTGCAGTATGCAATCTATGGCGTAGTGTAATATAATAATTAACATAAACAATAATAATAATAAAAACATCGTATACCCTGCCTCCTTCCTCCCGTACTCACGCACACACTGGAATCCAAACCACGCGATTCACAACTCGATGTCGCTCCTCCTACAAGCTGCGAGACGACGATCGACCACCGCCATTCGAAAGCCCATGGCCCCACGCACCTGCGCTCCAGGCCTCGTCCGCTCTGGTCGCCCCCAAGCCCAGCAAAACGCCTCGACCAGCCGGCCAAACGCGGCCCAAATTCGATCACCCCTGGCCACTACACGACGATTCACCCGTTGGATTTATAATACTCGATGAGCTCTACAACTTTCTAGTTATGGCCGAAGTCTAAATGCGGATGGATTGAGAGAAAAACGAGGGGGAAGAAGACGATTTTTCGGCCATTGAAATGTTAGTGGCGGTTGGTAGTTTTAGTCTATGGTTTTGGCTTAGAATCTAGGGTAGAGGTCCTTATATAGACAACTAAAAAACACTATTCATCGCTAAAATTTCCGAACTCCAAACGAAGCGTGCCGCCTGGCGTTCCTAATGTTTTATTCCTATTCCAAACACAATGGAACTAGTCTCGAGGCCTAATTCGATCGTATTCAGAAGATAGCTTTTCAAAATCAATTATTTTAATTAAATTCCTTACATTAATTTCTACGCGTTTCAAACTCGCACGACCAAACGACAAGTCTGATCGCTTTGAAATCCTACAATAACTCACTATTACGGATCCGATGAAACTGGTTTCGTTGAAATCCAAGACAGTGGTCAAAATAGCTATTTTTACTCGTCAATTAAACAAGTAATTTCCAAAATTTAATTTAATCACTTTAAATTTAATTTTAAAAGTTAACAATCTTCATTCATATTTAAATAAAATTTAAATCAATTTCCGATACTATTTTCGTTCACATTAATTCATGATTCAATTATTTAAATAATTCCAGTATTAAATTTAAACAATTTTAATTATCCAATAAATTACATTAATGACCATTAATTTCAAAAGAGTGTTAGTTATCAACAACTATTTCATTTTTATCTAAATAATTCGATATATATTATTCCATCCCGGTTATTGATTACAAACACATTCAATATATATAATTTAATTTCAATACTTGTTATTGCCAAAATCTTCGCAATTGGTTATTTTAAATTTTTGTTCTAGTTCATATTCAATAACTACACCAATAATTCATTAGAATTTTATTTCTAACCATTTTTATTCAATAATTACATTAAATTTAATAATTTAAAATAGCTAAAAAAACGGGTCGTTACATTCTCTCCACTCAAAACTTTTCGTCCTCGAAAAGGGACTAAGTACGGAATTTAACACTACTAATAAAACATTAAAATCTTATAGAAACTTTTACTACGCTTCTACTACGCCACTCCGATCGGCTTACGGAAATTACAAGTTATTTAAGAAAACAAGTTATAATTTTTTTTTAAAACCTCAAAATTTTTCTAACACCAGAATTTACGGAAAATTTCGGCAGTCTCCTTTGCGCGGCTCGATCGGAAATTTTTTACAATATAATATATAACATAAATATACCCAATATATATCAAATATACATCTCATCTCAATGATGAGGCATCCGGTAGGGAAAAATATAAAAGTGTGGTATATAATCCGAGATGTGTACCTTATTATTAATAATACGAGCGAGTTCGCTTGTATTAAGCAAGCAAAAGCATATAAAAACCAGCATATACGTCCAAACGGTCTTCGTATGTACCTATCTCAACTCAAATTAGAATATTAGTTACTTATAATAAGATATAGAACATGTATTAGTTTAATAAAACCACTTAACATGAATTCTGAATCCAAACCACAAACACGAGCATGAATACACAACCATAACAATCATATGCCATTAAACAGCTAAAACAATGATTTACAACAAAGGAAACCATTCAACAATTATTAATATTCATCCAATTAACCCAATTGATTCATAACCATGTGAATTTACAGTATCCAATGTCAATATTTGATTTATACACTTCATTTCTTATTAGCATCGAAATTTTTATTAACATTTAATTGGTTTGTTTCAATTTATTTACATCTATTTCGTTCACATTCAATTTATTCAATTCAATTTGTTAATTCCAATTGTTTCACTTTTTGTTTAACATATATTCATATACATTCATTTATGAACCATTTTATAAAATTATTTCATTTAACCTTGTTTAAATTAAATTTTTACTTCATCGCCACTTAATATTTTAATACTAATATTATTTATAAACCGTTTAAGTTTATTATAAACATTTTACATAACACAACACATGTTATTATTATCACGTTATATCTTAAGTTCATATTTATTCATTGATTCACTTCATTTTTTCATTTCATTTATTCAAATTCATATTAATAAAAAAAATTATCACCATCAATTTCATTCAATTTCTCTTAAGTTAATTTTCGTCTTAAAATTCATTTCATTAACTTATTTCATATTAAATTAGTTACCATTCAATTTATTTAAACTCGCTCCATTTGTATTCAATTTATTTACATCCAATTTAAATCAAATTAAATCAATCATATAAATTTTACTTACACTCGTTTATTTTTATTCAATTTCTTTCACACCCAAATTGCATTTTATTTTATAATTCAAGTTCGTATTCATTTTATTAATTCATTTTATAGCTTAAGTGGAATTAATTCACTTTACAAATTTATCTAGTTATATTCAAATCCAATTCAATTCATTTAATCTTAATTAAATTAAACTTTATTTCATTTGATTCATTTCTCGGTTTATTTAACTCTATTTTAAATTTTTTCTTCTTATCATTCACATCGAACAAACTTAAAATTTGTTTTTAGCTTAATATTTCTCAAATCTATAAGTTATACAACTTATTCACTTAAAATTTCATTTCATAAATTTATCTAATTCATTTCAAATACAATTCACTTTCATCTGAGCTTTCTTGAGTTGGAATTCATTTTATTTACTTCATTTCACTAACTTAATTTATTCAACATTTCTCAGGTTAATTCTTCTATTTCATATCTCAAATTCAAATCTTCTTTTGTTTGTTTAACCAAAAATATTCAACAGTCTTAAGATTTAATCTTACTTTCATGTTCAAATCTATAAGTTATAAACTTATTTTTATATATCCTATTTTTAATTATAAGTTCAAAACTATTTCCATATATTTATCAAATCATACTTAGAATATTTTTTTCACAATCAAAACTTGTTTTTTATATTAGAAAATCAATTTCTTTTGGTAGCAATTCTCATTCACAAACCCAAAAATGAATACTGGCGATGCTGCAGCCATCCTTAGAATTATTTTCCGACGACTAAAGCTAGTCAATGCTTTTATTTCTTTCAAAAATCTTTTCAAAATATATTTCTAGTCAAAACTCTTTCAAATAGTATTATTATTAATTTTGAAGGCTTTGAAAACAATTTTGAAAATCAATGGAATTTAAATTCTAAAATCCTCAACTTTTAAATCCTTCTATTTATAATATAGATTATATAATTCCATTCCTTTATTATGAAAATATTTCATTAACTTACATCTTTGTTATTTCAATGATTTTTTTATTGTAATTAGATTTAAATTCAATTTAATTATTGAACACTTCGTGAAATAGAGTTCATAAAGTATTCGTATTATTTTAATTCAACTAATAATCAATGATAACTAAATATTATCATCTCCCGACAACAACTTCATCAATAATCATTATATATATAATATAATTTACGTAAAAGTATTTCATTTACCCTATTTAAAACAATATTATGTCGACTTACCTCGTTTGAGTGTTTAGAAACTCCTATCGATATCATGGCATTCCACGCACCAACCAAAATATATAAACAACTCAACGGATAAGTAAACACAATATAAAACATTTTATAACACTAACAAGTACGCTCTCTCATATATATACACTCAAAACAAACTTATTCTAGGGTATTACTACCCTATCTCTAATGAGTCAAACCCAACATACCTAAGGTTATCGCTAAACCAAAGCTCTGATACCAGCTGTGACGACCCAGATTTCGGAAGGTTTAAATTAACAATAATCCACACATGTCCAACTTAAACAATCCGGAACATAGATAATCGATGGGGTTAATTAAGAAAAATAAGAAAAGAAGAAGGAAACAAACACAAAATCTCACAACAGAATGACAAAATATAATAATCAAACACACAATTCATGAAGTTGTTTATATTATTCATTTGATTATCATTTTTATAACATCTATCAGAGTTATATATACAATAGGGATAATTAAAAATAATGCAGCGGACAACATGATGCAGGAATAATAATAGTAATAATATACCAAATCTTCGCCTTCGTCCTTCAGAAAATGATCTTCAATGCGTTGAAATACTCAGGACTGGCCCGAGCGTAATGAAAAACAAAACACTCGAGTCAGGACTAAAATATCCTTATGTGAGTCAAATCGATAATACATAACATGAGTGTAATAGCATTAGAGATGTTTACGGGATTTCACATCTCCTATCCAGTGTATAAAGTGCGTGCAATAACTCAAGAGATGTTACGAGATTTTTTATTTCTTAAGGATCCGTCAAATTATTTATATATATTAGAATACGCTATATATATAATGTCGAATCAGTAAAATAAATATTTTTCTTAGCGTTAAGGCTTTACATTAATCCTCACTAACGCGTTTTTAAGCATTATCGTATAGTTTGCATATAACGCCCCAGTAGAACGTCGGGGGATAGGGATGCCCCATGATACGACAACACTAAACCAAAATCGTAGGGGTCTCGTATAGGGATAAAAGTATGACAAAGCACATGAGGCAATGCCCAAGGTATGATACTACCAGTTCAGGTCACAGGGCTGGTGGTAACGCATCATAGCCACGACCGCCCACCGCGTCCATCCATCCCATATCGAGTCAAAAGGAGGCTATCCCAAATCAAGGTGCACCAATCGAAACCAACAACAAGAGTAACAATATGAACCAAGTCCAAGAAAATCAAAGAACGGATGTCTGCTAGGGGTAATTAGCCCACTTTGCCCTGTCAAGCCGTCCTGTTTTAGTAATTTCAAATTGGCACAAGTGTCGGGGTCTATCCATCATCGTTCTCTTTCTTCAAATCCAGAAAACGACGCCAAATCCAACCACTTCGTTCTGGAGTCTCCTCCGCGTACACAGTTGTTAAAGTGGTTCCAATATTGACAGAGAGTATGCCAATAAGAGGTCCCGACCTCTTTAACAATCAAACGCCGTTTTACACACCGGTTGGCACTTTTACATTTCGAAAATAATTCATACTTGATATCAAATATCGTATTCGCTTCAAAATCAATTTCATTCCGAAATCATATTCACTTCAAAAATCATATTCAGTTCGATACGCCATTTTTACTTGAAAATATCATTTCCCGATTTCACTTTCAAAATCGTTTCGAATATCGATTTAGGTTATAACTTCAATTTAACCCAATTCACATTTAAATCCATGATTTAAATGTAAACATTCCCACTTTGACCAGTATGAATTTTTAGAAAATAGTTTGAATTTTTTTAAATAGTTTTAAAGTTAAAATAATTTAATATAAAATAGTTTGAGTATTGAAAATGGTTTATATAGTAAAATAGTTTGGAAAATCAAAGTAATTTAAACATCTAAAGATAGGTTTTTAAACAATTTATATAATAAAATATTTATTTTGAAAACAGTTTCAAAGTCAAACTGATCCAATTCCAAACTTCCAATTCAATTCAATTTCAATTTCCATTTCCATTTAAATCGATTCAATTTCGATTTAAATTCGAATTAACTTCGATTCCAATTTTAATTCAAATCAATTTCAATTTCGATTCCAAATTAATTCGATTTCGATTTCAATTCCAATTAATTTCAATCCAATTCCAATTTGAATTAATTTCAATTCAATTCTCAAATTTAAACCATTTCGATTTATATAAATTCGAGTTTGATTTCAGAATATCGATTTAAATCATCTAAATGAAATTTAACTTCGTTGTTCAATTAAATGTTCAAATCTTTAAAATAATTCAATCTCGAGCCAAATTTTGAAATATCAACTTATATCGCTTTTACTTAAATAACTTCGAAGTTCGAGTAAAAGTTCAAATCTTTTAAAACAATTCGATTTCCATAATTCAAATCGTATTTCAATTCTAACTTCAAATTTCAAATTGGATTCTTTAAACAATTTCTGTTAACAAATTTCAAGTTCAACTCTTCAAGCTCAAGTTTGGAAATAATTCAATTTCCATAAATTCGATTTTTATTCCTTTAAATCAAAATCATTTAAATAATTTCAACCAAAATTTTAAAATCATTTAATTTAACCAATCCGGTGTCCGTATATAATTTTCTATCATATGACCAAGTGATCAGTTATTTCGATTTAATTTCAGGGATGGATATATATCATTTCAATCCAAAATAAATGTCATAGGTATATATCATTTCAACCTATTTCTTAATTTATTCGAAATAATTCAAATAACAGTTTTATATACTGTCAATTATTTACAGGGTGATAATAGGAATATATAAAAATAAATAAACATCCAAAATATCAACCACTGGCATTCAATTTCAATCAAAATCCAAATCAGCCAATAATTTACAATAATCACATAGTTATCAATCTCGGGTATTTAACTAGGGATTTATTTCCAATTTCAAATTTAACTGTCAATTTTAATTTCTACAGCTAATTCATATGTCAATTTCATTTCCAAACAATAGTCAATAAAATTAACTAAATTCATGATGTCAATTTAACTAATATAAGAATTATTCTAGTACGTTGTGAGCGTTATAAAACACTCACCTTTTATTTGAAACTGAAAATATTTCAGCTTCAAATAAATGCCACTTCGATTCCATGCCGTAGACGACTTCGATACGATCCCAACACAATTCGTTTCGTCCAAAACGAGCCTCGTATGCAAAAGTTATGATTTTATTAATATCGATACAATTAATATAATAATTAACATAAACAATAATAATAATAAAACATCATATACCCTGCCTCCTTCCTCCCGTACTCACGCACGCACTGGAATCCAAACCACGTGATTCACGACTCGACGTCGCTCCTCCTACAAGCTGCCAGACGACGATCGACTACCGCCATTCGAAAACCCATGGCCCCATGCACCTGCACCCCTGGCCTCGTCCACTCCGATCGCCCCCAAGCCCAGCAAAACGCCTCGACCAGCAGGCCAAACGCGGCCCAAATTCGATCACCCCTGGCCACTAGACGACGATTCACCTGTTGGATTTATAGTACTCGATGAGCTCTACAACTTTCTAGTTATAGCCGAAGTCTAAATGTGGATGGATTGAGAGAAAAACGAGGGAGAGTAAGACGAATTTTCGGCCATTGAAATGTTATTGGCGGCTGGTAGTTTTAGTCTAGGGTTTTGGCTTAGAATCTAGGGTAGAGGTCCTTATATAGATAACTACAAAACACTATTCATGGCCAAATTTCCGAACTCCAAACGACGCATGCCTCTTAGCGTTCTTAATGTTTTACCCCTATTCCGAACATAATGAAAGTAGTCTCGAGTCCTAATTCGATCGTATTCAGAAGATAGCTTTTCAAAATCAATTTATTTTAATTAAATTCCTTACATTAATTTCTATGCGTTTCAAGCTCGCAGGGCCAAATGACAAGTCCGATCGCTACGAAACTTGAAATCCTACAATAACTCACTATTATAGATACGATGAAACTGGTTCGTCGAAATCCGAGACAGTGGCCAAAATGGCTATTTTTACTCGTTAGTTAAAACAAGTAATTTCCAAAATTTAATTTAATCACTTTAAATTCAATTTTAAAAGTTAACAATCTTCATTCTTATTTAAATAAAATTTAAATCAATTTCCAATACTGTTTTCATTCACATTAATTCAAGATTCAATTATTTAAATAATTCCAATATTAAATTTAAACAATTTTAATTATCCAATAAATTACATTAATGGCCATTAATTTCAAATGAGTGTCAGTTATCAACAACTATTTCATTTCTATCTAAATAATTCAATATTTATAATTCCATCCCAGTTATTGATTACAAACACATTCAATATATACAATTTAATTTCAATACTTGTTATTGCCAAAATCTTCGTAATTGGCTATTTCAAATTTTTATTCAAGTTCATATTCAATAACTACACTAATAATTCATTAGATTTTTATTTCTAACCATTTTTATTCAATAATTATATTAAATTTAATAATTTAAAATAGCTAAAAATACGGGTCGTTACATAATCGTCCAAGATTCCAACAACTTTATATTTATGATACAAAGAACGAAATTGATAACCGATTGGCTGAAAATAATACTTTGAGTCGATATATCGTGGAGAAATTACAAAAAACTCTTAGTACACATAATAGATTTGGAGTTGTATTTCGACAATTTGGACAAAAACCAAATATCCAACAATGTAAATTGGTCATAAAAGAACAATCTTCAAATCAAAGACAGTATACTCTCCCAACTTCTTCACAAGTTGCTTAAATTTGGGTAGAAGGAGCTGAAAATGGAGAAATACATGAAAGAGATTTGTAGTTGAGACAAACTATGGACAACTTATAACTTTTCCTGAAACAGCTGGTGTTAGCACCAAAATTGGTCCCTAACCTCGTTGAGAAAGATTGTGTAGAGAGATAAATGATGAAAGTAAATTTAAACGAGGAACAATATGCTAAATTGAATGCAAAGACGAGAACACTAGATTTATATTGGTTCGGCGTAACTGCCTACGTCCACTTTGAGGTTAATCTTTATTGCTTTACTAGATAATTGATTACAGATACAATCCGTTTGCCAACTACTTGAATACAATTGCTAAGTAAAGAGGATGAGTCTTGAAAGCGGTAGAGTCTTCCCAGTGTTCTCGAAAAAAAGGTCCATTTCACTGTGCCCCTGCCTCTCTATTTATAGACAAAGATGGGTTGGACTTCCCTGGCGGGCCTGGCAGCCGAATACCTCGACCCAAATGGAGTAGTCACTGTATGCCGATCCATAGATGCCGAACGCTGAATGTCGAACTAGGCGTGAATGCTGAACGCTGAATGCCGAACTAGGCGTGAATGCCGAACAATCTTCTCATGCCGAACAGAAGTGAGGCCGAACACCCTGAATGCCGTGGGAAGTATTTGTGCCGAACGATACTGGAGGCCGAACCAGTGTATTTGTGCTAACGACTGAATGCCGAGCAGAGCTTAGGCCGGACGATACTCTGGCCGAACGATATTTTATGACGGACAATTCTGCCATGCCGGACGTTCGTACATGCCGAACGTTATACCATGCCGAACGTCTCTCGATGTCGAACGTTCCTTGATGCCGAGCGCTTCCGAATTCCGAGCGCTTCCGGGATGCCGAGCGTATCATGACGCCGAACGCCATCTGGATGCCGAGCGCTTCTTGGATGCCGGGCGTAGCGAGACGCCGACCGAACCAGTTGAGCCGAACGACAGAGATGCCGAGTACTAAGTTGCCTGGTCAAATCTCCAGAAAACACTTGCCCCCCAAAGTGTATCACATGACCGAACGTGATACGCTTTGAATTATTTATCCTTCGTGCTTCACTTTGATCCTTAACTTATTCCTTTCGGAGGTGTCTTCTTGTGATTACCAGGTGAGGTGGTGTGTGCCGAACGATATGTGAGTGCCGAACATAACAGCTGAAGCCGAACGCTCCTTGTATGCCAAACGACTTCGTTTTGACCGGTTCTAGCGGTCATCGTCTCTTCGACTTCTTCTTCTTCTATATAAAGGTCGGCCTACTCCATCTTCTTCTCTTTTTACACTCACTTCTTCTATCTTATACTTGAAAAACTCGTCTGTTAACAGCCTCCAAAGACTTTGCAATCCTTCCCCATCCACTCGGCATTAATTAAAACCGCGCCCTCAACTTCAGAATTCTCCCAAGTCTCGATCTACTAATTAGGTATTGATCCCTTTATTTAAATCCTTCCCCTGACTAAAAGTTTTTAATAAGAGGCTCAAGTTCGTAAATCAGAATTGTAGCCGATAGGTGTTGCGTGGATGAGAGAATCGAACTGCGATTAGGATGTTCTTTTTGGGCCAGATGATGTGGAGGAAAGTAGGAGTGGCCAATGATGAGCGTACGAGGGAGTAGTTGGGAGATGTATTATGGTCCGGCATGGTTTTCTCGTGCCGACCGAGATTGGAGGGAAAGAATGAAGGAGGAGCAGGAATTGGCTAGAATGCCGAACAGCTTGATCCGGTATGACTCGCCGAACGATACGTCCTCGTTGTTCGGTGTGGATGGAGGAAGAAAAGAAAAATGAAAGCGTTGTTTAAGGAAGGAGTGCCTAGCGTTGGGGCTCAGCGTAACTTTGGTTCGGCGTGATTCACCACATGCCGAGTAGTAGAATGGAATGTAGGGAGGAAGTACGAACTAGATAGGATGTCGAACGATATTTCGGCCGAACAGAACTTAGACCGAATAGCGCTTTGACCGAACGATACCCAGGCCGAACAACAGTTAGGTCGAACGATAATTTGGCCGACCAAGATTTAGGCCGAACGATAGATAGGCCGGTCGATAGTTTGGCCGGCCGATACTAAGGCCGAACAACGTGAATGTCGAACCATACGTAGGCCGTTCAAACATAAATGTCGAACCACACTTAGGCCGAACAACACAAATGCCGAACCATATCAAGGCCGAACAATCATAAATGCCGAACAATCATAAATGCCGAACAATCATAAGTGCCGAACCAACAATTGCCTTGCCTAATCACATAACAAAACAAGGACAAGGACTCTAGAATACTAGCATATCAAACTGATCCGGACTATTAACTCCCTAGCTTCAGTAGACATAAACCTGAACTTAGATTGACATAATCGGATAACTTCTTTTAACGTTTTCTGAATCTGAAACAGTAATCACCATAAGGCAGGCTTTTGGAGATGGTCAGCGATGACGGTCTTCGAAGGCGATGATTTGAAGCTCAGTTTTATATCAATAACCTTGTGACTTTCAATTTTTCAACGCTTATACACGATTGATTGCACTAGTTCACACACCACGTGGGGGGAATATTTGTGTTGTTAATTCTAACGTTGAATATTTTTAAAGTATAGTTCTTACAGGTGCTTTGCCAGATTAACTATTTATTGGGGATGTCTAAAAAATCTAGCTCCGCCACTATCTCAGACAGGCCCGGGCCGTCTTTAAAGCAAGAAGTCATGGACACTTCAAATCCGTCGACTTCCCCCGCTCATAATTTATCACCTGATGCCCTGGAGGCATCGATTCTCTTGGATGATCGATCGATTCACAGGCTTCGAAGATTAACGAAGTCGCGCTTCGGCGAATATGCTCTATCCACGGAATCCCTTTCGCCGACATGTTGGTTCCGTCGAGACATGATCGCCCACATCTGCCCCCAGTTGGGTATACTGCCTGTAATAAGTTTATGTATTGGATGGGCAGCGTGCCTCCATTCAATTTATTTCTTCGGGACGTGTTGCAATACATAGACATCGCCCCGTCGCAGCTACATCCAAACGACCACGCGTTCATATATGGGACCTACCTCCTTTTCATGACCGTCTTCTCTAGGCCTCCAACTTTCGGCGACATCAGATATATTTATATGATTAAGAAGCGGAAAGATAGGCCCTTCTTTGTGTTCCTCGAGCCGTACCACAAATGCCAGATTTTGACCGGAGCATGTAGCAAATTTGCCCTGTACAAACAGGAATGGTTCTATGTGCGTTGCCCTCCTGGTTTCGCGAGGAGATGGGTTGAAGGCAGTAAGTCTTTTCTCTGAGTCGACACTCGCGCTCTATCGGAGCTATGCTTTTTCTAACTTCTTGTTTAATCTTTTCAGGTATCAATCCACGTCCCGAGGGCCGAGGATATTCTGAGACCGTCGAAGCCATTAGAGCTTTTCCTGCCGAGGAACGGGACATCCGAACCCTCATTTCAAATGAGTCATTATCGAGATTCGGACTGTTAGCAGGAGGTCGCCGGATTAGCCTTCCCGAGGGCGTCTCCATTCCCAAGCCCGCATCTGGTAAAGGGAAAAAACTAGCTGAATCATCATCACGCCATACCCCTGATGTACAGGAAGGGGAGAAAATCAAAGAGAGTGAAGCTCCTGAAACACAAGGCGAGAATGTGGGTCCTACTCAGGATCCGCTGGTCGAAGTGCATGATATTGAAACGTCATCTTCCCCTTCGAAGGGGAAAAAGAAATCGACGTATAAGATGAGGAAGAAAAAAGTTGGTGGAACTTCCAAAATTACCCTTGTCCCAGCGGAGAAAGAAGCTTCCACACAACATCTAGAAAGTTCTCTGAAGGGTCTGTCCAACCTCACCATCCCTGATGATCTACTCAACTACGGTTTCGACGATCCGGAGGCCCTTAAGATTCATTCGCCCGCTAGAGACGATACGGGAGTTCAAGCCTGAGTCCATGGAGATAATACTCCAATCAGTAGAGATAAAGGAACTGGTCCGTCGGGGGGACACTAGGACACACACGCACACACGCACTTCACCATACACTTCAATTTTTGCCATTACCCCGATTTTTCCTAACTCGCTGTTATTTTTATTCTATGCAGGTGACATGGGGCGCTCCCACGGGTTCGATCGCCTCCATGGTTCTTCTGTATTTCACCATCCTGGACGGGATTCAGGCTCCGGTAGACGTTGGGACAGAGACGATTACGAAGATCGAGACAACCGTCCCCGTGAGTCGTCTTATCGAAAGGAAACATATTCCCAGTCTTCATACTCTCACGATCCCCCTCCTCAAACTAAGCCAGACAGAGAAAAACTTCCGCAAAACGGATCTCAACCCGATGTTTCTTGAGATCAACATTCTGATTCATCCAGCACACGGAAATCTCGAGAACATCGGAAGAGAACAGAACTTTCAAAGCCTCCTCCCCCTGTTACTACGGCTGACCCAACGATAGTAGAGAAGATGGTCGATCTTAAGGCTAAATTTCCAAAAATCTGCTTTGACGTCCTGAAGTTCCTCCCATCTATTCATCACATCCCAGGGCACGTCAAGCAGAGTGCCATCGCCTGCAACAACGACGTCTATGTTCAACATGACGCGTTTGTACACTTGGTCGAAAAAGTCTCGGAAGTATCTGTTGAGCGACAACAGGAAATTGACCGTTTGAAGCTTGAAGCTATCTTCGACAAGGACATCATCAAGAATCAAGACGAAGAGCTCGCTTCGTACAAGCCCAAGCTTGAAGCCGCAGAACAGAATGCTAAGGAGACTGCGGAGGCCGTCGCTCGTCTAGAGACGGCCCATAAGAAAGAACTTAACATCGCAGTCCAACGCAGCGGGGCCCTAGCTCTAGAAAAAGATTCTATTCAAAAAGAAAGGGATACACTCGCCCTGCAGGTCAAAGAGCTGAAGGAGCTACTCTCTAAGGAGAGGGAAGAAAAGATAGCGGCTCAAGAAGAGTCTCAACGGTACTGTAACGAGATCGTTGATACACGTCTCCTAAAAGCAAAGCTCGATGATGAGCTTTCCAAGGTTGAGACGATGAAGAGCGAAGCCCGTGAGGAGGGCAAGAGACTAGCTTCCGAGGAGATTAACTCCCATCTTGAAGCAGCTGCAGAGGCCGGTAGAGAAGAGGTCGAGTGTATGTTCGACCCATTGATCGCCGAATACAGCGCCCGCGTCCTCATGCACCGCGACTTGACTTTCTTGGGCGAGGGCTATCTTGAATCTCTAGTTGAGGCCTGGGAGACTTTAATAAAGATCAGAAAGATCGAGTCGGGCATTGAGGAAGTCGATGAGGAGGCTTTAGTGAAAGAATTTCTTAGGGGGAACGAGCCATCAGACTTGTCCACAGCTATGGCTCTCTATGGTAAAGGCTCTCCCCTATCAAAAGAGAATGACGACGGAGCTGGTCCATCTGGAGCTGAGGCTGCAGCTCCTCCTTCCACTCAACCGGCCGGTCGGCCAGCACTTGACCCATTTGAGCAGCATGCCGGCTACGATCCGAAAGATCCCGGTCTTGGTGTTCATGTGCTATCCCCTATTCTAGAGGGTGAAACTCCACGTGCAGCTGATAGCCAGCCAAAAACTGGTATAAAACTTTTCTTCTAGAAGTTCAAAGATCTGTCGCTTTCTGTTAGCGGTTATAGGTCCTAATGTTCGTTCTTTATGTTTTTATGCAGGCCGCTCTGATCCTGAACCAACTCCGAGGAGTGATGATGCCAAGGAGGAGGCAGGGAAAACAAGCGATGTCGCTCATGCGGGAGTAACTCCCGGCCCTGACGCTCAAGTGATCGGGGCGCTAGATGATGATAAGTTTGACACTTCATCTCCCGTTGAAGGGAATGATGAAATCGAAATCACTGGCGCCTCAGAACATACTTCGAAGATGAGCATGAAGGAGCGACTCGCAGAAGAGAAGAAAAAGAAGGTCGAGATCAAGGTCGAGCCTCAAATACTGGAACTTACCGACCCGCTGAATAGGCCTCTGAAAATCATTCTCCTCGGCAAATCCAAACCGCTGGATGTTCCTTCTCCCACTCCTGACTCTGATTCTTTGGCAAGCAAAAAATCCAAGAGGAAGCGTGAGGGAGATGAGTCATCTGAGAAAACAAAGGAAGACAAGAAAAAGAAGCCGAAGAAATAGCCGCTATACTCGTTCAACGAGATTTTGCTTAGGTCCTGTAACTACTTTTACTTTTTCGTTTTCGTAGTTCTTGTAGATAGATTTTTGACTCCAAGTTTTGGAGGAGTAGTTGTGTAACCCCATTTTGGATTATTGAATAAAGTTTAGTTTCTTTGTCACTTGAACGATTCTTTTGCTTTTTTAGCTTTCTGTATAACTATGGTCGAAACTCAAGTTCTTATGAGTTGCACAATTTCCCAATCCATTCTTACATTGTTCGAATATTTTTTGGAGTGGCATATTTCTCGTTTCACATTTTTGGGTACTTAGAATTTTTTCTAATCCGCGCTTCGAGGATTTAGAGTAATTCGGTCCGCATTCAGGGGACTTGAAGATTCGAATCGTCTATACTCTAGTAAGCACTCCGTGGACTTAGAGTGTTCCGGTCCGCACTCAGGGGACTCGGAGATTCAAGTCGTTCATACTCTAGCCCGCGCTCTGGGGACTTAGAGTACTCCGGTCCGCACTCAGGGGACTCGGAGATTCAAGTCGTTTATACTCTAGCCCGTGCTCCGGGGACTTAGAGTACTCCGGTCCGCACTCGGAGGACTCGGAGATTCAAGTCGTTTATACTCTAGCCCGCGCTCCGGGGACTTAGAGTACTCCGGTCCGCACTCAGCGGACTCGGAGATTCAAGTCGTTTATACTCTAGCCCACGCTCTGGGGACTTAGAGTACTCCGATCCGTACTCAGAGGACTCGCAGATTCAAGTCGTTTATACTCTAGCCCGCGCTCCGGGGACTTAGAGTACTCCGGTCCGCACTCAGGGGACTCGGAGATTCAAATCGTTTATGCGAGTTCGTATGTCAGGCAAAATACAACTTCAGTTGTTTATCACTGGACTATAAGGCTCAAGAACATCAATAATTCATAAAAAGACGGCTTCAAGCCTTTATTAATGAAACAAACTAAATTGTCCGGTTACACGTTAAAAAGTAACTAAGAAACTCTGGAACAAAAACATACAGGAAATAACTGCACCTAAAACATGACCAAAACAAGCTAAGTATAATAACGTCGCAAATGTTCACTGTTCCACGCTCGGGGGAGTGTCACGCCATCAACGGTCGCTAGCTTGAAAGTTCCTTCTCCAAGCTTCCGTTCAATGACATACGGACCTTCCCAGTTGGGATTCATGCGTGATGGTACCGGGAAAACTCATTTCAAAACGAGATCACCCACATTAAAGATCCTTGGGCGGACTTTGTCGTCGTAATATCGCTTGACTCGATGCCTATGTGCTGCCGCCCTTAGCTCAGCCTCTTCACGTTTTTCGTCAATGCAGTCCAATGACTCCAACAAGAGATCCTGATTCGTCCTAGGATCATAATATGTCACTCGATGAGATGAAACTTCAATCTCCACGGGTATAACGGCTTCCGAACCGTATGCCAATGCGAATGGAGTGTGGCCAGTCGCGGACTTGTGGGTAGTTCTATAAGCCCATAATGCTGTTGGGAGTTCATCTACCCACTTGCCTCCGGCTTTTTCCAAACGCTTCTTTAATATGGACTTCATTATTTTGTTCACGGCCTCGACTTGTCCGTTAGCTTTCGGATGCGCAACGGCGGCGAACTTCTTCTCAACGCCGTACTTTAAACAGAAATCTTTGAACTCTCTGCTTTCAAACTGTGTTCCGTTGTCCGTAATGATGGTTCGAGGGAGACCAAAGCGGCATATAATGTTTCGTACAACGAAATTAATGACCTTCTTGGAGGTGATTGTGGCTAAAGGCTCCGCCTCGGCCCACTTCGTGAAGTAGTCGACTGCAACTATCGCGTATTTTGCACCACCTTTGGATATAGGCAAAGAACCGATTATGTCGATTCCCCAGATTGCAAATGGTCAGGGACTAACCATTTGTGTGAGTTCCGTTGGTGGAGCTCTCGGGATTTTCGCATATCTTTGACACTTGTCACATTTTCTTACATAATCTGCAGCATTCCGATTCACAGTTGGCCAATAGTATCCGTAACGGAGGATCTTTTTCGCTAGCGTTTGCCCCCCAATATGGTCGCCACATTCTCCCTCATGAACCTCCTTCAAGACCCGCTTTGTCTCATCATGGGCAATGCATCGTAATAAGGGGACCGAGAACCCCTTCCGATACATTACTCCATCCTGCATCACATATCGTGCGGCTTTTCGAATGACCTGTTGTCTTTCGCTCTTTTTTTCCGGTAAAGTCCTGGTCATCAGGTATAGTTTGAATGGGGTCATCCATGATTCCCTCTCGATTCCTGTTTCCAACACAAAATCAACTTTCATCGCGTCTATGCTTGGTGCATGCAGGGTTTCAGCGGGAACTAATCCCATCTGCTGCGCATCGCCAGTGCCTGCGAATTTGGCCAACGAGTCGGCTTCCTTGTTTTGTTCACGCGGGACATGCGAAATGTCATAATGTTCGACGTTTGCCAATAGTTCCTGAACCAGAGCAAGGTATGGAGCAAGCTTTTGCCCCCTTGCTTGGTAGTCTCCTCGCACTTGGTACACCACCAGCTGCGAGTCACAAAAGATTTCAACTGATTTAACCCCGAGTTCTCCAATGAGTTTTAAGCCAGCAATCAGTGCTTCATTATTCGTAGCCGGGAAATTGAGCTTCAAAGCGTAACAAATCGATCGGTTTTCTGGAGTACGAGAACTACACCAGCCCCGGAGCAAAGGTCGTTTGATGCCCCATCGGTGTACAATTTTCATCGAATGAGGGGAATGACACTGTGATTATCTGGTACGTCAGATACAGTAAACCCAGCGATGAAATCTGCTAATGCTTGCCCTTGTATGGCTCTTCGTGGCAGGTAGGTAATATCGAACTGACTCAACTCGATATTCCATTTTAACATCCTTCCAGAAGTTTCTGGTCGTTGGAGTACCTGCCGTAAGGGCTGATCGGTATAGACACTGACTGAGTGTGCTTGAAAGTATGGACGCAGCTTACGTGATGCAATCACCAAGCAATAGGCCAACTTCTCAATTTTAGGATAATTTCTTTCTGCCCCCGTTAAACGTTTGCTAACGTAATACACCAGCTTTTGGACTCGGTCTTCATCGCGGACCAAAGCCGCGCTTATAACATGCGGGGATACAGCCAAGTATACATACAGCATCTCGTGGTCTACTGGTTTCGACAGCACTGGAGGACTCTCCAAATGCCTCACCAGATCTCGGAACGCTTCCTCACAGTTGGATGTCCATTCGAAATTTCTCTTCCCTTTCTTTATTATATCGAAGAAGGGAATGCACTTGTCCGTGGCTCTGGATATAAATCGACTCAGCGCAGCCACCTTTCCATTCAAGCTTTGCACCTGTTTTATAGTTCTGGGCACTTGCACATCTCGAATAGCTTGAATCTTTTCTGGGTTCGCCTCAATTCCCCTGGCATTAACAATGAATCCCAAAAACTTCCTCGACGCAACGCCGAAGGAACACTTCAGAGGGTTGATCTTCATTCCATAATATCTGAGTATATCGAACATCTTTGATAAGTCTCGAATGTGGTCGTTTGACTGTCGTGACTTCACGAGCATGTCATCCACATAGACTTCCATCGTTCTACCAATCTGGTCTTTGAACATTCGATTCACCAAACGCTGATAGGTCGCTCCCGCGTTTTTCAATCCTAAAGGCATCACTACATAGAAATATAGCCCAACATCCGTGACGAAACTGGTGTGTTCCTGGTCCGGAATATGCATCGGGATCTAATTGTATCCTGAGTACGCATCCATGAATGACAACAACTCGTGTCCTGCAGTGGAGTCGACCAACTAATCAATCCGAGGCAATGAGAAACTGTCCTTGAGGCACGCTTTGTTCAAATCAGAATAATCTACGCAAGTTCTCCATTTCCCGTTCGCCTTTTTCACCAGCATGGGGTTTGATACCCATTCAGGGTAGTGGGCGTCGCGGACGAACCTATTGCCTTTGAGTTTGTCCACCTCCTCTCTGAGAGCAGCGGACCTCTCCGGGTCCATCCCTCTCCTCTTTTGTTTAACCGGGACGTACTTCGGGTCTATGTTCAACATATGACTCGTAATAGCGGGAGAAATCCCACACATGTCAGAATGTGTCCAAGCAAAAACATCAAGATTCGCTCGGAGGAAATCGCTGAGATCTTCAGTCATTGCGGGGCTGAGTTGTGATCCGATCTTCAGTACTCGCGACGGATCGTCTCGGCTGACTGAAATGCCAATTGTCAATTCAGCCGGCGCTGCCTTTTCCTCCTTGGGTTTCTCATCGTCGTCTCTCGGATCTATGTCTCTGAATATCCGAGAATCACGCCCGAGCCAGGGCTCGGGCATTACTTGTCAACTGTCGGTATTATGGATGCGGACGGGATTGTCCGCAACCTTTCCTTTCTCCCTCCGATGGGCCTCTCGGAGCTCAGCCACATAACATGCACGACCAGTCGCCTGGTCGTCGTGAACAACACCTACTCCTTTGTCAGTCGGAAACTTCAAAGTCAAGCACCACGAGGCTAATGCTGCCCTAAACTCAGCCAGGGCCGGTCGACCCAAGAACACATTGTACGGAGAATCCACATCCAAAACTACGAAGGGTAGGATTCGCACCCTCCTACGCTCACCTTGTCCCAGTTCAACTGGTAACTCAACATACCCCACTGCATCGGTCGTTGCGCCGTTAAAGCCATGTATACGAGCTTTAGACGGTTTCAAATCCTTCATCTCCATCTTCATCTGGTCATAAACCTTTTTGAAGATGATATTGACAGAACTTCCACAATCAATCAAAATTCTCTTCACATAAGTCGGCCCGATTGTCGCAGATATGACCATTGGGTCGATGGTAGGAGCCTCCACTTGGTCAGCATCTCTACTCCTGAATACTATATCATCATGCACAGCTGCTTAGCAGGGGTCCCGTCCTCTACGTTGGAACAACACTCGAAGTCGGCGTGCTTCAGGGAACTAGCATATCGCTCCATCTCTTGCCAGTTCTTATCCGCGGGATGAGGTCCGCCGATGATCGTGTTTATGACTAGTCTACCCACGGTCCGAGCAGACTCGTCGGGATGACGTGGAGCTGGCGCACGACCAGGATTGGACGTTCCCTGTCTACCTTCTTGCGGATTTTTCACAAACTCCTGTAAATTTTTCTGCCTGATCAACTTCTCTATAGCGTCGTGTAGGTGTCTGCACTCTTCCGTATTGTGCCCATAAGTCTCATGGAAGCGACAGTATTTCACATTCCGCTTTTGTTCTTCGGTTGACTCCTTTGGACGTGGCTTTCTGTACTGAAAGGTATTGCAGGTTGATAGGTAAATGTTCTCAAGAGACGCATTCAGCGGGGTATACTCGTTGTAGGTTGGAATTCTCGGCTTTCACTTCCCCGCTTCTCTCTTCTTCCCTTGATTTCTTCCTCCGGATTCCTTAGGTTGCCCGGGCTTGTTCTGGACATTGACTTAAACTTTTCCCGAGTTGTCTCCGGACTGCTTCACAGCAATGTTGCTTTTCACGGACTCCTGGACAGGCCCCGGTGCCTTATCTCGCCTTACCCACCTGGCTTCCTCTCTTCTTATGAACTGATGTGCCTTTGAGTAAAAACGCTCTAGCGTAGTCGGAGGTTTTCCTGCCAGCCAGTCTCCAAACTCTGAATCCGGATCCATGCCTCACATCACAGCCATAAGAATTGCATGATCATTGGGATTGCTGACTTCAGTTGCTGCAACATGGAATCTCTGCAAATACTCCTTCAATGATTCCCCAGGAGCCTGGATTACACTTGATAGAGACATCACGGCCTTTGGACGAGTAGTGTGTATCCTGAACTGTTCTATAAACTTCTTCCCCAACTCCTCGAAACTGGATACGGACCGCGGAGGAAGTCGGGTGAACCACATGGTAGCGATCCCAGATAGAGTTATTGGAAAGCACCTGCACTTGGTTGCATCATTTGCTCTAGCTGAATCCATCATCCATTAGTACCTCATGACATGCTGTCTGGGATCAATCTTTCCTTCGTATGCCGGGATAGTTGGCATGCTAAACTTTCTGGGGTACGCTGCCTGTAGAACAATGTCTGTGAACGGAGTATGACTTCTTGACACTCCCCAATCATCGTTTGATAAGCCTTGATTCTCTTTCATCAATTGTCTGATCATGGCTGTCACGTCTGGCGTTTGTATAGAAGGTGGAAGGTTGGAGTCAGTTCTACGTGATTGATCAGGCTGATGCCTCCTCTGCTGGCGATCTGCCAAATGTGCATCTTGAGGTTCTACATCATTGGCATCTTGACGATCTGGGCCTCCAGCCTCCACCTGCACTCTAGCTCCTAAGTTTCCAGCTCCTGCTTGGTCACGGTCTCCAGCTGTTTGGACAGCAGCGCCTGCCTGCGTAGTTTTAGTCTTACGGCGACTACGCCGGGGAGGTTCATCGGACGAAGTTGAGCTGTCGGATGAAGAATAAGGAGCGAGATTGCCCCCAGCATTCTGATGCTGTTGTTGAGTGAGTTGTGCCATGAGGTTGGCGTTAGCTTGCATCTGCTCTCCGAGTTGTCTCCTGCTTTCCCTGAGTTCTCTCATCAAGTCATTGAACTCTATTCTGGTGACAACCGGCATTTGGTCCTGGGCGGTAGTCCCTGCACCTAGCATTGCTTGCTGATTGCTAGGCCCTGCTTGTTGTATGCTAGCAGTCTCGTGGGCGTCCGCATTATGAGAGGCTGATCTGGTACGTGGTCTTGCCATTGTAGAGTTATTGGTATGAACTCTGAGTAGAATCAACGGACGTCCTACGAATGAATCAGATCTTCCTTGGGGGATTTATTTAATCCAGTAGCTTCAAAGCAGATCCTTGAGGTCTGAGAATTTAGTTCCCAGTGAAAGCACCAAAGTGTTAGCACCAAAATTGGTCACTAACCTCGTTGAGAAAGATTGTGTAGAGAGATAAATGATGAAAGTAAATTTAAACGAGGAACAATATGCTAAATTGAATGCAAAGACGAGAACACCAGATTTATAGTGGTTCGGCGTAACTGCCTTCGTCCACTTTGAGGTTAATCTTTATTGCTTTACTAGATAATTGATTACAGATACAATCCGTTTTCCAACTACTTGAATACAATTGCTAAGTAAAGAGGATGAGTCTTGAAAGCGGTAGAGTCTCCCTAGTGTTCTCGAAAAAAAGGTCCATTTCACTGTGCCCCTGCCTCTCTATTTATAGACAAAGATGGGTTGGACTTCCCTGGAGGGCCTGGCAGCCGAATACCTCGGCCCAAATGGAGTTGTCACTGTATGCCGATCCATAGATGCCGAACGCTGAATGCCGAACTAGGCGTGAATGCTGAACGATCTTCTCATGCCGAACAGAAGTGAGGTCGAACACCCTGAATGCCGTGGGAAGTATTTGTACCGAACGATACTGGAGGCGGAACCAATGTATTTGTGCTGAACGACTGAATGCTGAGCAGAGCTTAGGCCGGACGATACTCTGGCCGAACGATATTTTATGACGGACAATTCTGCCATGCCGGACGTTCGTACATGCCGAACGTTATACCATGCCGAGCGTCTCTCGATGCCGAGCGCTTTCGAATGCCGAGCGCTTCCGGGATGCCGAGCGTATCATGACGCCGAACGCCATCTGGATGCCGAGCGCTTCTTGGATGCCGGGCGTAGCGAGACGCCAACCGAACCAGTTGAGCCGAACGACAGAGATGCCGAGTACTAAGTTGCCTGGTCAAATCTCCAGGAAACAGCTGGTTATTATGATCCATTGCAATATCCACTTTTATTACCATATGGAAGTTACAGATGGGATATAAATAGTCAAGATGAAAATGACAATAAATTTTCATGTCGTGAGTATTATGCTAATATTCTACAGGTATATACAATTTAATATATAACACGTTTCATATATTTATATTTTTTACTTAATATTCATCAACATCTAATGTTCTTTTATAGATTCGAGAAAATGATAAATCGCTTTTTCTTTGAGGCGGACGATAATTTCAACAATACGTGGTTGATAACTATGTTAAAATAGATACCAGTAGACTAAGATGGTATAGGAGTAATCAAAAAACCATCAGAGCTGAAATGTACCAAGGATTACAAGATGCTTTAGACGCCGAGGAAAATGATGGAAGTGCATAGTTTGTGAATTTGAAAACCCGCTCTTATATTAAGTACATTTTTAAACCTTTACGTAATTAAATGTCATATTTATGAAGTTTTTAACAAATTCTCTTATTTAGGTAATGTTGAAACACGGACAATACTACCTTCTTCTTATATTGGTTGTCCACGTGATATGTATCAACGATATCAAGATGCAATGGCTTTAATCAATAAGTATGGCAAACCTGATTTATTCATTACAATGACATGCAATCCACTTCAGGACGAAATTGTTAGTGAATCACTACATGGTCAAGACCCCCAAGACAGACCGGATTTGATGACAAGGATATTTCATGCAAAATACAAGGAATTAAAAAAAGATATTATTACTGAAGGAGCACTTGGAAAAGTAGCTGCTTACGTCCATGTGATTGAATTTCAAAAAAGAGGTTTACCATATGTTCATATGCTAATTATCTTCGAAGACGAAGACAAATTGACTAACCCAGATGAATATGATGAAATTGTTAGAGCAGAAATACCGGATTCTAACGAAGAATCGGAGTTACATATGGCAGTAATGAAGTGGATGATTCATGGACCATGTGGTACTCAAAATCGAAATTGTCCTTGCATGAAAAATGGTAGTTGCAAAAGGGAGTATTCAAAACAATTTTCAAGTGTGACTATTCAAGGCACAAATTCATACCCAATTTATAGAAGACCCGACATTGGAAAATTTATTCATATTGATAGAAATGAAAAGTTGATGGTAGATAACAAATGGGTTGTACCTTACAATCCTTGGTTACTACGTAAATATAACCGTCACATCAATGTAGAGATATGTAGTAGTATAAAAGCGTTAAATATCTTTACAAATATGTCTACAAAGGTCCAGACCGCGTTTAAACGAAAATTCGACCTGGACCTAACTATGATGAGATACAACAATTTATAGATGCAAGGTGGATTTCTGCTTTAGAAGCATTGTGGAAGATTTTTAAGTTCCCTCTTAGCAAGATATATCCATTAGTTGAACGTCTTTAAATACATCTTCAAAATAAACAAAGTGTAATGTTTTTCAATGATCAAACCATCAATGAAGTTTTGGCCGATGAAAGCAACCTACACACAATGCTGACAGAGTTCTTCTATACAAATTCAATCGATGAACATGCAAGAAAACTTTTATATCGTGAATTTCCAAAGCACCATCGTTGGATTAAAGTTGGAAAAAAATGGAAAAGAAGAGTATCTAATGTAAGGGTGATTGGTAGAATATACACCGTCCTACCTATAGAAGGAGAACGTTTTTTCTTGAAAATACTTTTGTATCATATTAGAGGACCGACTTCTTTTAAAGATTTACTTACAGTTGATGAAGTTAGGAGTCGAACATTTAAAGAAGCCGCTGAGAAAAGAGGGCTTTTAGAAAATGATGATAGTATTGAAGAATGTTTGACCGAAGCCTCAAGTACAAAGATGCCAGTTTCTTAAAGAGCATTATTTGTTACTATCTTGGTTTTCTGCAATCCATCAGGTGTGCGAAGGTTATGAGATGAGTTTTTCGATCATATGGTAGAAGATTATCGAAATTCAAGTACTACTAACCAAACGCTTATAACAAATCGTTTATGAAGGACTTAAACATGTTACTTCTCCATCACAACAAAAGCACAACTGATTATGATTTTCCAAATACTCAAGAGCATATGATTGTGATGAATGTGATGATATTTCAGAACTAATTGAAGAAGAGCTAGCAATTACTATTTTCGAGGATGATTTACTAGCTGTTGAAAAATTGAATGAGGATCAATTGAGGGCCTACAATACAATTATGAATGCAATTATGAAAAAAGAAAAAGAATTGTTTTTTATAGATGGTCCTAGAGGGATGGGAAAAACATATTTATATGCTGCTATTTTGTCAACGGTTAGAAAGATGGTGGTATTGCAATTGCAACGACTACATCTGGTATCACTGCAACTATACTACCTGGTGGAAGAACTGCACATTCAAAATTTAAACTCCCATTACAACCAAAAGCGACGTCAACATGCTCAATATGCAAACAATCAAAATTAGCAAAACTTTAAAAATAATCAACTGTTCTTATGTGGGATGAAGCTACAATGGTACATCGTTATGCTTTTGAGGCATTTGATAGAACTATGAGAGATATAATGGATGTAGATGAACCATTTGGCGGTAAATCCTTATTATGGAAGGAGATTTTCGATAAGTATTGTCGGTTGTGCCTAAAGCTACAAGAAATGAAGTGATTAATGCATGCATCATTGAATCACTTTTATGGGAAAAATTTAAAAATTTTCATTTAAAGAAAAACATGTGAGCGGCAAATGATATCACATATTCAAAAAATTTAATTCAAATTGGAGATGGTACGAACCTTCAACCAATGAAGAAATGATTCAAGTACCAACAAATATGGTCATAACGTCAAAAAATGATGTTAATCCACTACCAAAGCTGATAGATACAATTTTTCCCAACTTATCAAAAAATGCATTTGACAAAAAGTACATAGTTAATAGAGCATTAATTACACCACTAAATGAATATGTTGACAAGATCAATAAACATGTACTCAATATATTTTCTGGAAATGAAATCATTTACTATTCATATGATACAATAGAAGACGATGCTCGCAATTTATACCAACAAGAATTTCTAAACTCAATCACTCCTAGCGAGTTATCTCCACGTTGTCTAAAATTGAAGCTTGGAGCACCGTTAATGTTGTTGTCAATAAATTTGAATCCGAAAATCGGATTATGCAATGAAACGAGGCTTATATGTAAACAACTCAATAAGAATTGCATTGATGTTGAAATCATCACTGGACATTATGTTGGTACTAGAGTTTTCATTTTAAGAATCCCACTAAAGCCACTCGAAAATTTGAATTTACTATTTGTGTTAATACGGAAATAATTTCCAATTCGTTTGTGTTTTGCCTTCACTATAAATAAGGCACAAGGGAAAATGATGAAAAATACCGGTACTTTTCTACATGAACATGTATTTGGTCATGGACAACTATATGTGGCACTTTCACAAGGAGTTTCAAGCGCTAATACCAAGGTGTTGGTAGAAAAGGGGCATGTTGTTGGACGAACCGAAACTTTCACTAAAAATGTCATCTACAAAGATGTTTTACCGACTTGCTAGGAATAAAGGTACTTAATTTGATTTTCATCTACATACATCATCAACTTTCCAAGGTACATCCTCCTTGTATTTACCTCTTCTTCTACGCTACCTACAGGTAAATCTAGTATATGGAATAAAGAAGTTTCATCTAAACATTTCTGTGGCTTCTAGGATTTTTTTATGCCTTTTGAAACTATTGTATATGCAATGGAGAAGTTACAGGCATGTCATCAACTTTCCTTTCCGATTACAGTAAAAGGTTCATTCATGATTATAGTAAAATGTTTTATCTTCATTGTTTCAGATACTTTTACGGGGACCCTATTGAATTTTATCATTAATTGCTTCTTATATTGGATCTTCTAAACATGTGTTTCCAGAATATTTAAATAGATATAATATATTTTAAGCCATTGCTGTTTTAACTTCATTAACAGGAACCAATTGCCGAGTTGCCTCGTAAAATTTTAAAATAATTTACATAGCACTTAAAATGAAAACTGTTCCCTTGAGGTTGGGTTTGCAAAAAGAAAAGAAGTTTGAATTTTTTGAAACAATTACCCATATGTTGAGTTTGTAAACAAAGAAAAAAAATTTTGATGAATACTACTGTTTTAATAATGCAGAAAATATGCACTGTATTTATACTGAAATCTCATTTTCTAACCGTAGTCTATAAACCATTGCTTTCTACCTTGCTTATAATGGTTGTTTATACTGAAATATCAGTGTGTAGTGCTTTATAGGCTGCCTGCCTATGTCGAGTCAAATTACATGAGTGAGAAACCACTATGTATCGATCCACTATTTTCCATTGCTTATATCCCATTATATAAACTAAGCTACTGTACATCTGAATTATCACTGATCCTACATCGAGCATTACATCCATTAATTTTGAGGAATTCCTTACATACACATTGAAAATAGACCCCTAAAAGGACATTGATTTAAAAATCATCCAACTCCATCAGTTATTGGCATTTAAATGGCATGTATTTAAAATCTACTCATAGCTAAAGGGAACGATGAGTTTTTAACTACCAAATATGCATATTTTCATGCCAGTTGAGTCCATTACGCATTTTTATATTTCACTTTTGATCAATGAAACAATGGGAATAACTATTCACTTTATTAAGGAACATTACTTTTACGAAGTAGAAGTGTGAAATATACAAAGCCTCTACTGTCTTAGCCTTTTGCTCAAAAAATATATATGTATACCATCAATATAATAATTTACACCATGAAATCTTCCTATAATATTTGCATTCACAACTATTTATGTTGCATACATTATGGACTAAACTGCTTTAAAAGTAATTCGGTATGGTGTCTATTTTATAGGCTGATGGATTTGATTCATAAAGAGTTATCATTGGCTGATAGATTCTTAATCATTAAGGTGAATCAAGGAAGCATCACTCGGGTTTGTATTAATGGATTAAATTGAAAAAATTCTCATTTGTAGGGTTGCCTATATCTTACTCAGAGAATATTTGGCATCTATGTTGAACTTTTTAAAGTATGACGAATCAATGTGCATATGATGTATATAGATATGATTGCAACTTTGCTTGACATAGAATAAATTTGTATACATTGTTCTATGCCTATCAATTTTGCTTGAAATTTATTCTTGACCTACTAATAATTTTTTATTTCAAGCAGAATAAGATACATATTATGGAATATATTCAGATAGGTATTCGCCTTTGTGCTTTTCATCAAACACTGAAGGACGGAAGAATGCAGATCATGAGCACATGTAATGTTTGATGTTTCTTTGAAATATTTGATATTTTCTCTTAAAATAGTTTTTTATTTTCTTTCTTTAAGGTTTACTACTAAGTCAAACATTTTGTACTTTGACTCGTTATAAAGGTATTCAACCTCCATTGCTGTTTTTAACTTTTGTTGCTCCTCATCTTAGTACTAAATTCACAACTAAGTGTCGTTTGACAGTTAGAACCTAGATCTACAAATAGTAACTAACCTCACATGACAACATCTGAACCCGACTCTAACTCGATGGATTTTGAATCAATAATGGATAATGAAAAAACCATATACACTCGACCACACCGAGCTCAATTCCAATGTTCTGACCAAAAACATATGAATATATCTATTGATTTGTGTTATTGTGCAACCAGATCCAAATCACGTCTTAGATTAGGATGGGCTTATATTGTAAAATACATGGTTTGGATCTAACAAAACCCGACCCGGTTAGGACTGAAAACCGTAGCGTCAAGTTACCGTCTGACCCGATGGGTCTAATTGTTGTCCCTATACAAACCTGTAGATTAAAACTAAATTAGTTTATGGGTTTGTTGTTTTAAGATTTTCTACATAAGTAGGTGTGCTTTGAATTTTTTTTTCCACTGTAATTTTTTCCCTGTTTTAAGTGCTACATATAGACTACAAACTTTCTTTAGGTTTGATTTATTTGAATTTTCTAGGCTTAGTTGTGAGTTAGTTTGATGTTGGTTCTTTTGCATTTTTTTTGCATTTCACTTCATAAATCCAAAGTAACATGATATTTTGCATTGATTTCTTTTCAGGAACCTTGGATTAGTCTCCTTTTCTTATCATTAGCGCTTGCCACTTCCACAACAATATGGTTTTGGGCATTATGCTATCAGTTTTATACATTTTCTGTCTACTAAATTATGATGATGTTACACGACATTAAAAGGATGCTGAATAACGACTTGATAATGTGTTTAATGAATGAGTATAAATGTATTCCACTTATGTATGTTATGGACTATCGCGTAGACTAACCCCTATGGTGATCCTTTTTTTTGAAATGGTATTTTATATAAAACATGTCACTGGGACAGTGTATCACATGTCAATAAACGTTCGAATCACGCTACACAAGTTTCGAACTTGTGACCTCTCGCACCAAAGCCGAATCACTTAACCACTTGGACAATGGTGATTGTCGCCTATGGTGATCTTCCACTAAGAGCTATTAAGTCATTCTATTTGAAAATAGGATCGAGTGGTTACACGTGCAGTTCTAATGCTAGCTTTTTTTTAGAATGTTTGAGCGAACAAGAGAATTGAAAGTTGATTTTTGAATACTGTAATTTTATTTTTAAAATAGGATCTGGTGGTTTTCATTTTAAGATTATTTACCTATCTTAAGTGCCTCTTACTTTATACATTACATAAGTTGATTTTTGAATACTGTAATCCAAAAGAAGCAAACTTATATGAGACTTTTTAACAGAATCAGACAATATTAAACAAGTAAATGAAATTATTTTCTCACAATAAATTATAAGTACCAATAAATTTATATTTTTAATGACTTTTAGCATGTTTCCTTTTGTTAATGAAGATTTTTGAGATCCTGACTCAATGAAAAAATATGTTACAATATCAAAATATTTATATACAATTTAAGTAATAACCTTAGGACCATTCTTGAACTTAATAGTATGAATACGTACACCTATATTTATTATTTATATTTAGGTTTTTGTTATCACTATTTTGCTTGCAAGATAAGTAATTTTTCAAACAACCCTTTAGTGAGCAATTCATGTAGGAAATATGGCTACACTTTATCTTACTAATATTATAATCTAGCATTAATTTTTGTATTGTAACGAAGTTCGGATTACTTAATAATTCAAATTATTGTTATCAATTAGTTGTATACACACTTACTAATGATCAATGATATATGGAGCTAGATGTTTCTATCAATACAATCTGAAGTCTATTTTCAATGAACTAAAATATGAAAGAGGAGAATTTGAGTCCACTTCTTATTATGGCGGTGGTGATGATCAGGTTTTAAAACAAAAGTCAATTTATTCCTTTATTCCTCGAGTAGATTAGAGTTTTCTTGCCCATCAGAGGTTTTTGTTTGAGATTATGTACCAATGCTTTTAAAATAATTTGTCTAGAGAAGGTTTTGCTTTCCATTGCTATCTATGTTTGCTTTATCTTCAATGTATAGCTTAATTGAGACTGGACAGAGTTTAAATGTAGTGTATGATTGATAAGGACTCGCACTTTATTTGGAGATTATTTGCATTCATTATTTACTCTTATTTTGGCAAAGACATTATATAAGCTAATGACATTGTCCTTTTATATAAGTTTTTCTTTCAATCCTACATTTATTGTTCAAAACAGCCAATTTTTAAACATCTTACTCCATTAAACCTTGACATTTCCTAGCTTAATATTTAATGCATATACATATGTTTGGAAGTTATATATTTTTAGGATTCCATAGAAATTTTATTGTATTCTTATTTGAAGATATTTAGTATGTGATTAGTGAATAAGCATTAAATCCTGATCATGTTACTTGATTAATGGATGCAATAATAACTAATATATCACTCGACTAATTATGTTTTTCCAAAACAACTATACCAATCAAATTACATTTTTATACATCTTTTATATTCAATAAATATTACATTCATCAATATTTTTATCCTTACAGAATATTTTGTACCAGTGCCATTGGCACGGGCTCCATACTGCTCCATACTTTATTTCAAACAGTGCTTATTGCTTTCTGTTAATTTCCTATGTTAATCGAATAAATTTTATATCAGGAAGTATGAATTCAACTGTATGTTTGCCATGCTTTCTGTCACATAAACCCATCCCTGCCGATATTCGCAAAGCTCAAGGATTGACTGATGATCTGATTCGGTTTTCGATTGGCATCAAGGATGTCCAAGAACTGATTTTAGATTTGGATTTTGCTATCAAAACAATGCCAATGTGAAAGCTAAATATGTTATGATCGTTCAAAAAAATTTCATCATAAAATTACATTGTAATAGATGTACGATAAGTGTTTTATTTATAACTCAAGTTTGTTAATGAATAGACCATCACAAATCGTCCGTTTATGAATCTTGATTAACAAAGATAGTTCCAAAAGAGTGCAAGCAGTTGACAGAACACTGACTTATTATACGAAATAAATTGTTAGAACTCTCCTTCTAGCAATACCACATAAACTTCAATAACTTTGATTGCGGATTCAAACACAGTTGAATCTTGAAATAATACGTACGATGCTGTATCCCACTGACTACAATTACTTGCTGTTTATAGGGTTAATTCTAAATGACAACCTTACTTCTCGTACTACTCGGCTTCCTCGGCTAAGGAAAAGCAAAATGTGGAGCGGGTTAGTCTAGCATGTTATAGTAAATAAGTTTTAATCACATTTAAGTAATCATCTCAGAGTTATACTTTCATGGTATATCATCTAAGTTGATGGAAATGGCACTATTTTGTTAGCAAATATACTTTCATGGTCATATATGCTTTACAAAACAACAGAGAATTTTCATATTCGGAAAATAAGCACAATGCAACCAAATGTAGAGTTTTCCTAGGAATATATCAACCAGCGCACCTTTCTTAATTATTAAGGCTCAACTACTTTGTTGATGTAAAGCTAGAAAGTAGTTTAGTTTCGCTTCTTCTTTTGATTTTCATTTTTTTTAAAATATTTTTATAAACAGGAGTCAAATGTCAGAACCATGAATAGAAGTTCATATGTATAACAAAAGCCATGGTGAAATTCTTTTGCATTGAATTCTCCCTATTACTAGATAGAAGAAGAGATGGAAGAGATGAAGCAATGTTGTGAAGTGATGATGCATATAGTATGTTTCCATATTAGCTAAAAGAGCATATGGATGTATAAGTCCAAATATTATTTTCATTTCCAGTAGTATAAAATAAACTAAAAAAAAAGAAACGAATAATAAAACTTTAGTGTTATAAAAAAATTGGTTCATGGCTGTTCTTCAGTTTTTTTGGTATTCTCAAATGCTACTTTAGGTTTAGTTTATGCAACAATGATATTGTCAAAATTACTTTTAGGGGTATAACTATAAATGCATGCACATTGTGATTTGTAGACCCACCTGGACGTGCATATACACTCGTGTTAATAATAGTAATTTATCTAACTAACTTGGAATTTGGTGATTTATTAGCTTTTCAAATTATTTAATAAAAAGGATAAATTGTGAAAATAGAACATTTGAAATTTTAAAATAGGTTAAAATGTGGAAAACAATATTTATAATGGTGATGTGACCGAAATACAATATTAGTTTGGAAAGGAAATGATTTTGAAATATAATTTTTATTCATGTAAACCAAATTGAACTTAGTTTTGCTATTTAAAAAGAAAATAAGGACACACACATGTATGTACATATATTCACTTTGTTTTATTTCCTTAGCCCAAATCCAATATCATAAAATCTAAGCCCAAGAACTATTAACCAAATCCAAATTCTAGAATTTTCTTTATACTGATTCTTCTTCCCTCATCACTTGAATTCGCATACACACTTCAGAAATATTACATTCTATCTACTGCCTTCTTGGGGAAGGCATTAAAAACCCAATTTTCCTCACTTTAAAATTTTGGCATAAATTATACAAATAAAAATAAAAATACATAATTTTAGTATTGGTATCTCCAGACATGCATACGCCTATATCTGAGACGGAGGTTCATGCGTCTTTGCCTTGGTAAATCGAGTCGCGTGCGTTCAAGTGAGAGAGAAGAGGAAGCTGAGAACAACATAGCACATATGGCAGGTGAGTAAAATCCTACACACGCATTTATATCTCACCTCTTTAGTCAAGATATATATGTATATATATATATATATATTATAATTGGGATGTTTTAGTGTGATTCTTTGTTTACATCAATCTTTAAAAGGAATAATTGCTATAGGGGGAAGCATCGCCTTAACAGGCAATTAAGTTTTGAAGATGACCATTGGTTGGTCTCCGATAACCTTGGGCATTCCTATGCATCTTTGGACATTTATATAGGCATGCAAATATAAGTTTTTTAGTGGTATGTGAGTGTGAGCAAAAATGTATCATTATATTGCACTGCATGTTTTGCTTGTGCAATACAACATGTTATTCATCTTCCAGTTTGTAATACGTTTCTGGTCTTACATTATTTTTGCATGTTGGTATTACGTATACATTTTATCAATAGACACCTAAGAAAGAATTATTAAATCAGATTTGGACAAAGCATTTATACTCAAGTCTTGAAAAATATGGGTTTTAGGTGCTTAAGTGTATAAATGTTTAATTATATTTCTATATGGGCTCTGCTGGGTTATCTACATAAGTGCGTGTTATATATATATATATGGGTTTTTAGTCTCATGGAAAAAGTTGAAGAAAAATTTAGTTTTAGGGACAAGTAGTTTGCTTTTTAAGCTGAAAGACACTTTTTAGTGTAAATCATAGAATGATAGTTGCAACTATCATTTTCTGTTCATACTAAAAAGTGTCCTTCAGACTAAAAAAACAAATTTGTTGTCCCTGAAAAGACTGAAACTATAAGAATATCACACTTCACACAATTCTCTAAGAAAACTCCTTATTTAATTCAATGCAAACATAAGCTTAAATAGCCTTACAAGAATAATAAAGTTGGAAATCAAATACTGCGCCTACGAACGTGGCTACTACTTAAAAGGCTAAATTAAACAAATTAAACAATCCTATTGAATAGGACTTATTGACAGAAATAGTAAAATACTTCCAGAATCATGCAAACTTCCTCAACAAGACTTTGAATTCTTCAACAATTTCCTCCCTTAAACCGATTTGCACCTTGCAAGCAATTTATATTTGGTACTTCACACACTCCAAGCCGCCTTCTAAGTTTCTCAAATGTCTCAAATTTCAAAGCTTTAGTCATAATGTCAGCTATTTGATTTTCAGTTGTGCAATGAACAAGCTTAATAACTCCATCTCTAGTTAGATCAAAAAGGAAGTGGTACCTCACATCTATATGTTTGCTCCTCCCATGTAGCACAACATTCTTTGAAATTTTGATGGTAGAACTACTATTGCAGTACACTACTGTGCTTTCGCTTTGACGATGACTAAGTACGTTAAGAATCCTTCTCCAAATTCCTTGGCATGCGCATGAAGCTGCTGCCACGAACTCGGCCTCCGTAGTAGACAAAGTAACAATTGGTTGTTTCTTTGACGACCAAGCTACAGCTCCATCACCAAGTAAAAATACATAACCTGAAGTACTCTTTCGATCATCGAGATCACATGCGTAATCACTGTCCGTGTATCCAATCAAATTTCCAGCTCCATCTCTTCTGTAAAATATCCCAAACTCCAGTGTCCCTTTCACATACCGAAGCACCCTCTTAGCAGCTTGAAGTTGAAGCTCTGTGGGATTTTCCATATGCCTGCTAACTAACCTAACAACAAACATTAAATCGATCCTTGTCACCGTCAAATATCTAAGGCTGCCAACTATCTGCTTGAAAGTTGTGGCATTAACTCTCACTCCCATCTCATCTTTCATCAACTTCGACCCCAGAACAATAAGGTTCCTAAACAAGTTACTTTTCAACATTCCAAATCTCTCAAGTACATCAATTGCATACTTGTTCTGACTGGTATACATTCCATCTTTATTCTGTAGCACTTCAACTCCAAGAAAATATTTCATCTTCCCAAGATCCGTCATTTCGAATTCTTGCATCATAGACCTTTTAAAACTCTCAAACATCTCTATATTATTCCCAGTATATATAAGGTCATCTACATATAGACTAACCACAAGAATGCTACCACTATAATTAGATTTAATAAATAAAGTATGTTCTAAAGAGCACCTTTCAAAACCTTCCCTCACAAATTAGGATTCAATGCGACTGTTGTTATCCCAACTTTTGGCAAAGTCGAGATACCCAAAGATTAACTGAAAATCAATGATTATTAGTCATGAACATCGATTGTGCATCGCAGGTTCACCACGGATATCGATGAATTTTGTCTGAGTCCGGATCGGGCTACAATTGATAAGACACGACAAGCGAAGTAGTGGAAACCAGCGTTCCAAATTTCGGGGCAATCCGATTTCATATGCTCTAGTTATCGCCAATGGAAGATGGATGAAATAGGCTAGGGTCGAATCCATGAGGAAAGGCTGATTCGAATCGGTCAGAGGAGCATTGCGTCGAATCCATGAAGAGCACACTTGCTTCGACTCCAACTATCGGGCATTGGTTCGTATCCATCAGGAGAAACCATGCTTCGAATCCATCTGCGCATGCCTTAAGCTTCGAATCCATTGGAGCATTCCCCACCTTCGACTCCATCGAACAAGTCCTCACATGCCTAAGTTCGAATCCATCCTCACATACTCCAGTTCGAATCCATGTACTTCGAATCCACACTGTTTGAGGCAACTTCGAATCGATCAACTTTGTACCCAGATCGATTCGAACAGACCTTCGCTCATTCGATTCGAAGAGGGATGTCTTCGAATCCACTACCACGAAACCCCAGTCAAAACGGCAGCTAGAAACGTGGAGTCGACCCGGGCAACTCGGAGCACAAGACGGATCGACACGAAGGAAGCACTCCACGTCATCACAGAAGCACGCGCTGGATCGATTCGAACGAATCGATTCGAACTAGATCGATTCGAACCAGGCTAGTCAACCAGAAATGCAACCTTGAATCGATCATAACATGAGATCTACACATCCAAATGCTATGAAATTTTCACAGAAGCTTGAGCACATGTTGAAGAATGTTCACACCAAATTTCACCTCGATTGGACACTTTCTTGATCGATTCAAACCAAGGGTCGAATCGATCCCAAAGTGGGCCCGGATTTCCATAAAGCGGGCATGTGGGCCCCCTAACGTATCAGAACTGGTCTCCCTTCATTTTAGGCAAAATATCAGCCTCCTACACCTATAAATAGAGCCCCTGGTCATTCAGAAAAGGGGTCGGACAAATTTGAGAGCTAAAGAGCGCCCAGATTCTGCCAGAGTTACTCCAGATCACCATTGCTGCCTTAGATTTAGACTTAGTTCAGCAAATCAGTTGTAATACAACATACGAAATTGTAATCTTCAAGCATCGAGCAATAAAATCATAAAAACCTTGAAGTGGACGTAGGCCGGAGATAGCCGAACCACTATAAATTGTGTGTCACTGTTCATTATTTCTTAATTGTTGCTTGTTATTTGCTTAGATCTGTGATTTGTGTGTGAATACTGTTGATTCGTATTCATACGCTGGTGCTTTCACTACACTTGGGGTTTGTGACCATTTTTGGTGCAAACACTTTGGTGCTTTCATTGAGAGGAACTAGCACCCGCTACACCAAATTCAAAATTAAGATTCGGAATTTTAAGGATTCAGATCTGACTCTACCATGACTCGACAAACTAGACAAAGAACTGAGAGGAGCCAACAGGCAGGAAGTCAAGAGGCATCCTCTGGCGCTGGAGAAGGACAAGCTTCGATCTACATTACTAGAGATGAGATGGAAGCGATGAATAACTTAATGCAGGAAAGAATGATGAAAAGCCAACAAGAGATGCTGCAGAATTTCTTCGAGCAGATGAGAGCTGCAGGGACGCAGAACCCTGGACCAGCTACAGCGGCTGTGAATGCGGAACAAGGAGCTAGGGCTATGGAACCCAACGGAGGACAGAATGCAGAACCAGAAGGCAATCAACGAGGGCTTGGGGGTAGGCCCGCAAGATCCGACGCAGAAGGACCTTTGGAAGGAGCTCAACCGGCTAGGGCCAACATAAATGCTAACGAGCCACCCGAAGAGTACGTACCAGAATTCCCTACAAGACTCGGAGGGCAAGACAGAGACATGACAAGGGGGCAACCCCTAGATGGAGATGAAAGAATGATCGGCCTAGTGAGACGACTCATGAGAGGAGGGTTTTCAGGAGGAGGATTGGAAGAAGTTAGTCGGAGCCCGTTCGCTCCGAATATCAGGAATGCAAGGAACCCTCCGAAGTTCAAACTACCAACGCTGAATCCATATGACGGAAAGTCAGACCCGACCATGCATATCACCAGATATATCAGACACATGGAAGTGCTGGGAGCATCCGAGGAAGTGATGGCACGATGTTTCCCCTTATTCTTATCAGATTTGGCTGCGCTTTGGTTTAGGCAGCTAGAAACCGGATCAATCAGGACATGGGGCGAGCTTGTGGATTGCTTCATGAAGCAGTTTAGGGTTCACGTGACGCGACCTAAGAGCGTGATGACTTTGGCATCAATAAAACAAAGGACCGGAGAGTCCATAAAAGATTTTTTGTTACGATTTAATGCGACGGTGACTTCTGTAGATCGCCCGGACCCATCGATGATTTTGATGGCGGCAGTGGCAGGAGTTGGAGAAGGCACCGAATTCAAAGACTCTTTGACTAAAGATCCACCACAAGATCTTGGAGAGTTTTTTCATGAAGCTGAAAAATTCATTCGATTAGAGGAATCACGAGCCGAGAGGCAGGAAATAAATGTTGCACAAGGCGAAGGAAACGCCAGGGAACAGTCCAGGGCGGACAAAGGAAAGAGAAAGCAGGATGACGCGCATGATGGTCCTGATAAACGGAAGAAATTCCGAGAGCCCAGATTCAGGCAATACACAGACTTGGTGGTAGGACTGGAACGAATTTACACCGAAACTCGGGGGGCAACTCCCCTATCGAAAACCACCGAGGAGAGATCCCACGGAGCGGGAACGTAGGACTGGAAAGTACTGCCTATTCCATGAGCTGGATGGGCACACTACCGATGAATGCCGCCACCTGAAGGATGAGGTGGAAGAACATGCCAGGAGTGGTAGATTGCCGCAGTATGTCAGAGAACGTACGACGGCGGTTAGACCCGAACAACTACTGCCTCAACCAAACAGGAATGATCCTGGATCGGGATCATGACTCGTCATCAACTGATTGTGATGGCAAGGGCCAAGTTCAAGATTTGGACTCTGGTCGATTAATTTTCTTAGATTTGATTTCCAAAATAAAACGGCTATCCCACTTACTCATGTACGGGAACCGGAGAGATCCCTAGGCATGCTCTGAGATGGAAATAGACCGCTCCGCCCGGAGAGGCATTGTCTTGTTTTTCCTGGTGTTTGAGATTGAACATCTAGGATTTGAATTTAATAAAGAGACACTTATTAAAATAAACCTTTGACCGGAGAGTTAAAGGATAAACATTAAATATCAATATAAACATGATCGCTTTATGATCCTACCCGTAGAGGCAGGGTCCGGAGTGCAAGAAGTGAGTTGCTTCGCCGGAGAGCGACAGGATCAACTCACTTAAGCATCGTTTCCTATTCACCGGAGAGTGATTGGATCAGGATTCGATAAGAGCCCGGAGAGGCTATGATCGGCCCACGATTTAGGCCATGACATCGCTTAATGTTCAGATACACTGAACCGGAGTGCAGGAGGTGAGTCGCTTCGCCGGAGAGCGATAGGATTGACTCACTTAACGTTGTTTCCCCTTCACCGGAGAGTGACAGGATGGGATCCAGCATGAGCCCGGAGAGGCTATAATCGACCGACGATTCAGGTCATGACATCGCTTAATGTTCAGATACACTGAACCGGAGTGCAGGAGGTGAGTCGCTTCGCCGGAGAGCGACAGGATTGACTCACTTAACGTTGTTTCCCCTTCACCGGAGAGTGACAGGATGGGATCCAGCATGAGCCCGGAGAGGCTATGATCGGTCGAGAACGACCAAGACATCGCTATACGCCCTAGCTGGGGCCAGAGTGCAAGGGATAGAAAGCAACGCCGGAGTGCAATAGGATCTTTCTATTCAATCGCTAAATCTAGAATGGGTTTGACAAGGGTCCGGAGTGACCATCAGTAGTACGGAGAGACCGTAGAATTTCATTCTTAACTTCCACTGGAAAAAATTGATAACAATTTGGCTTCGAACAGCCATGGACTTGATTGAAAATGCTATAAGCTATGAGTAAAACATGAACTCACTACATCCAATTTAAGACTGATCAAAACACGCCTTTTACCAAAAAGGCATGTTTTGGGGGGCAAAATGTTATCCCAACTTTTGGCAAAGTCGAGATACCCAAAGATTAACTGAAAATCAATGATTATTAGTCATTGACATCGATTGTGCATCGCAGGTTCACCACGGATATCGATGAATTTTGTCTGAGTCCGGATCGGGCTACAATTGATAAGACACGACAAGCGAAGTAGTGGAAACCAGCGTTCCAAATTTCGGGGCAATCCGAGTTCATATGCTCTAGTTATCGCCAATGGAAGATGGATGAAATAGGCTAGGGTCGAATCCATGAGGAAAGGCTGATTCGAATCGGTCAGAGGAGCATTGCGTCGAATCCATGAAGAGCACACTTGCTTCGACTCCAACTATCGGGCATTGGTTCGTATCCATCAGGAGAAACCATGCTTCGAATCCATCTGCGCATGCCTTAAGCTTCGAATCCATTGGAGCATTCCCCACCTTCGACTCCATCGAACAAGTCCTCACATGCCTAAGTTCGAATCCATCCTCACATACTCCAGTTCGAATCCATGTACTTCGAATCCACACTGTTTGAGGCAACTTCGAATCGATCAACTTTGTACCCAGATCGATTCGAACAGACCTTCGCTCATTCGATTCGAAGAGGGATGTCTTCGAATCCACTACCACGAAACCCCAGTCAAAACGGCAGCTAGAAACGTGGAGTCGACCTGGGCAACTCGGAGCACAAGACGGATCGACACGAAGGAAGCACTCCACGTCATCACAGAAGCACGCGCTGGATCGATTCGAACGAATCGATTCGAACTAGATCGATTCGAACCAGGCTAGTCAACCAGAAATGCAACCTTGAATCGATCATAACATGAGATCTACACATCCAAATGCTATGAAATTTTCACAGAAGCTTGAGCACATGTTGAAGAATGTTCACACCAAATTTCAGCTCGATTGGACACTTTCTTGATCGATTCGAACCAAGGGTCGAATCGATCCCAAAGTGGGCCCGGATTTCCATAAAGCGGGCATGTGGGCCCCCTAACGTACCAGAACTGGTCTCCCTTCATTTTAGGCGAAATATCAGCCTCCTACACCTATAAATAGAGCCCCTGGTCATTCAGAAAAGGGGTCGGACAAATTTGAGAGCTAAAGAGCTCCCAGATTCTGCCAGAGTTACTCCAGATCACCATTGCTGCCTTAGATTCAGACTTAGTTCAGCAAATCAGTTGTAATACAACATACGAAATTGTAATCTTCAAGCATCGAGCAATAAAATCATAAAAACCTTGAAGTGGACGTAGGCCGGAGATAGCCGAACCACTATAAATTGTGTGTCACTGTTCATTATTTCTTAATTGTTGCTTGTTATTTGCTTAGATCTGTGATTTGTGTGTGAATACTGTTGATTCGTATTCATACGCTGGTGCTTTCACTACACTTGGGGTTTGTGACCATTTTTGGTGCAAACAACTGTACCACGCCCTTGGAGCTTGCTTGAGTCCATGTAAGGCCTTCTTCAATCGATACACTTTGTGCTCCTCTCCTTTCTTTTCAAATCCCAGCGGCTGATCGACAAACACTTGTTCAAGTAACTCTCCATGAAGAAAAGCACTCTTAATATCTAACTGGAAAATGCTCCAGCCCTTGTATGCTGCAAGAGCGATTACTAATCTTATCGTGTCCCATCTCACAACCGGCGCAAACACTTGGTCATAGTCGATTCCATGTTCTTGCGCATATCCCTTCGCTACAAGCCGTGCTTTGTACTTATCCACTGCTCCAAGCTCATTAAATTTTGTTTTCAAAACCCACTTGAGTCCAATCTTCTTTGCACAAGCGGGCAACATGGTCAGCTCCCATGTTTCGTTTTTTTCTATAGCCTTGATTTCTTGACTCATGGCTTCCTACCATTTTTCACTCTTCACTGCTTCTTGAAATGAAATAGGATCGGCAGCGGCAAACAATTCAAGATTATTAACTTCATCTTCTTCCTCCGAAAGACCTAACCCACCTCCACTAACATAGTCTTCTAACCAACTGGGAGTTCTTTTTATCCTCCCTTTATTATTATCCAATGGCAACAGCTCTTCTACCCTAGGTGTTCTTCGATCAGGTTGCCTTCTAGATGACAATCTTTTGAGTAGGTTCCGGTGTTTGAGCTGGTTCTATAAATGCTGGTTCTACGGATGATTGATCAATTTCTTCAATGTCTTCTTCCTCTTGATCACTATTTTTATTTTCACTTTCTGTGTGTTCTTTCTCATCATCTCCCCATTCTAATAAATCATATTCCACAGCTGCCACACTCATACCCCAATCCCAGCATTCATTCTCCTCAAAAACAACATCTCTACTCACCACAATATGCTTGGAAATAGGATCGTACAATATGTATGCTTTAGATTCAGAACTTACCCCAAACAACACACAACGAATGTGATGTAGCCCAGAAGGATGCCCAGAATGATGAAGGTTTAGGTCGCGTACGACCTAACGAAGCTTTTAAGTCGTTACTGGTTGATGAAGCAAAAACTGGTAAAGTGTTAGGTCGCGAACGACCTAACAAGATCTTTAGGTCGCACCAACGACCTACTGAAGTACTACGAGCTAACAAGGAAGCTAGCGAGTTAGCAGTGTGTGAGGATTGGCGGGGAGCTGAAGTGTTAGGTCGCGAGCGACCTAACGTATCTTTTAGGTCGCACCAACGACCTAGTGGAGAGTTACGACCTAACAGTCTAAAGAGAAAGGAGATACGACTTAACATGTTTTTAACTCGTGAACGACTTAGCGAGTTAGAAGATAGGTCGCAGGAAAAACTTAACGAGTTAACTCGTGTACGACTTAACGGGTTGGGAAATGGGTCGCTGGAACGTGCTAACAAAGTGCTACGACCTAACAAAACACGACCTATGCTAGGTCGCAGGAAACAGTCACGACTTAAGATAAGTCGCTGGGTGATCTGGGGAGTTAAGTCGCGAGGACTTAGGTCGCAAGGCTTAGGTCATGAAGTTTCTGATGCCGCTTTTGTCTTAGGTCGCAAAGCTCAGGATATCGTTGATTCTTCTGCGAGTTAATCCCTGCCATTGATATCCTTAACTCGTTGATCTGGAATGCCGTATGATCTTAAGTCGCTGAAGCTTGTAGCCGTAGATTGTTATGCCGCTTTATCCTATGCCATTGATTTAAGTCGCGAGAAACTTTAAGTCGCGAAGACTTTCTGAAGCCGTTCATTTTAGGTCGCGGAACTCCAGATGCCGTTGATTGTTGAGTCGCAAGATGTATGGGTCTTAGGTCGTGTATAGTTAGGTCGTCTACGACCTAAGTGATGTAATCTGTTGTATTCGGTAACCCATAGTTCATACCTGTTTGTAAGTCGTCATCTATAGGTCGTTACCGACCTAAGTACTTGTAATATTTTTGAAGTTTTCTGTTGTGTTGAGTTGTAGCCTATAAATAGGCATGTATGGTCATTTGTAAAGGTTGTTGAATATTGAATAAAATTCTCTTTTGTTAGCTTTGTGCTTTCAATTTCAATTGGTAGTCGAGTGTATCTCCTATCTCCACTTACGTCATTCGAGTGTGCTCGAATCATCGTTTGTTGAAGCCGATTCACGGTAACTTGTGCGCAAGATCAACGTCGAAGAATCGTAGATCTCTTTCCCGGTATCTTCGGATCAACGAGTCAGAGATAGCTAAGAATTCGGTATCTTCGGATCAACGAATTCGGGCATTTCAGTATCCATCAATCCATCGATTGCTACTTTCACCGATTGAAGATCGTTTTGATTAATCCGCTGCGTCAGTTTGGTATCAGAGCCTATTCTAGCCAATCATAGCTAGATCGAGACTTGGAGCCTATTCATTTTGAAGTTGAAGTGAAGATTTGAGTTGTGTTCTCACGGCCGAGAACTCGTGGGAGTTGTTCGCATTTGTATTGAAGTTTGAAGATTGGATTTGTGATTTGGAGAAGTTGTGTTCATCGTGTTCATCGTGATTCGCAACAAAGTGGAAGTTGTCGATCCGTTTCATTTTGGATCAAAGTCCGAAAAGTGTTTGAATTTTGAAGTGTTGAAGAGTTTGTGAAGTTTTCAAGTATGCCGCCAAGAAGAGCTAATCGCCACCAAAACGTAGAAGCTTTGTATCGAAGAGAAGAAGCTGATGAGATGGAGCAGAGAATTAATGAGAACTTTAGTGAGAAGCTTAATGAAGGGATTGGACGATTAGAGAAGATGATGTTAGAAATGAATCAAAATCGGAGAAGGGTTTCACCTGAATCTAACCATGGGGGAAGTAGAGTCTCACCACAATCCAATCGAGAAAGAAGTGTTGACAATGATCAAAGGCGTGGGAGGAATGTGAATGATCGTGAACGGAGGAATGTAGATAGAAGGAATGATGGTGGTAGGCGTGAAGGTAGTAGAAATGTGGGTGGACAAGATAGACAACGATATACATCTGATTTTGAAGAGGAGTATGATGGTGGTAGTGTTCGAGGACAAGGACGAGGACAAGGAAGAAATTACTCTGAGTATGATCACAAGTGGGAGTCTGGGATGAAGACTGAAATTCCTGAATTCAAAGGTGGTATGCAAGCGGAGGAGTTTCTAGATTGGGTAGCTAATGTCGAGGAGATTTTTGACTTCAAAGAAGTTCCAGAACATCGTAGAGTGAAGTTGGTTGCTACGAGGTTGAGGGGTAGAGCTTTGGCATGGTGGCAGCAGACCAAACTTACACGTGATCGGATGGGAAAGTCAAAAGTTGAATCTTGGGAGAAGATGAAGAAATTGATGAAAACAACGTTCTTACCTTACAATTATCAATCTTTGATGTATCAACGTTTGCAAAACTTGAGACAAGGGACGAAATCTGTGAATGACTATGCTGACGAATTTTATCAACTGATTGCAAGGAACGATATTATGGAGATAGAAGAATAGTTAACAGCCAGATTTGTTGGAGGACTACGAATGCAGATCCAGGATATGGTTAATATGTTCGATCCAAGATCTGTAGCAGAGGCACATCAGAAAGCGTTGGCTTGGGAGAAGCAGGGACGACGAGGAGGTGGTGTGTTTACTAATTCCAATAATCAAATGAAGGGTGTTAGTGGAAGTTCTAATGTGTCTAAACCTATCAGTAAACCGGTGGTGAAGGAGGCTGAGAAGGCAAGGGTTAACAATGGTTTCAAATGTTACAATTGTCAGGAATTGGGTCATAAAAGCAATGAGTGTCCAAAGCCGAAGAAACGAACCATGATTGTAGAAGTTGAAGATGAGGATGTTGATGGGGAGTGTTCTAGTCCAGTTGAGGAAGATGAATAGGATATTGCGTCAGGAGATGAAGGTTGTAATCTAATGCTGAGGAGATTGTGTTTAACACCGAAGCAGGAGGAAGCTAGTTGGTTGAGAAGTAATATTTTTCAGTCAACATGTACTATTCTGGGGAAGGTGTGTAAGTTTGTGATTGACGCAGGAAGCTGTGATAATATTATTTCAACCGAGGCTGTGACAAAGTTGAAATTGAAGACAGAGAAACATCCGAGTCCATACAAGTTAGCATGGTTGAGAAAAGGAGGAGAAGTGAAAGTGGATAGACGAGTTCGAGTTCCATTCTCTATTGGGAAGAAATACAAAGACGAAATCTGGTGTGATGTAGTAGAGATGGATGTTTGCCACTTATTATTGGGAAGACCATGGCAATATGATCGAGGAGTACAACATGACGGTCGGACCAATAGCTACAGTTTTATGTTTGAAGGCACGAAAATTATCTTAGTTCCAAAGAAGAGACAACCGGGAGAAAGTAAGTCAGAAGAGATTGAAGAGCTGAAAACTTTATTATCTTTGAAGGAGTTTGTTAAGGAAGTTGAGAAAGAGCCTGAAATATTCTTGTTGATTGGACGAGAGAGTCAAGAAGTGGTTGAAGTACCAGAAGAAGTTAAACCAGTTTTGAAAGAATTTGACGATGTATTTCCAGAGGAGTTACCAACGGAATTGCCACCGTTGAGGGATATACAACATCAGATAGATCTTGTTCCAGGTGCTGTGTTGCCACACAGACCACATTATCGAATGAGTCCAAAGGAACATGAAGAGTTGCGGAGGCAGGTAGAGGAATTGCTTGAGCAGGGGCGTGTGCAGGAGAGTTTAAGTCCTTGTGCTGTACCAGCTTTATTGGTACCCAAAAAGGATGGAACGTGGAGGATGTGCACCGACAGTAGAGCATTGAATAAGATCACAATCAGATACAGATTTCCAATACCGAGGCTTGATGATTTGTTGGATCAGATCAGTGGGTCCGTAATCTTTTCTAAGATTGACTTGAAGAGCGGTTATCATCAGATTCGCATTAGACCAGGGGATGAATGGAAGACAGCATTCAAGACGAGGGAAGGCTTGTATGAATGGCTGGTAATGCCGTTTGGTCTATCGAATGCACCAAGTACATTCATGAGGGTGATGAATCAAATTTTTCGACCATTCATTGGGAAGTTTGTGGTGGTGTACTTCGATGATATTCTGATATATAGTGGAAGTCCGGAGGAACATTTGAATCATCTGAGAGAAGTACTGATGGTATTGCGACAAGAACAATTCTATGCAGCAACGAAGAACTGCGTGTTCATGACGCATAGCGTTTTATTTCTGGGGTATGTTGTCTCGAAGGAAGGTATACAGGTGGACCAAAGTAAAGTTGAGGCGATCAGAGATTGGCCGCAGCCCAAGACGATAACGGAAGTTCGTAGTTTTCACGGGTTGGCTTCATTCTATCGAAGGTTTATACCACACTTTAGTAGTGTGATGGCGCCTGTTACGGATTGTATGAAGGGTAAACAGTTTGCATGGACAGAGGAAGCAGGGAATGCTTTTGGAAAGATCAAGGAGTTGCTGACATCTGCACCAATTCTTGTATTACCTGATTTTCAGTTGTTGTTTGAGCTACACACTGATGCGTCGAAGGTTGGAATTGGAGGAGTGTTGAGTCAGAGGGGACGTCCGATTGCATATTTCAGTGAGAAGTTATCAGGAGCAAAGATGAGATACAGTACATATGATGTGGAATTTTATGCTGTTGTGCAATCTATCAAACACTGGAGACACTATCTATTTCAAAAAGAGTTTGTTCTTTACACTGAGCATGAGGCGTTGAAGCATTTACAAGGACAAGATAAGATTTCAGCGAGACATGCATCGTGGATTGCATATCTGCAGCAGTTTACTTTTGTTGTTAAACACAAGTCAGGGGTGACGAATCGAGTGGCTGATGCTTTGAGTAGAAGGAGTCATTTGTTGACTACACTGAAAGTTGAGGTGACAGGGTTCGATGTGTTGCCAGAATTATTTGTTGATGATCCTTACTTTGCAAAGGTGGTTGATAAAGTCAAGGAGGGAAAGACGGATGAGTTTTTGATGGTAGATGGTTTTCTGTTCAAAGGAAATCGATTGTGCATACCGGAGGGTAGTTTGAGAATGAAGATCGTAAAAGAGCTACATGAAGAAGGACACGTGGGTAGAGACCGTACATTACAGTTGATTTCACAATCTTACTTTTGGCCATCAATGAGGAAAGAGGTGGAGAGGTTTGTGGAACGATGTCATATTTGTCAGGTTTCGAAAGGAACTGCGACTAATGCTGGTTTATATATGCCGTTACCGGTACCGACTAAACCATGGATTGATGTGAGTATGGATTTTGTGTTGGGGCTGCCAAGAACACAGCGAGGAAACGATTCCATCTATGTGGTAGTGGATCGATTTTCGAAGATGGCACATTTTATTGCGTGTAAGAAGACGGGGGATGTTGTTCATGTTGCTCAGTTGTTTTTCAAAGAGATATATCGACTTCATGGATTGCCAGAATCGATTGTGTCGGACAGGGATACTCGTTTTCTAAGTCATTTTTGGCTAAGTTTGTGGAAGATGGTGGGAACGAAGTTGAATTTTAGCAGTGCTTATCATCCGCAGACGGATGGACAGACCGAGGTTGTCAACAGATCATTGGGAAATTTGTTGAGATGTCTTGTGCATGACAATCTGAAAAGTTGGGATGTAAAATTATGCCAGGCAGAGTTTGCTCATAATCATGCAGTGAATCGTAGTACAGGGTTCAGTCCATTTCAGATAGTGTATTCAAGCTTACCGAAGGGACCGTTGGATTTAACGGTAATACCACACTCGAAGGGGACAGTTAAGAAAGCTGCTGATTTTGTTGAGGGGTTGTCTGATTGTCATAAAATCGTTCAGGAACGATTGGAGAAAGCGAATGAGAAGTATAAACGTTCTGCAGATTTGAAACGAAGAAATGTTGAGTTTAATGAAGGAGATATGGTTTATGCAGTGTTAACAAAAGATCGTTTTCCAGTGGGCACTTATAACAAGTTGAAAGCTAGAAAAATCGGTCCGGTGGAAGTTGTGAAGCGAATTAATGAAAATGCTTACAAATTGAAACTGCCAGATGGTGTGTATACGTCTGACGTATTCAATGTCAAACACCTCGTACCATATCACGGGAATGAATTTGTTGTGGAGGAAGCAAGTACAAATTCGAGGTCGAATTTTTCTCAACCTGGGGAGGATGATGTTGCCCAGAAGGATGCCCAGAATGATGAAGGTTTAGTCGCGTACGACCTAACGAAGCTTTTAAGTCGTTACTGGTTGATGAAGCAAAAACTGGTAAAGTGTTAGGTCGCGAACGACCTAACAAGATCTTTAGGTCGCACCAACGACCTACTGAAGTACTACGAGCTAACAAGGAAGCTAGCGAGTTAGCAGTGTGTGAGGATTGGCGGGGAGCTGAAGTGTTAGGTCGCGAGCGACCTAACGTATCTTTTAGGTCGCACCAACGACCTAGTGGAGAGTTACGACCTAACAGTCTGAAGAGAAAGGAGATACAACTTAACATGTTTTTAACTCGTGAACGACTTAGCGAGTTAGAAGATAGGTCGCAGGAAAAACTTAACGAGTTAACTCGTGTACGACTTAACGGGTTGGGAAATGGGTCGCTGGAACGTGCTAACAAAGTGCTACGACCTAACAAAACACGACCTATGCTAGGTCGCAGGAAACAGTCACGACTTAAGATAAGTCGCTGGGTGATCTGGGGAGTTAAGTCGCGAGGACTTAGGTCGCAAGGCTTAGGTCATGAAGTTTCTGATGCCGCTTTTGTCTTAGGTCGCAAAGCTCAGGATATCGTTGATTCTTCTGCGAGTTAATCCCTGCCATTGATATCCTTAACTCGTTGATCTGGAATGCCGTATGATCTTAAGTCGCTGAAGCTTGTAGCCGTAGATTGTTATGCCGCTTTATCCTATGCCATTGATTTAAGTCGCGAGAAACTTTAAGTCGCGAAGACTTTCTGAAGCCGTTCATTTTAGGTCGCGGAACTCTAGATGCCGTTGATTGTTGAGTCGCAAGATGTATGGGTCTTAGGTCGTGTATAGTTAGGTCGTCTACGACCTAAGTGATGTAATCTGTTGTATTCGGTAACCCATAGTTCATACCTGTTTGTAAGTCGTCATCTATAGGTCGTTACCGACCTAAGTACTTGTAATATTTTTGAAGTTTTCTGTTGTGTTGAGTTGTAGCCTATAAATAGGCATGTATGGTCATTTGTAAAGGTTGTTGAATATTGAATAAAATTCTCTTTTGTTATCTTTGTGCTTTCAATTTCAATTGGTAGTCGAGTGTATCTCCTATCTCCACTTACGTCATTCGAGTGCGCTCGAATCATCGTTTGTTGAAGCCGATTCACGGTAACTTGTGCGCAAGATCAACGTCGAAGAATCGTAGATCTCTTTCCTGGTATCTTCGGATCAACGAGTCAGAGATAGCTAAGAATTCGGTATCTTCGGATCAACGAATTCGGGCATTTCAGTATCCATCAATCCATCGATTGCTACTTTCACCGATTGAAGATCGTTTTGATTAATCCGCTGCGTCAGAATGCTTTTGTCATCCAGCTTTTTTCTCTTGCTATCCGGTACATGTACATGCCCCACACATCCAAACACACGGAAATTGTTCACTGCTGGTTTGTTACTGCTCCAAGACTCTTCTGGTGTTTTGTCTTTTACAGCTGCAGTTGGACTTCTATCCATCACATGTACATACCAATTAACTGCCTCTGGCCAAAAAAACTTGGGAACTTTCTTCTCTGACAACATACTTCGAACTAAGTTCATAACGGTCCCGTTTCTACGCTCAGCTACACCATTTTGTTGAGGTGTATAAGCCACTGTCAACTGCCTTCTAATACCATTATTCTTACAGAAATTGTTAAACTCGAAAGAGGTAAATTCCCCTCCTCTATCTGTACGCAAGCATGCTATAAGATCGCCACTTTCTTTCTCAACAAGTTGTTTAAAATTTTTGAATACTCCCAATGCTTCTGATTTTTCACATAAAAAATAAATCCAGATTTTTCGGCTAAAGTCATTAATGAAGCTAAGCAAGTACTTTTTACCACTGCTTGATACTGGTGTGATCGGACCACATATATCGATATGAACCAACTGAAGCCTATGTGATGCCCGCCATGAGCTTTTCTTTGGTATACTTTCCCGGCGCTGCTTTCCGATTAGACAATGTGTGCACAACTTGCTTGGGGTCTTAAGAACAGGCATCCCTTTCACCATCTTCCTATATTACAGAGTTTTCATACTTTTGAAATTTAAATGTCCAAACCTACAATGCCAAAGGTGTGATGCATCTTCAGTAAAAGCTTGAAAGCAAGAAGAGGTATGAAGCTCCGGAGATTTTTCAGGCACTACTGAAGCTAGTAATACAAACATCCGATTTAAAGTCATTGGTGTTTGCATAATCAGTCCCTTTCTCGGGTGATACAATCTGTATTCCCCTCCCTGAATCAAAACAGTGAGCCCTTTTTCCTGGAGTTGGCCAATACTAAAAAGATTGTTCTTGAGCTCTGGAATATAATACACTTATGTTATCACTTGTGTAATCCCTCCAATCTCCAACCTTATATTGCCTTTGCTAGTGACCGCTAACTTTGTATTGTCTCCCAGCTTAACTAGTTGTTGAAAACTCTCATCTAGATGTGGAAACCATTTTTTGTTTCCGCACATATGATTAGAGCACCCCGAATCCAGAAACCACACGTCCTCCCTCCTTGAATTGTGCGACTCAACATGTGTTATCAATACCAACTCTTCTTCCTCGTCCAATTCAGAATAATTGGTGTTCTTCTCCCAACTAGGATACTCATATTGAAAGTGCCCTAGATTGTGACACTTGTAGCACTCTACTATTACTTTTTTAAAAGGCTGCCTTCCTCTACCTCATCCTCTTCCCCTGAAAGCTGCACGTCCTCTTCGTCTACCATGAACTCTTTCTTCAAAAGACACTGTCAATGCTTGTTCCTCACTGCCACGATCGTGCCCTCTCATCCTTTGTTCATGTACAAGAAGACTCCCTTACAACTCATCAATAGTGAATCGATCCAAGTCTTTCGACTCCTCCACATAACACACCACATAATCCCACTTTGAGGTCAATGATCGCAATATCTTTTCAATAATGACTACTTCGGTCAGAGTCTCACCATGCATCTTCATCTTGTTAGCTATTCCCAGGGTGTGCGCAATATAAGCATCTACCCCTTCTCCTTCCTTCATATGCAAAACCTCAAACTCCCTTCGCAAAGCCTGCAATTGAGCCCTTCTTACTTTTGTAGACTCCTGGTATTTTTGCTTCATTGAATCCTAGATTGCTTTGGCTGTGCTTCTGTCCAGAATTGTCTCCATAATTTCTTGATCAATTGCCTGAAAGAGAAAGTTCTTGATCTTCAAATCCTTGAGTTTTGCATCTTCTACTGTCTTGCGTTGTGCCTCAGTTGCAACAACTGATCCTTCACTTGGCAACACCGAAAGTCCTTCCTCCACAAGAGTCCACTACTCTTTCGACCTTAAGAAGTTTTCCATCATCACCAATGATCATAGTGACCATCAAATCTAGGAATGCTGGCTTGAAGGAATCTGTCCTGAGATGAAGTCGACATCCTTTTCTTCTCACACTCCTTTCTCGTAACAAAATCAGGTCCCTGAGTGGTGGCTCTGATACCAAATTGAAAAGACTGAAACTATAAGAATATCACACTTCACCCAATTCTCTAAGAAAACTCCTTATTTAATTCAATGCAAACATAGGCTTAAATAGCCTTACAAGAATAATAAAGTTGGAAATTACTACACCTACAAACGTGGGTACTACTTAAACGACTAAATCAAACAAATTAAACAATCCTACTGAATAGGACTTAATTGACAGAAATAGCAAAATACTTCCGAAATCATGCAAACTTCATCAACAAGACTTTGAATTCTTCAACGGTCCCTAAGACTAAACTTTTTTGCAACTTCTTCCCTGTGCCTGTTTTCATGTATGTGTGTGTATATACATTTTGAAGTTATATATATATATATACACGAGTAGTTTGGCACGTGCGATGCACGTGCGTAGAAGGAGCTGGTGTTAAGAAACAATGTCTATGAGAGTTGTTGAATGCGACAAAATGACTGTGACGTACATGTATTGTTGAATATTTTGGATATTGACATGCAGAATGAATCTACAACAGATGGACGTGGACGTAGAAAATTTGTACCGAACATGGGAAGAAGCGTTAGATCAGACTAACATTGTGTGGGTAGGGGGAAAAGTAATATGCATATGGTGTAATGAATTATTAACGCATGTTCATGCAAACCGTAGAGAATAACTTTGATTTGTAATGGAAATAGAATATGGTCTTGGTTATGTGTAGTAGGTGATCAGAGATAGATATGAATGCATTTTGTGGGGGTAGGGAAACAGAATGAGTTGTTGCACCTAAGAAACTATTTGATAGTAAATTGTAGGTAGTAAGTGTAGTTGTCGTAACCGTTTTCTCTCCTCCTTGTTCCGGGCTTCAGACCGGCATCAGTAGTAAGTTGATGGCGGAGTTAAAAACGGTTTTTAAGGGAATTTTTATGTGAACCGAAAGTGAGTTGGAGTAGTAAAGGAGGAATTTTTTGTTAACCCAGTTTTGTACTTTGTATAAGCTGTAGCTAAATATATGACCGAAAAACAATAAAAGGGAGAAAAAGATTATAAGTGCAGGTATTACTCATTTATGGTCGGATTAAAAATCCCTTAATTATTTAAGTAGAGTAAGAAAATAATGGTGAAGAACTTATATGTGTACCCAATGTTGTAGAGTAATAATTATAGTAAAACTACAACATGTGAAGTGAAAAAATGAATTATTGTTAATTAAGTTCGTGAGTACATTGTAATAACACATCCTTATACACAACATTTCTATTATGTGTGCCATTTCTATTTCGAATCTTTCCATTTTTCACCAAAACTTTTGTTGTTTTTCGTGAAACGCCTCTTGATAATGCAACATATAGCTGACCATGACTGAAAACATGTTCGGAAAGATAAATACCAACCCAAGAGATGGTTTTTCCTTGTGATTTATTAATCGTTAAGGAAAAAGCTAATTTAATTGGAAATTGTTTACATATTAGGTTGAAAGGCATGTTAGTATTCTCAGAAGGCTTTAGTGGTATACGTGGAATAAATACTCTTGTACCACGAAAATGTGCAACAGTTATTTCTGCATCTATGACATTTCTGTGAAAGACACGACATAATAATCTGGTTCCATTACATAATCCAATTCGTGGATCAATATTCCTAAGCAACATGATTGGTGCACCTACTTTCAGTCTTAATTTATGTGGGGGTAGACCTCCCGGAGCAAGTGAGTTTAAGAATTCATATTGGTATAGATTATGTGTATCTTCTTCGACTTTGTCAAAGGAGTAGTAAATGCGCTCACTACCTGGAAACAGTTCTATAAATTTGTTATTAATGTCATCCACTGTTTCGTTTGTAGGGGCTAATATTGCTCTATCCATTATAAAATTAGGATCACCTAATCTGTCATTGAGTTCAGCGAAGAGTTCATTAATCAGAGCATAGAGTGAAGAACTATTGGTCTAAGGTTCAACGATATCATTTGGGAGTTGTATAATATCGTCTTGAACATAGACTTCATCTCCATTTCCAATACGTAAAAGAAATTGTGCATATGATTGATCGTCTTTTGCGCGCATATTTTGTGTTAAATGAATTACCTGAACATTTTTCCATAAGTATGATCGTACTATACATACATCGACGGTTTGAGCTCTAGTACCGTTTACGACTATTGGTAGAACTTGACGAAAATCACCGCCTAAAATAACAATCTTTCCTCCAAATGGTGCATCTAAATTAGTTAAATCTCGTAATGTTTTTCGCCTATGGTTATTTCGCCTACGGTTCCATTGCTTACTTGTAGAATCCCACCAATATTTTTTAGGAAACTCGTAGTATAAATATTGACGTGCTTGTTCATCAAAAACATTTTTACAAAAAAATTCAGTAAGCATTGTTTTAGATCTATGTTGATCATCCAAAATAGTGTGTATGTGCTCTTCTGCACGAAATAATAATTGTTGTCTATTTGGTAAATGTATTTGTAAGCCGGTAACAGAAGGAAAAATATTACTTAGGGAAAATTTAAATATTCTCCATAAAGCTTCTAGAGCACAAATCCATCTAGCATTAACAAATTTTGAATTCTCATCATTATCGTCAGATGTACTGGATAATCCTACAGAAACGCGGTCTGAACCTTTGTAAACATATTTGTAGAGATATTTCACAGATTTAATACTTGAACAAATCTCAACATTTATATGACAATCATATTTCAAAAGTACGTAAGGATTATAAGGTACTATCCAACGGTTATCGATTATGTGGCTTCCAATTTGATATTATATTCCGTTGTCACGTCTTTTATAAATAGGGTAGGAGTCAGTTCCTTGTAAAGTAAATGGAGAAAAAGCTTTTGGAAAACCCTTCTTACAGCGGTTATTTTTCATGCAGACAGCTCTTGGGTTAAAATGTCCGCATGGATAATGAATCATATGTTTCATTATAGCGTTGTGTAGTTCGAGTTCTAAATGTGTACATGGAATTTCAGCGCGAACTAAAGCATCATAATCATCAGGATTGTTAATTTTATCATTTTCATCTAGGACAAGTAGAATGTGAGAATGTGGTAGTCCTCTTTTTTGGAATTCAATAACGTGGACATGGGCAATGACTTTACCTAAAACACACGTGTCAAATAGGTCAGTTTTCAGTTGCTCTAGTTTTGATCGAAAAATCCTAGTTGTTAAATCCGGTCTATCTTGTGGTTGTTGACCGGGAAGCAATTCTTGTGTAATTTCTACCCAGTTAGTATTACATGTCATAGTAATAAATAAGTCAGGCTTTCCATACCTTCGCACTAATGCCATTGCATCTTGGTATCTTTGATGCATATCTCGTGGACTACCAATATAGGAGGAAGGAAGAATCTTCTTGACACCAACACTTCCTAATGTGTGAAATGGCATAAGATTGAGTAGTAGTGAAATAACTGGTTAGTAATTACTGGGAACAACAAATGGTTGATTGAAGGAGGTAAAGAAACTTACTGGTAGATGTTTCTCCAGTAGCTAAGGCATCTTGTAAACCTTGGTATAACTCCGCTCTGATAGTAGTCTGATTGTTGCGAAGAAACCTTAGCCACGTTGTTTCTATTTTTACATACATATCAACGACATATTGTTGAAATAGACGACCACCAAGCAGTATAAGTGATGTCTCAGTTGGTCGTATCTTTGTGTGTAGGCGATAGACAAAATGCAAGTAACATTAGTACTGATGTTGATATAAATGAAGTTTTGTGCTATTTATGAACAAATAATAATGGATATCAATTAGGCTATACGTACCTGTAAAATATGAGAGTAGTAAGATGTACAACTTATAGGTGTACTTCCATTTTCGTGGATGCTCAAATCCCATCCGTGCTGACCGTAAGGCAACAATAGTGGATATTGCAGCGGATCGTAAAAACCTGCAGTATCTGAATTCTCTGTAGATTTCCACTTATTGTCTTAACAATGATATCTCGACCTTGAAAATTGTCTGGTTCATCTCCAATTATTATTCCTGCTATTTGGGATGTTGTTGGCAGCTCATGAAGATGTCGATCTATTGTGATCTCTTTGATTTTGATCCTACATATTTGCACGTCAGGTGGTTGCCCCAACTGTCGAAGTATGGAGACATATGGGTTATGCGTATCTAAAATTTATTTCAAAATCATAATTATCTCCGATCTCATTGCTTCACTATCTTGAAGTCGGTTTTCAATCTCATGGTCAGTGTCATATATGTACAGTTGCAAATATCTTGGTCTACTTCCAACCAAGGGTAAAAGACTTCCAATACTATGATATATTGAACCTTGCGCGTGATATGTGTAAACTCCTTCTCTAGCATTGGTTAGGTTATTGTCAATTGATGCACCCATAGACGTGAATGAAAATGCATTATTATAGGATCAGATGTTTGTCCGAAAATGGGTGCCCACTTCACCTTGATCTTGGAATAAGCTCAGTAACTATTGTGGTGTTGTGGTAGGACGATGAATTTCGATGGAACCTCCAGAGCAATAATTATGTAAGATTTCGTGGAAAAATATTTTAGCATTGCAGAAATCACAGTAAGTGGGTTGAGGAAGTCAATGTTTGTGGTAGGGAATGGTTGCGCTAAAATTTCGACCACAGTTATGACTACTGCTTAATACAGTCCGCAGTATCATTTCTTCGTCATCTCGTGTTATTGAAGAACCTAAAAAAATAAGGTTAGTATTCAGTGTAGTAGTTATAGAGTAGTAAGTAAAACATCGAAGTAATAGTAATAGAGCAGGTAAACAAAATATCGTACACTATAAAGGAGTGTATCCTTTTGCAAGTTGATACTGATTAAACAGTACATGCAATTGTTGTTCAACTTCTAAAAGTATGCTAAATGTGAAAGAACGTAAATTTTGTATTTGTAATAGTCATATGTGCAAGAATTTTAATTTTTAGTTGTGAAAGTAATAATAATCGAGCGTCAAATTTGAGATGGCGTTATTAATAAAGAGGAAACAACATTGCTACATCATTGCTCTGAACTAAAAATACGTCTGCAATTGTTTCTTTCTAGCACAACTTTGCTGACATGTCTATCATATTGTACACACGCCTACACCTAATGCATGTATGTTTTTGTTTGGGTGTTTGACCTTTGAAATACAGAGCTTCGTTATTGCTGTTTACAAAGATTAGGAAAGTTCCGCTTTCGCATTGCATATCCTTTCCTTAGCGAGCATTGATTAACATTAAATCTTAGGCTTAGAAGGGAGCTAGAACAGCTGCTTTCTATATCGTTTGTATCTAACCTAGTAATATTAACGATCTGAAAATGACTGTAATAAATACATTTATAAAGGTTATCCTATCTGCACGAAAACAATTATATGATAATATAAAGCGAGTGGAAAATGAAACATAAACGACAGACATGTTATATCTTTTAATTCAAAAAGTGTAAGTTAAAAGTTTAGTGAAAATATCATTTAGGAATTAGCAAATATATTATTTGGAGCACACGTCCTTTTTCCTTGTTAAACAATAATATCGTTTCACGATACGTATAAGCGAATGAAAAAATGTATACTTTTACAACTTCACATCACTGTCATTCTACTTGAAATGTTGATTCTTGCAAACATATCATCGTTTTAATTCAAATAATGACCGTGCGTAAAGTGGAATAAAGAAAATTACTTCTCAAAATTTTATCTTTTATCTTGTAAAACAAAATGTAAAGAATCTATGTGGTTTTGCTCAAAATAATCAAAAAGAAAACAAAATTAAATAAATGCAAATTTTATTCCCAAACCGCCTATTATAATACTACCCTTTTGTTTCAAAACTATTGATATTTGATGGTGTAAAACAGCTTAGTTCGAAAAACCGTGTAGAAATGATTTAAGCAACAAATATTCAATGCAGGAGATCCCATGATTAACTTCTAGATTTTAATACTATTCTGAAATAAATGTTCAAACTAAGTTTAAAGGAGTGATCAGTGTGAGGACATAAATGAGTACTCAAAAGGAGTTCTTATGGCACGGAGACTATAGCTTATTGACAACATTATTATGAGCTGTGGGATGGGATTATTTGGACTGTGTGTCAAGCCTATGAGGGTCAAATCTGTCAGGGTTAAGCCTACTCTACCTAAAAAGGCAAAAAAGGTACACCCAAATCATACCGGTTTTAAATTTTAATGTTTTAGCGTTAGACTCAAGTTCAGCAATTTTAGAATTCATAAACAATAAGAACATGTTCTTATAGGAATTGGTTTTAGTTATTTACCTCCATGATGTACTAAAAATAAAAGTAAAGTAAAAAAGGAAAAAAAAACCTTAAGAGCAAGCAAATTGAAGTCTTCAACAAATTCAACGGTGATGAGTACTGATATCATATATTCAGTTCTTATGTGTGTTTCTGTAGGTCCTCTAAACTTTATCACAGCCAAATACAATAGAAGCATACGTTCCTTAGTTTACAATCCACATTCATGGACAAAGGTTAATCATCTACATCTACAATTTTCCATCGTTAAAAACCTTGCATCTCAATAAAACACGAGATTATTAAATGCAATGTTCACCGAAAAGGATTGTTTTTCTCAATTACGTGGATAATTTTTCTCAACATAAGTAGGCAAAAATTGTTGCTGTTACTTAATGAAACCTTTAAAATTTATGCTCAAAAGTTTAAATGTAACAATGTAACTTGGTATGAAAATATAATATCTTCGGGTACAAATATTTTGTGAAGTTTTTAAAACAACTTTTGAGCTAACATGGATCGATGGGTAAAACAGAACTACACATTTTTTCTTATAATTTGTTTGAAATTGTTAGTTTTGCTGTAGATTTAGTTTTGTAGTTATTATTGGCTTATGTATATGCATATTTGTTAATTATTATTTGAATTGGTATAATGTATTCAGATGTTAACAGAATGTATTGAAAGGTCATAAAAATATACGTACACGTTTTATCAACTGATCAGTGGTCTATTTTATTTATCGTCAAATAATGGAACATGTGTACCGCCGTACGCGTTATTGGATGAAAAATTGGATAGCTTAAGCACAACATACGGAATAGGCACACAGTAAAGTAAATCGTACTACGAAGTGGACCAAGAGATGGTAAATTAAAAAATATGTACAAAATATTTAAATGTGGTACACAGGTAAGTAACCGAGTACAGGAACTGAGGTGTGGAGTCGGTGCACTGGCCAGTGGAGTGTTGTATGTGAAATAAAGTTGTAAAAGTCCAAGTACGTAATAAAAATATTCAATCATAACTAAAGTTATAATATTTGTGCAGTACTGAACGTCAACTATGAGCTGGGAGATGTTGTTTGTACGTTGTTAAGTGAACAATAAAATGGATGTGCACTTTTTTTTGTTATATGAAACAAGTTTTAAATTTTGTACTTATTTTGAAAGTGTAAATAAAATAATGAGAGATGGCTGTTAATAATGTATACTGTATAATGACTAAAATATAATTCAGGTAATAAATAAATTACTTATTTCAAAATAAAAAGGTTGTTTTACATAATTGACGCAAAACACGGTAAATATCATGCAACTTTCAACTTAAATTAAGACTGAAAATATGGAACGTGTAGTAGCTTCAACATTCCACATTTTCATATTAACAGCCGGTTATTTACCGTGTAGTAGGCTTCAACGTGTAGTAGCTATCAACTTAAATTAAAAAAATGCAACTTTCAACTTAAATGAAGACTGAAAATATGGAACGTGTAGTAGCTTCAACGTTCCACATTTTCATATGGAACGTGTAGTAGCTTCAACACAGTAACGAATACATCAATCAAAGTACCTAACGATGTAGGCTATTTACCGTGTAGTAGCTTCAACGTTCCACATTTTCATATTCATAATTTATTAGCTATAAGTAGTAATAGTATATTGTGCGTACGGTTGCCTGTATGTCATTTTGTTGACATTTTCCTATTCATAAGAAGGGTAGGAGCAGTGTACGGTTGCGGTGTGTGTCAGTTTTATATGGATATTTTGTACTGTTAGATAAAGCAATAGGTCGGCTGTGTAGTAGGATGTGTGATCCATCGTTCTGTCATATCATGCAACTCCATTAACAAAAAATAGTCGTACGAAGTGGACGAAGACATGAGGAAATAAAGCATAAGTATGAACAATTTAAATGCGCTACACAGTGAAGTAACAGAGTAAAGCAATTGAGCTGTAGAGTTGGTGTTAAGAACGTAAGGACGGAGAGAGGAAAAAAAATTACCTATTAAACGTCGACCGTGGAAGCCTTCACTCAACCGTGTTCTTGTATTTGCAATACGTATTTCTCTTGCTTGTGCACGTCTAGCCTGTTGACTAAGTCTACGTCTTTCTCTTTGTTGCTGTTCCATTAGATGTTGAAGATAAACTGAAGAGGTAATAAATAGTAGTAAAGATTAAAAAAAAATTGTGACTGAGTTGAAGAGATATATGGCAGTAGCAGAAAAGGAAGTACAGTAGTAAGTGAAGGACAGTCTATTGGCAAGTGTGTATATATATAGGTATACCAACGGTTACGTAAGTGGTATAACCGCTGAAAATGAGTAGGTAGATGTTGTTGAATTGGTAGAGATCCGAGATGTGCTATGCTGATTTTTGGTAACGGGATGAAATTTTATTATATTCGTTGCGTTAAAGTGGCCATAACAACAGGGTAGTCATAGGAAAATTGTTATGCAGCAAACTGAGGACGTATATACACCTGGAGTGTTTATTAAGCAATGGAGAAATTTTTATTTATCATCTAGACATCCATTCGTTCATATTTATTTACGTATGCTAACTTGTCAAACCATTTGAGTTTTGTTAGTCACCTCTGTAATTTATAGATTTTTGTAATACAACGAAGGAAAATCTGTTTTGCAAAATACACATCAATTTGCATGCAAATATAAAGGTCGGTTAATAAGTAGTAATGGTTGGCTGAGTATCTTTGGTTAGTTTGATGAGTTGGTTAATTATGTGGTATACTTAACCATGCGTTGATAAAAATATGGGTACATGGAACAATTCAACAATGTAGTCCCTGCAGAATCTGAAATATACGGAAAACTTTATAAAAACAGAATTTTCTTTTTTTAGAAACATTCAATTAGTGGTTTAATGATTTGTTGAGCAAGGTTTAATCAAGTTTCACAACAACAAATGATTTGCTCTCTGGATGTTTTACGTGATTAAGTTGTTTAAGTAAATGCAAGATGACATGACCATTCACTTATAAGCTATTCACTTATAAGCTAACTGTGTATACCTAGAGTTGAACATATTCTTCCGTATTAATTTTTGCTTCATTTGAATGTAATAATTCTACGTCAATGTTTACTGATAGTTCATGTATGTTTAGTGATAGTTCATGTATATATTCAAGGCAGTATCAGTGTCGAACAAATATTACATGTATCAGCCTCGGATAATATAACGCACATATACATTTTTAACAGCACTTACGTCCACGTGAAAAGAACATCAAATTTATTTAGACAATGACGAAAGCATGGAGTACACAACAAATTTAACCGAACAGTAACGAATACATCAGAAACAAATAACTTTGTATTAAGAGAGAGCAAAGGAAAAAGTACGGAAGAGCGAAAATGGACAATTTATTGGCTAACAAAGAGTTGAAGCTGTATTAAGTACGGTTCTTGAGAAATTGCTCAACAGCTGCATCACATTGTTCAATCTTCAGGAGAAATTAAAATTTATGATTAGTATGTAGTATAAGCATATATGTATTTGTATATATATATACACACACATATGTTTGTACATATGTATATATGTGTCGGTGTATCAAATAATTAAATGTTGGCATACCACTTCAGGAGTAAAAAAATCTTCCCATTTATCATCTTCAGAACATTATGGAAAATACTGTAGTTCATCATACTATGTCATCTGGACTTCAGAGGTGGAAGATTTTGATAAGTTTTTATTGGTTTCAAAAAATTTTGTCCCAACCGGAGGAAGCTGAACAGAGTGGGTTGGTTTGTTAACATTGTCTGATTCAATCTGGGAAAGATTAACCTTTGAGACGTTGGATGAAGCATTAACTTTTTCATTGGTAGCGGATTGAAGGTGTTTTGTTAAACGCGTACTTTTACGTTTCAATTTGTCTACGGAAGGGGATAATGCAGGCTCTTTACCTTGTTGTATAGATTTGTTCTGCAGTTGAAAAAATGGTAACTTGTGGAAAAACGTATGGACAGTATATATACGGATTGAGACCGTTGATAGTTAAGAAGTAAATAGATATTGGACTTTGAACTACGTATGTACGTGTACAGAATAACTTGCATATTTAAGACAAGGCAGTAAAATTTGTGAAAATCCACCGTACTCAAATATTTCGCGTGCTCAACTCGTGGACAGCTATTATAGCTAAAAGCTTGTATGCATAAACGAATATAGTACATGGTTGAAAAAGCATGTGCAAAAGCTTTTGAATAGAATATGTCTAAAAAAGTATATGCCTGAAAGAGGCTTTAGTCATAAAATCCCAAATAGGTTAGCATAGACTAAATTTGTGAATAAAAGATAGTAATACCTTTGTCATTTTGCAGAAAAAGTAATATGAAGGTTTAAATGTTAGAGTGGAATTGACGAAGGTGGAAGAATTTATGGAGATGAGATGTTGAGGATAGAGAGTGGTGTGTGTGGAGATTGTTAACAGAGATGTGGTTATAATATATAGTGGTGGACATATTAAAATTTTTGAGTGGAAAAGTAATTATCTGTCTAGTCTGCAGGAAAAGTTGAAGGAGCAATTATAGGAAACATGGGCAGTAATAACGGATCAGGTGCTAAGGGAATTAATGTAGATCAGGTGGAGTTATAAGAATGACTGAAAAGGCATGCATTTAAGATTTGTGTTCTTGTATTCTTATTTCTTCAATATAAAAGCAAACATCTCTTGATACTCTGTTGCATACTGTGGCTCGTATACGTCAGATAACTATTTAGTTGTTGTGTAAAGGTGTCCACATCACGTTTTCTCTGATCTAATTGTACTGCCGGTAGAATTGGGCAACTTTACTCTTGCTAACCCCTTGGCCCCCTGACCTCAACTTTTAACTAATGGTGTTTTCACAGCAAATTATACAAAGTGCAGATAATTGGCTACACAGATATACACGTGTGTGTGTGTATTTATACTTATTAACATTATTTATACAATTTAAAATGTGAATATTTTGAAGAAATCAGAAACAATGACAGTGAGTTTTATTACGTTTTCTAATATTTGTTTATATTTCATATGAACTATATTTCAGAAATACGTCCCATGTCAAACATGCAATTTACAGAAAATTGAAGAATCAAACATGTCATACACATACAGGATACATACAATTAATATTTATGATGAGTGATTTAAGGTCCTGAGATGCTCTTTTTATGTGATTTCGCACTGTGCATCTTGCGCTTGTGTACTTGTAGTAATTTCTGCAAAGTAATATAATTGTTTGATTAGCAAGTACATATAGATTAAATGGTCCCAAAAATGCAAGTAACAGTAAAAAATGTCTTGTATTGCATCCCTCTTGCCTTCCTCAATAATCAAAACTGTACAATTGTTCGTTGACACGTTATCATCTAAATCGTTGAAAAAGCAATTAAAGGTTACATTTTTAATCAATGGAGAATGGGTTAATTTGATAGTTCTTTAATGAACTGATAATAATCCATGTACGTGTGCTATTTATGTGTCATCTAACAGTCCTGATTGTTAAGTCAAAATATATTATATGAGAAAGAAAAGGAAAAAAATCTTAATCTATCATGAATTATGACGTGACTAAAAAGGCTATAAATGGAACTTCTTAACATGAATTTCAGATACTTCATAAGCATTAATATTCTTTTGTGTTAAATTAGGCAAAAAAAAGTTTTGTGCCTAATGTTTGTTTCCTTTTCACTTATGCTAATCATTAACAAATCATAACTGAAGGTGGTATATGGATACGTATATTAATTCTTTTTTTTTCTTCCTTTTTTGGCGATTCAAGTGCTTCTCTAACAGTGTCAATTATATTTAATCCCTTTTTTCTACCAATACGTATATACACTTAGAGGTAGTTAAAAAAAGGAAAAGGCGATAACCCATTTAGCATTCACATTTTATTCACTAATTACCCTAAACTTTTTCTTGGTTTGAAACTCTTATTCATTTGAATTATGGGTGATGAGTTTTATAAGCAATTATATATGTACAGCAGAAAGCAAGTAAAGTGAATAAACAATGGCCTGATCTAGTGATCTTCTCAGTTTCTCAACAGGTGGAACACTTACATAAAATAATCAAGCTCTGTGGGTCCCCTTTAGAGAAGTACTAGAAGAAATCAAAGTTGCCTCGTGAACCATGTTCAAGCCCCAGCATGTTCCATTCAACTCCATGTTCCATGTTCCATACATGCGCTGCATCGGCAAAACTTCTAAAGAATTCCCTCCATGTTCCATTCAACTCATTGAAATTTTACTATCAATCGATCCCGATGAACGTGGCACTGCTGCTGCTCTAAACAGTGAGGTGAGTTTTATAACCGAAATAGGAAAATTTGATAAAACAACACTAAAACTTGATCATTAATGCGAAACAGCACCCAAACATCAATATAAAAGACAGAACGTGTATATATAGTTTAAATTTTTTCACGAAACAGAAACAAACATTTATATAGTATCAAATATGTTTATGTCCCCAATAACTTTATCTGAAATGAAAGGCTTGGGAAATGAATCATAGAAAGTTATATTTCAGGTATTCAAAGAAGCATGCTTTTAATAGTGAGGTAAGTTTTACAACCGAAACAGGAAAATTTGACAAAACAAAATTGAAACTTGATCATTAAATGCTCTAATGTGAAACAGAACCCAAACATCAATACAAAAGACAAACATTCAAAATAAGTTTCATACATAGAACAGGCATGAATTTTGTAAATGGACAACAAAATTTTTAGTAAATTCCAGCAAAATTTATAGTCCTTAGCGACATTGGAAGACCAGATTGTGTAGTAATGTTGTTGTGCCCCTCGGCATATCCCCAACAGCTATATCAAAGTTTTCTATCCCTGAACAGAGGATAATAGGTAATCATGCCACTTGCTTAACATAGCTGAACAACATATATTAGACAGAGGTTGGACTTTTGGAAAAAGGGAAATGAAACATACATATAACAGAAGTATGTATCTTACACACTACAACTCACTTCAACGACACTTCAAAACAAAATTGATGTTTGTGCTTCAGAGGGTTTCATCCTTGTTCAAAAATGCAATTATAAAAATCTAAAAGGACTTACAATCAAGATCAAAAGAAAGAAGAGAATTTTTTTATACAAACTTGAAGTCAAAATCATTGATTAGAGATCAAAAGAAAACAATGAGCATATTTTGATAATAAGATGCTAATATTCACATACCTGAAAACCAAAGGGCAGTAACCTTTCTTAAGCATCTAATCAGAAAGTGCATAGATCTGTAGCAATGATTGTTCTCCAATAATAAAATATGAATGCATTCCATTATTCATCCACTATTTTCCATAGATCCGTAGCAATGGTAATTATTTTAAGACCAACCTGTAAAATTTTTAGCAAGGCTAATTCATGGTTTAATATATATATATATATATATATATATATATATATATATAATGGAACTTTAGCACATGAGGTTAAAAAGTTGGTGCACTTAGTACTAAAATAAGCAAAATAAATTAAAATCATTGCACAAAAAACCTGAGCTAAGGTTGGTATAATGACTAAACTGCTAATAACACTGTTGATTCTCTCTGATATCTGGTTATAGCTATCATTGGTTTCTAGGAAGTAATGAATTTGAGGAGTACCAACTGCAAATAGGAGCAAAGTTATCAGGCAACTACACATATTTCAATAGATATTAAGTAAATGACATGGATATATGCTTATACCATGACAGAAGCTTGCATGATTTCATTAATATTACTGATTGCAGTTTTTTTTCTTCTCAAAACAATAAGCACGTGTGTATGTTATAATAATAAGAATAATTCTAGAAATTGTTATTTTAAGTTTTAACATTAATCTTCTCCCTTTAACTAAACTTTCATAACTTTGCAGTTCATACTCCAAACAATAATGAAACTATTAAAATTTAATGAAAAATTATTACAGTTCTACACATTTACGACTATTCCTAACCATAATTTTTTGTATGGCATTAATCAATATGCTTAATTTATTGTTTATTGGTGAAAATAGTAACATAAATAAGATAAGGAAATTGATAAGCTTAATTCATTGTTTATTGGTGAAAATAGTTACATAAATAAGATAAGGAAATTGATAATGGGGCTTTGCACGAAAGGTCCCTATTTTCGATGGTGTTACAAGAAAAGTCCCCGTAGAAATAAATATGTAAATTAAGTCCCTATTTTTTCTAAATAAGAAAACGCAAGTTAGCTTGCGCTTTTTAAAATTTCAAAATCAGAAATCCTGATAGAAGCTTTTCAAAAATTTCAAAATTTTTAAAATTTTCAAAAAAAGTTTCAAAATTAGAAAGCGCAAGTTATCTTGCGCTTTTCAAAAATTTCAAAATTTTTAAAATTTTCAAAAAATATTTCAAAAATAGAAAGCGCAAACTAGCTTGCACTTTCCTGATAAAAAGTGCAAGTTAACTTGCGCTTTTCGAAATTTTCAAAATTTTCGAAAATTTCGAAAAATATTTCAAAATTAAAAAAGTGCAAGTTATCTTGCATTTTCTGTCAGAAAAGTGCAAGACATTTTGCAGTTTTTATTTTTGAAAAATAGGGAGGGACCAAATTTACAAATTCATTTCTACAGGGACTTTTTGTATAACAACATAAAAAACAGGGACCTGTGACTCTTTTCTTGATATAATATTGTTCTCCAATCTGCAACTTTTCACATTAGAATTGTTTGTACGAATAGATATTGTGCATTCAAACATTGACATATCAATTGATTACGTCAATAAGCCAAGGGTTAAACTATTCAATCAAATATAGTTAATGAGAATAACAAAATAAATTACCTGATTGGAGCTCCCACCAAAGCACGGATCCCTTTTGTACTCAACGGTTAGGTAAAGATGACACCTAATAGGAGTTTCTTCAACCAAGGCATAGATCTCTTTCGATCTCGATAATCAGGGAAAAATGAGGAAAATTCTTGAAACAAAGAATAGGAATTGGAAGCATCAGGAGTAAAAATGCTGAAGTTTGTTGTGAGAGTTGACAACCGAGAAAGATAAGAGAGAGGTTCGTGGATGGAAGGTGAGAATTTATGTCGGTGTGCGCTAGCGAACCGACGATATCATCCTTCCTCAACATTTACTGCTCTAGGGGCATCCATGTAACTTCAAAAGAGGTTTGTTTGAAGGAGAATGGTCCTCAAAGGAGGAATTCAAGAAGAAAGAATTAAGCTGGAAGCCGAATTAAGAAGATTGGAGACAGTTGATATTGATTTGAAGGAGGCAGCGGTTAGGGTTATCTTTTGTTTTGAGGATTGTTGAAGTAGTTGTGGACCGATGGAAGAGTGGAGAAGATGGAAACGTACGGGAGTACTAAGTAACGTAGGCAAGAGGAAGTGGGAAAAGAAGATGACAAAAGTATCCTTTGTATTTTCATTTTGTTTGCGTTGTTGAGAAGGACTATTTAGGCAGAACACAAAAGGCTTCACTTTGACCACTTTGACCAGGGTTTTGCTTTATAGTATAAGATACACACACACACATATATATATCTAAAAACAATTACTAACCTTTTTGGCCGCCCATTAACTTCTATATTGCTGGTTAAAACATAGCTCTCAATCCACTCCAAAATTCTCAAATATATTTTAAATTAAAATAATACCATTCGATAGTTAGAGGTCGGTGATTCCGGACTTACAATCCGACGAATCAAGAACAGTAAAAGGAAGGGAAGTCATTGCTTCAACGTGGATTCAAAGGCATCATTAAATTGGTAGTTTTAATTCATATTATAGTAATTAAATTATATTCTATGATCCTATAATAATCAATTTCATATCTGTTTAAATATATTGCTACTATAGGTTTAGTTAGGCGAGATTTTTATAAGTAGATGTAGTTGTCACAAATCAGTTTGGTTATGCGCATAATTTGTTTATTATATTATTTGATTGTGTACAGACAAATGTTGTTTACTGTACAAAATCAATTTTTGTCATTAATAATTGTTCTATATATTTATTAATAAATTCATATATATATATATATATATATATTAGTGTATATTTCTCTCTCATAAAAGCATATACGCATATATAAGATACATATATGATTTATAATTTTTAGTACACTGATATATATAATATGAATTTACAAATTCAAAAATTAATTATCATACATATATTCATATGTTTAAATTAACATTTATTGAATTTTTGAATTGTTTATTATATATAAAATAATTTTTACATTAAAAATTCAATTTTATATTTAAAAAAATTATTATATCATTTCAGAAACATATAGAAAAAATTTATGAATTTTTCAATAAAGCTTATTATTTTTAATAGTTAATATTATTTCAAAAAAATTGTTTATGATTTATTAAAAATAATATTTTAATTGAAACATTATTCAAAAATTTTTGTAACCTTTCATTCATTATCCTAGAATTTTTAAAATTTTAAAATTTGAATTTTTAATAATATATTATTTTATATTAAATAATTATTGCCGAAATCGATGTATTTGATTTTAAAAAATAATATTTCAACTTTAAAAAATCTCCAGATTTTTGCTAAGCTCTATTTTATGATCCTAGATTTTTGAAAATTGTAAACTTTGAATTTGCATCAATAAATTATTTTATGTTAATTTTTTATGGATGAAAACATTATTTTATTCATAATATATACAAATTAAAATACTAAAATTATTATGTTTGCAAAAATAAGTTAATTTTGAATTATAAATAATGTTTAATAATTGTTCTCTCTCTTTCTATATATATATTTATCTATATATAAATGTTTTATGTTCATATATTATATATAATATATTTATACAAACACGTGTGTGTGTGTGTATTTTGTAACACATATACATGCACATATTTGGACAATATACATGACATATAAAATGAGCTAATATGTCTGTTGCGATGTAGATCCCAATATCTACATATGGGTATATTATACCTTATACGGATTATTATGTTACACGTGCACTCATAAATATATGTAAATGATACATTTATGTATAAACTAAATCAAATAAAATTAATTTCATATCTTAATATATTTGAATTTAAATAAAATAAATGATTTATTTAAATAAAATTTAGAAATGTTCTAATTCAGTTAGACTTCATAGGTCTAATAAAAGATCCAATAGGGTAAATTTTTTGAAATTCACCCATAACTTTCGCTCTGGGCTAGTCCAGTTCCAACAGGTAGGGTGTTACACAAGGACAAGCCCAAGTCGTCTCGGGCTCAACTTAGGTACACGTATCATAAAACAAATATACAAGCATACATGTGCAGGCAAAAGTAATGACCATTGCACAAGCAAGCTACAAAAGGGATGTATATTAATGAACTCAAGGTAGTGAGTTACTTAAAACATCAGAATGCAGTATACTAGAGCATGCAAGACTAGGTAGTGAACCAGTACAGCAAGGGTGAAATGGTAACTAAAGCAACTGATGTGTACTTATCAGAAGCAGCAAAAGAAAGCACACTAATATACATATATACACATACGGATATACATATATATGTACACAGTGAATAGAAAAGCAATTCAGAGCTTCAGATGAACCAATGTGTACTGCATCATCTCAGGCCAATAATAACATTTACAAGTGCACATTAAAATGAGCATGAGCCATCACACAATCACATATACATTCTCACATATGTATGTATATACATGAAAATCAGTGCATATGTACAAGAGGCAAGGCTAACATACATAAAGGCAGTGCACATATGCAACACAGTGAAAAACAAGACATGCACACCAACATGCTCAAGAGCAACAAAGCATCACAACTAGGCAGTTCAACATGTATCAAAGCAAGTTCAAGCACCCAGATCAACAAGGATCAATTCACAAATCAGAATGTTTAATGGAAGCTAAACATGGTGCAGCAAAGTACAAAGCACAAACATGGATAGTTAAGGAAGTGCACAAGACATGGCACGTGTATACAAGTATAAACTAGGATGAACAAAGCGATCAAATGCAAATTGAATACAAACAGGGTGGTAAAGTGAAACCAGATTCAAGGACATATGTACAAGACTACAAAGTGTAAACAAGGACATGTGCACATGAACATACATAGCAACATTGATTTCACAGCAAGTATGAATCAAAAACAAGCATCATCAGAAATATTTTGAAGAGGACGCAGAGACCAAAAAATAGAGAAGCAATCGATCATGGACCAGGAGATCAAAATACAAAGTTGGAAATCAATACAATTGCAGTTCATCAAAGAAAGCAAGGCCGAGACAGTTTTTAGTCAAGAAACAAAAATTCAAACAACGCGGTGAGATTGACCAAGTAAGGAGGAAATCATAAAATCAACCAGGGTCAAACTACATGTGAATATATATCAATATATTCGAATATATATCACAAATGAACGAGTCAGAAAACATCAAAGCCATTCGATCGGAAATCAACGTAAAAAGAAAAGGTTCTGACAAGTTCAAATCGAAATATAGGGAATCAAACCCCATATAAACCCTAAATAAACCCATTTCGTCATCGGCATTAAATTAGTCGAGTCACAAGCAAAGTAATCTAAATCAGAAAATTCGAATTCATACCAAATCAATCCAACTGGGGTCATTAAAGCGACCGAGTGCAATCAAAGCTGGGGAATCGATTGACGAAGCAACCAAGACGAAAACATCTCTTCAATCGACCAACTGGAATCGGCGGCTTCAATTTTCAAAAACCCTAAATCAGATCGAAGTGAAGAACGGCTTGAACGAAATGAAATACGGGCTGAAGGAACAAGGGAGATTAATTTTAAATTGGCTGTTTTTATTTTTGCTTGGGTCGTGATTATTTGAGAGAGAAAAATAGTAAGGGCTAAGTTTTTATTTAGGGGTTCCTTTTTATTCTATTGTAATTTTATTTTTAAGTTGCTAAACTCTAGTGTTAACTAAGTTACGAGCTACGAGGTGTAGTTTGAGAATTCGCAACTCTGTAGCAGATTGTGTCAGGGTTTTAAGAGTGGAGTTAGAACAATCAGCTTTGCGAGGGTCGCAAGTTTACAGGGTTTGTAAGCATGTGATTGTTTAATTTCTAGTAGAAATCTTGGAGGCAGCAGTAGGCAGGTTTTGCCGAAGCCGGATAAACTTATATGTCATTTTTATTTTCGCATTTACTCTATTATTATCTATGTTGCAATTATATATATATATATATATATATGTATGTATGTATGTATGTATGTATGTATGTATGTGTGTGTGTGTGTGTATGAATTTTTTATAAAACCTATTCAACCCCCCTTGCCGCTCTAGGGTTAATTCGATCATACAGTATCATTTTTCATTTATGTAATAAATTAATGAGTTCTGTATGTACCATGGTGCAGATAATTACCTTCGTCTTTAAGTATCAAATAATTATTTGAAATAATTAAATTAAAAGTTAATAAATCACAATTTAATACACCATGGTTTAGAAAATTACCTGCACTGGGATGTAGAAAACTCTTTGACAATCACATCATGCTTGAAAATATTACAGGAAATTATGATATAGTAATTTTGATCAGTTTTTATAATTAAATGCTGAAGAATTTGTTCTTGTTGAAGGTAACACATTATTAGATTTCTCTTTTGAAGGTGTTCAGTTTGTTTGTCCATCATAAAAAATACGAGTGTAAAACTTTAATAGGGGTATCCGGGTATTGAAGTTAATTCCCTGTCAAAACCCTAAGTTTCCAAGAACAATTCGACTATGTCTATACTTTGGGATGATATACTTTTGTGTGGATCTTAAGTATTGAAGTTAATTCTACTAATGTGTCATACTTTGAGAACGACCAGACTTGGATTGACTAATTTGGTATAAACAGAGTAAGGAACATATCGAACTATTGAATCGTTAAGTTAGATGACTCAAATCATATTATGCCTTTTTTTCTATTCTGAATTTTTATGAGGGTAAAAATGATATGATTCATGCCACAAACTTTTCAATTTAACATATAACTATTAATTAAAGTAATAACATGGACTTGGAACTATTATTTCTGTATTCGATGCACATAGTCAAAGCTCTGCTAAAACCTAGCTAAATCCTCGTTAAACCGCAATGTGATTACAATATAACGCTGTTAAACAATGAATTTGCTTAAAACCTCGCTATTTACTGCTAAATTCACTAAATCGGAGTTTTTTAGCATCCGCACTAGCGTTTTCAATATAATAAATTAATTTAACTCTGTTCTTTTTAAAACAAAATCAACAATATTATGGTACTAAGTACAAGGCTCAAATACTTAAAATAAGTTATAACACTATTTTAGTTATAACAATATTAGGGTATAAATCATTGGGAACTTTTTTTGTTAAATAGACTTAATATTGTATAGCAATTTGCCAAGAAAATGTATGCATTTCTTGAACTTTAAATTCTAAAGCTAAATATATAACGTGGAAATTAGGCATACATCATTAATTTCAAACTTATTTCATTTTCGCTCCCTTTTAAAAACAAATTTCATGAAACTGCTCTATAATTATTTTTAGTAAAAATTTGCAGTTTTTAGTGTAAATAATTATAGTTTTTCTGCAAATATTTGCATTTTCTCTACAAACTGCAAATTTTTCTGAAAATGGCATTAAATGTGTTTCGTGAAACCTGTTTTCGAAAAGGAATGGAATGTATTCTGAAAATTATAAATGGGCGTTTGACAAAAGTTCCTATATATAATACATGTGTTTGTAAAAGAAACTAAACATTGTGATAAGTATAATTTAAAAGTTTTACGGTTTGGTTTATGCCAACACTTGTGCATTTTTTACTTCCATGTGATTTGTACCATCTTTAATTATTTATGCATTGTCTGCCTATTATTCGCAGGGGACATGTTCCAAAAATTTGCAAATTAAGATGGAATGGTGGACTCTAGTCAAGCCTTTATGGTGAGAATATTTTTACCTGCATAATAACTCTTGATGAAATTTAATCTGTTTCCTTTTCCACTTCGCTTAATCAGTTAAGCCATGTGTATGTCCGTGTGTGTTACATTATACATTATGTTAGTTAAGCTATATATGTTCAGATTGATTAATGGGTTTACAACGGTAAAGTGGGCTTGCAAGTTCTACAGTATGGTTGTTTGTGTTGCAATTCAGGTCTACGTAAAATATCATCAGCCATGTTCAGTATCCTAAAGAAAACATTCAAAATTTTCTCCTAAACAATTTCAGGTCATCCTTCTCTTCTATTATTTTTTCCTCCTGTATGAAAGTATCTAGGGTTTGGCAAGTGGCCCCTAATCTACACTTGTTCAAGGAAGCAATATTGAGATCTTCTATTCTCTTTTTAAGGCACAATAAATACAAGTAATTTCTTGATTTATAAAACCTGTCAATCTTAGTTGGGAAGGATCAACAGCCTCCTCTATTCCTCTATTTGATCCTTAATGCAGTCTTTTAATTTCAGTCATTCGTTTCGACTTAAATAATTGTATTGTATGATAATCGGTACGAATGATTGAAATTAAAGGACTACATTTGTGGGTCGAATAGAGGAGCTGCTGGTCCTTCCTATGTTAGTTTAGCTGGTAAATGTTATCTTGATATCGGTAGAAGGTACTGGACCAAAATTCAATTGCTAGTGGTTTCTTAACTGATTATGCAGACTTATATAGTAAAGATTAGCACTTAGAAAAAGATTGAATCCGTAGGTAAAGTTGTATTGTAATTTGTTTGGGTCAATTGTATTGAGAAGTTTTTGTATGTTAGTTGTGCTAACTAAAAGTATTAATATACATTACTAAGTATACAGCTAAGTTGGTTTAAGTTCACATATGGATGATGGACTAAGAAATAAACGTTGGAAAAAGTAAACACAGGAAAAATCAAACTTTATAAAGTGTAATTTAATACTTTCCTCTTGTAAAAAGATTGTTAGGCCGACCACTATTGTTATTCTTCTGAACAGTTTTCTTTAATAAAAAACCAAAATATGTTGAAATATAAATTAAATTACAAGCGCTAATGAACTAACTTATTCATCTTCTATTATACATCCACTGTCAAATCATGTAAAATTGATGCTATACTTAACAATCAAATTTGTTTCAAGGCATATGCATACAATCCTGTTATTTTGGGAGAGGGGGTTAATTGAAGAAAAGACAGCGTTTAGAATATGCTGCCGGGAGATGTTCTGTAAAGACTTGTAAGTAATATCCCAGAGCATAACATGCTAAGAATATTACAGTATAGTTTATTATTTCAAGTAATATGTAATGTTCTTGTTCGTTTTTCTTCATTTTTTACTTACCTTGCTGGCAGCTTGTAAGTATAATACCCAAGGGTGCAGCAAGTGGGATGGTTGAACTAGGAATTAGGAACCTTATCATTTTTAATTCAGAGTCTTCTAATTTTTTGTTCAAATCCATGTAGTTTCCCTCTTTAATAAGAATCATCTTCATACCAATATTCTGTATCTATGTAATTTGTCCATGTTAAGTCTAGGGGTTCATTTAACCATTCTCTGTTTTCTTTAATCACTTCTTGTCTAATCTGTTCATAGTGTTCTTCAACAAAAAGATCCAACATCCTGTTGGTAATCTTCATCTTCGGATTTTTAGTATTAAAGACAAAATAGGTATTTCTAAGACTTTTTACTACTTTCTTTTTGTTTATCTTAGGTTCATCATCGAGGTTGATGAATTTTTCTGTATAGTTATGTCTAAATATCTTTGCAATATTATATTGTTGGTTTTCGTTTAGTTCTGTTTGTTTTAAAACAATTATGAGTTTAGTCATAAATTTTTGTTCTAAATAATCTTGTAGAGATTCTATATTCTCAATTTTTGAAGATTCGTTCATTTTTAATTTTCCCAATTATTGTTTTCTGTTATGTTGTAATCTGCTTTATTTTTGCTTTCTAAGTAATTTTGCCATTCTGTATAGAACTCTTTAACAAATCTGGGTGTTAGTATTATGTTTCCAGGTTCTCTCCAGATATTAAAGTTATTATATATTTCCGTTAAACTTGTTTCACAGTCATAAATACTGATCAATTCGTGTGAATATTTTTGTTTGAAGATGCTTATTATTTGATGTTTTTGGTTTTCTGTAAGGTTTGTATTGTTCTTCATAATGTTTATTATGTTCATCATAAATTTGTTTTCTAAATATTGCTGTAATTTTTCCATTTTTATCAAATTTTTATACTCTCTCTTTCTTTTTAGGAAAAGTCAGGCATAAACCAAAGATACTTGGTGAAATAATCATAGGTAAACACTTATTTACTGTCTTCTTCTTCATCTCTTACTCTTGGTGTATCTAGTTTTAAAAGTATGAATTTAACCTGGTTATAAATCATTTCCTCACCTTGTTACTCTAGATTTACTATTTTCCCTAACGGCTTCATGCCTAAGCGGTACTTCTTCAATCACTAACGAGCTTACGTCTTTTGGGATAATCCATAAATTTAGTTAAATACGGGTGGTTTTAAAACATAGATACATCAATCATCAGGCAAACATTATGCTTAAGAAGATAAGTAAAAAAGGAAAACATACCTAGATCTCTTCACCTTTCTCTTGGTTTATGTCTGAAACTTGTTTAGCTACTCATCTTAGAAATAACAAAAAGGATGTCCGCCATTAAAAGAAACAATACTCAAGCTTTTTATTACTTAATAGTTTTTTGGAGTTGATACAATGATATCCGGTGCCTTTGCAAACATACTGGATTGCCAAATATATAGGCAATCCAAACATACCATGCTATGGACAGATGTCCATTATAAACTTACAAATAGAGGTAAAAGTAGCATACAGTACACCCATAAAATAAATACATCTGTTAGTGGAATCTTTCAATCAAAATATCTTTTGTCTTCTTTTGTCGGTAGAGCTGAAAGGTCTTCTCCTATTTGTAGGTAGGTACTTTTTCTAGCTTTCTTTTTTGTTTAGTGGAAGCAATTATCACGTCGGGTCACATCCCTTTAGCTTTTGGGATCATTATTTCTTCGATTGCTTTTGTGCTGTCTTCGTAGCTGTCTTTATCATCTTCATCTAGGTTGTAGTTTTTATTTTTACTACTGTCTTCTAGTTGTTTAATTCTCTTGAAGTTGTTTATCATATGTTGGTTTGGATGGAATATTTCAAAAGGCCTTAGTTTGTATGCAAAGTCTTCGAAATATTCAGATATGTAGATTTTCATGATAGGGGATTCTGCATATAATTTGAGTTGATTTTTGTCATCCCAAAACATGTTATTTTCGATCAAATATGCTCTGTATTTTTCATAGGTATATTTGTCAGTTTCTATGACAGGAGGAGGTGTGAGGTTTCTGTCTTCTGTCCATTCTTGGTACTTTGGATCATAATTTTTTGCCCTTATTTTTATGATGTGTCTAGCAGGGTCTATGGTGGTTTGACTAAAGTGTGGTGGTGTAGAGGTTATCTCTGTACATAATTCCTGTCCTAAAAGTTCTGTGTAATAGTCTAAGATGGAGGACAGCGGTTCTGGGAGATCTGTGATACACCAGTTATTGAAGTACATTTTTTCTAGGAACCCATAATTTAGGAGTGTGCTCGGGTCTAGGGTGATACTATCTTGTACTATGTACCTGTATTTTGGGATGTTTATTGTGAGAAGAGGTGTTGAGGCAATTATGTTGCACTTACATTGGGTAGTGGTGTTTTTGCAGTCTTCTCCTTTCTGTGTACATGGAATATTTGTGTTTCTTATTATCTTCCATGTAATCTTCATTCCTGGAATGTTAGTAGTAGAACATTTTGCAATAGTAGTAAAGATTTTTTTATAAGTCATAGCATTCATCTCTCTGGAAAGAAGTATGTGATTTATTTCTTTATCAAATGAGTCAACAAAACATAGCATGTTCTGTTGGACAACCTCTGTTTGTATTGTCTTTATATGTGGAATTTGTCCAAGTTGGACCATTTTCCCTTTGTCTATCATGGCCTTCTGTTTGTATGTGACCATAGGTCTAAGACTTAATTCATCAGTTGGAACTTCATTTTTGATAAACATACCTGATGATATGTTTAGGTATTGTTTTATTCCTTCTGATGTGTAATAATCTTTTCCAAGATGTTTTTCCATTGCCATTTTGGCTGTTTCGAAATTTGTATATCCTTTGTATTTAGGAATCCCATATCTTGGATTCATTTCTATTTCTCTAATTTTAGGAAGCATTTCTTCCCAAGTAGCGTATATCCCAGCACTTTCTCCATTAAACAAACAGTAATGGGAGAATCTTTGTTTTGTTTCTTTCTGAAATTCATTTACTAAGGTATACAAGATACTGAGTTTCTATTTGTTGTCTTGGGGACTCGTAGCAAGATTCCATATATTATCCAATATTATTTGTTGATCTTCTGTGATATTTGCTTTAGTGACAAATCTGTTTTGTTTGTAGGTCTTCAGGAATTTTCTGCTGTCTTGACTTTGTGATGTCATATCTGTATTTTCTCTGTTCATGCAATTATAATTTGTCAGATTCTTTTTTCAGAAATAGTCTAGATAATTTGTCAGGTAGGAAATTTGTTTTTCCTTTTATATGTTTCCAATTTATTTTTGTTCCACAATTGAATATTGCATTTTTGAATTTTAGCCATCTGTTGTTTAGAATCCCTTTTTCTTTTTTCTTTTCTGAGTATTTAACTATAGCTTCACAGTCTGTCCTGATGGTTATCTCTTTGTGTGAGATAATAAATAATTTAAAGGCTTCAAGGATATATATTATCGCAATTATTTCATAATCTAGGGATGTTAAATATCCTTTTTCTTTAAACGTTCCTGAAGCATATCTACAAATTCTTTCTGCAGATTTTGTTTCATATTTATTTGGTTTGCTTATTAGAATACCTCCCCATCCAAGGGATGATCCATCAGTTTCTATAATTAGATAGTCTGTGCTTAAGGGCAAAGCTAATGGTTTTAATTCTTCTGCTAGTTTTTTTATCTGTTTTATTTGCTTAGTATCTTCGTGGTTAAATTCCCTTTGTCCTTTTGGACTCGCCTTATTGTATAGAGGTCCCATGTATTTTGATAAGTCCTTTATGTAGGGCCTCGCATAATTTACAAGTCCTAGAAAAGCTTGTAATTGTTTTAAATCTGTTATTTTATCTGGAAATTCCAAAAAATTTCTTGTTATGTGGGGCTGTAATTCTATTTGTCCTTTGCCTATTTTTGTTCCTAAGAATTCTATAGTATTCTTAAAAAGTTCTATTTTCTTTTTAGATATAATTAAGCCATGGCTTCTATTAATTTTAATACGCTGTATAAGTGTGATATGTGTTCTTGTTTTGTTTTGGAAAATACAAGTATGTCATCTATATATACACAGGTGTAATTATTGCAGTTTTGGAAAATATTATCCATTTTTCTTTGGAAAATTTGTGGAGCATTTTTTAATCCAAATGGCATAACCAGCCATTCATAGTGTCCTTCACTACATGTAAATGCAGTCCAAGGTATAGATTCAGGGTGCATTTTTACTTGCCAAAACCCTGATTTTAAGTCAAATTTGGAAAACCAGTTTTTTCCTTGTATTTTGTTTATTAGTACATCTTTATTTGGTATGCAATATCCATCCTCATGGGTATTGTCATTAAGTCTGGTGTAATTCATGACCATTCTAGATTGGCCTCTTTTTCTTTCTGATTCCTTTTGTACTATGAAAGCCGTTGTTCTATGTCTGGAATCAGTTTTTCTTATAACATTTAGGTTAGTTAATATCTGTATATGCATTTTGAATTCTTCCATAATCCAATTATCATATTTTGGAGAACCTGTTTTTATTGTTAAATCTGGATTTATTATATCTAGTCTACATTGTACTGGGTTTCTATCCCAATATTTTAAAGGTTTTTCTCCAATAATTTCTAATTTTCTAATTTAGAAATAATATTGTCTATATCATCTGTGGATATCAATAACCTACTCATTTCTCTTGGATTTATAAGTTGGATATTTTTAATAAATCCTTTTCTTTTATATTCATAGTTTTTATAAGTTTCTTGTATTAATTCTTCATTTGTTTTTTCTGTAATTGTTAATATATTTTCATTGTTTTTGCATTGTCCTTGTATGGGGCAACTACATTCGTCTTTTTGATTATGGTGTTCTGTATTCCCACCACGCTTCTCAAGCGCATACTCTGATAGTATTGGGGTCAGTGTGGTCTTTTTTGAAATTTGTATGTAGTCTTTATTAAACGCAAAACTCCCATTGTCATTTAATAAGAAATCTAGTCCTAGGATTAGTTTTATCCCTTCAAGATTCAATTCTAAAACCCATAATTGTTTTATGTTGTAAAAGGGAGACCATTCCCCGCATGTATTAGTAAAACTTATGTTTATATTTTTAACAATATTGGTAATAATATTAGTAGTTCCATCAAATTGGATACTTTGTTTTGGTTTATCTGCTTTTGTTACATATTTGTAAGGAATGAGGCTAGAACATATAGTTGAACTAGTAGCTCCGGTATCAATAAATGCTAATATCTGGATTTCCAATCCTTTTATATTCAGCTTTGTTGGGATGCGTAATTCCTTTAAGTTTCCTGAATTACATATTAGTGGAATTTGTATTGGTTTGTCAATGTTATTTAAATTGTTATTGTTTTCATATGGTGTTGATTCATCATGAGTAACCTCTTTTTTATCAAAGCAATAACGAAAAATAAATCACACAGCGGTTTATAGTGGTTCCACTACCATTGTGTCAGTGTACATCCACTTTAAGAGAGAGCTTTTATTAATATTTATGAGAAGAGTTCAAGAGATTGAATACAATGATCAAAATTCTAATTAGAAATTGATTTGTGGAGAAGAGAATTGAAGAAAATTAGGTTTTGATAAACCCTAATTTGTGGAGGCTAATCTCTTGCAGTCGCTTGTGCACGCACTCCGATCTAGAACCTGAAGCTAGCTTATATAGGAGAATAGAAACCCTAGGCAATGTTCTGAAATTGCCCCTGCAGATATCACAAATCTTCACGCCAAGTCCACACGTGAAAAATGGGCGGAAGTCGCCTCAGACGTCTGATCAAAGTAGTCAGACGTCTGACTTAAGTTACTGAAAAAATTTCACTTCAGCTCAGACGTCTAACCATTTGGTCAGATGTCTGGTTAAAGACTCTGAAATCAATTCTGCACAGACTCAGACGTCTGACCATTTTGGTCAGACATCTGACCTCTATCAATTCAGTCCACTTCACCTTTTCCCTTATAACTTCCACCTTCGAACTTCGATTTGCAATTCATTTTCTCCGTTACGAAGCTACTTCCAACCTCTACAATTCTTCATATATTGTCGCCAAAATTTAACACTCCACCTCGACACTACATCCATCTCCAACTCCAATGGTACCATACCATCAACGACAACCGATAGCACCAACTATCACTTCTACCTTCAACCAAATATGAATGCTTTCCCAATGAGCTCCGGCAAAGCCACCGCCCATTGCACTCCACCAACGAGCTCAGGCAAAGCCCCCGCCCGCTAGTGAAATGTTGAAAACATCCAAATCCTAAGCTATCTCACCAAAGATTAGCACTTACCAAGAAGATAGAACCTCAATCTCTCACCGATACTCTTCCTCATCTACCACCAAGCTCCTCTCTCAACCGTGCCACCCCGTGGCACCTAGCACTTCTCCAAGCGAATCAAGTTCGAGCAATGCTCGAACTTCCCAACTGGCAATGCCTTAGTGAACATGTCCGCCGCGTTATCCTTTGTGTGCACTTTCCGAAGATATACTTGCTTATCCTCATCCATGGCTATTAGAAATGACTATCTCACCTCAATATGCTTAATCTGTGAGCTAAACACCAAATTCTCTGCCAAGTGAATAACACTCTGGCTAGCACATCGAACATCAATACTATCATGCCCGAATCCCAAGTCACACAACAATCGCTTCAAATAGAGTGCCTCCTTTACCGCCTCCACCGCGGCTATCAACTCCGCCCCCGTAGTGGATAAAGCAACTACGGTTTGCAATCTCGATCTCCAACTTATGGCTATACCCTCAAGTGTGAAGACATATCCGAAAGTTGATTTTCTTCGATCCCTATCACCTGCGTAGTCCGAATCACAATAACCAACCAACTTGCAATCCATCGCCTTACTACCGCAAAAAACAAGACCATGAGATGATGTGTCTCTAAGGTATCTCAATATAAGCTTCACAGCTTCCCAATGCGATTTCCCCGGATTAGCCATGTATCGACTAACCATCCCGATGACATTTGCAATATCGGGCCTTGTACACATCATAGCATAAATAAAACTTTCAACCGCACTAGCATATGGCACCTTTTCCATATAAGCATTGTCTTCCTCCAAGATAGGTGATCATTTACTCGAAAGCTTCATATGCAAAGGTAAATGTGTAATTGACGCTTTTGCATTTTCCATGCTAAACCGGCAAAACACTTTCTCAATGTACTCCTTTTGAGTTCGTTTCAACTCAAAATGCTTTCGATTCCTTAAAATTTCCATGCCTATATCCTTCTTGCCTCTCCAAGATCCTTCATTTCGAACTCCGATTTCAAACTTAGTTTTAGCTTGTTGATTTCATTCTTATCCTCGGAAGCAATGAACATGTCGTCCACATACAAGAATAAATACACCCAACAACCATTTCTCAACTTCTTGAAATAAACACAAGCATCCTTGATGCTTCTATCAAAACCATTTTCAAGCATAAAATGATCGAATCTCTTGTACCATTGTCTAGGTGATTGCTTTAAACCATATAGTGGTTTCTTCAACTTGCAAACCAAATTTGACTTACTATCCACAACAAAATCTTTCGGTTGCTCTATGTAGATGTCTTTATCCAAATCACCATGCAAGAAGGCGGTTTTCACATTAAGTTGCTCCAACTCCAAGTCGTGAATAGCAACTATAGCAAGTAATATCCGGATAGAAGTATGACGCACAACCGGTGCGAATATCTCATCATACTCCTTTCTCTTCCTTTGTGCAAACCCCTTAGCCACTAGCCTAGCTTTGTATCTCCCATCGTCCTTCACCTTGTATATCCATTTGCATCCAATAACACGGTTTCCTTTAAAAAGTGAAACCAAATGCCAAGTTTGATTCTTCAACAATGATTGCATCTCTTCCTCCATGGCACAAATCCATTTCGAGCTATCACTCGACTCCATGACGTCTTCAAGGTCCATCGGCTCATCTTGGACTACATGAAGAGCATAGTCCAAATTATCACAAAAGCTAAGATAGTTCCAATCACCATATCTTTCGGGAGGTCTTATAGTACGACGACCAACCCGAGTAGCAATACCATCACCCAAACTCCCTTCGGCTCCACCTTGATCCGAATCTTCTCTAGAATCATGCACATCACCAACACTACTAGAGGAACCCTGTGGACTATGTGATGTAACACCAACCGCTACCTCCTCGCAAGCATCTCCAATTACTCTACTCCTAGGACAAAATGTGGAAATGATTTCCTTCTCCTTTGATTCACCATGGACCAAATCTGGAACATCCGATGAGCTTCTATTCTCCTTGAACAATGCTGACTCATCAAAAGTAACATGATAAGAATTCACTACCTTCTTTGTTTCTGGATTCCAAATCTGATAGCCTTTTACTCCATCCGTATAACCAAGCAAAATCCCTTTGAAAGCTCTAGGTTCAAGCTTATCATTTCCCGGATCATGCACATAAACAGGACTACCAAACACACGAAGATAACTCAAGTCAATGCTCTTTCCCTTCCACACTTCCTCCGGAATTTTGTTACCAATAGCTGAGCACGAAATTCGATTAATAATATGCACTGCGGTTGACAAAGCTTCAGCCCAAAATCTCTTTGCCAAACCCGATGTCAATCTCAAGCATCGAGCTTTCTCAAGTAGAGTACGATTCATCCTTTCCGCAACACCATTCGATTGCGGATCTCCAGGTGTGGTAAAATGCCTCCGAATACCATGATGCTTGCAAAAATCCATAAAATCTCGGAAACACACTCTCCGCCATTGTCAGACCTTAGAACCTTCAAAGACTTGCCACTCTCATTCTCAACAAAAGCTTTCCATGCTTTGAACTTTGCAAATGCCTCCGACTTTGCCTTCATTACATACACCCAAACTTTCCGAGAAAAGTCATTTATAAAAGAAATATAATAGCGAGCTCCACCTAAATAAGCTACAGGTGCCGGTCCACAAACATCTGTGTGAATGTACTCAAGAACCCTTCTCGAATCATAATTTTCCTCACCGAATGAAACTTTAGTTTGCTTCCCCATGACGCATTCTTCGCAAAACTCTAACTTGTTGAAACTTTCTCCATCGATCATCTCCCTCTTCCGAAGAACATTCAAACTCCTCTCCGAGATATGACCTAACCTCAAATGCTACAACCTAGTCGCATCCAAGCCATGAGAACTATCAACTCCTATACAAGTTTCACCTTCTACAGTCACTCCTTGAAGCAAATAAATACCATGAGTCCTAGCACCCTTCATCGCCACAAGTGCTCCCTTCGAAACCCGCAAGCTATCACTCTCAATAGTGATCTTACAACCTAAAGAATCCAGCTGCCCCAAAGAGATAAGAGAACATAGCGTACATTAGTGAGAGTACGAACCACTCCGTCAAACATTCGAATTTGCACAGAACCAATGTCTTTCGACTTGCAAATAACATCATTTCGCATAACAATTGAATTTCTTCTTTGTCGATGTAAGAAGAAAAACAATTCCTATTTGGCATCATATGATAAAACGCTCCCGAATCGAGCATTCATTCGCTACCCGAAACATATGATGCTACCGCCGACAAAACATCTACATCTCCCTCACCAACTCCACTCTCCATCGCTGCTGATGAAGATGTTACTTCCTTCTTTGTTTTCTCCTTTTCCGGACACTCATTCTTTCTATGACCGGGCTTTTTATAAATATAGCACTTGTCTTTTCTTTCCTTCAACTTTCCTCTCCAACCGGGGTTCCTTGATTTAGAACGCCCCCGGTTCTCCTTCTTCACATACCTCTCATTCTCCACAAACAAACCATGACCACTACTAGCACCACTACTTCCATCACCTAACTCCTTCATTTGATCTTGCAACTTCTCACTAAGAAGACCCGTCTTGACATCATCAAGAGTCAATATATCCCGACTATAGATCAAACTATTTGAGAAACCTGTATAGCGATTTGGTAATGAACACAACAATATAATCGCCTTTTGCTCTTCCTCAATCTTTAAATCTACTACCTTCATCTTGATTAGCAAATCATCAAAAGTATTCAAGTGCGCCTTTAGCGAAGTACCTTCCTTCATCTTACAGGTGAAGAACGTTCGCAATAAGATCAAACGATTTGTCAGTGACTTTTTCATATATAACTCCTCCAACTTGTCCCAAATACCCTTAACGGTTGTCTCACCACTAATTTCAAAGATAACATGCTCTCCCATAGCAAGTTGAAGTGTAGTGAATGCTCACTCTTCCATCTCTTCTCTCTCAACATCCGAGATGATCGCTGACAACAAATGTGTGTCAAACACTACCCTATGCACCTGATTCCTCCTTAGAGCCGCTTTCATCTTCCATTGTCATTTTTCAAAATGATTATCGTCATTCCACTTGTCTATAACTAATTGTGATCCTAAAGCTGCGTACGAACCGCGTACATAAGGAGCTACACCATTTGGATTACCCATTGAGGAACTACTTGAGTTACTACTTGATTCAGGCATTTCTACAACCACCTACCAACACCAATGCTTTGATACCAAAAGTTGGGATGGGATTCCAACTGGAGACCACTCAAATCGAAACCCCACAAGCACAGCGGAAGACGGGATCGTGATAAAAAGTGTAAAAACAACCAATCAATAACTCAATTCCAATCCCAACCAATCCAAAAACAATCACAATTCCAAACAAGCAATATAGAAATCAAAACAATAACGAAAAATAAATCACACAGCGATTTATAGTGGTTTCACTAACGTTGTGTTAGTGTACATCCACTTTAAGAGAGACTTTTTATTAATATTGATGAAAAGAGTACAAGAGATTGAATACAATGATCAAAATTCTAATTAGAAATTGATTTGTGGAGAAGAAAATTGAAGAAAATTAGGTTTTGATAAACCCTAATTTGTGGAGGCTAATCTCTTGCTGTCGCTTGCGCACGCATCCCGATCTGGAACCTGAAGCTAGCTTATATATGAGAATATAAACCCTAGGCAATTTTCCGAAATTGCCCCTGCAGATATCACAAATCTTCACGCCAAGTCCACACATGAAAAACGGACGGAAGTCGCCTCAGACGTCGAGTTATTGAAAAAAAATTATTTGGTCAGACGTCTGACTAAAGGCTCTGGAATCAATTCTGCACAGACTCAGACGTCTGACCATATTTTGGTTAGACGTATGACCTCTGTCAATTCAGCCCAATTCACATTTTCTCTTATAACTTCCACCTCTGAACTTCGATTTGTGAACCGTTTTCTCCGTTACGAAGCTACTTCCGACCTCCACAATTCTTCATATAGTGTCGCTAAAATTTAACATATATAAGTCTCATTACAAAAATAAGTTTGCGAGTGTTAAATTATTTTTCTCCGGATAAAGAGCTTACAAAAATGTTGTATTTATTTGTTGATGGGAGAATGCCAACTTTCAAAGTCTCCTTGAAAAGTTTCTGGGCATAAAAATGGTGCTCCTTTAGTAATTCCAAATTATTCTATCTTAGCAAGTTGGATTGTTCAATTCTCCAGTTTGTAGAGAAATTATTTGATGCTTCAGTTGAAGCATCAAAACTTTTGCTTCAACTGTAATCATTAGACATATATCTTCAAAATCTTGCAAAGTTTACAATTAAATCGATTCTGAAAAGATTCAAGGGATTAATCGAATTTTATTTATTTATTTTAAACATGGAGTCCGTTGAATATTGTACTATGGGATTTTGATGTCTTACATGGATCATCATTAATTTTGACACGTGAATATTCATTAAACACCATCAACTATTTAAGTATAAGCAAATAGAAAAAAGCATGGGCTAAATTTTTTTGTTACAAAGCATAATGAGGGGGAAAAAACTTATAAAGGGAAGGCATGATTGGCAAATTCTAGCACATATAGAATGAAAAGGAGAGATTAAAGATCATAACGCAAAACATTAAACTACATAAGTATGCAACTAAATGACTGATGTGTCATTAATAAGCAATTATGTTCCTTGAAGCAACCTCATAAAAAAAGATGCTTCCTGAATGTATATCATCTACACCAGAAAAGAGAAAAGAAAAAAGATAGATATATTCTCTTCTATCATAAAGCCTTTAATTTGTTTGGCCACATTGCCAACCTTGTGTACGTAAACAAGCCAATATTGATTGGCCAACTCTACAACCTTAACAAATTTAGCACATAAATTCCCCACACTCAAGAAATATCATCTCCCCATTACTCTATTAGTTTTTATTACACACAAGTTTCACATTAATTTCTTCAACCTTTTCTATATAAATTGTCTCATAATCGATGCATGTTTCGTTCAAGAATACATTCAATGGGTGGTGCTGGATCAAACAATACTACAATGATGCCAATTGTCAGCAAGTTTTACTGTTCGAACTCCCAAACTACACTTACAATTCGTAAAAGGCCACGTATCATCAATGGAGGTGGATTCGTAGTCTTGAATTCTAATCAAAAGTTGATTTTCTCTGTAGATGGTTGTGGAATTCTCGGGTCCAAAGGGGAGTTGATACTAAGAGATAGTAATGGAACCTCTATTTTATTCATTCGTAAAAAGGTTTTTCTTTACTTCTATTTTCATATTGCATGTACTTATAATGAATAAAATTCCTTATAAATTTGAAGCATGTTTAGGGAGGAGTAGTTCAAGCATTAAGCGCGTACGATCGATATAGAAGTTACTTGATGGAGTTTGGCAAAACAACAAAGTCGGTATTTAGCCTGAGGGATCCAAGATTATGCTTTGTGAAGAACAAATCTGTTAAGATATCGATAGAACGTAAAGGTTGTAACAGAGACTGGGATTTCGAAGTGATCGGGTCTTTCTTTGAGAAGTCTTGTACTATTAATGATAGACAAGGTAATATTGTTGCGAAGGTACGAGTTTATGTACATGCATTGGTAAATCTGAGGTTATTTCCTTTAATAATGGAATGTTATGGATTTATTGGTGAACATATATAGGTTGGATTTAAGGAGGAGATGAATGCAAGTGAAGATTTTTACAAAGTGATGATTCAAGCAGGGTGTGATCAAGCATTTGTTGTGGCTGTTCTTGCAATTCTTGATAACATACATGGAGAATCTACAACCTGCTAATTAGAAATAATTAAATGTTGCTTTTGTGATATATTTTCTTAATTTGTTTGTGAAGATTTATTTTGTTGATTATACTGAAATGTATTCTTTCTGCAAAATGAAGAATAAATAAAATAAAAGTTAGTGTTCTTTAGATATTGGATTATCCTGTCTTGCAGTCATTGCAAGTTATGTCTTGTACTTCCCATAGATTCTTGAGTTGGGTTTAGCAATGGAAAGAATTTAGCGACTACAGCTTAGAATATTTTCTTTAGTTCTTTTAGTTGAGGAATAAACGGCAGGAGATTTCTTGCAAATAAGAGAGACACATATACTGTTAAATTTGATTACGTTTACAACAAAACACACAAGCTTACGGAGGATATCCTCTGAATTGGTCATTATCAATAATCTGTTACATTTTCATCTAATGATTGAAGAGAATAAAATGAAGGATAAGGTATATGAATGTACATAAATCAACAGCAGGACTTGTTGCATTTTCATATATCAACTACTTTGAAGAATCATGCCACTTTAAGAATACTCTTCAACTTCAATAACCAAATAATTCACCGTTGGTGAACTTAACTTCTTCTCTGCTTTTACATAATCCATCCCTATAATATGAACTATCAGTAAAACACTATACTTCCATAACATCAACTCAACATATAGAAAACGAAACAAAAAATGTCTAAAAACATTTTATGTACACTGGAGATCTCTCGAAGCTCGTTTGTGCAGTTTGTGTCTATGTAAATTTTTATTGTTGCCTTTGTCCTTGATCACGATGTTTTCTTTTACTTGTTCCTCCAAAGTATACACGAAGGTCACTGATTCATGTTCCATATATTGCAGAGGCTCCAGTTCCTCTACAACATTTGACATGTTTGGTCGGGATTTGGCAGTTTGGCTTAGGCATTGATAAGCAATAGTTGCTGCTTTTATGGCTCCTTTAACTGAATATTTTCCATCTAATGAGGGGTCTATTATTCGAGATATCCTTCTTTCAGGTTCAATTAGATATGGTCTGGCCCATTCGACTAGGTTTTGCTCTTTGGGTGGCTTTGTCTTGTCCACTGACCTTCGTCCTGTTAGTAGTTCGAGTAGTACTACCCCAAAGCTGTAGACATCGCTCTTTGCTGTCAGATGACCTGAAATTGGATCATTGGAGTGATTAATGGCGTATATAATTTATTTTTTGCATAGAAGCATTATTATAACAGAAAGGGTCTAAAAAGATAATGCAGAGACATATCAGTGTCTCCTAGAGGACATCCAAACTGTAGTACATCAATTTTCTAAAATCAAGCAAAATTAGCGATAATTCATCAAAATTCACAAGCAAATTTAAATTTCAAGAGCATAAGCCACAAACTTGTGACAATAAGTTGTGAAGTTTATTATACATACTAAACTTCATTTTATATACTACTTATAAACAACATTTGCAAATTTTTAGGACCACAAAAGTAATTGAAATTTTGGGACCTCTAAAAATCATCTAAATTCTGAGGCTCAAAGCAACCGCCTTAAGCCTAGGTCAGCCCTGACTATAGGGCATACATCGGTCATAATCAAGATTCAGGGTGTATAGGATACAATTTCGTTGATTTTGCTGCTGCTATTTTCTCTGTCATTTCAACATTAGAATCTAATTGGTGAAAATATGCATAAATTTTTGTGGTTATGGATACCAATATCTTGGTTTTAAACCAATCATGAATGGTATGGACAAAAATAACCTTGGGTGTTTGGGTTTGGTCGGTTAAGAAATTCAAAAGGAAATAGACAGGAAATGGATTGAGTTTGAATGAGGTTAAAAAAAAAAGGAAAAGTGTTGGAACAATCGAAAATTTACTGAATAAATCAAATGAATTCAAGTTCAGTAAAAGTTTCATGATTGTTCATGTCCTATGGATGAACACTTTAATGAGTTGGACTTGACTGGACATACATTTTAGACTTTATTTTGAATATAGTCCATATGGAAGTTCATTTTGCATTGTCCATATGTTTGATTTGAACCACAATTTGAATTCCACGCGTTAGAACCAAAATACATACCCACACATGCGAGAACATAATAGAGGATTGCACTATATTGGTAAATGATCAATTGATTTGTCTTCCAACATATGAAAAGATATGCGCAGAATGTCAATAGGTCTTGTTATAAATAGATGGTTCTTGACAAAATATGTTTGTGGATTGAATTCAAGTGCAGTACAAACTTTTTTTTGTTAACTAAATTTTAGACTTGTCAACATATACTTTCGGATACTTTCGAATGCAAATAATGACATATCCGCATCCGCATCCAAAATCATTTTCAGATATCAGATACTAACAATTTCAGGTGTTTACATGCTCCTCATAATTAATAAAGTCAAAAAAATAAATGAATTTTTTGTCCAACGTAAATCATTTTCAAGAATAATACAAACGGAAATATAAGAAACAAAAAAATACAATAATAAAAACACTTTCGGCTAGCAAATATTCATTTGCACATGCATGATACGAATTATTATCATGATAAAACCATATATATCAATTATTTAATGTAGTAAAATATGCAAAACCTCAACTAATGTGTGCGCATACTATCGTATCCATATCCATATTTTTTTTCGAATTTCGGATATTTTTTTCATTTTTTGGATGCGGATACAAACGGAATTCGGATTTTTCGGATACTCATAGACAACCCTCTTGAGTTCAAGTCAAGTACGACCTTAATGATAAATTGTGGTAACTATTTATAATTAAACATGCCAATTCTATGTCATTGCACCACTGCTCTAAACTTTATTTTGGCTACCATTTTATATTTAAATTTAGATTCTAACCAGTCATGATGTACTCTGGTGCAGCATAACCCTCAGTTCCCATAACACGGGTTGACACATGTGTGTCATCGCCTTCAGGCCCATCCTTTGCAAGTCCAAAATCAGAAAGCTTTGCATTATAATCCTAAAGCGTTGAGAAACAGAGACATATTTAGATGTTATGATGGGCTTATAATCATGATTGATTGAGAAAAATATTAAATATTTGAATAATATAATAGGCCGTTCAATGCGACATAATCGGAAAAGGAGGCATCGGGAAGGTGTTTTTCCATAGATGTTTAAATGGGATCTTTACATGGTATAGTTCGGTTACATGCATTTTTGTTTTTAAATATCCTGTATAAAATATAAATACATGATTACGTTTATATCGGGATTGCTGTTATTTTAATCAGAAAAGATGTCATGAGAACCACCAAACATTTCCTTAATGCGATATCATGGCTGTCATTTAAAGGGACATATATTTTGTATTTACCTCCAGATTCTTGTTTTATTAGTGCCTAGAAACTGTCTGCTAGTAATGATGAATATGAAAGCCAACCTTTGTTAAACTATTTATAGCACAAAAATACATTGTATACCAGCTAATTATAACTTTATTAATAAACAATGTTAACAACATGTTGCCAAATGCCAACCATGTCCTTTTAACCAACAAATGACATCTGATTTTATTATACTATATTTCCTTCCTAACTAACATTTGATTTGTTCAGAACAAAAAAAGAATACTAGGATATGTTAATTAATCAAAATGGTATAGATTTTAGATTGTTAATGACGTATTCCTTTACTGAAAATTCCAATGTGAAGTCACATACCAACTTGTATTCACCCAAGAATAAAGCAATGAGAACATGGATAAATTAATCAAGCAGAGAAAATAAAATTATACCGAGTCTAATAAAATATTTGAAGCTTTAAAGTCCCTGTAAATCACAGGCTGCTCGGTTTGATGAAGAAAAGCAAGACCTTTGGCTGCTCCTACTGCTATTTTTAATCTTGCAGACCATGGCAAAGATGAAAATCCTGCACATATGAAATAGGAGATTTTATACAAACATATATTTCAATAGCTGTATTCATTATGCTAATTCGTTCCTATATACATAAACAGTTTACGCTGCATATGAACGAACCTCACAATTATACCAATGACAACTCCACCATGGCTGATAGGCTAATATGTCTGGTCAATTAATTGTAAAATTTATCATTTATTTTAGAATAAAGGGTGAAACAGAGGTTTTGAATACTACTAGCTACCTAATAAAGGTTGACACAAAGGTATACATTCTCTATATTCTTTGAACAAAGGATGATGACATGGACACTTAAAAATAGTTATAATCCTGAGTATTTCAGATTTAATATCATCACGATCCAAAAGAATATTGAATGATATGATAAGTTCTATACCTCCGCTGCTCTCATCATTGCAATTTCAAACTTTTCGATTGAGACAGTATTTGTAAAATAATTTTACTGACAAATATGCTTCAATTTCATGCATACCTAAAGGTATTCAAAAATGTTGTAAAGAGCGACAAAAGCGAAATATTTATAATTAAGAATGATTCATACGTTTAAACAGATGGTTCTCCAAGCTACCCTTGGACATGTACTCGTATACAAGTAGTCTGTGCTCCTTTTCATAGCAATAACCGATTAGTTTTACAAGGTGTGGATGCTGCAATTGCCCCAGAAATATCACTTCAGTCTGCAAACATAATCAAACATTTATCATATCAGCAAAAGAAACCAGATTATGCAAAATAATTGTGAGTCAGGCCATCCCGTTAAAATCAAAAAGTGATTGGTTTAGATTCTATAATCCCAAAAGTTTAACGCCCAATCAATTGCAAAATATAGTAGAAACTAAATTAGCTTAAAATATAAATGTTTATCTATACAAGGGTAGGTGAACAACGTAGTTATTGGTACCTAAGTATAAACTGTACATTATAAATAAAACATATGTATGTTATAAAAAATATGAAGCATCTTCATAATCATTGATTTTATAGTTTTTTTTCTTTTCTTTTTTATACCTTTCTTTCTTTTAGATAGATAGAGCAGCTGAGCGGTTAGTATTTAAATATTCAAGTAAACTGGTTACCCTTTATCAATCACATTAATAGTTTAGCACATCTAAAATCATTCTTCGACATAGTAAAATGGCGCTGTTTGCCTTACTTCTTAAAGAAATGTGTTTCTAATTCTATCCAGTACATAGTTATACAAACGGAACTATGAATTGCTTATTCAAATTGAGTTCTTACATCACCAAATATTATAATCATAAACATTTTGCTGGCATATTTGATATTTTGGCAAAGATTTATCAAAACAGAAAGATACGTGTAATCACTGGTATATTAACCCCAATTTGTTACTAGTCATGGAGTCCCGATGATAAAAACTTGTTTCAGGGAGACATATCTGCTTTCACCATCAACGTCTACTGATTTAGTACACATTTTAATGCACTTTTTAATACACAGACAAACCGAGCAATGTTCTTAGTAACTCAAAGAACATATGCACTGATTTCATATTACTCTAAAAGATTTATGCCCTTAAAGAATCGATTTTTAACGCTTTTGGTTATATTCAAGTGCTTTGGCCAGAAGACATTTGGGGCTAGTTTTCTACACTTGGTATTTCGAACAACCAAATTCATTTCCAGTAAGTGTTATTCAAAATCAAGAAACGATGTTAAATAAACCCTCATTACAGAACTAGAGTTAACTTTAGAACAGAGCGCTATTTCAATGTCAGTTTCAACGAAAACTCAAAACAAAATATTTTACCAGCCACTCCCTGTGCCCTTGCGCGCCATCCAAATCCAATAGCTTAACCGCAACGGATCTATCTTCAAATCCGGCCCGAACCCGCTCATCAACATATCCCTTATAAACAGGTCCAAACCCGCCCTCTCCCAAAAAGTTCAGCTCCGAGAACCCTTTAGTGGCCATTTCCAGCTCCGTCAACGTGAAAGAGCACAAATCGCAGCCCATCAGCGACAGCGAAAGGTCCTCCGGCGAGCTGACGTCAGAGAACGACAGTCGTCTAAGAGTTGACTTAGCGGATCGCGTCGAGTTGCAGTCTCGAGTCGAAGCGCGGAAGCAAAGGGGAAGCACGGTCTGCCACGTCGACTTTTTCTTCGCCATTACAGTTCCTTGGGGTTGATTATGTGATTTTGTTTATATTTATATATGAGAAGAGAACGAGACTGAGTAGCAATTTGTATGTTCAACTACTCCTGCACAATTTTGTATTTATACTCGTCTTTTGCACTTATTATTTTCCTAGCTTTCTGTATAATATGTTAACGTGTATTTATAAGGTTTTGGAGTATTGACTTCTGACTTTTTAGAAGTATGTTTGGGCTTTTCAGTGGATGGTACCCTGCACCAAAAAGGTGTTGTTGATATTTTGTCCAACTTCTGATGTGGATTCACAATAGAACAGGGAAAAACATGCACTTCATTTTATTTTATGTTATTTTATGGAGAACTAACATTTTTTATAACTACTAAATAAACTTGCTAGTAAAAAGTTTGTTTTAACCCAATCAACAACTTATTCAACTAATATTAGCTGTTTACAATATAAATAGCTAAAATTTGCATAAAAAATTATTTGTATTTTGCACAATTTTAAATTGTACATAGTTATAAAATACTTAAATGACTATTAGTTTCACTTCACATGCACAACCTTGATTCATAAGATTTTTAGTAGCTTATATATGGATACTTATGAAATTTGTGTACATGGTTCAAACATAAGCATCTAGTTTGCTTTTGATCTTTAAACTACAATTATGTAAAGAAGATCCTTTACTGAATATAGTTTCCTTTAAACCAAAGTGAATATCCTTTTAGCTTCGAGGAATAAGCTAAAACTTTGAGGTTCATGTTACGAAGTTATAACTAAATTAAGAGATTAAATGAAAACCATTAGCATCATTATTAACTAAACAAAACTCTAATCATTGCAATTAAGCAATGATAAATTGATTGTAATAGTGTCCTTTAAATTTCATTTACAAGGTAATTAAATATTAGATACAACTTGTTTGAATGGACTTGAAACTTCAAGTGAATTAATAAATTATGTAGCTAAATAACAAACAAGAAGATACAAGCCTTAACTGGCTTACAAAACAAGAGCTCTAATCAAATACTAATTAAACACAATCTAAATAAATTATATTTGATAACACATCTCATCTCAAAAAATAGACCTTCCACCAAAAGAGGAACCTTCTACATTTAACTATCTTGTGTGATAAAACTCAAAGACACATGCCTTCTTCATGATGTATTTACATTATGATGCGTGTACAAACAGCTAATTGTTTAGTGAATAATATTTGGATTAGGTGAAAGTGATAAAATACAGATGATGTTTTGGATTAATAGTATTTGTAGTCCTATTTCCTAACTATCAATTATGGACTCTATCAACTTTTTTTTTTTTTTATATTATAAATATGGTTGATTTGGAATTATGTGTAGTTAATTAATTAGGCTTCTAGAACTTGATATTTAGCCACCGAGACGTTAATCTTTCCATGTCCAAATCAATGATGTGCTACTAAACAAAGAAACAAAAAATATGGAACAAAACTTTGATACAAGGGATCTATCAAATCTTTGAAGCGGCTCCGGGCATGCGTCAATTATTATATCTAACATTTTGAACATTTATCTGTAGCGCGAATATTTTGGTGCAGTGGAGTCAGAAATCCGTACCTCGATTCAATTTTCAAAACATGGTTTTATGACATCCCAACTCAAACAATTTCACCGATCTTCGCCGAACAAGTTGTCCGCATATCACAATCCGTTTCAATGACACAAATCCAAACCATCATGTCATATGACAGAAAACGACCACAACACCCAATGCGATCATGTTTGTTTCCTCCACTAATAGAAATGGCTGAAATACCGACAGCAGTTGTCGGCGACGACTTCCGACGGCAAATTTCCGACAAGCCGTCGTAAATTCGCGAATTTCAGATCTCAGCTGAGACATTTCTTCCTTATTGCTCAGTACGAAAAAAAACCCCTAAAACCCAATTTTGAATCAAGCACGGATTTCGAACCTATCTCATTCTCGTTCATCTCTAGCCTCGAAAGGTGAGCAATCACTCACGATTAATGTTCTTATATTTATTAAATTTGATTTCAATTGAAACGACAATTGAAATATGCTGCTATTAGATATTTACATTGCTAGATATATGTCATTATCTGCTTTATTCAAGTGTTTTGGAATTCCTATCGATATGTAATAAATTAATACTTTTTTGAAATATATCAAATTAGTAAATTTTCAACCGTTTACAAACAACAATATATTACATAATAAATAAGAAGACAAACTATAAAACTTTCACTTTTTGTATAAACTACTTTTTTATTACATCCCTTGGAGAGTTTTTGGCCCCGTCCGACAAGTGTTGTACATGATCGTTATATAAATATTCGTTTTTGTCATAAAACGGACATTTATATTCATCTGGTACAATACTTGTTAGATTTGTCTCTGTATTGGACAAGTTATAAACACATTAAACAATTACATTTAGGACAATATTTCGTTTTAAACGGTTCACAAAAGCCGTCACTTTTCTTTTTTGTTTCATGTATACACGCATTTGTATAGAATGCAGAAAACAAAGGGGAAGTGCTGCCGAAATTTTGTTGAATCGTTTAAAATGAATAATGCATAAAATGTAAGCGTTTACTGTGTTTGTAATGGAAAGTAGGATGACTGACCAGCAAAAAAGAAAACCATAAACTAACATTTCAATATCGTATTCTTAAGTGGGGTAAAATTGATGCGTATAAGTTTATGTATCAATACATTGAAAAATAAAATGTCAATTCGTAAAATGGTCAATATTTATTTTTGAATTTCTGACATATTTTTTTAAATAAGAAAAATAATCGATTATTTTATTGATCGGAGGAGATGGATGTATCAAAGAAGGGATTGAGAGGCTCAATAAAGAAATATTTTTATAATGGTATAAACGTATTTGTTGAATTCGCTTTAAGTAATAATGGAAACGATGTAGAAATTCGTTATCCATGTAGTAGGTGTAAACATTTGAAGTATTTGTTACCCGATATTGTGAAAGTTCATTTGTGCAAAAACGGTTTCGTGCCGGAGTATTATGTTTGGGATCGTCATGGAGAAGTTGTAGCACATACTTCTGTAGAGTCTGAATTAGAGATTGCTGGTAATGAAATTGTTATGACGAACCGTATAGAAAATATGGTTGAAGATGCAACACGATCAATGTTCCCTATGGTTGAAGTTGATGACGGCGATGTAAATGTTGAAGAACCAAATATTGAAGCAAATAAAATTACGATTTAACTATAAAATATATTTCATTATTATGCTATTATTCTCTTTTAAAATGATGTGTCTGTGACAGGTATCATGTCGTCCAGAAGGAGGAGTTCTTCCCATTCAACAAAAGGCAATGACAGCGGCCCATCGCAGCCGCCATAGCGTCCCGATGTGTATCTAGTACCTAGAGCGGAGGAGAAAGAATTAAACTTTTTTCAGCATCTTAAATATTTTGTGTACGATATAATAATCTATATTATATTTAACATAGGGGTTTGACCTACAGCCGTCAGCTGTAGTTCTATCAGTTTCGAGAAATTCGTACAAGAGTAGGATGACGACTTGTTGATCCAAGTGGGATAATATCTCTTCCCACATCATATGATAGGATTTCATTGTAAGTGTAATCTTATGTTTTCAATTCTTAATTTTTTTTATCGCTTATTTATTGTTCACCTTTTATTGTTTAATTATTTGTCGCTTGTTTATCATGAAATGCAGGCCGCAGTCGACCTACAATCAGATGCACTACAACAAATAGGACCTTTAACAGCGTTTTAAAAACGCTATAAATGTTATTAACAGCGTTTTTACATACGTTGTATATCGACATGTAGTTATATATCAGAGATATACAATGACAAGGAATAAACGCTGTTAAATGTCCTTTTTAATAGTGTTTCCCTGATGTCATGAAATCATTTAACAGTGTTTGGTTGGATGCAGTTAGAGATCTTTCTTAGCGTTTGTTTCGTGCTATGATAAGATTTTATAGCATTTTTTCAATGCTGTGATATTTATTTACAGCGTTTCCTTATTGCAATAAATCGTGCTTTATTTTATTAGATACAATTAATGGCATTTTTAAAACGCTGTGGAATGTTTTAACAGTGTTTTTAAAATGATGTTATATTGTATACAAAGCTAAATCAATTAGGCTTTTTCTACTTTTCTTTAAATTCCATTTCAGTAAACATCAATCACAATGTGTATATATACCACATTTCAAAATTAGCATATTATATCAATATCACATTTCAAAATCAACATATTGTATCAATACCACATTTTGGACACATATTTGATAACCAGCGTATGAAATTTCATAATCAAAATACTCAATATTCTTACACCAAACATAAATAGTTTGTCATCAATAGTTCATAAACAAAATATAGAACAAGTAGCAATGGCAAAACAAAAGCAAGTAGTACATACGTTAAAACCAAAAAGTAGTTCTAGCAGCAAAAATAACTTCGATCCATAAATCATTGCAACCTTTTTTTGCATCACAGTCATCTATCTACCTGTAAAGCAAAAGTAATGCTTGAGAATCAATTCATCAAAAAAGTGTACACAAAGTTAAATCAGATTCATAATGCAAACACTAAATATTCATCACACTATTTCATTTGGCGATTGTCTAATACAAAGTATACAACATGCCATAAAATCAAGTAGCATTTACAAGTGAAGTAGAGTAAAAAATAATAAACGAACTCGGTAATTTACTTGGAGTAAAATCAAGCTGCATATTATCGACGTATGAAGTGGTCTGTTTACAAATCACGTAAACTAGTCGTCGATGTTGTTAACTAAGCGGTCCTCTCAGTATACCAATATAGGTGTAGTCAGTTTTCAAAAATTAGACTCGGTTTTTAAGTTGGACTCGGTTCTTGAAATTGAGGTAAACTAAAACTAAATTTTGAATTTAAAACAATCAAAGTAAAATTAAATTAAATTAAAATTTATAACATAAAGCGCTGCTTATGTAAGAACAACATTAAATACGACTTACAGAATTATTCGTGAAACATAAGTTAAAGACATAGTGAAATAATTAGTAATTGTTATTAAATATCACTGAAATTTCATTAAGTTCTATACTCCTAGGCTATTGTTGGGTATGCTGCTAAATTGCTGTGTTATGACAGATAAATCTTTGTTCTCTTGTTCTTTTTTGAAAATATCACCAAGTCTTCTATTATCATGTTTAAGTCTGATCTCTTATTCTTTCATAAACATATGGTTGAATATAATATGTACTATTATTCTTGATTGAGAAACTAAATATGATAGTTGACTGCAGCTACCCAGTAGTTGCTTTTTGGGTATAAACCCCAAAAGCAACCTCTATTTGGGTAATGATACCTTTGTTGGGAAGCTTTAAGAAAGTAGCATAAATATATCTTACAAGTCAAAAGTTGACGGAACAATTGTTTGCCAGTTATAAATTATGATAGAATTTCGTTAGTAAATTTAACCCAAAAATGACTAAAATAGAATTGTTATTTCAAATAACTAAAAGCAAGTATCTAATTGATATTCACTGTACTTTTACATAGATATGTTCAGTTATGTAGTTGTTACTCATTCATTATTTACAAGTCATGTTAGCCAATCACCGAAATAAACTAACTTTAATGTGATAGTCAAATTACATCTTGCTATTTAAAAGATTTAAAAATTGCCAAAACTTCTTTTTAAGTATATTTAGTCTAAGGAGGTGAGAAATGAGCTATGGACGAAATTAGTTCAATCCTGGAAAAATATCCGTTACTAGAAAACTCACCTAGTTCGTAAACTTTTTCAGCTACTTTGGCAGTAATGTGAGCATATATCTTCCTAATATTTGTGAAGGGCGGATATATCAGTCCCTTGTCGTAGTTCTCTTGTGTTACTTGTAATGCTAGAGCTTCAGCTGAATTCAAAAATCAAATGATACCAAGATAGATTATAGTTTAATAAGAATATAAGATGGAATTTACTATAAACTTAATATTTTAGGTACCGGCTGCAAGCAGCATATCCTTATGAACACGGATTGCCCCAGACATTACTAAACCAAGATCAAATCCTGGGAAGATATATGCATTGCTTGCCTGACCAGGAATGATGTTAACTAATTAAGACATTACAATGAAGCAAATATAAACTAATTCAACGTAGTAGTGAAAAAAGTTGTAAAGGAAAATTTTTTATTTTTTACCTGGCCAGAATAGTAAATTTTACCACCATATTCAATAGGACCAAATGGACTGCCACTAATTGCAGTCCTCTGCAAAATATAACAGTACAAAGTAAATGACTTTTTTATCTACTTGCTTACTTTAGTAGACAGTTCAAATACTATTAGTGAATCTCACCTTTCTCCAAGTGTAAATAGTTGTTTCCCCATAAGTCGATGGAAACTTTTTTTTCAAAAAAAGGGACTCTAGTAATACTTTCAAAAATTGACAAAAATATATATATATATATATATATATATACCTTGGAATCCACTAGCCATATCTTCTCTCGACATTCTTGCAATGGAAGATTTGTTTGCAGAAGTTAAAAGACATATAATGAACTAACAATTAATAAGCTTAGCTTTAAATTAGAGAACTATGAAAGTAATATTAGATTAAATGCGACGGTAAGATAAATTGCATACCTGCTTTGATATCTCAAGAGCAATAAGCTCTGCAATACCAGTACCAGTCTGCAAGAAGAGAAAATGTAAATAGGATACGAAGACATTAGCATGGCAAAACAATGAAGAATAAACCTAATAGGTTACACAAACAAAATGCTTGTACAAGCACAGATATACAAGTAAATCAAATAAGTTACTTGGCTTTCAGAAATGAACAACTTTATCTTTATTAATTGATAGAGTTGCAATTTTTTTGCCCGACCACGAAGTTTCACAAATGCTCTTTGATATATATATATATATATACATGATGTCTCAAATAATTTGCACGACCATGAATTTTCTGACTGATCACACTTTTGTAAACACATTCACTACCAAAGTTTTGTGAAACCAGACGAGAAAAATGGTGCACCACATTCGCTGCCAGGACCTTCGTCGATTTATCATTCATTCCATCCTACATCCATACCTCACACTCTCTCTCTATTTCAAAATACTATGTATAATTTATCTGTATATTACCACTGTATATCAGTAATGTTACACTCATTTATCTCAAATATATCTTAACTTTGTCCCTTGTATCTTTGATATTTTATGCAATCCTGTAAAATGATCAATCCCTGAATTCTTGCTAACAATTGTATACGAATCACCAAGTGGTACAACATTCTTGTTGCGTTACCATCCATGCCTACATTTGATACATTCAACACTATTCCTACAAAGTTTATGATATAAAATCTAATTCTATCCTCCATTTACATTGGATTGTAATGTGTCATAAGTCCTAACATGAAAGCTTTCTTACATAAACAAAACCAGAAAATTTTAAACCCCATAGGATGATTTTAAGCTAATAAAAGTTGATATTTTGCCTCAAGTAAAAGATGATACCTTAACAGTGCATATAAAATACTGGCTTCCGTTGATTGCTTTCGAATTCATAATGATCAAATACAAATGAACTGAGACAAAGCTTACTGCTGCTAATAGGAGTGGACAGGAAGTGAAAGGTCATAAAGCAAGCATCCAAATCCTTCAATGTCTGACCTATTGGTATCCTGTATATAGGGTACCTGCCATAAATTGAGCCATTAGACAAGCTTGTGCATATCGTGGAATAAATCATTAAAGTTTCAGACATGTTATACGGAAATTGAAACTTGTGTTCACAGCTTGAGTGTGTATTGAATGCAAGCATACATTGGTGACATAAATTTTTCTAAACGTTAGCAAGAGGTTAAAAAAGCAACTTATAATGCATAGATGAGGATGTTTGAGAAATAAGGCATACCATGCTACAGACAACCAATTAGAAGGGAGAAGATCACAGCTCATGTAGGTCTTTAGGCCTGGAAACTTAACATTCAGTTCCTTTATCTGTGACAGAAATTCACATTTGTAACATTAGTCAACAAAGATACATATAGGTTTTTTTTATTTCTGTTAATTTTTTTCTTCTTTTCTTTTCTGTTGTGCTAAAAGCAGGATTCCTGCTCTGACTCAAAAAAAACTACATTTACACAATTAGATTCATAAACTGAAAGTTACCAACACCTAATCCATCTCCCATAAAGTTCTTTTCAGTTCTCAACTTTAATGCAGAGATGAAGATGTTTGAGAAATAAGGCATACCATGCTACAGACAACCAACTAGAAGGGAGAAGATCACAGCTCCTATAGGTCTTGAGGCCTGGAAACTTAACATTTATTTGAACTGAACAAAGTTACACAATAATTTACACATGCTTCACTAACTATTAGAACTGAACTAAGGTAGGTTAGACTGCACATTTATAGAGACTTATAACTTATGGGTGATAACATAAAAGCAAATAAGTACACACTTATTGGAACTGTGCATTTTTATAACTTATAGTGACAGCATATATGCAAGTAAGTATATATTTATCAACTCTACACATTTATTTGAATTTCTATAAAATATCAAAATTAGTTTCTTACTTAAGTAATATAATGCGAGGTGCATGCATCTTCATTTATGATACTGTACAAGCTACTTGTTTAAAAATTTCAATTATTTCAATTTACAGTTTGTAAATTTGCTTAATTATACCAAGCTAATCTCTTGTTGTTACTCTATACATCATCTACGGATGTATAGAAGAATATGCACGTAGTGCTTCATGTTTGGATGCGCTTCAATTTCATCTTATGAGTTCCTTGTTTGAAATTTGAAAATTTTCTTTTACATCTTATAGTGCACAATTTTACATTGTGAAGAAAGTAACATTGAGCAAAAAAATTGTTTAGAAAGTTACATTGAATAGAATTTCAAATCACATTCACAATATTTTTAACTGAATAGAAATTTCAGCTCTTATAAAACTTAGTTTAACATTTTAAACTTTATTATTTATATAAACGTGGTAAAAAATTTAAAACTTAATTAATTTGTATAGACTTGTTTATGCTTATAAACTTAATTAATTTTTATAAACTTAGTTATTTTTATAAATTTATTTTCTTTTTTATAAAATATAGTTAATTTAGTTAATTTTTTAAAACTTAATCAACTTAGTTAGTTTTTTTTTACAAAACTTAATTTATTTGTTTAATTATTTTAAAACTTAGTTAATTTTTATAAATTAAGCCAATTTATTAAAAACTTAATTAATTTTTATAAACTTAGTTTATATTATAAACTTATTGAGATCGGTCGAGTGTAGAACACAACAGCACATGACCAGCAACACCATCAAGCATTAGTGTTATGGAATATTACAAGAGACTAGCATTACCAAACTACTTAAAAAATAAATGACTGAAAATGCACAAAAATGATATTTTTTTTGATATATTTATAGACAATGTTGCAAAAACATGAAAAATGATATTATTTTTTTGATATGTTTATAGTTCGTATAGTTCATTTTTTATCATTTTCTATAAAAGAAATTTAGTCATGGACCCTTCCGCTTATGCTGTCTCAAACAACACGATTTAACAAAATCCGATTATGTTAATTTTGCATTTCTTATCTTTAAAACACCAAACAGCTACAAAATAACCATCCACCTATTCTGTAACAACCCGCATATTTTACGATTGCAAAATTAAATGTTTTATTTAAATATAGCATCGTTAGTCGGATTTATGTCCGAAATGTCACTTTTTGCAAACAGTCGAATTGGGACTCGAGACCACTTCCATTGAGTCCAAAATGGCGTTTGCGACTTTTTTGAGTATAAACATTGATATGTTTGGAGTTGAGTGAAATTTTGATATTTTCACTTAGGGCTTTGGGTTTGGGTTTCAGCCCAATAACCTAACACCCAACCCATCTAATACCCTAACTCCCACTCCACTCCACTTCATTCCTTCATAACATTTCCTAACACGCAAGCTTAAGTAAAAATGGGGGAGAGAAAGGAAATTAGAATTCCAAGCCCTAGATTGATTAGGAAATACAAATTCTAGCTCCAACATCAAAGAGAAGCTTAGGTAAGCATCCTCTTCTTTATCTCCATCTCAATCTCTCTCCAATTTCAGAAAGTTCCTATAACCTAACTTAGGAAATATTGCTTTTGATCTTAGATTGGCGCTTCTAGAGTTGAAATTAAAGAGGAATTGGCCTTTCCTTTGCTTTAGAGCTTATCATTTGTTGTTTTGGGTTGAAAAGCTGAGTTTTTAAACTCACATCTACGTTTATAGCTTTCGTTGTTGTTAGGTATGAATTCCTAACATCTATTCATTTTCATTTGTTTTTGATTTGGATTGATTTGGTGAATTTTCCAATTTTTGGTTTTTGAAGTCCAATTTTGTGAAAATCCTTTTATGGATGTTTGAACATGTTTGCTGGGGTGTATCGAAGAGCCTATAAGGGTGGGTTGTCGCTTGGCATAAATCCCTAGTCGCCGTTGCTCGATCGATCGTTTCCGGTAGAATTTTGCCCCACTTGGGGGCTAGGCCGATTCTGCTCTGGAAGCAGGTTCAGTCGACTGAACCAGTAGGTCAGTTGACTGAACCAGGGGCAGAAAACATTCTGTCCCTGTATCAGTCGACTGACCACCATGGTCCAGTCGACTGACCTGGAAACCAAAAGTTTCCAGGCATTGTGTCAGTCGACTGACCATCTAGTTCAGTTGACTGACCTACTTGTATCAGTCCAACTTGCCTATTTTTCGTGGGTTTCCAATTTTAATCGATTCGTGTTGATCCGATTTGTCGTTATCATTTATTATCGACTTTGATGACTTCTTTTTCGGGATTTTTGAGAATATCCATTTTGATGGATTCGGTATCGATTTCTATGGATTTGATTCACGTCTTCGAATGTGGATTTTGGTGATTGATTGTTTCTACAATCATTTCTGTGATTTGTCACTTTAAAATATAAAGGTTTTCTATACTAGTAGTAAGTATTCAACTCTTTCACAAAGATGATTCCAACTCTATTTTTAATACAAATCTCGTTTATAAAACCGTTTTCCAATCTATTAGTATATACAAACCTTTACCTCATTCGTGCGAGAAATCCAATTAAACGACTTAGCAAAACAAGTGGTATGAAACGCTTGCGTTTACTTTGTCGGTTAATTCTTAGACTTGTTCGATTGAACTCCTGTGACAACTTTCGAGTGGAAGTCTACAATTTGTTCGTAAATATTTAAGTTAAGCCAGTGGTTATGGGACATGAAGCTAAACTCATCTATTTACTAGCTTAGTGTGATTCACACTTTTTATTGATCGATGATGATCATTTTATGATTTAGACTAGCGATGTGCGATGTCTATTTGTTTGCGTGGGGACTAAAAACCCCGTTTGTGGAACTTCAGTTCAATTTGGTGGGGTAGCTACCCATGGTCTTCGGGCCGTTTGTGGAGCTTCGGCTCAAACTTGATGGTTAGCGACCATGGAATAGCGTTCCGTTTGTGATACACGTGTTGATGAGTTTTCATGCTCCCGTTTGTGATAGGCCTCCCCCCTTTGTGATTTCTGGATTTCTAATTGATGATTTCTAGAATTTGTGTTTCACCAATTTTCGTGGATTGCATTGATAAGCTCTATCAATATTTGTGTTTGGTGAATAATTTAAAGAATATGACATTCTTTTGGTGTTTGAGACGATTTGAGGTACTGTATGATTTTCGTTGTTAATTGATGTATACTTGACAAAGTATGGCATTTTTGTTACCATACGTTTTTAGTCATATCTCTTATCCTATATCGTTTTATCTGATATTTATATCTAGACTGATCCGTTTATTATTTTCTTCTTAAATAATACTCGGGTCAGACCGAGGTATTTCAGGTGCTTCTGCTTGACTTCTTATCAGGGATCATCACCTGACTTTTGGCTAGCTACTTTAGATTAGTAGTTTTTGTTAGTATATATTTGAGATAGAGACTCCTTGATGTATACTTATTCTTTTGTCTAGCACTTGTATCCATTCTTTTGTGATGTAGTGGATCTTGTTGACTACTACTTTGATGTACACTTCTTTGTGTTATATTCATATCTGTTTCCGCCTTTGTGATATGAATATCTGTGACTGATTTGTGTTATGTTTATTTCTATATTTGTTTCCGAAGTCCACCTAGCCAATGTGTGGTAGCTTTGAGTTTGTATTGGATATGTCGGATTTCCTCTTGAAATGTAATGTAACTTATATTATCTGGCATATCGGTACTCGCACAAAGCAATTACATAGATGGTCGCTCCTCAACAGCCTTATTCTTCGTTCTAGTCGACGGCATTACCCCGTAGTGTCCTTGGCTAGTGTGAGTATAGAGGTGGGGTGTCACAGCTTGGTATCAGAGCCAAACTTCGGAAAAATGTAGAATAATCTAGCAAGGATCATTGTCCTAAGTCTTTCTTAGGAATCGTGCCATAGGATTTAATTCGAATCTTTGTACCGTTCTATCCTATTTCTTTTTATGATGCCTTGTTTTATCAATCAAGTTTGTTTGATATTCATTTTGTGAATAACCTTTTTCCTCTTTTCTTTCTTTCTTAAAGAAGAGAAATGGTTAGACCAGGCCGTCCCAGCGCCGGTCAATCTAGTGCTACTCCTCAGGATGGAATATTTATGTCTGCTCAGCAACTTCTAGATCTTGTGAAAAATGCTCAAGCTATCGGACCCATTCCAGAGCCTACTCATCCTAAATCTGGGTTTGCACGCTTGTGCAGTGATTACACCAACTTGGGTGGAAAGCCTTTCAAGGGTTCCGAGAGCGTTATAGAAGTCCAAACTTGGCTTAGAACATGCGATCGCATCTTTTCCCGCATGAATCTTATTGATCTACATCGAGTCCAAGTGGCTTCTAGCATGCTCCAAGAAAGAGCATTAGATTGGTATGAGCTTCTGATCTCGGAAATTATTGAAGCGGATCTTACTTGGGAACAATTCCGGGAAAGATTCGAGTTAAAATTTGTGCCAGAAGCTGAAAAAGTATCTCTAGCTCGACGCTTCATTAACCTTGTTCAAGGTGAATCTTCTGTGACGGATTACGTCGCATCTTTTGAATCTCTATCTAAATATGGGGTCGAGTATATTAATAACCCATTGAATAAAAATCAGAGATTTGTCTATGGGTTGAATAAGAACCTCAAAAAGCCATTACTTCTGAAATTAGAAGTTTCTTTCGATCAGCTTGTTGATATCGCTCTTCGACTCGAAGAGGCCGATAAAGAAAGTGATGTTGAAGTCAAACAAAACATCAATAAGAAGAGACCTTTTAAATTCAAGCCTAATCCCAACAAGAAAGGGAAGCAAGCAACTTCGGTAGCAAAGACTCCTACCTCTAGTCGTGGAGAATGTTACAATTGTAGTTCTAAGGACCATTATGCGAACAAGTGTCTGAAGTCTCTTACTTGCCGCTATTGCAAGAGTTCGGGTCATACTATATCTTTGTGTCCCAAACTTCAAAGCAAGAAGGAAGGCAAGCTAAATGTTGTACAAGCCCCTACTAAAACTTCTCATGGTCAAGGTATTTCTCATTCTATCCTTGATGGCATTATTATATTTCGTGATCTTCCTATTCGAGTCCTTTTTGATATGGGTGCATCTCACTCTTTTATATCAAAAGAACTTGTTGATGCTTTGTCTTTGAATGTTATTGGCTTGATGACTTCATTGAGGATTGCAAATCCGGTTGGTGGATCCGCAACACTCAGTTTACTGTGTAAAGATGTCGAGATTATTTTATGTGATTATTCTTTTCGAGCTGATTTGCATGTTATGCGTTACCTAGGTTTCAGAATGATTTTGGGAATGGAATGGCTTAACCGTTATGAAGCCCATATCTTATGTCCTGAGCGGACTATATATCTTCGACATCCTCAATCTGTTGAGCAGATTTCTCTTGTTCTTAAAGATTCAGATTCCAATTTGGGAGCATCCTTGTATTCTCTAAATCCTCATGATGACGATAATGATGATGAGGAAGATGTCATTTCCCTCATTCACATTGTTTGTGAATTTCCCGACATATTTGAGCCCGTTTTAGGATTACCACCTAAGCGAGCAATTGAGTTCAGAATTAATCTAATCCCTGGAGCTCTATCGATTACTCGTCCTCCTTATCGTATGTCCAATAAGGAAAATGAGGAGATGCGTAAACAATTATCCGAATTGGAAGCGAAGCAGTTTATTCAATCTAGTTCCTCTCTATGGGGAGCTTCAGCTATTTTTGTGAAGAAATCTGATGGTACACTTAGGCTTTGTGTTGACTACCGCAAGCTTAATGATCTCACCGTCAAGAATAAATATCCCTTACCTTGGATTGATGATTTATTCGATCAACTTAGTGGTGCTACAGACTTTTCACAGTTAGATTTAGCAACCGGTTTTCATCAGCTCTGAATTGCAGAGGATAGCATTCCTTTGACATCGTTCCGTACTCGTTATGGATCTTATCAATGGCTTGTTATGCCATTTGGTTTGACGAATGCTCTAGCTTATTTCGTTGACCTTATGAATCGAGTTTTCAAAGACTTCCTCGATCGATTTGTTCTCATCTTTATTGATGATATTCTTATTTATTCTAAAACCGAGGAAGAGCATGAAAATCATCTTCGGATTGTGTTGGAAACTCTTAGGAGCAACCAATTGAAAGCAAAATTTTCTAAATGCCACTTTTGGCAATCTCGTGTGAAATTCTTGGGGCATATTATTTCTGAATCCGGAATTTCCATGGATCCTTCAAAGATTGAAGCAATCCAAAATTGGAAGAGACCGGAGAGTGTGACAGAAATTCGTAGCTTTCTCGGATTGGCGGGCTATTACCGTCGGTTCATAAAAGACTTTTCTAAAATTTCCGTGCCTCTCACTAGTTTTACAAAGAAGGGAGTTAAATACATTTGGTCAAACAAATGTGAAGCTGCTTTTCAGAAACTAAAAGAACTCCTTTCCATGGCTCCTATTCTTGTGATTCCCGATGGGGACCAAGATTTTATTGTTTATACCAATGCTAGTCGTGTTGGTTTGGGTGCCGTTCTCACGCAAAGGGAATGTGTTATTGCTTATGCTTCTAGGAAATTGAAGCCTGCCGAGACTAGATATGCCATTCATGATTTAGAGCTCGCGGCTATTGTTTTCGCCCTTAGAATTTGGCGTCATTATCTTTTGGGGGAGAAATTTGTTCTCTACACCGATCATAAATCTTTGAAGTATTTATTTTCTCAAAAGGAACTTAATTTGCATCAACAACGTTGGCTCGAGTTCCTTGAATCTTATGACCTTGATATTCTTTATACTCCCGGAAAGGGAAATCGTGTTGCCGATGCCCTTAGTCGTAAGCAACAAGCAGTTGTTTCTATGATGATATCTGAATGGAATGATCTCGAAACTTTGTCCACTTGTGAGATTCGAGATCGTGAATCCAATTCATGTTCATCTCTTGTTTTGTGTAGCCTTGAGGCTCATCCTCCTCGTTTAGACCGCATTCTTGAAGCTCAAAAGCATGATCCCGAATTGGTTCTTCTTAGCCAAAGTTGTAGGGATAAAATTGATATTGAAGGTTTGAAAGACTTTGATATTGATGCTCGTGGCGGTATTCGAAAATTTGGTAGACTTATTGTGCCAAATATTATTGATCTTCGTAAAGACATATTAGAAGATTCTCATCATTCTAAATTTACCATTCATCCTGACAGTAGTAAAATGTACGCGGATATGAAGCGACTTTGTTATTGGGACGGAATGAAATCTGATATTACTTACTATATTAAGCGTTGCATGACTTGCTAAGTTGTAAAGGCCGAACATCAAAGGCCCGGTGGGTTATTGCAACCTTTGGAAATTCCAATATGGAAGTGGGATCAAATTTCCATGGACTTTATTGACGGTCTTCCCCGTTCTCGTTCGGGTCATGATAGCCTATGGGTGATAGTTGATAGACTTACAAAGTCCGCCCATTTTATTCCCGTTCGGTCCAATCGGATCATACCTATTTTGGCTAAACTCTATGTCAAGGAAATTATTAAATTGCATGGGGTTCCTACTTCTATTGTTAGTGATCGTGATCCATTGTTTAATAGTGGATTTTGGAAAGGTCTTCAAAAAGCTTTGGGAACGAAGCTTAATTTTAGCACCGCTTATCCTCCTCAGTCCGATGGACAAACCGAGCGTGTGAATCAAACTCTTGAAGATCTTCTTCATGCATGTGTTCTTGATTTTGGTGGAAGTTGGGAAGATCATATTTCTTTTGTTGAGTTTTCCTATAATAATTGTTTCCAATCTAGTATTGGTATGGCACCTTTCGAGGTACTATACGGAAGGCCATGCCGATCTCCTTCGTGTTAGCTTAAAGCCGATGAGAAGCTGGTTTTAGGTCCAGATTTTATTCGTGATGCCACAGAAAAGATTGACCTTATTCGTCATAGGATGAAAGAAGCTCAAAGTAGACAAAAATCCTATGCCGATAACCGAAGAAGGAAACTAGAATTTTCTGTGGGAGATTTGGTGTTCATTCGTGTTTTACCTATGAAAGGTGTTGTGCGTTTCAGTCGATCGGGAAAATTAGCACCTCGATATATTGGGCCATTTCCCATCACCGAACGCATTGGTTCTGTGGCTTATCGCCTTTTATTACCGGCTCAATTTTCTGCTATTCATGACGTATTCCACGTCTCTCAATTACGGAAATGCCTTTGAGATTCTGATTCCATTCTTGAGCCCGGTGTTATTGAAGAAATTGAAGTTTCGCCTAATTTGACTTATGAGCAACATCCTATTCGTATCATTGCTTCGGAGCTTAAACGCCTTCGAAATAAAGATGTTCCTCTTATGAAAGTTCAATGGTCCTCAAATCCTAAGGATTGCTCTTGGGAATCCGGAAAATTCATCGAGCGAACACATCCGGACTTACTCTCCCGTGCTCCTTAAGGTGAACTTCTTATTTCAAATTTCTTCTTTTGTGTTGATATGCTTTTATGGTTGTTACTTTTTATTTATATCTTAAAATTGCGAGGACGCAATTTCTTTAAGGAGGGGAGTCTGTAACAACCCGCATATTTTACGATTGCATAATTAAATGTTTTATTTAAATATAGCATCGTTAGTCGGATTTATGTCCGAAATATCACTTTTTGCAAACAGTCGAATTGGGACTCGAGACCACTTCCATTGAGTCCAAAATGGCATTTGCGACTTTTTTGAGTATAAACATCGATATGTTTGGAGTTGAGTGAAATTTTGATATTTTCACTTAGGGCTTTGGGTTTGGGTTTCAGCCCAATAACCTAACACCCAACCCATCTAATACCCTAACTCCCACTCCACTTCATTCCTTCATAACATTTCCTAACACTCAAGCTTAAGTAAAAATGGGGGAAGAGAAAGGAAATTAGAATTCCAAGCCCTGGATTGATTAGGAAATACAAATTCTAGCTCCAACATCAAAGAGAAGCTTAGGTAAGCATCCTCTTCTTCTTCTCTATCTCAATCTCTCTCCAATTTTAGAAATTTCCTATAACCTAACTTAGGAAATGTTGCTTTTGATCTTAGATTGGAGCTTCTAGAGTTGAAATTGAAGAGGTATTGGCCTTTCCTTTGCTTTAGAGCTTCTCATTTGTTGTTTTGGGTTGAAAAGGTGAGTTTTTAAACTCACATCTATGTTTATAGCTTTCATTGTTGTTAGGTATGAATTCCTAACATTTATTCGTGTTCATTTGTTTTTGATTTGGATTGATTTGGTGAATTTTCCAATTTTTGGTTTTTGAAGTCCAATTTTGTGAAAATCCTTTTATGGATGTTTGAACATGTTTACCGGAGTGTATCGAAGAGCCTATAAGGCTGGGTTGTCGCTTGGCATAAATCCCTAGTCGCTTGGCATAAATCCCTAGTCGCCGTTGCTCGATCGATCGTTTTCGGTAGAATTTTGCCCCACTTGGGGGCTAGTCTGATTCTGCTCTGGAAGCAGGTTCAGTCGACTGAACCAGTAGGTCAGTCGACTGAACCAGGGGCAGAAAACATTATGTCCTTGTATCAGTCGACTGACCATCCTGGTCCATTCGATTGACCTGGAAACCGAAAGTTTCCAGGCATTATGTCAGTCGACTGACCATCTGGTTCAGTCTACTGACCTGCTTGTATCAGTCCAACTTGCCTATTTTTCGTGGGTTTCCAATTTTAATTGATTCGTGTTGATCCGATTTGTCGTTATCATTTATTATCGACTTTGATGACTTCTTTTTCGGGATTTTTGAGAATATCCATTTTGATGGATTCGGTATCGATTTCTATGGATTTGATTCACGTCTTCGAATGTGGATTTTAGTGATTGATTGTTTCTACAATCATTTCTGTGTTTTGTCACTTTAAAATATAAAGGTTTTCTATACTAGTAGTAAATATTCAACTCTTTCACAAAGATGATTCCAACTCTATTTTTAATACAAATCTCGTTTATAAAACCGTTTTCCAATCTTTTAATATATACAAACCTTTACCTCATTCGTGCGAGAAATCCAATTAAACAACTTAGCAAAACAAGTGGTATGAAACGCTTGCGTTTACTTTGTCGGTTAATTCTTAGACTTGTTCGATTGAACTCCTGTGACAACTTTCGAGTGGAAGTCTACAATTTGTTCGTAAATATCTAAGTTAAGCCAGTGGTTATGGGACATGAAGCTAAACTCATTTATTTACTAGCTTAGTGTGATTCACACTTTTTATTGATCGATGATGATCATTTTGTGATTTAGACTAGCGATGTGCGATGTCTATTTGTTTGTGTGGGGACTAAAAACCCCGTTTGTGGAACTTCGGTTCAATTTGGTGGGGTAGCGACCCATGGTCTTCGGGCCGTTTGTGGAGCTTCGGCTCAAACTTGATGGTTAGTGACCATGGAATAGCGTTCCGTTTGTGATACACGTGTTGGTGAGTTTTCATGCTCCCGTTTGTGATAGGCCTCCCCCCTTTGTGATTTCTGGATTTCTAATTGATGATTTATAGAATTTGTGTTTCACCAATTTTCGTGGATTGCATTGATAAGCTCTATCAATATTTGTGTTTGGTAAATAATTTAAAGAATATGACATTCTTTTGGTGTTTGAGACGATTTGAGGTACTGTATGATTTTCGTTGTTAATTGATGTATACTTGACAAAGTATGGCATTTTTGTTATCATACGTTTTTGGTCATATCTCTTTTCCTATATCATTTTATCTGATATTTATAGCTAGACTGATCCGTTTATTATTTTCTTCTTAAATAATACTCGGGTCAGACCGAGGTATTTCAAGTGCTTCTGCTTGACTTCTTATCAGGGATCATCACTTGACTTTTGGCTAGCTACTTTAGATTAGTAGTTTTTGTTAGTATATATTTGAGATAGAGACTCCTTGATGTATACTTATTCATTTGTCTAGCACTTGTATCTATTATTTTGTGATGTAGTGGATCTTGTTGACTACTACTTTGATGTACACTTCTTTGTGTTATATTCATATATGTTTCCGCCTTTGTGATATGAATATATGTGACTGATTTGTGTTATGTTTATTTCTATATTTGTTTCTGAAGTCCACCTAGCCACTGTGTGGTAGCTTTGAGTTTGTATTGGATATGTCGAATTTCCTCTTGAAATGTAATGTAAATTATATTATCTGGCATATCGGTACTTGCACAAAGCAATTACACAGATGGTCGCTCCTCAACAGCCTTATTCTTTGTGCTAGTCGACGGCATTACCCCGTAGTGTCCTTGGCTAGTGTGAGTATAGAGGTGGGGCGTCACATATTCCAACTCCAAAACATAAACTAAATGTCACGCACAATATTTAGAATTGAATTATTACATTGAACTTACGAAATACTGGAGATGAGACTAGAATGCACCAGTTAATTATCAAAAGGGTAAAAGCAAAAGAAAACATAACCGCACCGTAAAACTGTTATATATCAATCAAATATAGTGTTGTTATTGACTCGAATCGGGTGAATACAGAAGAATAAGTTGATGACAACATAAAACACTTTATGAGATTTTTCAACCTCTGAGCATTACTAAGTTGCCAAGCTCAAGGATAGTTAATCTCAATATACTGATCAAAATATTAAAACTAGTAATAAAATTCTGCATCTCAACAACAATAGATATCATGCTTCAGTAATGACAAATAATATCCTCTGAATGAAGAAGATTTAAGTAAGTCCCCTCTGGAAAACAGAGGTTTAAATCTATCAGCACCTCATTAACTTGTCAAATCATCATCAGCAACTAACCTTAAACAATAGTTATAGCTAATTTTAATCTTTTTTTAACATTTGGAAGGTTGTAAATCAATAGTATATAGTGTTATATCTATGCACAAAAGACATATCAGGTAATTCTTTTTTATAATTATGCACAAAAGTCATTTTAGGCTATATAGCCAAATCATCTAAAGCATTAGGCTCATTGAACACACTTCCTTTGGATGAGGAACATGAAACGCATTACATTATGTCTGCCCGTTAAAAAGCTCAGTAACTCAACTTGATGTTTTTTAAAGGAAAAAAGAAACAAAATTTAATGACATAACCAAGGTGGTACTTTGTATAATTTAACTCAGTTCTAGTTTACTTCAAATCAGTCATGAAAACTTCTTTAAGTATACTGCATTCTTTCACACATAGAGGAAATACAGAGAACAAATTAAATAATAGACAAATACTTTACCTCGAAAGTAATTTTACATTGTGTCTGTCTGTGAAAGAGCTTAGTAACTCAACTTGATATTTTTGAAAGGGGAAAAAAGAAATATTGTAGGTAAATTTTAATTTTACCTAAAGATCGACCTGAAAATTGCAAAAATGATAAATCATGATGAACGAAAAAAAATATTGACTTGAAAATTGAGTACATCTGCATGGAGCAAAACAAATAACTGAACGATTTCGTCCAACAAGGAGGAGGAGGCAGAACAATTGCTTCAGGAGGCCGAACGATTGCTTAGAAGGAAGTTTTGATTAAGTGAAGAAATGAGTGCAAAATGGAGGAGGAGGCTGAATAATTGCTTTTAAGGATGTTGGCACCAACGAGAATCATTATAGGGTTTCGTTACCATTTTGCTTTTGGAAATGAGAGGAAGAAGAGATAATAGTAAAAAGATTTAGACACAAAAATCAAAGGAAAGCTGGCCATAAATTTCCTTCGCCTTATAATTTGGTTGATACATCATACAACGTTTGGACGTGATTTTTTTTCGTTTAAATCACTTTGACTGCATTTGTGATTAAAACGCTGAGTATCATTGCAGTCAAAAGTAAATTTTGTTGTAGTGATAACAACTTAAAAACACATATACACAGTATAGCTTCTACTCATATTACAGGAAAAAAGCAGAAAAAGCAGTATTTTAGTTCAATAAATTAAACTCTATAGTTAGTTATCGAAATAATATAACCAATAAGGCGTCCATGATCAAAGATAGTTAAGCGTGAAAACGATTAATACCTTGTCCAAAACTGTCGACTTGAGACCTATAGAATACAGAAGTGCTAGTCCCGAAGTCCTTCAAAATTCCTTATCTAAAACAAACAATATATGATCAGAGATAGTCAAGCGTGAAAAAGATTAATACCTTGTCCAAAACTGTCGACTCGAGACCTACAAAATACAGAAATGTTAGTCCCGAAGTCCTTCAAAATTCCTTATCTAAAACAAACAATACAGCAGGTAAAAAGCCTTTTTTAACAAATAAACACATATTTTAAAAATCAGTGAACAAATCAGCATAAACAAAACAATAGGATGTCATATATGTCTTCTACACATATTTCTTTGTACTAATGTTTACATGGAATATAGATAATGCCAGGTATCCAACAATGACTATGCACAACGGTAAGACATGACAAGCACCGGAAAGAGTGATAGAGAGAAGAATTGAACGTTGTGGAAACTTGATTTTGGAACAAACACAAAAGGATTTTGTAACAGGCAGAAATTCCAAACTGAAGTAAAAGGTTATGACATCCATCGTAGGAACAGGAAAAAAATCAAAATAATAATAATAATTGGAAACCATGTCATACCCTTTTTAACTTTTTGTAATAAAGTTTATTTCAAAAAGTTCAAAAAAGTTGAAATAATAACTAAATCAATTGAAAATGATTCAGCGTTAATTATAGAAATCATGGAACACGGTCATAAAAAATACTACTAAAATTCACTTGCTAACCATGAAAAAACTAAGTACAACCACATACTAACTTTACTAACATCAACCTACTGCTGCCTATGGAAATTAAAATGCAAAAAAATTGAAATAAAAATTTCATTTCCGGCCAAAAACAGTTAGCTTCGAATTTATTTTACAAGGACCCCAACTCACGGCAATAGT